>CAKJTW010000058.1:8750000-9375000 GCA_917880005.1 Nanger dama | reverse complement strand
ATAAACATATTAAAAATATTGAGATCATCTTTGGTAAATTCACTTAAAGCTTATAAATATCCCACATAATACAGAATAAACTTTGGAAGACCCTGTCCTCAGAGAAGTCATCCATTGTCTTCCATTTGCTCTTCTGCATATAGAGTCCATGCTGCAGGCACAAGTATTCTATTAATTTATAGTGGCACTAGAAGTAACCATAAAATAAGCGCCATGGGTCATACTAATAAGATATGTCGGTTCAAGTCAAGAATGCCAACTAATGATGAAATGCCTAAAGCAAACACATATTGATGAAAACTACTTCAATTTTAGAACATGACAAGTTTCTTAAATATCAAACTAGGTATTGCTGGAGGTATAAAGTCAAATTTTATTAACATTTATCTTTCCACCGGGAAATTTACTCACCCTGACAGTACTGAACAAATTGATAGGATTATACAATTCTGTTTAGTTTCAGGTTCAAAGACAAAACTACTGAATTTTCTATTATCACTGTTAGTAAGAAGAATAGAAAAATTTCCTAAATGCAAATTAGACCATGCTCCTCTTCTGCTTCAAAACATCTAATGGTCTTTCAGTTTAATACAATATCACATCCTATAATTTGTTCCTTATTTGCCTCTTCAGCCAGAAGTTCAATATGGCTCTTTAATACAAGCACTATCAACATTTAATGTCTTCCTGGGATGGTCTAGCTGGCCATATCATAATTTCACATCTTTCTACAGGAGTCTTTTCTGCTACCTGGAATGCCCATTTCTCTCTTTATTTCCCAACTGTATTATTTTACTTCAAGTTCTATTTCCATTAAACACTCCACAACTGCTGAAAATCTCTAGTAATGATGCTTGAAATATGGCAAAACAAACTTTTTTTTCAGTATTAGGGAAGATAATTTTAATCTTATATCTTCTACCTGTGTGAATATGGATAAGGAGAATAATGTCTTTGAGCCTTGTTTTCCTATTTTTGAAAAATGATATACAGGAATAATGCCTACCCTAAAGATATTCTGTGATGGTTAAATGAGATGAGTAAATGTCACAGTGTCACAGATGGACAACTTTACTCTGAGCTTTTGGGTAACAAATGTTATATATATATTCATATTATGTCTCTGGAGTTTAATACAATGTTTGTCATATTCCCATTGAATAAAACTGGTTATAGTTTAATAAAAATAATAGTGATAGTAATATTTGTAGTTATCATTGTCATCTTGACAGCTTGCAGACTTCTATCCTGCCTTAATACAGATGATAAATACGATTTTTAAACAACTATTTTATATTAAAATAGCTATATTAAATTAAATATTATATTAAATCAATTATCAACTTTGTTTTCCAGTCCTTTCCCCTCTCTGAAAAATGGAGGCTGAAAGTTCCAAATTTCTAATCATGGATTGATCTTCCCAGTGACAGCCCCCATCTAGAAGTTCACTAAGAGTCATCACCTATTAGAACAAAAGATGTTTCTGTCATCCAGGAAATTCCAAGGGATTTAGGATCCCTGTGTAAGACACCCCAATCATTCAAGAAATTAGAAGGATATTAGGAACTCTGTCAGGAACTAGGATCAAGGACCAAATAGTTACTACCAGGGGCAGAAATAAATATACATGCACACACATATATATTCATATATACAAATACACACGCACACAACACATAAACACATTTATTGTTGTTAGTCGGTAACTAGTGTCTGACTCTTTTGTGACTTTGACTGTAGCCCGCCAGGCTCCTCTGTCCGTGGGGTTTCCCAGGCAAGAACCCTGAAGTGGGTGCCCTTTTCTTCTCCAGAGCATCTCCTTGAGGCAGGGACTGAACCTGCAGCTCCTGCACTGCGAGCGGACTCTTCATTGCGGAGCCACCTGGGGAGCCATATAGATAGATAGAGAGATAGAGAGAGAGATAGATAGAGAGATAGAGAGAGAGAGATTTCACCCACCGCACACGTTAGCAAGCAATGCTCAAAATTCTCCAAGCCAGGCTTCAGCAGTACATGAACCGTGAACTTCCCAGTGTTCAATCTGGATTTAGAAAATGCAGAGGAACACGAGATATCAAATTGCCAACATCCATTGGATCATTGAAAAAGCAAGAGAGTTCCAGAAAAACATCTACTTCTGCTTTACTGACTATGCCAAAGCCTTTGACTGTGTGGATCACAACAAACTGTCAGTTCAGTTCAGTTCAGTTCAGTTGCTCAGTTGTGTCCGACTCTTTGTGACCCCATGAATCCCAGCATGCCAGGCCTCCCTGTCCATCACCCACTATCAGAGTTCACTGAAACTCATGTCCATCGAGTCGGTGATGCCATCCAGCCATCTCATCCTCTGTCGTCCCCTTCCCCTTCTGCCCCCAATCCCTTCCAGCATCAGAGTCTTTTCTGATTGAGTCAACTCTTCGCATGAGGTGGCCAAAGTACTGGAGTTTCAGCTTTAGCATCATTCCTTCCAAATACCCCGGATTGATTTCCATTAGAATGGACTGTTTGGATCTCCTTGCAGTCCAAGGAACTCTCAAGAGTCTTCTCCAACACCACAGTTCAAAAGCATCAATTCTTTGGCACTCAGCTTTCTTCACAGTCAAACTCTCACATCCATACATGACCACAGGAAAAACCATAGCCTTGACTAGACGTGGAAAATACTTAAAGAGATGGGAATACCAGACCACCTGACCTGCCTCCTGAGAAAAATATATGCAGATCAAGAAGCAACAGTTAGAACCAGACATAGAAAACAGACTGGTTCCAAATTGGGAAAGGAGTATGTCAAAGCCTTATATTGTCACCCTGCTTATTTAACTTATGTGCAGAGTACATCATGTGAAATGTTGGACTGGATGAAGCACAAACTGGAATCAAGATTGCCGGGAGAAACATCAATAACTTGAGATATGCAGATGATACCATCGTTATGGCAGAAACAAAGGGAATTAAACAGCCTCTTAATGAAAGAGGAGAGTGAAAAAGTTGGCTTAAAACACAGAATTCAAAAAACAAATATCATGATATCTGTTCCCATCACTTCATGGCAAACAGATAGGGAAACAATGAAAACAGTGACAGACTTTATTTTCTTGGACTCCAAAATTACTGCAGATGGTGACTGCAGTCATGAAATTAAAAGGTTATTGCTCCTTGCAAGAAAAGCTATGACCAATCTAGACAGCATATTAAAAAGCAGAGACATTACTTTGCCAACAAAGATCCATCTAGTCAAAGCTATGGTTTTTCCAGTAGTCATGTATGGATATGAGAGCTGGACCATAAAGAAAGCTGAGTGCCAAAGAATTGATGCTTTTGAACTGTGGTGTTGGAGAAGACTCTTGAGAGTCCCTTGGACTGCAAGGAGATCCAACCAGTCCATTCTAAAGGAAATCAGTCCTGAATATTCATTGAAAGGACTGAACCTGAAACTCCAATACTTTGGCCACCTGATGCGAAGATTTGACTCACTGGAAAAGACCCTGATGCTGGGAAAGACTAAAGACGGGAGAAGGGGATGACAGAAGATGAGATGTTTGTATGGCATCACTGATTTGTTGAACATGAGTTTGAGCAGGCTCCAGCAGTTGGTGATGGACAGGGAAGACTGTAATTCATGGGGTCGCAAAGAGTCAGACATTACTGAGTGACTGAATTGAGCTGAACTGATATATATATATATATATACATATAATTTCACAACATAGTATTCATAAAGAAGCTTTAGAAACTGAATTAGAGGATAATCTTAAAAATTTTTAAGATGTTTAAATACATATACCAATTCTAAAATGGTTGTCTCACATGTATTTCTTGGACTTGTGTGTACTTTTTGACTTTAGTAGGACTCTAAAAGTATAATGGGCTTTCCAGGTGGAGCTAGTGGTAACAAACTCGCTTGCCAATGCAGAAGATATGAGATACAGGTTTGATCCCTGGGTCAAAAAGATTCCCTGGAGAAGGAAATGGTAACCCATTGTAGTGTTCTTGCCTGGAGAACCCCATAGACAGAGAAGCCTAGAGAGCTACAGTCCACAGCATCACAAAGAGTTGGACACAACTGAAGCAAGTTAGCACAGAGTGCAAAATATAATGAGTTATTCATGAGTATGACAGGCCACTAAACACAATATAGAGAAAGCAAAATTCCTTTTATTTATACTTGCCCACTGCTGATAGTCTCAGATTTAGCCTGTTTCAGCTTCAAGACACCCAACATGGCTTACCAACAGACACAGAAATCCATGCATAATTTCTTCAGTTACTCTGGCTACCTACTGCTTATTTCACATAACTGACAATGATTCAAGGTATTGATTTTTTCAGGCTGCAATTTTTAAAGAAGTTTTTAGAAGAAGAGCATATTAACTAATCAACCATCCATTCATCTTTAACATGACAGAATTGAGGAAAAATTCTTTAGGAGGAAAAAAAATAAAAGTAAAATCCCCAGGGACTGTAATTACATTTAAAGAACTATTTCATATCTCTTGAATGTTTGTCTCTGGGAATTTCTCTAACAGTTCAGACTTTGAGAGCAGACACTCTGATGCAGATTACAGAAAAAAAAAAAAACTGAGAAAAACAATAATTAAATTATATAGTGGAACATTGACATGTTTAAAAAAGAATAACAAGAGTAGATAATATTTGGATTCTGTTTTTACCTGTTATGCTGCTATAATAAATGTAAGGCTAGTTTTCATAATCATCAAGTTATATTTGTGTGTGTGTGTGTGTGTGTGTGTGTGTGTGTGTGTGTGTATAGAGAGAGAGAGTGTTAAAATATTCACTTTGAAAATGAGGAAATTGAAGCTCAATGGGACTAATAAGGCATACAATGGCAAGATCTTTTTGTCAGTCAAGAGTCAGGGTTGAAAGCCTAGGATTTGGATTCTTTAAGGAGATCTAATTTAGAAATCTGAGTCTATCTCTTGTAATTATGTGATTTTATTCAGTTTTCTTAACTGTTTCATAGTCAAATACCCTGTAATTCCCTTGTAAATTGAGGAATATGTAATTTAGTTGGTAGCTTTATGTCAAAGTCCAGTTGTGTTCCCTTGTCACTCTTGAGTGCAGTTTTACTAAAAGTATAGATACATAGTCTCTGTATATGTGTTTAAACTGAATGAATATGGAGAACAGTTAAGAAGCCTAAAAGAAGTCGAGGCTCTAGCCAGAACAAGAAGGACCCAGGAGACTCCCTGTTAACAGACAGAAGTCACAAGAGTTGGACTAGGCAGGTGTGAGGAAGAGTTGTTTATAAATTAGATCTGTTCCTAAAAGATAAATCTTCTGCATGGCCTTACTAATTATAACAGGGTAGTAATAAAGTGTAATGAAGAAAGTAAATCAAAGCAAGACAATCTGTGACCTAGATTTGAGGAGGAAGGATAGAGCAGGCTCTAGCTTAAAGAGAGGAGAAGGGGAGGTGTTCAAGTCAAGGAGGAAAGTATATTCTTTATATATAATACAATTTTCTCTCAGTCACAGAGTTTTGCCCTGGCTTAAGCTAGTGACAGTATCCCTAGAAACAGAAGGGAAAAGCAAGAAGAATGAAGTGAAGCAAGTCTGTCACTGGTGTAGATTTCATATGACAGGTGAGCTGTCAGAAGAATCTGAAATGGTTTGCTTGGTGTGAATGGCTTAATTCCATGAACTGGTGAGGCATTTGCTAAGGTTAGTTACCACAGTGCAAGGCACATATTGTGAGAATACAATCCTGTGTTTAAATCACCTGACACATAGTAAGAACTCCTTAAACAGCATTTCTTTAATTAATATTTTCTTCTAAATCTATGCTCTTTCTAATACACTATGTTTTCTACGTATATACACCCTGTACTCCAAAGTCAACCCAGCATGCCTTTTCACCAATCCCCTGCAAGTCAGTAAACAGATCTACAGACACTCTAATAATGTTTAGTGTGAGAGGTAGGGATATAAAAAACAACAGCAAAAAAACTGAAGTTAAGTCATAAAGAGTCTTCTTAGTCATTTTATAGAGTGAAGATTTTACAAAATAAAAGGAGGATGAAGATTGCTGTTAGATTAACAAGAGAATCTCACAGGTCCATTCTTGAATTCAAGAGGTCTCACACTCTTCTGGCAATTTGACTCAGCTTGTTTAGATGCCATTAGCCCACACAGGCCATGGGCACCTATGGTAAGAGATCATGAGCCCCTCTCTGAGGTAGTGAAGAAACAAATTCACTTAGAAACTAACTAGAACAGATAAACAGAAATCTTCCACTGTCACTCCCATCCTCATTTCTTTAAAACTACAATTATGAGGTGGATGAAACCAGAGCCTATTATACAGAGTGAAGTAAGCCAGAATCATGTAAGAAACAAAGCGCCAGTCTATGTTCAATACAGGATACAGGATGCTTGGGGCTGGTGCACGGGATGATCCAGGGAGATGATATGGGGTAGGAGGTGGGAGGGGGCTTCGGCATTGGGAGATCGTGGACACCTGTGGCTGATTCATGTCAATGTATGGCAAAACCAATACAGTATTGTAATGTAGAATAAAGTATTAAAAAAATAAATAAAAGGAAAAATACGGGAAATAACAACAACAACAAAAAATGAAAAACACCAATACAGTATACTAATGCATATATATGGAATTTAGAAAGATGGTAATGATAACCCTGTATGCGAGACAGCAAAAGAGACACAGATGTATAGAACAGTCTTTTGGACTCTATGGGAGAGGGAGAGGGTGGGATGATTTGGGAGAATGGCATTGAAACATGTATAAAATTATAAATGAAAAGAATCGCCAGTCCAGGTTTGATGCATGATACAGGATGCTTGGGGCTGGTGCACTGGGATGACCCAGAGGGATGGTATGGGGAGGGAGGTGGGAGGGAGGTTCAGGATGGGGAGCATGTGTATATTCGTGGAGGATTCATGTTGATGTATGGCAAAACCAATACAATATTTTAAAGTAAGTAGCCTCCAATTAAAATCAATAAATTTATAGTAAAAAAAAAAAAATAACACAATTAAGACAAGCTGGTGAAATGGGAAAACCTGAATTTGCTAGCATTCCCAGGGTGCAGTGGTAAAGAAGGCAGCTGCTAATGCACGGGATGTAAGAGACACAGGGTTCAGTCCCCAGGTTGGAAAGATTCCCTGGAAGACAGAATGGCAATCCTCTCCAGTGTGCTTGTCTGGGAAATCCCCATGGACAGAGGAGCCTGGTGGGCTACAGTTCATGGGGTGCAAAGAGTCAGACACAACTGAGCACACTTGCACTAGAATGCCACTAGCCTCCATTTCCTCATTCTAAAAGGATAAGAAATAATACCTGAAAAATGTGCCTTTAGAATAGAATTGAGGTCTCAAATAGAAAAATCTTTAGCCCATTAATTGATGCTTATAATTGTTTGCTGATTTTGAAGATTAAGCCGAGCAACTGTATAGAATCAATCAATCAAGTACCACCTTAAAAATTAACATTTAAGACTGTGCTGGTAAGTTAAGTAGAACAGAAAAGAATGCTTTCTTGCATCTTTGTGTACTGCTTCCTTCAGAAAGAAGTAACTTCAGTGCTTGCACTGGTAACAGACAGATGAATTTCCATGGGTTTACCTTCAGAAATTTAGAAAGGACTTATTTATTAACTACTTATTACTGATTGCTTATCTTTTATATTAAAAATAGCTTTTAAAATAATTACTATAGGCCAGAAACTCACGAGGCAATTTTATATATAAAAATTCTTTCAGTTCCCTTTCATTTTATATCATTCTATCAAAGTTAAACAAATCCCAAATGCACAGGTTATATATGAACAGCTAAATGAATTTTCACAAAGGAATATTCCCCATATAACAAGCACCCAAGCAAAGAAAATTACCACCAACTCAGAAGTCATACATTATTTTGGTCACTTAGCCCTGTCACTTTACATGGATTGTTTTTTAGCATTGAGATTGGTAGTTCCTTATACAAAAATGTCAGCAAATTTGGAAAATTAAGCAGTGGCCACAGGACTGGAAAAGGTCAGTTTTCATTCCAATTCCAAAGAAAGGCAATGCCAAAGAATGCTCAAACTACTGCACAATTGCACTCATCTCACACAGCTAGGAAAGTAATGCTCAAAATTCTCCAAGCCAGGCTTCAGCAGTACGTGAACCATGAACTTTCAGATGTTCAAGCTGGTTTTAGAAAAGGCAGAGGAACCAGAGATCAAATTGCCAACATCTGCTGGATCATGGAAAAAGCAAGAGAATTCCAGAAAAACATCTCTTTCTGCTTTATTGACTATGCCAAAGCCTTTGACTGTGTGGATCACAATAAACTGTGGAAAGTTCTGAAAGAGATGGGAATACCAGACCACCTGACCTGCCTCTTGAGAAATCTGTATGCAGGTCAGGAAGCAACAGTTAGAACTGGACATGGGACAAAAGACTGGTTCCAAATAGGAAAAGGAGTACGTCAAGGCTGTATATTGTCATCCTGCTTATTTAACTTCTATGCAGAGTACATCATGAGAAACACTGGGCTGGAGAAAGCACAAGCTGGAATCAAGGTTGCCAGGAGAAATATCAATAACCTCAGGTATGCAGATGACACCACCCTTATGGCAGAAAGTGAAGAGGAACTCAAAAGCCTCTTGATGAAAGTGAAAGAGGAGTGAAAAAGTTGGCTTAAAGCTCAACATTCAGAAAATGAAGATCATGGCATCTGGTCCCATCATTTCATGGGAAATAGATGGGGAAACAGTGGAAACAGTGTCAGACTTTATTTTGGGGGCCTCCAAAATCACTGCAGATGGTTAATTGCAGCCATGAAATTAAAAGACGCTTACTCCTTGGAAGGAAAGTTATGACCAACCTAGAGAGCATGTTCAAAAGCAGAGACATAACTTTGCCTATTAAGGTCCGTCTAGTCAAGGCAATGGTTTTTCCTGTGGTCATGTATGGATGTGAGAGTTGGACTGTGAAGAAAGCTGAGTGCCAAAGAATTGATGCTTTTGAACTGTGGTGTTAGAGAAGACTCTTGAGAGTCCCTTGGACTGCAAAGAGATCCAACCAGTCCATCCTAAAGGAGCTCATTCCTGGGTGTTCATTGGAAGGACTGATGCTAAAGCTGAAACTCCAGTACTTTGGCCACCTTATGGGAAGAGTTGACTCACTGGAAAAGGCCCTGATGCTGGGAGAGACTGAGGGCAGGAGGAGAAGGGGATGACAGAGGATGAGATGGCTGGATGGCATCACTGAATCAATGGACATGAGTTTGAGTAAACTCCGGGAGTTGGTGATGGACAGGGAGGCCTGGAGTGCTGTGATTCATGGGGTTGCAAAGAGTTGGACACGACTGAGTGACTGAACTGAACTGATACAAAAATGTAAAAGTCCCATTTGGCAGGTATTTCTTTTCAAATATCTTTTCCTCATCATAATTTTCTTGATGTTCATGTCATCTGCAGTTGTCAGATGATAGAAATCACAGAAGAGTATCTAAAGGCTATTTAGGCTTTAGTTGATTTTTGAATCTGAAGATAACTATAGAGGGAGAGGCAGGTGGGCAGAAGACAGAAAGAAACCATCTAGGGGCTGGAGGTAGGGGCGGTAGTGGTGAGGGGTTTCATAAATTGCTTGCAGAGAGGAATGGATGGGAATTAAAGAGGCTTCAGGCACCAGAGATGTTGAGACTAAATCAGTACAGAGTCTGCCACCACTATGGATCTGACCTTACTTGAACAGTCCAACTTCCCACTCTTCCTACTTTTTGAGGAGAGATTAAATTCCCACTCACTGAGCCTCTACTCTGAACAAGATGCAGCCTGTGCACTCCAGTACCCACAATCCAATGGGAGTGCCCCAGGCCAAAAGAGATGATGAGTTCAGTGCAAAGGATCTCTAATGGAATCATTCAGAATGATCTCTAATAGAGATCTGTCATTGGTGTTCAGTCACTAAGTTATGTCTAACTCTGTGACTCCATAGACTGCAGCATGCCGGGCTTCTCTGTCCTTCACTGTCTCCTGGAGTTTGCTTGAATGCATGTCCGTTGAGTCAATGATGCCATCCAACCATCTTATCCTGTCGTTCCATGCTTCTCCCACCTTCATTGTTTTCCAGCATCAGGGACTTTTCCAATGAGTTGACTCTTCACATCAGATGGCCAGAGTATTGGAGCTTCAGCTTCAGCAACAGTACTTCAATGAATATTTAAGGTTGATTTCCTTTAGGATTGACTGGTTTGATCTCCTTGCTGTCCCAGGGACTCTCAAGAGTCTTCTCCAGTACCACAGTTTGAAAGCATAAATTCTTCTGCACTCAGCCTTCTCTATTTTCCAACTCTGTACACAACTACTGGAAAAACCATAGCTCTGACTATATGGACCTTTTTCAGCAAAGATATGTGTCTTCTTTTAACACAGTGTCCATGTTTATCATAGCTTCTTTTCCAAACATCAAGCATCTTTTAATTTCATGACTGCAGTCACCATTTGCAGTGATTTTGGAGCCTAAGAAAATAAAACCTGTCACTGCTTCCACTTTTTCTCCTTCTCTTTGCCATGAAGTGATGGGTCTGGATACCATGATATTAGTTTTTTGTGATGAGCTTTAAGCTAGCTCTTTCACTCTTCTCTTTCACTCTCATCAAGAGATCTACATAGAGTATAAAAAGAAAGGTTTTTAGGCTGCATCAGTTACAGAAGTGGATAGTTCAGGTAGACAGCTCTAAGGGGTAAGAATTTACAGTTACGGATCATTTAAGAGTGTAACTCAAGGACTCATTGGATACAGACTACTTATACCTCGCACATCATCCTCAATACAGGAATCATAAAACAGAGATGCTGTCAGGAGAATGAGACATCACATGTTTCTGAGTAGGCTCTTAATACAATATAAATATAGACAAATGTCCTCATGGTGTTGTCCAGTCTGTTGGTTTACAGCTAAAAAAAAAAAAAAAATGGAGTGTGTTGTACTAGGATTCCAAAGCCAGTTGGGTAAAGGCATTACAAATAGTGTCACCTAAATTCTTAGGACACAGATCTATGGCTACAATTTTGTTTTGCTAGGTTGGTAATAGATCTGTATTTGTTTAATCTTAATGAGAGTATTTTCCAGAGGCTTTTTGGCTGTTGCTCCAGTGGGCTTCCTCAAATGGTAAATCAGAGTTTGTTTATGCAGGTGCTCAGAGGAGAGCCCCAGGGATAGGGAGAGGAATGGGTCTATTTAGTAGGGCATCTCACCTACCCCTCCCATGTCCTAATAACATCTGAGCTGATAGTCTGAAACTGTGAAACCACTGCATCCCTCTAGAATTGAGAGACTTAATCCCCCTTATTAAAATACAATGACATCCCCTTTGCTCTTGGGATAACAAATGTAATGCCTTATCTTGAATTACCAATTTCTTCATGATCTACTCCCTGCGTCTTTCTTCAGGATCACCTAAAGCCAATTTCTTCATGGCTATACTCTAATCACAGTAAAGTATTTTCACATTCCTAACCTGAACCATGGGCTTCCCAGGTGCCTCAGTGGCACAGAATCCTCCTGCCAATTCAGGAGACAAAGGAGACAGACACAGGTTTGATCCTCGGATTAGGAAGATTCCCTTGAGGAGGAAATTGCAACCCAGTATTCTTGCCTGGAGAAAGCCCATGGACAGAGAAGCCAGGTGGGCCACAGTCCATGGGGTCGCAAAGAGTCAGACACAACTGAGCATGCTCACACGTGAACCACGGTCGTCCCTGTCTCTGCTTCTGCGTTTGTTGTTCGCTCTTGGCCACCTCCACTGTGCTCCCTCCATCTGGTTCACTTCTGCTCTTTTGCTCAAGCCTCACCTTTGGCATTGACTCTTCTGAAAAACATATAAAGTCTTGAACAGAATCGAGGTGTTTCTCCACTGAATCTACTGTACCATCTTATCACGTATTTTATAATACCAGTTATTTGTGTGGAATTGAGAATCCTTGTTCACATGGCTTCTCCAATCTATCAACTATTTGAAATCAGAAACTTTAATCTTCTGACCAATGAATCTCCAACTCCTAGGACAGTCTTTGGCTCAGAACAGATGCTCAATAAATATCAAAATATTTGAAGAGATGAAAGAATGAATGGAGGAATATCAGTTCAGTTCAGTCGCTCAGTCGTGTCCGAATCTTTGTGGCCCCATGAATCACAGCACGCCAGGCCTCCCTGCTCATTACCATCTCTCAGAGTTCACTCAGATTCACGTCCATCGAGTCCATGATGCCATCCAGTCATCTCATCCTCGGTCGTCCCCTTCTCCTCCTGCCCCCAGTCCTTCCCAGCAACAGAGTCTTTTCCAGTGAGTCAACTCTTCTCATGAGGTGGCCAAAGTACTGGAGTTTCAGCTTTAGCATCATTCCTTCCAAAGAAATCCCAGGGCTGATCTCCTTCAGAATGGACTGGTTGGATCTCCTTGCAGTCCAAGGGACTCTCAAGAGTCTTCTCCAACACCACAGTTCAAAAGCATCAATTCTTTGGCACTCAGCCTT
The DNA here is from genome assembly GCA_917880005.1 of Nanger dama. Lineage (NCBI taxonomy): Eukaryota > Metazoa > Chordata > Mammalia > Artiodactyla > Bovidae > Nanger > Nanger dama. The sequence goes on along the minus strand of CAKJTW010000058.1, from coordinate 9,362,492 downwards.
CTTCACAGTCCAACTCTCATATCCATACATGACCACAGGAAAAACTATAGCCTTGACTAGACAGACCTTAGTCGGCAAAGTAATGTCTCTGCTTTTGAATATACTATCTAGGGTGGTCAAAACTTTTCTTCCAAGGAGTAAGCGTCTTCTAATTTCATGGCTGCAGTCACCATCTGCAGTGATTTTGGAGCCCCCCAAAATAAATTCTGACACTGTTTCCACTGTTTTTCCACCTATTTCCCATGAAGTGATGGGACCAGATGCCATGATCTTCTTTTTCTGAATGTTGAGCTTTAAGCCAACTTTTTCACTCTCCTCTTTCACCTTCATCAAGAGGCCCTTTAGCTCTTCACTTTCTGCCATAAGGGTGGTGTCATCTGCATACTGGAGGTTATTGATATTTCTCCCAGCAATCACAATTCCAGCTTATGTTTCTCGCAGTCCAGCGTTTTTCATGATGTACTCTGCATATAAATTAAAGAAGCAGGGTGACAATATTCAGCCTTGACGTACTCCTTTTCCTATTTGGAACCAGTCTGTTGTTCCATCTGTTGCTTCCTGACCTGCATACAGATTTCTCAAGAGGCAGGTCAGGTGGTCTGGTATTTCCATCTTTTTCAGAATTTTCCACAGTTTATTGTCATCCACACAGTCAAAGGCTTTGGCATAGTCAATAAAGCAGAAAGAGATGTTTTTCTGGAGCTCTCTTGCTTTTTCCATGATACAGCAGATGTTGGCAATTTGATCTCTGGTTCCTCTGCCTTTTCTAAAACCAGCTTGAACATCAGGGACTTCACAGTTCACGTATTTCTGAAGCCTGGCTTGGAGAATTTTGAGCATTACTTTACTAGCATGTGAGATGAGTGCAATTGTGTGGTAGTTTGAGCATTCTTTGGCATTGCCTTTCTTTGGAATTGGAATGAAAACTGACCTTTTCCAGTCCTGTGGCCACTGCTGAGTTTTCCACATTTGCTGGCATATTGAGTGCAGCACTCTCACAGCATCATCTTTCAGGATTTGAAACAGCTCCACTGGAATTCCATCACCTCCACTAGCTTTGTTCATAGTGATGCTTTCTAAGGCCCACTTGACTTCACATTCCAAGATGTCTGGCTCTAGATGAGTGATCACATCATCATGATTATTTGGTTGTGAAGATCTTTTTTGTACAGTTCTTCCATGTATTCTTGCCACCTCTTCTTATTTTATGCAACTGGCCTTTCCTAGCTTTTGTGGGTGACTTCACTGACTTCCTACTGAGGGACTCATCCTCTTTGTAAACCAATGACTGATTTTCATAGGGACAGGGATTGCTCATTTTATAGTCTAGATGTGTTCCTGTTAAGGTTTCTTTTCCTTTAAAAAAAAAAAAATTGGATTCTAGTTTCCTTTAGATCTATGATGTAACTACCTTCATTTCAGATTGTTGAAAAAATCACCAGTTACTTTTTATAGTTTAGTTGAAATGTTACTGCTAATAGTATCCTCCACCCATTTCTCTCAATTTTACAGTCAGTAAATGAATCCTTGTATGCATAAGGAAAATACATTTTTACAGAGGCCAGGGGATGAGCAAGTGAGTAATACTTGAGAATTCCAAACAGTTTTTCATTCTTTTTGTGGTTTATTAATTTTCCTTTTAATATATTTGGTTTTATTAATGTGAAGCATAACTATATGATTTGCAAGTATTTGCCAGTGTGTAAATTTAAACCTGAAACTTATAAGTTAAAATGGACAACTTGAAAAAATTGTAGGCGTGATGAAATAAATAATGATTAATTTTCCTTTGGCTTTCTTTTCTTGGCATTGTGTTACATTTCTGTAAAAAGTTTTCTTGAAAAATAAATAAAATAAATTTGTTGGGTTTCATTACAGACAACTCAAATTTGGTTGGGTCTGTGTGTTTGTTTCTCTTCCCTTGGGACATTGCTCTTTAGTATGAGCAGCTGAGAAATCAATTGAATGGGGACTGTGACATTCACACTGTCTGTCTCCTCTGTCCTGCTCTTGGAACTTAAAAGAAAGTCATTTATTCTCTTGTGACTTTCTTGCCAGTACATGCTGAAGGCTTTGCAAAGTGTCATTTAAGTGGGACATTCATCACTTATAGCCCCACTCCCTTGCTTGGTGGAGACTCTCACACTCCAGTACCTGGGATGTAAACAAAGATAATGCTTTTGATTTTCATATTGATCTTGTCTGTCTTAGAGCCTGGCTCCCTCCACAGGGGCTCTTTCCAGACCAAATGGCCTTCCACTGACCTCGCTTGTTGCATCCCAGGATCTCTGTTTTCACATCCCCTTTTCCATGGATGCAAGTGTACCTCCTCATGTTTTCCTCCCTCTCTTCTCCTCTCCTTCTTATCTTAAATAATAAAATGAGTGGTGATGATTCCTTAATTACGATAACATCTTACAGTTCATAAAGGGCCTTTATATAAGAATAAATAAGTACATTTAGTAGGTATGATAGCAGTATAAGTTTTAGGTATTTGCAATCTGTTTCTACAGTTTATCTGTTTCATGTCTAGGACAGGTTATTTAAATTTTTATTATTTATAAAATGAGGATAATTATTTTATAATCTTATTGTAGACACATTAAACTTCCTTATTGGTTGGTCTGCTTCTTTATTTATTTAGAAAGTAATGATCAAGTTCCAGAACCTCTTCCAGGCATTGGGAATAGAACACTTCACAAGACAAATTTAAGTTCTTCTTTTGCATAACTTTCATTCCAGTTGATAAGTGAAACAAAGTAATTATAAATATTTGATAATATTAAATGACATAATATACCAAGTAACTGGTACATAGTAGGTTGCAATGAATGGTATGCTTTTTTTCCCTATTATGAATAAAAGCATTAGGATTATAATCAGTTTTTTTCTGTTTATAAAAGGAATGTGATGGCTTTGTGATGTGTCAACTAGTCCCCCAAATTGCTTTTCTAGCATGTTTTCACATAGAGCTTCCTACAGGGATATTCTTCCTGAGAGCTAGGAGATGGAAGGGAGACAGCAGCTGTTTTGTAGCAAACATACACACGTATGTTCACTACAAACACGTATATTCTCCACTTATTCAATACAAACAGTAATTCTTAAACTGCTGTGAAGGCATCTGCAGGTATAATTAAAGCTCGTAATCAATACAGTTTAAGTTAATCAAAAAGGAGACTGCTTGGATGAGTCTGATCTAGTTAGAACTTATAAAAGTTGGGATAGGCTTTCCCTGAGCTGACGGACAACAAACAACTGGATCTGCATCACTTTCTCTTTTTCCTTCCTGGATTTTCATTCCTACCTGCCCACCTATGAATAACAAGCTTCAGCTCATGCCCATGGAATTACAGGCTGCTCATGATCTTCCCTTCCTAATAACTATCCTAAGGACTTCAGGCTTTTGGTTGTTGTTGTCCTTATTCAGTCACTAAGTCAGGTGCAACTCTGTGATCCCACAGACTGCAGCATGCCAGGCTCCCCTGTCTTCCACTATCTCTCAGAGTTTGCTCAAACTCATGTCCATTGAATCAGTGATGCCATCCAACCATCTCATCCTCTGCCACCCCATTCTCCTTTCACCTTCAGTCTTCCCCAGCATCAGGGTCTTTTCCAGTAAGTTGTCTCTTTGTATCAGGTGGCCAAAGTATTGGAGCTTCAGCCTCAGTTTTTCCAATGAATATTCAGCATTGATTTCCTTTAGGATTGACTGGTTTGATCTCCCTGCAGTCCAAGGGACTCTTAAGAGTCTTCTGTAGCACCACAATTTGAAAGTATAAATTCTTTGGCACTCAGCCTTCTTTATGGCCCAACTCTCTGTCCAGGACCACTGGAAAGACCAGCTGCAGCTTTGACTATATGGATCTTTGTTCACAAAGTGGTATCTCTGTGGGACTTTAAATACATTTAATATAATTGACTTATGCCATATAGAGATAAATATATTACTGGATCCCTTTATGTGGCTGAACCTTACCTGATATAGTAATATACACTGATTTTCAAAATTTTGTATAAATTCTAAATAGTGGATAGAAATTACCATTTTAAATATTTATTTTTTTCCTAAAATTTTTTTATTGAGATGTACTGTACACAGAGAGTCAGACACACCTTGGTTACTGAACAACAACAGTTATATACATAGTAAAGTTGACATAATAAGTTGACATTTTTGGGATTAGTCTTGATGAGGACCTTAGAGATTCATTAAAATGTGTTTTCTATGAAAATGTTAAGAACTCTTATTTAGGTGATACAGGAAACAAAAACACTCCCTTTAAGTTTATATTACATGAAGTCAACATTACAGTAAAGTTTATGGCAAGGTACCAAGCTAAAAGTCATTCTTTCATCTTTAATACAACCAGTATAAATACAGGCAGAGAATGAGTGTGGAGATACTCAACTTATTCTTACATTGCAAAACTAACTCATTACCTTCCTAAATATTTAAATTCATCTGTTTGCACAAGGAACCTGATAGGCTGCAGTCCATGGGGTCGCTGAGAGTTGGATGCGACTCAGTGACTTCACTTTCACTTTTCACTTTCATGCACTGGAAAAGAAAATGGCAACCCACTCCAGTGTTCTTGCCTGGAGAATCCCAGGGACGGCGGAGCCTGGTGGGCTACCGTCTATGCGGTTGCACAGAGTCGGACACGACTGAAGCAACTTAGCAGTAGCAGCAGCAGCAAAAAAAATATGATGTATGCATTTTCCCATAACATTACAAGCTTTCTGAAAACAAAATATTATATACTACATGAAGGTTATCATGTGAATGCATTTAGGATGATTATTCTGTTTCATTGATGTATAAATAACATTGACATTTTTGTGCAAAAATCTTTTTTGTATTCTGTATTATTATCTACAGAGTCCAAAAGGTAGCATTGTTAGGCTTAATGGCATGTGAAATTTGTAGCTATCTATAAATGACAGTTTTTGAAATGACTGTAACCTTTGTAATCCCACCAAAAGTGCGTAAGTGGCAACTGAGATCTTGCCTAAAATAGTGACATGTTCATTCAAATGAACTATTCATTTTCAAATAGTCACAATCTGAAAATAGCATGGAGTAGAGTTCAGATACAAGTTTCTGTTTTTACTATAAAATTTGTGAAAGTCTCATCAAAGTTTATATAAAGATATTTTCCTTGCCTTGTTGCTGTTGAGTGTCCATTATTTGTCACTGTCATGTCTCTTTATATGTGCCATAGAGTTCTTCATCTTTTACTGCTTTGTAGTAAGAGAAAATTATCCTAAGTGTTTTTTTTTAATTTGTTCTTTAACTATAGTTTATAGTATTCCTGTGACTAAATTGCTGCCTAAAAATGATCTGCTTCTCCACTGAGCACTTAAATAAATATTACTACTCTTTCTTCCTCTCCCTGACCTCCTGTAACAAACATTTTTCAGGCACCTAAAACAAACATGCCTGGTCTTTATTTCCAAGGTGATTAAAGTGTAGCTAGGGGAGGCAGATAATATAAAAGTAAATGAACAAATATAATTAAAATTTTAAAAGTATGCAACTAAAGAATCACAGTGCAATCATAGAGAATTAGAAGTGCTTGTGTATTTAAAAGGGCAGATCTCACATAAATAGGGTGACCAAGCAAAGTTTTCTGTGGAGGTTGTTGATGCTGTTTAGTTGCTAAGTAGTGTCTGACTCTTTGCAACCCCATGGACTGTAGCCTTCCAGGCTCCCCTGTCCATGGGATTTCCCAGGCAAGAATACTAGAGTGGGCTGCCATTTCTTTCTTCAAGGGATCTTCCCAACAGAGACTGAACCCACATCTCCTGCATTCGCAGGTGAATTCCTTACCACTGAGCCACCAGGGAAGGCCCTCTGTGGAGGTAACATTTAGTAAAAGAACAAAGGACTAAGAGAGGTTGGGTATGTATGAAATTTGCTGGCAGAAGAATGTCCCTGTCAGATAAGAAAAACAGTTTTCTGAAATTTACCTGTTTGGAAAGACTAAAGGTGGGTCAGAGTGAAACACTGTGAGCTAAGAAAAAGAGACATAGTGTGAGGCTAGAGAGATCAGAGAAAGATGGAGAGTGAGGAAACCTGAGTGTCATGGAAAAGTTGGATTTGTTTTTGATCACAGTAGGAAAGCAAAGAGAAGGGATTTTAGCAAGTGAGTAACAGGATCAGATTTTCATGAAAATAGTGATTTAAAAATCTGATATTTACTGAAGTGTCTGTTTGCTAAGCACTTTGCATATACTATTTTATTTAATCCTCCAAATCAAAGTGATGCTATTATCAATTTAATCATGCACTGGAGGTTAACATAGCTATCATTCACTTAAGGCCATACAGTGACTAAGCGACAGATTTAAACCACTGCTCTTCCCACAATCCCAAAGAGTTTTCTGAAACCAGTTACCTATACGTTAAATGAAGTGAAGTGGCTCAGTCATGTCCGACTCTTTGCAACCCCACGGACTGTAGCCTACCGGGCTCCTCCATCCATGGGATTTTCCAGGCAAGAATACTGGAATGGGTCACCATTTCCTTCTCCAGGGGAACTTCCTGAACCAGGGATCAAACCTGGGTCTCCCGCATTGTAGGCAGACACTTTACTGCCTGAGCCACAAGGGAAGCCTATATGTTAAATAAACTACATTGATTTTATCTGCTTTTCTCCCTAGCCTCTTCTGTGTCTCTTCATTTTCTCTTTCCTCACCTCACCCAGAGTTTTCATCTCTTACCATTGGGGCTTGATTTTAATGTCTAGCTTGTAAGTGATTAACATGGCAACTCAAACACTATTTATTAAACTGACAAAAGAGAAACATGCATCTTCATTCAAAGCTGTTGTTCAAGCTTTGTGTTTAGAAAAAGTCTGACTCAGATATCTCAAAATGCTTTGCAGGCTGGGGATCCTTTCTTAAGGCTCAGAGACATGAAAAGAGCACAGCCTGCTTGTCACCATTCAGGATCCATTCTGTCATGCTGAAGACAGGTACTTGTAGCTTAGCTGGCTGCACTGAGACAAACCTATTTCCCTAAGACTGAATCTCATCTCAATCTGTCTTGACTGCCCATATTAATTACTTCTATCTCTAGGCTTGGGCACATGTAAGCGTTTCTATTTAATTATCAGCAGGTTGCAATAAAAATGACTGGGCAAAGTCACCCTAGTGTGTGCATTAAGCTTTTGAAGTAAGCCTTTTATGAGATGCATGCCAAGATACACTGATTTGGACAGTCTCTGCTCCATACCCAGAATAAAAGCATTCATAAAACCTCCTGCTATGAATTTATTATTTTAAAACATAAAGTTTTGCCCTATAACATTGTATTTCAATATCTAAAATATTTCAGTAACATTAAAATTACAAAATAATAAGAAAAATATTAAAAGATCCAAATTATCTGCTTTTATAGTTGTCCATAAAGAAACATTCATGTCAATGTATGTCAAAACCACTACAATACTATAATTAGCCTCCAATTCAAATAAATAAATTAATAAAAAAGAAACAATTCTACTTTTCTATTCTTTTTACTTATGAGTTAGGTTTTGTTATTGTTCTTAACAATCCTCAATAAAAATTACTGAAATTCAAACAGTGAGATAGGAGCTAGGGATTTTTGAAATCTAGGAGAAGTGTCTCATTCTCCAAAGCTAACAGGGAAGGAAATAAAACACAATCCTTATAGTGACACTTTAAGGAAGTTTCTCAGAGAAGGCAGTGGCACCCCACTCCAGTACTCTTGCCTGGAAAATCCCATGGACGGAGAAGCCTGGTGGGCGGCAGTCCATCGGATCGTGAAGAGTCGGATATGACTCAGCAACTTCACTTTCACTTTCACTTTCATGCATTGGGGAAGGAAATGGCAACCCACTCCAGTGTTCTTGCCTGGAGAATCCCAGGGACGGGGGGAGCACTGGTGGGCTGCCGTCTATGGGGTCGCACAGAGTCGGACATGACTGAAGCGAATTAGCAGCAGCAGGAGCAGCAAGGAAGTTTCTAGTCCCAGGCACGGTGGGGCTCAGAGGAGGCAGTAAAGACTTCATCAAGATGTTGAGATTTGAGCTAAGTCTTAAAGATGGAGTCTTCAAATTGAAGAAGAAAAGATAAGGAAAGTCAAGATAGAAGAAACAGCATGAGCCATGAACAACAACAACAGCCCACTCTTGGAATTGGTAGCATATCCTTTAGAGTATGAACTGAAACATAGAAGATATGATGAAAACACTAGGAACTTACCCAGTGTGTATTACTTTCTGCAAAGAATGTACCCAGTACTCATCCCTTCAGAATCAATTTAAACATTGATTTATATGTGCCATAATCACTTAGGTACCATAGTGCAACAGTTTGATTGTTCTAAATCAACACCAAATACTACAGCCTCTTGGTTTCCTAGGCAAGCAATAGCTAGAACCTGGGGCTCCCTCACTTCTTTCAGGGGAACAAGTTACACTGAACTCAGCCACTCACAACTACCAGATCTCCAGATGATGAGCAGCAGTCACTCTCAGAATACACCTATAAAAACTGAATCTAACTGCTCCGTGCACCACCTCCCCACAAAAAGAAGGGCTGGAAGACTAGAATTGTATTTACAAATATTGCTTGGAGAAGGTAAAGTGTGACCTGGGTGTTGCAAGTATGAATAGAAAAAAGAATAGTGTGGGTCATTTTAGGCAGAGGTGGTATTTCCATTAACATCATGGGGACTATGAGGGTTGTGACAAATTGATGATTTGGAAGTAGGTTATAGATGGAGGACACTATTGAGGCCTTTGAAAATATTTTAACATTATGAATATGAATATGAGTATTCATTATATATGATTCTTTGAAATCTCCTTCTCTGGAGATACTTCTTTATAGTAAGTTTAGACACATTGAGATAGTCAAGCTACATAGATTAATGTAAATTAATCATTTTAGCTCTTTATGTGCTTTATATTTTCACTCAATATTTGTTGAATATCTATCATATTTTATATTTTGTGGAAATTAAAAGATAAATCAGACTTGGTACTTTCCTTCAAGGGGCCTATAGTCCATTAGAACAAGAAGCTTATAATACTTTAAAATCATTATAATATTTATAGTGAATTATTTAAAATTATAATTATCAATAAATATTAAATTTATTATAATAATCAGACATAAAAAATGTTATGAATGGCCTAGTCATTATGGCAAACAAGAAAAAGATGGTTATCTATGACATCCAGGTTTTCAGAGAGGTCGTCACAGAGGAGGTGACTTTTGAGCTAGGTCTAGGAAGATAAGTAGGGATTTCAAAGGTAGCTCATAGAAAGGAAGATAATTTTAGATAAAAAGAGTAGTTTTAGACATATCTGGAAGTTATTCTATTTTTACCAATTGAAACTTTCTAGATTCAAAGTATAGTCTTTCTAAATGTTTAAAACTTTATGGTAATGCGAGAAACATAGGGAATACTGCGGTCAGATGTACATAGTGCACAGGGAGGAATATAGGCTCATGATTTGATTTTAGCCCATCCGCATTAGATACTGCTTGCTTCCTTGTTGTGTAGTCACTGACTCATGTCTGACTCTTTGAGACCTCATGGACTGCAGCACACCAGTCTCCTCTATCCTCCATTGTGTCCTGGAATTTGCTCAAATTCATGCCCATTGAGTGCACAATGCTATCTTGTTTCCTTAGGTATTATTAAAGTTAGTAATGACAATATTTGTAGGGCTGTTGTGAAGATTAGGAGAGATGATATACAACCCAAAGCACAGTGCTCAGTACAAATTAGCTCTTCTCGGTATACCGACCCTATACACGCTTGCTTTGTCCCTCTTCACAGTAAATACGTGGTCTGGCATATATTTCTTTGGTGTCCTTACCAAGTCACAAAGTTTAATGAAGGAAAGTGGTCCATGGACAAACTTCTAAGCTAAATCACTAGAAAGCTCATTGTAGAGGAGGTTAATTAACCAGTGAAAGCTCATTTTAATTATTTGCTCAGGTCCTAATCAAATTTATCATTCTAGATTCTGTTCTATGTTTTTTTTTTTTTTTTTGGAGTGGTCAAAACAGGCTCCCTTACTGGCATTGCTGATCTCCAGTAACACTATTACCCCCTATATGCCACAGCTTCATCAGGTGTAAAGAAAGAATACATTCGTCTTTCAGAAGAAGATAGTGCTATCTTTGTAAATCATGGCATGCAACCAGTAAGAAATACATCAGCTTCCTTATTCTTGTCTTCTAATTCTGGTATTCTTTCATTCTGGCAGTACCAAAATGTTGAGGTTTACAAAATATATAAAATATTCCCTCAAAATATGCAGAAACAACAGAATTTGAGGACCTATTTCATAAGAAAAACTAATAACAAATCCATTATCTGTCAACTTTTATTAAGCCAAGACACATTTTATTATTATCCTTACATCTTTGACTGCCTTCTAACTCAAAACTATTTTATTTTATGATATAATCATTGGAAAGATACCATTTTTGCCTGTAACATAAAACTAATTGTTGTTTACATTTTAGCCCGTAACATAAATACCAAATACTGTGCCACCAAAGTTTAATATGTAGTGCTTTAATAAACACAAATCTGTTGTCTTTTCAACTAATTTCTTTTCTCTTTTCATATAAAATTCAATGAAGGCTATATATTTTTCAAAGACGAATTTACTTTTCTCTACTTTTTCTCACAAAAATTATCAAGATTACATTAGCATTTCATACAATAGGATTTGGTACTGGAGACTGACGGAAAGAAGTGTAGATGAATTATTCACATCTGAGAGGAAAGTCAATTGGAGGAATAAACATTAAAATGATTTGCAATCTGCAGTTATTCAAGAGAGGCAGAATCATCAAGTGTAAGAGAAAGATGAGAACACCAGGAAATAAATGGCTCAATTGATTTAAGGGATGTTTTCACAGCACCCAAATTTTGAGAAAAGGCTTGGATCGATAGAAAAGTCCCATTAATGTCTTTCATATCTAAGATGGTGAAATTACATATTTTATTACCACTTTGACTGTTATTATTGAATAAGATTTTCTCAGAGGCTAAGATTATTTCCTGATTATAACTTAGAAAAAGTTTTTAAAGTTATATTATCTTTGGTACAGCCAAGATATAATTCAATATATTTTTGATATTCTAAATGGCAGGGAACTACTGTCCCAAAAACTATGCCCAAAATTGCCCAAGAAAATCAAGGAGTTGTCTGTGAACGATAAGAACATGACTTTAAATGTACAAACATCACCTTCCTTTTCAGAAGAAAGTGAAGCAACCACATAGAGCAGTGAGCATGTTGGCCTTGAAAGCCAACAGGACTGTGCTATATTTCTGACTGTGCCCTTGACCTTTGGGCAAAGGACTAAAGCTCAGTAACCCTGACTAAAGAACTTTAGTGAAAATGAGCTTTTGATATTGAGCTGTGTGTGAAGTACCCAGGACTTTACATACAAATAGAAACACACAAAGCAAAGAAAACAAATCACCAAACAGTGTATTAGCTCATCACAAGTAGGATCATATTTTCCCTTAGCATTCCCAGTCCTCAGGATATGGGGAGAAAGCTGCTCATTTGAATTTGCAAACTGGCTAAGTCAGAATAAGATGAGGGTACATGTTTGTGTGCCTTTTGCTTACTCAGTTGTGTCCAGCTCTTCCCCAACCCCATGCCCCATAGCCCACCAGGTTCCTCTGTCCATGAATTTCCCAGGCCAGAACACTGGAGTGGGTTGTCATTTCCTCCTACTATGGGTTATCTGACTGGGAGATCAGGGATCAAGCCTATGTCTCCTGCATCTCATGAAATAACAGGAGGATTCTTTACCACTGAGCCACCTGGGAAGTGAGCTTATGTGAGAAAAAATAAATAATTAAATGATGTGTACATAGCAGTTACTGTTTCAGAGTGGTGATGAGGCCAAAATGATGATTCTGTAGTTTTGGAATTCAGGTCTTTCTGCTTCAACTCCCATTCTTTTACCATTTTGAAAGACATTAAAATGTCACAAGGAATTTATGTCAAACAACTTAGCAGTGTCTTTTTTTTTTTTCCCTTCCCTGAGAGAACTGATCTTAAGAGGAGTCTTGCAGAAAGTGACACCGCACCTGCATGAATGATGATCCTTCCAAAGAAAACAGTTGATTCCAGCTTATAATCAGTAGAAATTAGGAAAGAAGTGAATGTTAGAGCCGCAGCTCTACTATAATCAGTGGTACTTTTATGGGAACATGAGAAGGAGTGCTTAGATGTGGTAGATTTGATGTGGGAGCAACAGGAGATGAGATGGAGAGAATAGGCAGAAAGTGAAGGAAAGAGAAAAGGCAGAGAGTGAAGGAGAGAGAAAAGAAAGGAGGGAGAGAGGAGAGAGAGAGGAGAGAGAAATTTATTTTGAGAAAAATCCACAAATGGGATGGGATGGATGCAGGGAAAGTCTCATGATGAATATGGTAGTATTTTCTTCATGAGGATGTTCTGAATATTGAGATAAAGCATGCAAAGTGCTATGAAAAATGCCTGACACATAATAAGTATTTAGTAAAAGCTAGAAGATCCCTGGAGTAGGAAATGGCAACCCACTCCAGTATTCTTGCCTACAGAAACCCATGGACAGAGGAGGCTCGTGGGCCACAGTTTGTAGGGTTGGAAAGAGTTGGACATGACTGAGCAGTTGACCAAGTAAGCATGCACAGGTCTTATCTCAGTGGTAAAGAAACTTCCTGCCAATGCGGGGGAATCGGGTTTGATGCCTGGGCCAGGGAGATCGCCTGTATGAGGAAATAGCTACCTACTCCACTCTTAACTGGGAAATCCCATGAACAGAGGAGTCCGGCAGACTACAGTCCATGGGGTTGCAAAAACGTTGGCCACAACTCAGTGACTAAACAACATCAAAAGTATTAACTTACCTTCAATATTGTTAGTATCTTTATGATTATGTCTAGGAAAGACACAGTTATATGGAAGGTTATCTATGTAGAAGGCAAAAGAGAGAAGGGAGGAAGGGGGAGAGAGGAAGGCAGGAACTCTAGAGAGGAGAATGTTTACCACTGAAAGAAAAGAAAAGAAAAGCCTTTTAGAAAAAGGACGATTTTAAGGGAAAGAGCAGGTTGTAAGGATTTGTAGCAGTGGTAAAGTTTGGTACACACACACACACAAACACACAACCACACACACACTCACTTGTACATTCTGAATACCAGGGTCTTTCCATTTGCCATTTACAATTTGCAAGCAAACCATGTATTCAAATGTTTTGTCATTTGGATTTTCCAACAAATCTGAAAATGGAGCTGAAAGAATATTTTCATTTTACAAATGGGGGAAAATCTGAAAACTAGGATGTGACTATTTTTTTGAAATGTGTCTAGTGAGTAGCAGGGAACCTGACATCCAGTTTGAGGTGTCAACCTCCACACTGCTGTCCAAGTACCATGATTCCAAATGCACAGGAGGAAAGGGCATAGAGGCTAGAAGAGAGCAGTGTCCCAGATATAGAGGGTGGAAAAGTAGGTTTTATCTTGTCATAAACTGTGAAGGGAAATTGATATTCTATTCAAAACTTCTGCATGCAGAAAATACCCCAATTTTTAGGTTATGCATTAAAATTATGCAGAATGTAACCACTGACCTGATGAATTATGCATTATAAAAGTGATGTGATGTTTATAAATTCTACCACAGTATAAGCATATTATTCTCAAGTTACTACTTTCAGTTTCAATTTCTAACTAACAAAATTTAATTAGTTCTAGTAGAAAGAGTGGGATCATTAATTATAAGACTGGTGTCCAGGAAAGGAGAGGTTGCGTATGGTCTATTTTAATTTCTACTGGCGCCAACCAAAACAGTCAACTATAGGTGCAGGTATTTGTGCATATTATTGTCTTTTGAATAGGAAGCCAGTATTTGGAAAGTAATTTCCAGCTTTAGTATTTTTCTTTTTGTGTTTTCAATTTTCCTATATTTTTCTGTTTTAATTGTTTATTACATCTTATCTTCATCACAGGCAGATAGAGTGTTTCAGATATTGGAAGTTAAGGACAATAAACTTTCTGGAAAGAGAAAGGTCTTCAGTGGCAACCATATCTGGATTCAAATCTATAATCAATACCTTACTAAATGTGTCAGGCTGGGCATTTTATAATTTAACTCTCTAGAAACCTTGTTTCTCTATCTGTGAATTTACTAATACAGAGTGTTATTTTGAAGATTTAAGATAATCTATAAAGCACCTAAAACAGATTTATCTATTATTATCTTTCTCCTTCTACTCAATATATTACCTATATTATATATAAATGGGAATATAGGTTATTGCTGCTGTATTCTAAGAGACATTATCCAGATGGCTTATAAAGCATTTTTTCCAGGAAATATTCTTATTAGGAATTTTTAATTATAGTTTTCCTTGGAAACAGGTCTATAAAGAGCAATAGACACTTTACTCTCTGCAGCAAATTATCAACAAGGTTGATAGTTTTAAAATGTTTTACAAAAAATTTTAACTCATTTTAAAAACTACAAAAAATCAGTGAATCTCATATTAGTGTCAAATGGTAGCTAATATAGGAAATGAAAGAACTTATAGAACAACTGCTGACTGCTTACTGTATTCCAGACATCTGATCTTCGTCACATCACATGAGACAGATACTAACCCTGCTTAATTGAGGAAGAACCCATATGTCAGAGACATTAGTTGCACATACAAGAGGGAAGACTTGGATTAGTACCCAGTACCCAATATAACTACTAAAAGCCTGCCACATCCAGGCTTTTTCTAAACCATCTTATGTCCTAGAAAAGAATCCCTCTCCACAGGAGTGGTGAAGAAAGGAGGCAATACTAATTGATAACCTATTATATGCCAGGCTCCAAAGCAAGTTCTTCAAGACAAGACCCAATCTGATCCTCAGAGTAAACTTAGATTGTTGCTATATATATCTTGGAAAATTAAGACTTTGTTAGATTAATTTGACGATTACCACATCACTGGTAATGGCAGAGGCAGAATTCAAAACTAGCAATGTTAAGTATTAAAATAGATGCAAACCAGATCATGATGCTACCATTTACTATGATGGAGTCCCATAATATTCAGTAATATATTAAAAGAGATGAAATTCACATTCTTATCAAAAAAATTAGTACAGAAGAACTGCCTAAGTGGTTAGCAATATACCATTTATCTTGGAATGAGAAAGTTCTGGACTTAGAATAGAGGCTGTAGTTTATTTCCAATACTGCTTCTTAATAGGCACATTGTCCTTTCTAAAAGTCACTGAACACATGTGAATTTGTTTCCTCATATATAAAGCATGGGAGGTGGACTGAATGATATCTTGGGTCCACTGCAAATTTATGACAGTATCATTATAAATTCTCAGATGATTTTTTTTTATAAACATCTTTCATTTAGCTAAAACCAATGATATTCTCTTTATCGTTGGTTTTTGCTCAAGACATCCATAACACACGAAAGCTAATGTTCTGGTAATGATTGCTTTTTCTTTTTATATTTCCTGTATCTGTTCTCTAAGGAGAAAATATGAGTATATCCTAGTATTGCAGTTAATAACCACAATAATATTAAAAGGAGAAAATTAAATTCTTTACCTAGTGAAAGTCCAGCAGAACTGGTTGGTCTTGATATAAACCTGATGTTTGAATAGAAATATTTATTAAGCCAGAATCAGAGTAATGTGATGTGTATATGTGTGTGTGTGTGTGTGTGTGTGTATAAAGAGAGAGTGAGAGAAATGAAAAAACAATGTACTAGTATCTCTGCTACTTTTCAGTAAATTTTAAACTACTTCAAAATAAAATTTATTTAATTAATACAACACAATTCTTAATAATTTCCTAATCATTACACATAAAATATATATAGTAATAGCTACAACTCCCCAGTGGTTCAGTGTTAAACAATTTGCTTGCAGTGCAGGAGACAGAGAAGACATGGGTTGATCCCTGGGTTGGGAGGATTCCCTGGAGAAAGAAGTAGCAACCCATTCCAGTATTCTTGCCTGGAGAATCCCATGAACAGAGGAGCCTGGGAGGGCCAGAGTCCATGGGTTTGTAAAGAGCTGGACATGACTGAGCACACACAAACACACAAAGGCAAACGATACTTAAAACTATTTAAAGGAATAATAATGATTTAGGATGTTGTGAGGACTAAGGAATATATGTAGATATACAGATATATCATTTATACATATAAGGGAGCCAATACTGATCACTGTAATAAGCATAAAGTAAATGCTCAATAAATATTCATCAAAAAATAAATTATTAGTAGAGCCAATAAAATCTTTTAAAAATTACGAAACTTAAAAACTTTGAAAATAAGTGTGAAGGATTGTAGCACTTAAAATGTGAGAGGCAAATAAAAATAAGATACCATGACTGATAGGACATATTGTCCTAAATCTTTTACAGGAAGTTAAGATTAATGAATACACAAATCTGACTTTTACTTAACACTTTTATCTGTTCGATTTGGCCAAATGCATACAGAAATTATTTTTTAAATAGTTTAAAATTATATTACTCCAAACTTCTGAGAAGCTATGTTTGACAAATGAAAGAAGTCAGCAAGAGAAAGGTAGAATGTGATGAATATGCTATTTTTTCCTGTTAACATCTTTTTCCCTTACTGTGGCAACACAGTCTTTGTTTCCATATGCTTTAGATAGAGCTGAGGCACGCGTCCTTTGCCACAGGGGTCGCACTGTGACTTTCACTGACCAGAGAATCCATTTCCCCAGTCACTTCCTTTAGCTTGTTCCTAGGATAGTATCTGTCTCATGCAGAGTTGCTCAGGCCTCAGATGCTCCTGGAGACCAGGAAAGAAAGGACATCTTTGCTATTACCAGCTGTGACATCAATCTGGAGTTGAGCATGGTCTCCCTTGCCTGAGCCTATCTGAGAGTAAAGGCAACCCAGAGCAAAGCTGAGCTGAGAGAAAGTTCAAGAGTCTAGGTGATACCATTTGAACACTGATTCAGTTGTGCCTTTTACATTTTACACTTGTTAGTTTGAGTTGGGTTCTGCCTAACTGAAAGAAATAAATATGAGATTACTGTGGTTAATGGAAAGACTGCACTGATTTTAAAACGATATAGATGATACAATTCCTCTTTGTCTATGAAAGTTACAACTTAATAGAGTGAAAAGAGGAATATGGATGGCAACCAGCTGCTGAGTGAAGGAAACTTCCTTCCCAAGGGCCCAAAAGCACAATCTGGGCACTGTTCAGGGGTGGGTAGTCTTATGCACCCATGACCATTCTTATCTGTTCTGGGAGACATATAGCCAGTATGCCTATAGAATACCTGCTGGTCTGGAATAGCCAGGTGCAAAGTATAAACTGTAGATCTTAAGGTATGAGCCCATCAAGGCCTAGGAACAACCACAGCTAATGTTAAGTGCTTATTTGTGCCAGACATTATTCTATGTTATTTATATACATAACTTATCCAATCCTTATGAAAATCCTATTATATGGTTCAATTCAGTTCAGTTCACCTCAGTCACTCAGTCGTGTCCAACTCTTTGCGACCCCATGAATCGCAGCACGCCAGGCCTCCCTGTCCACCACCATCTCTCGGAGTTCACACAGACTCACATCCATCAAGTCTGTGATGCCATCCAGCCATCTCATCCTCGTTTGTCCCCTTCTCCTCCTGCCCCCAATCCTTCCCAGCATCAGAGCCTTTTCCAGTGAGTCAACACTTCCCATGAGGTGGCCAAAGTACCGAAGTTTCAGCTTTAGCATCATTCCTTCCAAAGAGATCCCAGGGTTGATCTCCTTCAGAATGGACTGGTTGGATCTCCTTGCAGTCCAAGGGACTCTCAAGAGTCTTCTCCAACACCACAGTTCAAAAGCATCAATGCTTCGGTGCTCAGCCTTCTTCACAGTCCAACTCTCACCTCCATACATGACCACAGGAAAAACCATAGCCTTGACTAGACGGATCTTAGTCAGCAAAGTAATGTCTCTGCTTTTGAATATGCTATCTAGGTTGGTCATAACTTTTCTTCCAAGGAGTAAGAGCCTTTTAATTTCATGGCTGCAGTCACCATCTGCAGTGATTTTGGAGCCCCCAAAATAAAGTCTGACACTGTTTCCACTATTTCCCCATCTATTTCCCATGAAATGATAGGACCAGATGCCATGACCTTCTTTTTCTGAATGTTGAGCTTTAAGCCAACTTTTTCACTCTCCTCTTTCACCTTCATCAAGAGGCCCTTTAGCTCCTCTTCACTTTCTGCCATAAGGGTGGTGTCATCTGCATATCTGAGGTTATTGATATTTCTCCTGGAAATCTTGATTCCAGCTTGTGTTTCTTCCAGTCCAGCGTTTCTCATGATGTACTCTGCATATAAGTTAAATAAGCAGGATGACAATATACAGCCTTGACGTACTCCTTTTCCTATTTGGAACCAGTCTTTTGTTCCATGTCCAGTTCTAACTGTTGCTTCCTGACCTGCATACAGATTTCTCAAGAGGCAGGTCAGGTGGTCTGGTATTCCCATCTCTTTCAGAATTTTCCACAGTTTATTGTGATCCACACAGTCAAAGGCTTTGGCATAGTCAATAAAGCAGAAAGAGATGTTTTTCTGGAATTCTCTTGCTTTTTCCATGATCCAGCGGATGTTGGCAATTTGATCTCTGGTTCCTCTGCCTTTTCTAAAACCAGCTTGAACATCTGAAAGTTCATGGTTCACGTATTGCTGAAGCCTGGCTTGGAGAATTTTGAGCATTACTTTCCTAGTGTGTGAGATGCGTGCAATTGTGCGATAGTTTGAGCATTCTTTGGCATTGCCTTTCTTTGGAATTGGAATGAAAACTGACCTTTTCCAGTCCTGTGGCCACTGCTGAGTTTTCCGAATTTGCTGGCATATTGAGTGCAGCACTCTCACAGCATCATCTTTCAGGATTTGAAACAGCTCAACTGGAATTCCATCACCTCCACTAGCTTTGTTCATAGTGATGCTTTCTAAGGCCCACCTGACTTCACATTCCAAGATGTCTGGCTCTAGATGAGTGATCACATCATCATGATTATCTGGGTCTTGAAGATCTTTTTGTACAGTTCTTCCGTGTATTCTTGCCACCTCTTCTTAATATCTTCTGCTTCTGTTAGGTCCAGACCATTTCTGTCCTTTATCGAGCCCATCTTTGCATGAAATGTTCCCTTGATATCTCAGATTTTCTTGAAGAGATCTCTAGTCTTTCCCATTCTGTTCTTTTCCTCTAGTTCTTTGCATTGATTACTGAAGAAGGCTTTCTTATCTCTTCTTGCTATTCTTTGGAACTCTGCATTCAGATGCTTATATCTTTCCTATTCTCTTTTGCTTTTCACCTCTCTTCTTTTCACAGCTATTTGTAAGGCCTCCCCAGAGAGCCATTTTGCTTTTTTGCATTTCTTTTCCATGGGGATGGTCTTGATCCCTGTCTACCGTACAATGTCACGAACTTCATTCCATAGTTCATCAGGCACTCTATCTATCAGATCTAGGCCCTTAAATCTATTTCTCACTTCCACTGTATAATCATAAGGGATTTGATTTAGGTCATACCTGAATGGTCTAGTGGTTTTCCCTACTTTCTTCAATTTCAGTCTGAATTTGGCAATAAGGAGTTCATGATCTGAACCACAGTCAGCTCCTCGTCTTGTTTTTGTTGATTGTATAGAGCTTCTCCATCTTTGGCTGCATAGAATATAATCAATCTGATTTCGGTGTTGACCATCTGGTGATGTCCATGTGTAGAGTCTTCTCTTGTGTTGTTGGAAGAGGGTGTTTGCTATGACCGGTGCATTTTCTTGGTAAAACTCTGTTAGTCTTTGTCCTGCTTCATTCCACATTCCAAGGCCAAATTTGCCTGTTACTGCAGGTGTCTCTTGACTTCCTACTTTAGCATTCCAGTCTCCTATAATGAAAAGGACATCTTTTTTGGGTGTTAGTTCTAAAAGGTCTCGTAGGTCTTCATAAAACCATTCAACTTCAGCTTCTTCAGCGTTACTGGTTGGGGCATAGACTTGGATTACCGTGATATTGAATGGTTTGCCTTGGAGATGAACAGAGATCATTCTGTCATTTTTGAGACTGCATCCAAGTACTGCATTTCAGACTCTTTTGTTGACCATCATGGCTACTCCATTTCTTCTGAGGGATTCCTGCCTGCAGTACTAGATATAATGGTCATCTGAGTTAAATTCACCTATTCCAGTCCATTTTAGTTCGCTGATTCCTAGAATGTCGACATTCACCCTTGCCATCTCTTGTTTGACCACTTCCAATTTGCCTTGATTCATGTACCTGACATTCCAGGTTCCTATGCAATATTGCTCTTTACAGCATTGGATCTTGCTTCTATCACCAGTCACATGCACAACTGGGTATTGTTTTTGCTTTGGCTCCATCCCTTCATTCTTTCTGGAGTTATTTCTCCACTGATCTCCAGTATTATATGATATTTTATCATTTTTATTCTCCATTATACAGATGAGGAAGCTGAGGCATGGAAATGCAAATGATTTGCCCACAGTCACACAGACTGAACAAGGTAATTTGGATGTAGAATCTGAGTTCTTACCCAACAGCTCTTACTATCTCTGTCACTTACTAGCTGTGGTGATACTATAATCTGAGCTGTTCTCAAAACCTTTCTGAGTAATTAATATGGGGATCAGTATCTTATTATGTCAGGAAGAACTAAACTTCATGACTGCTTGGAGTCATCTAACCCTGGACTATATAAAATCATATAACTTAAAATGAGAAGCAATTTACACAACATAACTTGAATTAGTTCCATATGATATATGTCTACATTTAATTTTAGTTAATTCTCATCAGAGAATGAAACTGTTATTGTTATTGGTGACCCACTTTACAGATGAGGTCCTTCAAATCTTCTGAAAATGGTTTGTTTTTAATCATATTTTGTCTTTAACCCATATGTTTGCTGAATAGCATTATTATTTTTATAACAGGAATTTATTTACAAGTCTCCTTCCTCATTAATGGAATTAGAAACAGTGGAAAATGCATTATGTCTGGGCAAGTAGATGAAGAATGAGAGTGACTGGGTCATTTGAAATATGTAGAGTCTGAGAGCTCTCTTTACAGTGATTTCATTTCCAATACTGAAAGAACAGGGGAAACGCCTTGGTAAATAAGACTTTTTATAATTTCCATCTGTAGTTATGCAATTGCTTCTATCAAAGGAATAAAGATTGCTCCTCTGTGCTTGATTCCTTTTGCTTTCTAGTAATTTCCACATCACATTGTTTTATATAATTTGAAAGGTGTTAGTTTAGAGCCGAAAGCAGTTGTATGAGAACAGTAAAAATTTGGGGAGAGGGAAAACAAAACAAAAAGTCTTAGGGGAAAATAAATCCTGATCTTTGTAACTATTTTCTTTAAATATGAAATTTCTAGTTTTAACTTTTTTGTCTTCATATTTGTAAATTACATTTATGAGCTACTCTTTTTAAAGACAACATAGAATTTAAGAACTAGAATTAAGTACTTTTTCTATATTTGTAGAAACATCCTCACAAATACTGTTTTCCTGCATATCCCTAGTAGCCTTAGAAATTATATATTAGTTCACATTTTACAGAAAAACATGAGATTTGGAAAAGGTTTAGATATTTACAAAGTCATAGTCATTAATGGATAGAATCTGAATTCCTTCATCTGGCCCAAAGCAAACATGGAAGTCAATGGTTATTTCTGTGTTCTCATTACAAATGCATCAACAAGTTAAATTTCTATAAGGCCAATGGTATAAAAGAGTACATTTTTATTCTGTGTAATTATTTTACATTAATGACTGTAATACAAGTATACTTCACTGTTTTCTCTCCATAAATTCATTGTAATTCATTTCTGTGCAAATTGACCCGATGGTTTGAGTTGTGTTTCAGATATGATTTTTCTTTCTCATAGTTACTCATTAATCAGAACTTTGGTGTAAAATAGATTGATTTCATGTCACTGTAGTCGCTCAGGCTACTGTAAGTTTGTTTGTTTTATCTATAAACAGATGTAAAGGGACTCAATTACATTTTTGTTAATCATATTATAAAATTTGGTATAATTCTGGTAGACAAATTAATAACTACTTCAGTGTAACTCTGTATGTTTCTCTCGGCTCTGGCAAGTAGAGAATCTGGAGGAAGAAGCCTCAGTTGGACACTATTTAGGGCTACCTGAACAAACCAGTCAATCTAAAGGAAATCAACCCTGAATATTCACTGAAAGGACTGATGCTGAAGTTGAAATCTAATACTTCGGCCACCTGATGTGAAGAGCCAACCCACTGGAAAAGACCCTGATGCTGGGAAAGATTGAAGGCAGGAGGGTAAGGAGATGACAGAGGATGAGATGGTTGGATGGTATTATTAACTCAGTGGACAGGAGTTTGAGCAAACTGTGGGAGATGGTGAAGGACAGGGAAGCCTGGCATGCTGCAGTCCATGGAGTTGCAAAGAATCAGACAGACTTAGGGACTGAATAACAATACAATCTGTAAGTCTGTAACAGCAAAATTTTGGCCGCATCCTTGGTAAACTGAGGGCTTTAACTATTTGGTGGTAGGATCTGGGGTTTCCAATGCAAAAGCATATGAGTGAACCTGTCTCTTTCTTACTAAGATGCAAAGATTAGAGAATAGAGTACCTGTAGAAAGGAAAGAATCAACTGAGAGATTAATAGGACCAGACAGTGAGTGAATTTCCAAGATATCCTGAGAATTACTTAGAATTACTTAAGAATTACTAAGATACTTAAGAATTACTACGATACTGGATATAACAGAGTCAGAGCTGAAGAAATAAGAAATAAAAACTTTTGAGTTTTTAATGTTTTTGCTTTTAAAAATATGAATATATTTACCTAATAATCAAATCCTAGTTTTTACTATGGTGAACATGACCATCTGTCTTCCCTCAATCTAGTCACACCTATTTCACACTGGGATAAGTGGCGTCAAGACTCTTTGAGAAAATAAGTCAAAATGTCTGTTTCCAACTGGATCCAATGGGTGGGGATCAAAGACAGCCCATAGAGAATGATCAGGTCATCCCTGCAGTGAGTCGTCTCCATGGGGGAAAAGTGCTGAACCAGGGCTGAAGATGAAAATTAAAGTTTCCAGATAATTGAAGGAATTTAAATTTTCTCAGTACTGGATTTTCTTAATGTGGAGTCAACCAGAAGATGCTATAAGTGTAACCAAGAAGGGCCCAATGGGACCTTCCTGCAAGAGAGCCCCAACTCCCCACCACCTGTAGAGAAACTTTAGCCTCCTAGACGTTCCAGGAGTTCCAAACACTAAATTTTCTCAGAGAACTGAGAAAATGCAGAAAGAAAGGAAAACAGTCAAACAAGACACAGTAATAATAATTTAGCCATTAAAAAGGTCAAGGACATTTAGTTCCTCCTCACGGGCTATAGATAATATTCTGAGCCACATCCTCTGAGCTATTTTGCAGGTATTTCTGTGCTGCTCACAAGCACACGGAATCCAGACGGCTTGGAAACAGAAGACGGATGATGTTGACTCTAGGTTACCTCATCATTCACCAGAAGAAAGCCCATGAGTCAATCACGCAACCCACAACACCCCTCTCTTACCCGGTCTTTAAAAACCTTTCCTTGAAAGCCTTGGGGGAAAGGACTTTAAGCACTAGATACCTAGACTCCTTGTTTGTCTGGCACCCAGAAGATAAACACTGCACTTTCCTTCACCAGAACCTAGTGTTGGTAGACTGGCATTATTGCCCATAGGCAAAGGGACCCAAGCTTGGTTCGGTAACAGAAATACAGGCAGAATTTTCCGCTCACAAACTTGACTCATCCTTCGGCCACACCAGCCTAAAAATGCCCAAATGTGAAGCAACTGTCTCTCTCCGCTCACCTCTCTAGACACTATAAATTGATGAACTGCAGGGCCATCAGCACCTTGCTTACCTTCATCTCTTTTCCAGTACCTCCTTTTTTTTTCATTCTCTGTGGCTTACTGCAAGATGATGGAGTTTGTTATCCAACACAAGGAGTAACAGACGAGGAAAGGGAATTAAAAAAAAAAAAAGACCAGGTGAGAGAATTTCTAAGACGGTGACGAAGCACAGAAAAATATGCAAAATGCTGAAGATAGAATTCAACTTAGAATTCTGTAACCTGCCAAAGAGGAGTGAAAAGAAAATAGATACATTTTCCTATATACCAAGACTAAGAGACTTCACCTCTCCAAGTTCTTCACTAAGTGTCGCAGGGAGGATGCCTGAGTTCGCACATTCTCGCGAGATCACGAAGGTCATGTGACTGTGCAGGTGCCGTGTGGTCTCAGGGTTACACTGACCTTGGATTCTCTTTCCTGCCACGGGCGTGGCGCTCTGCCTCGCTGCCTTCCCAGCCACCCAGTCAGCCCTGTCGTGGTCTGTGCAGAGGCGGGAAAAAAAATTTCCGGACAAGAGACAGAAGGAAAGAGAATAGTTTATTAGAGCGGGAGATGCTGTTAGAACAGCGGAAGGCTCAAGCGAGAGCCGACCACGAACATGGGACATCTTCCTATTTTTATAGCCGGGAAACGATTGGACAGGACAGAAATTTTGCAAGTCATTTGCTGATTGGATAAGGTACGTATACTTTCTTTATACCTGGGAGGAGAAGAACAGTATAAATACCTTCGTATGAGACAAAAAGGGATAAACAAAGCTGTCTAGGAGGGTTCAGAAATTCTGCAGCAACTGCAACATGGCAGAAGGGTCTGGCGTTTTCTGTTCTTGTGTTTTGATGCCCTTCAAACAGAGCTTATCTTGCTCTTTTGTCCTCTGGGCACGGCGAGCCCCTCGCCTGCCTACCCAGGCCCAACCGTCCCTTGCTTGTGTGCTCAGTTGCTCGGTTGTGTCCTAACTCGTTGCAACCCTGTGAACTGTATACAACTTTAAAAAAATGTAAATATACATTGATGAGAAAAATAAATGCAGAAGTAAGTTGTGGGGGAAACCAGCAACCACAGATGATATGCTAGAAAAGTCAACTATTAGATATACATCAAAGTAATAGGGATTTTTAATGGCTATGATGAAAACAAATTTTCTATCACAATAATGAAAGAAGAAGAGGGTGTGTTAAATATGTTTTTAAACATGCAGATGCCTCACATATTTGATAGTGTGATAGAAACAGATTTCCTTACATTTGTTACAAAAGTTGAGGCCAATTTATATCTTCAAAACTTAAGGAAAATCACTGAAAAATAACTAAAACCTATGCCTTCCAACTAGTGTGTGTGGTGTTAGTCACTCTCAGACATGTCAGACTCTGAGACCCCACGGACTGTAGCCCACAAGGCTCCTCTGTCCATGGAATTCTCCAGGCAAGAATACTGGCATAGGTTGCGATTTCCTCCTCCAGGGCATCTTCCCGATCCAGGAATCAAACCTGTCTCCTGAACAAGCAGGCAGATTCTTTACCACTGAGCCACCTGGAAAGCCCTGGGTTAGGTTAACAGGCCGGCGAGCCATGATTCCAGAGATGCCCTGAAGCTCAGAAAAGGCTGTGGGAACTTGCTTGACTATGAAGAGGTTAAGACTCAGTGCTTCCAATGCAGGAATCGTGGGTTGGGTCCCTGGTCAAGAACTAAGAGCCCACATGCCACAGGGTGGCCAAGGAAAAAAAAAAAAAGCGGCTGTGGAGGAGTCAACTTGCCCCTAAATCTCCATGCTGATTTTAAATTATAGTAAAAAGTGCAGATATTCCCAGGATCCTTGAAAAAGCAGATGACACCATATGGAAAATGACTTCAGAGACAGCCATCCAGCCTCTCAGGACCAGCCTTGGAAAAGATGGACAGTTCAGTAGCATAGAAGGATGAGGTGAAAAGTCAATTTTCTGATATCCAGGCTGGCTTTGAAAGAAAGAAACAAATGCTGTGTGGGAAGGGCAGCGGCTTGGAGAACAGTGCTTCCAGGTATGGGAATTGTGGGCCTCCAGGCTGTGCTTTCTAAGATGGTGGAGGAGGGGTACATTTGCTACAGCATGTATCCTGTGGATTTCCATGCATGGGAATGGCTCAGTTTTCCTTGGTCAGAAATCTTAAAGACAGGATGGATTCTTTTTGAAAGAAGTCATACTAAATTATGGTACAAGAGCTGCTTCTTCCACCCCTTCCTTCTGTCATTATCTGTTGAATATGCACCCCCTGCTATAAGGTTTCTTCAAAAGCAAAATGTTGGGTAGTAAATTTCCTGACAAAGAGAAAAAGAAAATAAAGAAGTTGTGAAATGACAAATCTTGATAAATGAAACAAATTAGTTACAGAAATATTAAATAAAGTAATATAAAATGAAAAAATAAAGTCAAGAAAATCTAATATTTCTTATTTCCAGAAAAATTGGACAGGTCTAAGAAAAAGATAAGAAAAGTCAGTAATATTAAAAAATGTAAGTATATTTAAAAGAGAATTTAAAAATCATAAGCAATACATTTTAAACTCAGTTGAATTTCTTAGCTTTCATAAAAATATAAAGAACATCATCAGTTCAGTTCAGTTGCTCAGTCCTGTCTGACTCTTTATGACCCCATGAACTGCAGCATGCCAGGCTTCCCTGTCCATCACCAACTCCTGGAGCCTGTTCAAACTCATGTCCATTGAGTTGGTGATGCCATCTAACCATCTCATTCTCTGTCATCCCCTTCTCCTTCCTTCAGTCTTTCCCAGCATCAGGGTCTTCTCCAACGAGTTAGTTCTTCACATAAGGTGGCCAAAGTATTGGAGTTTCAGCTTCAGCATCAGTCCTTCCAATGAATAATCAGGACTGATTTCCTCTAGGATGGATTGGTTGGATCTTCTTGCATCCCAAGGGACTCTCAAGAGTCTTCTCCAACACCACAGCTCAAAAGCATCAATTCTTTGGCACTCAGCTTTCATTATAGTCACATCCATACATGACTACTGGAAAATACATGGCTTTGACTAGATGTACCTTTGTTGGCAAAGTAATGTCTCTGCTTTTTAATATACTGTAAAGGTTGGTCACAGGTTTTCTTCCAAGGAGCAACCATCTTTTACTTTGATGGCTGAAGTCACCATCTGCAGTGATTTTAAAGCCCCAGAAAATAAAGTCTGTCACTGTTTCCTGTCCCCATCTATTTTCTGTGAAATGATGGGACCAGATGCCGCGATCTTCATTTTCTGAATGTTGAGCTTTAAGCCAACTTTTTCACTCTCCTCTTTCACTTCAAGAAGCTTTTTAGTTCTTCTTCACTTTCTGCCATAAGGATGATGTCATCTGCAT
This sequence comes from Nanger dama, assembly GCA_917880005.1. NCBI lineage: Eukaryota > Metazoa > Chordata > Mammalia > Artiodactyla > Bovidae > Nanger > Nanger dama. The sequence goes on along the minus strand of CAKJTW010000058.1, from coordinate 9,335,170 downwards.
ATCTGAGGTTACTGATATTTCTCCCAGCAATCTTGATTCCAGCTTGTGCTTCATCCAGCCTGGCATTTTGCATGATGGAAAATAATAGAATGGGAAAGACTAGAGATCTCTTCAAGAAAATTAGAGATGCTAAGGGAACATTTCATGCAAAGATGGGCACAACAAAGGACAGAAATGATATGGACCTAACAGAAGTAAAAGATATTAAGAAGAGGTGGCAAGAATACACAGAAGAACTATAGAAAAAGATCTTCATAACCCAGATAACCATGATGGTGTGATCACTCATGTAGAGCCAGACATCCTGGAATGCAAAGTCAAATGGGCCTTAGAAAGCATCACAGGAACGAAGTTAGTGAAGGTGATGGAATTCCAGATAAGTTATATCAAATCCTAAAAGATGTTGCTGTAAAAGTGCTGCACTCAATATGCCAGCAAATTTGGAAAAGAACATCATAATTACTACTTAAGAATACAAAAGCTTACTCAGTGATCTCTTAATGAACTGAATAAGTTCTTATGAGTCTGTTGCTCCCAAAAGAAAATCTTTGTGATTTAAACTTTTATTTTAGTTAATAGAAAACAGAAACTGCTACCCTGTTAATTTTATGAAGCTAATATAACTGTAGCTAAGGCAGGCAAAAAATATCAAAACTACCATTTGCAATTTAAGGAAATATGAAGATATCTACAAATGTATCAAATATTTGCAAGGTCTTTGTAGACATTTACAGAATATTATATAAATCATGTCAGTGGATTTTGAGTCAATATCATAAAGATACCAACTGTCCCCAAATCAACAAATTCAACTTAATTCTAATACAATTCACCATAGAATTTCTCATACCTTGGTAAGTTGAAACTGAAATTAGTATTGAAGAGTATGGTACAGGAATAGCAAAGACAATTTTGAGAGACTTTTAAGAAAGGAGAGATGTACTAACATGATATTAAGGAGGTATAAATCTAAAGTTATTTTTAAAAAGTGTAAAATTTCCCCAAAGATTAAAATGGATGAATGGAATAGGAGTTAGGTGTGATGATAATTTAAATTAAAAGGAAAACTCTTACCCTCCTTATGAGAATGCAAATTTTTATAATATGTTGAACAATGTAGAAATATAGGAAAGTTGAGGAAGTATATATTGAATGAATCTGAAACTATAGTTTCCTAAAGTCATTCTGGAACTCTGCACAAGTAAACATAAAAAGACTAATCAGCATCTTTAATCATAGCAACAGATTGAATTCTTCTAAAATGTCCATTAGTAATAGAATGAATACCTTGTATTTTATTCATAAATTAATAGCACTTAGAATAGAATAGTATTTATTCATTAGCATGCATTTTGAAAACATACTGTAGAATAAAATAAGTTGCAATAAAATTTATAAGGTATATTAATATTTATGTTTAATAAAATAAAAATAACATTATAGTTTATTTATGGAACAATACATTCAAACTTGAAATCAAAAACATGAGAAGATTAAACATCAACTTCAAGAAGATTTTTGCCTTTGAGGACGGAGAAGGAGAAATGAGGTGAAAAGTTAGTATGGACGTTCCATCTGTAATAATTTATTTCTCTTTTAAAAAACATCTAAAGGTGATGTGGAAAATATTTACATTTTTTAGTCTGAGGAGTGGGAGCACATTTTTATCCTCCAACTGTTTAAAATATTTTATACTAAAAAGCAAATATATGTTAACAAAGTACCTTTCATTCATTCATTTATTCACTCATTTATTCATCCATGTATCCACTCATTATTCATTTTACAATTCTACACTTTGTGTTAGGCCTGATGCCAGGAACAAATGATGAATAAGAAACAGAGGCTGTCCTCTAAGCAGTCTCCTCTAGGTAGTTCACAGCTCCATAATTCTGCAAGTGCATACTGGAGTCCAGAGGAAATATTTGAAGTATGCTATTTACTAGAGGTAGCTTAGGCAAAGGTGATCCTAGAAATGATGTTTACAGAGATTTGACAATGAAAATGAGGAAAGAGCATTTATAGACACAACTTGTCCAGATCTCTAATTGTCTAAACCTTCTGATGCACAATTTTATCCTAAGACTCTGGGCCCACTATACAGATACACTATGTCATCTTTTATTGTATCGCATGTACCTGGTGGAGTCCTTGGCTCATGAGAAGCATTAAGAAATGTTCAGTTAGCTAAGTTCAAGTACTTTGTGCTCACTGGAAGTGTTTCAGCCCTGAGAAGCCACAGTCGAAATGTTTGCCTTAGAAAGGATTTTCAAGAGTGAGTCTATAATTTTCTTATCCTTGTTTATGTACACTGGATATATGTCAGATCTCTTGTCACTGCATAGCCATTTTGACAAGATTATGAATTCTTGCTTGTGCTACCTTGCAGAAGGGTGTGGTACATTATCTTTCTTTTCAATCAATCCAGATAATCAGACTTATTAAAATGCAAAGTTCCTAACATCTTTCACAACCTCCAGGCTTAGTGGACCTAAAATTGTGATGCATTTAAAAATCAGGAGTAAATGGACCTTAAGCCCTAGGCCTCTAATGGAATTATAGTTCTAAGTTCCATTAATCTATGTAATCAACAATATCAAAATATCTTACAAAATCATCTGAATTCCATAAAATCCCCCAAAGGGAAAGGCCCATTATTCACTAATATAATTTTTATTGAAATTAGACAAAGTCAGGATTATATACATATATATTATATTAGACAATATTAAAAATATTAGGGTAAAGGGATTACCAAGCTAATAAGAATAAGATTTTAAATGTCACTATTTCTTCATTCCTTACTTAATGAATGCCTATTATGTGCTTTCTGATGTGCTCAAGTTCTGTGTGTAGAGGTAATAGGGCAAAGATGGGTCCTCATAAAGCCTGAGGTATAACAAGAAAGTTACACACAGACAGAAAACAGAATGAGGATACAAGGGTGGGAAACACTTCCTTTGCCTGGAAACTAAAATAGACAACACTTGTTTTAATTTTGAGGCCTGGACTAGAATATAAAAGACCCTGTTGAGCTATGATACTGATCTGAATTTATTATGAAGATTAAAAACATAATGTAGATTTTTACTATTAAATCATATATACAATAAAGCTTTAGTTGCAATTCTTGCAAAAATTGATTACATTATCTGCAAGAGATTCAAGCCTTATTGGTTTAGTCATTCAGTCAGAATCGATTGTACTAAAGGTTTGGATAAAATCGATCATCGCTGTCTTCTTCTAAAGCTGATTCAGTTTTTTTGGTAACATGCACTCTTTATTATTTTCACCAAAATTATTGATTTAAAGAGCATTTATTGCATTTCAAAGTAGATTTAAGAATCTCACGGAAGTTCTATGATAAGAAAATACATCTTTTGTTTCCATAGAAATGCTCTTGTACCTGCTGTTCACTGTATGTGCAAGAGCAAGGTTTCAGAACATTTGGTGTTCTGTGGTTGAAATATGCACCCACAAGCCAGAACAAATGCAAAGTGCTGCCCTCTGTTGAAAAATGCCAGTATGCAAATCAATCCTTGAAAGGTAGATCAAAATATTATACCTACACTAGTAAGAGATGATTTAAAGAACTACAAAAATAGATAGCATCTGTGAAGAATTAATAACATCCAGATTTGAATAAAAAATTATCAGGCCAAAGGAAAACATGATAAATTTGAATATTTTAAAGGATTATAGTATCTACATTGAAAAATGTTAAGCTAACATAGAATAATAACTTACATAGGAAAATATTTTTCTATGGATGACAGATGAGTGGATGATTGTTATAGTTTTAAGTAGCTTATATAAAGCATCAAGATGCCAAGAGATAATTAAGAAAATAGTACTGAAGGTACTTCACAAAGGAAGTCACAGAAATTGTAATATACATCTGACAAAATTTTAATACTACCAGCAGTTTTTGACATGAAATATACCTCTAAATTTATTTATCCCTCAATACTGGGAAGGTAGTTATAAAATGGTGAATTTTTAGGGCTGAACTTTATTAATTGTTATAAACTTATTGTAAGTCAATACAGCAATAATCTGAAGGAAAAAAAACATGCTTCTGTGTACAATACAGTGATATCATTCCTTGATATTTGATTAAGGAAATAATGCAAACGTTCTACATCAGAAGATACCATTTATAATTGCAAAACACAAAAATCAGAACAAATATATGTCCTAAGGAAATATTCTTTAATACCCTGTTACATTAAAATTATGAAGCTACTGATAAATCCTTGGCAATCCATTGATGAGGACTGTGTGCTTCCTCTGCAGGGGTCATGTTTAATCCATGGTTGAGGAACTAAGATCCTTCAGGACACACAGTGTAGCAAAAACAAACAAACAAACAAAAAAACAAAACACAACTGTTTTAAAAATACTATGAAATTGCTACAGATAATGCATAAACTGACAGGATATATAATTCTCCCAATCAAGAGTGTCCACCTGAGAATATATTACCCTCCACAACAAAATAGGGTTTGCATGTGTAAGTATGGTCACAAGCCTTAAAAAGGAAGATCATTTGACATTATTTAAACAGGTCCAATCTAATCACAAAAGCCTTTGAAATCAGAGAAAACTCTCTAGCTGAAGTGAGAGACATCAGCAGAAGAAGTAGAAGATCGGAAGGTGACAGAAGAGGAAATCAGAGAGATTCTGAGTGTAAGAAAAATTTGACATGGCATCACTTATTCTAGAGCTTCCCTGGTAGTTCAGCGGGTGAAGAACCTGCCTGCAAAGCAGGAGACCCTGGTTCGCTTTCTGGGTTGGGAAGATCTCCTAGAGAAGGAACAGGCTACCCACTCCAATATTCTTGGGCTTCCCTGGTGGCTCAAATGGTGAAAAAAATCCACTTGCAATGAGGAGATCTGAGTTCGATCCCTGGGTTAGGAAGATCCCGTGGAGGAGGAAATGGCATCCTACTTCAGTATTCTCACCTAGAATCCTAGGTGAGATTCTCACCTAGAGAATCCCCATGGACAGAGGACCCTGGGAGGCTATAGTCCATGGGGTTGCAGAGAGATGTATACAACCGAGCTACTAAACACAGTACAGTGCTTATTCTAAGACACATAAGTTCCAGGCAGGATCAGAGAGAAGTCTCTAGGAACTAAGGATGCCCTCCTACTAGCAGTCAGTAAGGACACGCATGTGACAGTCTTAGAGCCACAAGGTGCTGAATTCAGCTAACAAGCTGAGTGAAGTTGGAAGCATTTTCTTCCAGCCTCCAGTAAGAAGTAAGCCCTGCCATCACCTTGATTTTGATGCTCTAAGAACTAGAGCTGAGGAATCAACCCAGCCTGGGACTTCTGACCTACAGAACTGTGAGATGAAAAATTTACATGGTGTGAAGCCCTAAATTTACAGTAATTTGATGTGGAAGTAAAAGGAAACTAATAAACATCTGGACATTTTGTAGAAAAATATAAAGTATCCTTGCGGATATTCTTTATGAAATGGCAGAATACTAGCACATACACACGTACATACTCTCTCTTCCTTGCTTTCTCACATATGTGCACATGCACACACACAAATGCAAAACAATACACAAATCTAGACACAGACCATTCTCTAGATGAAATTTAAAAAAACTATGAAAAAAATTGCTTATGTTCTAGAATTTGGAGTTTTAAAATGATTATTTGAAATTATTAATTTATTATTGCTGTACTGTATTTCCCTGGTGACTCAGACAGTAAAGCATCTGCCTACAATGCGGGAGACCCGGGTTCGATCCCTGGGTTGGGAAGATCTCCTGGAAAAGGAAATGGCAACCCACTCCAGTACTCTTGCCTGGAAAATTCCATGGATGGAGGAGCCTGGTAGGCTACAGTCCACGGGGTCGCTAAGAGTCCGGCACGATTGAGCAACTTCAGTGTTCAATCAGTGTCCTTTCATTATAAGTTTAAACATTACTACAAATCATAGATAATAAAATATGAAAAGAAAGGTTTCCTTAAACTAGTACCTTTTCTGTGAGTGTGTTTCCTGTGGTCCAGTGGCTAAGACTACCTTCCACTGTAGAGAGAGTGGGTTTGATCTCTGATCAGGGAGTCAAGATCCTCCATACCTTGCAGCCAAAAGACCAAAACAAAACAGAAGTAATGTTGTAACTAATTCAATAAAGACAAAGGAAAAAAAAAGGTCCACCAAAAAAAAATCTAAATTGCCCAACTCTCCACATCTGCTGCCAAGTGAGTCCTGAAACAGATTTAGCCTCATTTTAAATTTTATGATCAGTTCTCTGGTCTGGTCATAAAACAGACAACTCTGGAAAACTAGATTAGCCTGAAGAAGAGTCATTTTCTGATCCTATGCTTCAATTCTTAACTATTAGACACATGACGTGCTCTTTGAGAAGTACCCTTCCAGGAGCCAGTTCAAAAAATAAGGTGTCTTTCTTTTTTGTGTGTGTCTACATCCCAATATCTGAATCCTCCCTCTTTCTCCTTGAATAGAATACTAGGAGGGCAAACAAGGGCACTGACCAGCTGGAGATATGAAAAGTTTGATTTAGAGAGACTCTGCTATGGGAACTGAGATTCCTTAAGTAGAAATAGCCAATGATAAATTAGATCCAGAGTCCTTGGACAGGACTTGAGTTGAGAAAGGAACATAAAGAGAACAGAGGAATTAAATACTGAAACAGATCTGAAATAAATTGGGGAGGCCCAGGAAAATATCCACGAACACCGGATTTTGGAATTGTGTGATAATGGGTGTGCACCACACTATATAGAGTCAAGCTACATGTCAGGTTAAGCATGTGCTCCAGTAACTCAGCCTCACCCCAGCTCCTCCAGTCCTATGGCTGTGCTTTGTTTTCATCTGTCATTTGAAGTTATGCAATTCTGTTCTCAGTTGTTGGTCCCCTATTGAGATCTCCTGTGTACAGCATGTCCCCCTGTGTCCTGGTCAACCTGCAAATGAAGGTCAGCAAACTGTATCTGAATCAAAGAAAGCAAAAGGCAGTAGGAATGCTTGCATAATCTTTATCATTCTGCTGGGCTCTTTTCTGATCTATGACTGTGTGATATATTTTCAACTCTCTTTCATTTTTACCATTACAACATGTGGCTCTTCTCTTTCTTTCCCTCTCTGATGTCAGAGTTTAAAAGTAAATACCTCAGAAATGAGGGCAGGCAAAGATATAAAAAAGCAAAAGAACTTCCTTGGGGGACACAGAGAGAAACCCATCTGCCCTATATGTGAGTGGGGTTGAGGAAGGCTGCCAGGAGGGAACAGACCAAAGGCTGCCCAGGGACACGCGTGTCCCTTTATGCTCAGCTAACGTTGACAACAGATTTTGATGGAATGAGTTTGTCAGAGCCAGAAAGTGGCCAACTTCTCTGTCTTTGAAATTTCTAGGGAAAAAAAATCATACAGAAACTTCTAAGATTATAAGGAATTACTGTTGCTATTACTTAAGCTCAAACCACTATCTTCTGTTGTCTGAATGACATAGTAGGTGAACCTATTTACTTCTGGCCCCTCCAATTTTTCTACACTAGTAGAAGTAACCTATTAAAAGCTTAGTCAGATGAAACCATTTCCCTAAAATTTCCTATCCACAAAAAATGAAAACTCTTGACTATGACCTACAAGATTGTGTGTGATATAGTTCTAGAGAATACTCAGATTTCACCTATTATTCACTTTTACTCACTAAGCTCTAGGAAATTACATCCCTATCACCTTATACCCTTCATAATCTTTTATAATGTCACACTTTATATAGTTATCATTTCTAGCTAATTTGCTTATTTATTCATTTACTGATTGTTACGCGTGATGGACGTTGGCTGGTAACCTCTTGTCCCTCAGTTTATATGTCTGAAAAATAGAGATGATAATAAACAGCATCAGTTGCGTGCTTGTTATATGCCTCTCCTACTCATGCCCACTGATAATTACTAGTTTGTTCTCCATATTTGTGAGCCTATTTCTGTTTTGTTATATAAATACATTTTATTTTTTAGACTCCACATATGAGTGATAACTTAAAATATTTGTTTTTATCGGATTTATTTCACTAAGCGTAATGCTGTACAGGTCCAAACATATTGTTGAAAATGGCAAAATTTCATTCTTTGTATGGCATAGTAGTGTATAGGTATGTATATAGCATACACATGTATGTCTCACATCTTTTTAACTATTCATCTCTTGATGGGCACTTTGGCTGCTCGCATATCTTAACCGCTGTAAATAGTGCTGCTATGAACATGGGGGTGTATGTATCTTTTGAAACTAATGTTTTTATTTTCTTCAGATATATACCCTGAGGTAGAATTGTTGGATCTGATGGTAGTTGCCTTCTTGGTTTATTGAGGATCCTCCATACTGTTCTCCATTAGAGGTTATACCAATTTACATTCCTACCAACAGTATATGAGGGTTCCCTTTTTTCCACACCCTCTCCAGCATTTATTGTTTGCAGATTTCTTGATGATACCTATTCTGACAGATGTAAGGTGACATTTCATTGTGGTTTTTATTTGCATTTCTCTAATTGCTAGCAATGTTGAGCATCTTTTCATGTGCCTGTTTGTCATCTGTATCACTTCTTTGGAAAAACGTCTTATGTTCATTCTTTTAAGTTGGATTGTTTGTTTCTTTGATACTGAGTTGAAAGAGCTATTTATATATTTTGGAATATTAACCCCTTATCAGTTATATCATTTGCAAATACTTTCTCCCATTTAGTAGATTGTCTTTTATTTGTTTATTGTTTCTTTTGCTGTGCAAAAGCTTTTGAGTTTAATTAGGTACCACTTGCTTTTTTTTTTTTTTTTTTTTTGCTTTGATTTCTTTTGTCTCAGGAGAAAGATCCAAAAAATATTGGTACAATTTATGTCAGACTGTTCTATTTGTTTTCTGGGATTTTCAGGATTTCATTTAGAAATGAAATTGTTGAAAATGGCAAAGTTTCATTTAGATCTTACATTTAGATCTGTAGTCCATTTTGAGTTTATTTTTATAAATGGCATGGGGAAATATTCTAGTTTCACTGTATTACATATGGCTGTCCAGTTTTCCCAGCACCACTTACTGAAGAGACTTTTTTCTCCACTGTCTATTCTTCCTTCCTTTGTCATAGATTAATTGATCATAGGTATATAGATTTATTTTGGGGCTCTCTACTCTGGTCCATTGATTTATGTTTCTGTTTCGGTGACAGTGCCATACTGTTTCAGTTACTGTATCTTTGTAGTATAGTCTGAAGTCAGGGAGCATAACATGTCCAGCTTTTTTTTTTTTTTCTTAAGATTTCTTTGGTAATTTGGGGTCTTTTGTAGTTCCGTTTAAATTTAGGATGACTTGTTCTAGTTCTGTGAAAAACCGTCATGAGTATTTTATAAGGATCATGTATAAGTGCCAGTGCAAGTGCCAGTAAGGACTGCCTCCACTGTGCTGAGACACCACTATAGGATGGAGCAGCCTCTGTATCTGATGACTGAACCCTTTCCTCAGTCCTCAGTCCTTTCCTCTGCCCTCACTCCAGTGTGGAACTCTGAAGTGAAGTAAGTGGAGCTGGAGTGTGCCCTTGGCCCAGGCTGTGGTGTCGGCTAGGGCGGTCATAGGATACCAGTCAGTCACCTGTGCGATCTGCCTTCTCTGCCCGATTCCAGGGATAAGCAAGTAGCATGCATATTCTTCAGGAGGAGAGTCCAGGCTTTCCCATAGCCCTCCTCTTATTCCCATGGGCCCTCCAGCCAGCCAAGAGGGCTTGTCTTCCCTTTGTCAGATCCCAGGACTATGGCTCAAACCAGTCACCACCCCACCCCACCCCCCAGAGAGGATCTCTGTTCTTGTGTAATCTCCCTTCTCCTCTGGTCCACTTTCTGGGGCACAGATCTCAACCTGATTACTTCTCCTTTTTCACCTGATTCTGTGTGAACCTTTATTCTAGCTTTGGTTGTACAGGAGTGTTTCTGTCAGTTTCCAGTTGTTTTCAGTGAGATTGTTTTTCAAATAGATACAGATGTGTTCAAGTAGAAGTAGATATGTTCATGGTGGGGAGGTGAGTTTCACATTCTTTTACTCCACCATCTTGATCTCCTCTCCAATGAATGTTTTTAAATGTACAATTAATGCTGATTCCCTTTTCCTTCCTAGAGAGCAGGGATTAAGGCATTTTGTGATCTTCCTTTAACTCTGCCTGTGTTGGCACAGGCACATGGAATATTAGTTTTGGAGTCAATTGAAACCCAACTCTGCCATGTGTTAGCATGAGATTTGGGCTGCCAACTTATTCTTCCTAAAAATCAGTTTCCCACCTGTAAACTGAAACAGTACATGCTTAGATCTATTGTAAAAAGTAAATCATCTATGTGGCTTACACGTGGCTATTTCTTACTATTATATCATTATTAGTTTTCCAGCAGTATTCCAAAGGTCATTAGGTGCTGATGCAGCTTTTCAGCTCCACTGGCCCACAAGAGTGAAGGAAATCAGACTGATATTATACATATCTCATTAGTCCTAGTATGCATCTGACCTCTTTTTTTTTTTATTCTCATTTAGGGTATTCCTTCAAAAGAACTATGACAATCCAATATTTTTCAATTCTGTCCACTCTTAAAACCTTAAAAAACAGTGTGTACCCTACTCAATGCATAAACACACACACACACACACACACACACACACACACACACACACAGAGTTTTGTCTAGGCAGTGTTCTCTGAATATTACAGCTCATACTTATTTTTCCTTCCTCTGTACACTAGCTATGCAGTATTACCCAAAGAGGGTATTAATATTGCCCACAGAGGGAGCCCTCCAGACAGGCTATCCTTAATTAATTTCTTTTGATAATATATAACACATTGATAGAATCTGAGTTCTTCTCTCAGTTTGATTTCATCAAATGGCTAATGTTTCCAAATTCTAGGACCCATATGAACTCAGAGTTGTTCTATGTGTAGCTATGTATCTGTTTCTGTTTGATACCCACTTTAGAAAACATTTTGACAGTTTCCCAGTGTGAAGAAAAAGGATTTTTGTTTAATTAATGAAGCTTTTTCAGGTCCAGATTTAGTCTTTTAATGCACTTTCAGCTGTTAGAAAGATACCAACTAAAATGCCTTAGCTATTGACTAATGCTTAATTATTCTCTTTCTGGAATAAATCACATTTTTAATGTAAATAAATCCTTGGATTTCTTAGCAGGAAGTCCTTTAGACTAGTAACATACCAAGATCTGTGTTTATTTTCTATCTCTCCTTGTCTTATTTTAAATGGGAGATTTGAATTTGGGTAGACTTATAGAAATACATTGGAGAATGAAATGGCAACCCATTCCAATATTCTTGCCTGGAGAATCCCATGGACAGAGGTGCCTTGTGGGCTACTGTCTATAGGGTCACACAGAATTGGACATGACTGAAGTGACTTAGCATGCATGTATGCATGCATAGAAATACATTAGGTAAGCTTGTGCTACGATCTGTGCGGTTAAGCTAAATGTTTAACTAAATATAGCCAGACCACTCTCTTCGGCAAAGGTACTAGATATATGTATGTTGTGTATTTTATTCATTTGGTGAACCCAAATATGCTGAGGTTATTAGTTAAAGCAACTTTCATTCAAATGGATCAAGAAACTAATAATCTGGTTATGTGACATAGCTATTTAGCAAAAACATACATATTAATGTAAAAAGAATGCTCAAATGATTTGGAAAAAATAAATATGTGTAATAATCAAGACTATATATATTCCAAGATAAGTTATCTTAAAAATTCCATTTGTCAAGCATTTTTTCAAAAATGAATTTAGACCATAAGAAGAGGGGAATTTTGTATCTGTTTAATAGTTTTCTAGAAATTTCTAATGCAAATGACAAAAACCCTACTTTCATTCATGTGCTGCATATCTTCCCAAGTATGCATTAGTGACATCTAGTTCATAGTTTGAAATCATTAATGGTAGGAGGACTCATGTTGTAAATGAGCGATTTATTGTCTACAAAGATCCAGGTGCTGAGATATACCACATACACAATTAAAATGTCTCATCTCATGATATGTAACTTCTAAAGGAGGACTAAGACTTAAAGATCTTCCAGAAGAAACATATTACTAATTATGATAAGATATTTGGAGAAAAGCATATAGCGCAGTTGGAAATTAGTACAGGGCTTGTTTATTTTTTTAATTATGTGTTTAGTTTGAAGGGAAAGTGTATTACAACAGGCTACTCTGAGGAAGTAGAGTTAAAACTAAAGGCTAAAGTGAGGAAGAGAAACTAGTTTGATGAAACCAGGTAAATGGAGATTTCCTGCCAGAACTTCTTTGATATTGCCTAGGAAGAAAGTTAACTATCCTGATAAGGAAAGGAGCATGTTGAAACTGTCAGGTAACCACTAAAATATTAACAAATGAGTTTATCTGTGTTTATCTTTCTAAACAAAGATGGAAAATTTAATAATTAAAAAGCATCTAAAAGAAATCAAGGAAAGGGAGCAAAAAGATCACATGCTAGACAGGATAGGCAAAACATGCTAAGATACAGTTTTAATCTATTTAAATCAACAGTGGCACCCCACTCCAGTACTCTTGCCTGGGAAATCCCATGGACAGAGGAACCCGGTAGGCTGCAGTCCATGGGGTCACTAAGAGTCAGACATGACTGAGCGACTTTACTTTCACTTTTCACTTTGATGCATTGGAGAAGGAAATGGCAACCCACTCCAGGGCTCTTGCCTGGAGAATCCCAGGGATGGGGGAGCCTGGTGGGCTGCCATCTGTGGGGTCGCACAGAGTCGGACATGACTGAAGCTACTTAGCAGCAGCAGCAGCAGCAGCAGCAAGTTAAATATGATTGCCTACCTGTATGCTCCAAGTAAAGTATAATGTTTGCCAAATTGATCTTAAACAAATACATGTTTAAAAAAAAAGCACATAAAAATAAGTATATATAGGATTTGAAAGTACTGAATGGAGAAATAAAAACTCCAATATAAAAAAAATCTACCAAATAATGACAGTGCAACACTATCATTATTAGATAAAGGAAATTCTAAGAGAGCAAGCACTCCTAGAAGTAAATAAGATCATTGAATAAATTATCAATTCAGTTCAGTTTGCTTCAGCTGCTCAGTCGTGTCTGACTCTTTGCGACCCCATGGACTGCAGCTTGCCTGGCATCACTGTCCATCACCAGCTCCCAGAGTTTACTCAAAGTCATGTCCATTACGTCAGTGATGCCATCCAACCATCTCATCCTCTGTCGTCTCCTTCTCCTCCCTTCTTCAGCCTTTCCCAGTATCAGGGTCTTTTCCAATGAGTCAGCTCTTCACATCAGGTTGCCAAAGTATTGGAGTTTCAGCTTCAGCATCAGTCCTTGCAATGAATATTCAGGACTGATTTCCTTTAGGATGGACTGGTTGGATCTCCTTGCAGTCCAAGGGACTATCAAGTAACACCACAGTTCAAAAGCACCAATTCTTTGGCACTCAGCTTTCTTTATAGTCCAACTTTCACATCCATCCATGACTACTGGAAAAACCATGGCTTTGACTAGAGACCCGGGTTCGATCCCTAGGTTGAGACAATCCCCCAGAGAAGGAAATGGCAACCCACTCCAGTACTCTTGCCTGGAAAATTCCATGGATGGAGGAGCCTGGTGGGCTACAGTCCATGGGGTCTCAAAGAATCGGACACGAATAAGTGACTTCACTTTCATTTTCACTTTCTTTGACTAGATAGACCTTTGTTGGCAAATTAATGTCTGCGTTTTAATATGCTGTCTAGGTTGGTCATGGCTTTTTTCCAAGGAGGAACCATCTTTTAATTTCATGGCTGCAGTCACCATCTGCACTGATTTTGGAGCCCCCAAATAAAATCTCTCACTGTTTCTATTGTTTCCCCATCTATTTGCCATAAGTGAAGGGACTGGATGCCATGATCTTAGTTTTCTGAATGTTGAGCTTTATGCCAACTTTTTCACTCTCCTCTTTCACTTTCATCAAGGCTTTTTAGTTCTTCTTCACTTTCTGCCATAAGGGTGGTGTCATCTGCATATCTGAGGTTATTGATATTTCTCCCAGCAATCTTGATTCCAGCTTGTGCTTCATCAGTCCAGCATTTCTCATGATATACTGTGCATAGAAGTTAAACAAGCAGGGTGACAATATACAGCCTTGACGTACTCCTATCCCAATTTGGAACCAGTCTGTTGTTCCATGTCCAGTTCTAACTGTTGGTTCTTGGCCTGCATACAGATTTCTCAGGAGGCAGGTCAGGTGATCATGGATTAAATGTATCTAAAGCAATTCAAATATTACAGGAAATTGATAACCAGGAAAATTCATTTTAAAAATATAAGGATAAGATTTTACTTTCTTTTCTCCTTGATATTATATATAATATTATACATTATATATAATACTATATATTATATATATTCCACTTTTCCCTCTGAATTTTGTCCCAATGTAATACCTTTGTATACTTGAATATTTGTATTTTTATGGATTACACTATCATATTCTACAACATAAATATGCAATCAAATATATATCTTTATTTTCCTCAAATTTGTGTAGCAAATATTTTAGAGTACCTTGAAGTTACACTTACAAGAGTATACAATTGCATCCAATAACTTAAACTCTAGTAATTATTAAATAATAATTTTAAATTTTTTGGAAATATTTTTATATAAACATGATGCATGAATTACAGCACTTTGATTAAAGGAGACTTCTGCCGTACCTTAAATTGTATATGACATTCTAGAGTTTTTGTTTCTCTCTTTTGCCATTTCTAGCAGTGCACTTTGGGAATCTAGGTGTTTTGGTGTTCTATACTTTTCTCTATAGTGTAAGAGAACCACAGAAAAGGCCTTAGGCAGATCCACTTAAGGGCTTAGAAATCAGGGTTCTTGAATACAAGATTCATATCACCACCAAGCTAGACCAAGTATCTGATTAATTAATCCTACCTATACATCCCTAACAGGTAAGTCATTGGCTACCTACATATACAGAATCCTTCCCACTGGACTGTTTGAGAAGTGGATTCTTAGGTTATTCCTAGCCTGGAGCATGCAAATGGTATTAAACCGATGCATGAGATTGTGTCACCTGTGGCTGTTTCATGTTAATGTATGGCAAAACAAATACAGTATTGTAATTTTAAAAATAAATAAATAAAAATAAACTGATGCATGGAATAAATTCAACACTGGTTAAATTGAATTTGGATTATAGGGTATTTGCAACAACTCCTGGTGGACAATAGCATATACTTCATTAAAAAGAAGTTAGATGGTAAAGCGTTAGAGCCAATACATTGTGTCGACACTTAACGTTAAGTTCTTTATTTCAAACAGCACTTGGTGTTGACTAGGAATGACTCAGTTTCTGAAGCACAGGGAAAGAGCCAAAAAGGGGCGGGGGGTGGGGTGGGGGAACAAACAGCAGATGGCAATTTAGGCTGCCACCCACTCTCCCCACAGGCCCTTTTGAAATCACAGCAGCTCCTTCTCAGATTCCAAGTTCTGAAAGTTATTCTGCTGCCTTAGAGACATGTCTCTGGTTCCGTCAACCCTGCCAAAATCCAGATCAGAGAAAAAGAACAGAGGAATATAGGATGAGTTAGGGAGATTAGTCTTGAAATATTATTTATCCATACTTTCATCTCCTTTTTATTACCTGTATCCAAAATTCACCTTGTTTAACTGATTTCTAACTCTTCCATTATCAGTTGGGTCAACCCCTTATCTCTTTGCATTCTCTGCTCTTCTGCCTGTATTTTTACTATGACTTTTCTCCACCTTCTAGAGAATGTTGCCTCGCCCCCATCCTTATACAGTTAATAGGTCTTCTGGATTCCTCTCTCTAGATAGGGTTGATCAATGTGTCTCCTCCAGTTGACTGTTCCAGATTAAATTCTTAAATGCTTTCTGATGCATTGTTTCATCAACTGAAGAATCTTTCTGCAAATTCCTTGTCTCCACTTTTATTTTTGCTCCATGTTATTATTTTGTGTAACTGCTTATGCTGTAGAAGTAAAATGAAAGCCAAGTGGTGTTACTGCATAAAAACTGCTGAACTTTTACAGAAGCCTAATCACTAAATCACCCTTATTCTTTTCTGAGATCAATTAATTCTTTTGCAAATACCTATTTGTCTCCCTGTGTTAATATTTTCATTTTCTCTGGCTTCAGAGTAAACAGTTCTGTTGTCACAAAATTAATGAGCTCTGATTGGATTCAGGCTTAAGATGTTTTCTTCCTTTCAGGCTGCATTCTCAAGGAATGGGGATGAAACTCTGCTTTTTAGTCAACTGGTAAATGTATTTCCTTTGATCGGTCCAAGACTACTGATGTGAGTGATAAATATTACATTTACTGTCTCTTCCCCTGTGTCTTCACAGCGTGAGGTTTCAAATAAGAGGCATGTTGTATTGAACCAAGTGAATGCATCTGGTTTGAGCTTAACTCAGAAACAGTCTATCAAATAGCTCTGATTTGGTGCCCCAGTGCCTGCTATGCTCCAAGAGTTTCATATTATTTATGAAAGTTGCAATAATGCTCTAAGCTATATACTATTTCCCCCATGTTACAGATATTAAAGTTGAGGCTTACAGAGATTACATACTTGTGCAGAGAAGGCCCAATTACTGGTAAGTGACCCATCTCAGGCTTTGAATTTTGTCTCTCTGCCTTCACAGAGAGGACTCAAGACTCTCCTGTGAAAGAAGTTTGATCGCAGTAGTTCCCACTTATCCATGGTTTGTTTTCCATGATTTCAGTTACTCAATCAACTCTTGTCTAAAAATATTAAATGGTAAATTTCTGAAATAAACAATTCATTAGTTTTAAATTGTGGCTGTTTTGAGTAGCACCATGAAATCTCAGCTGGCCTGCACCCTCAGCTCCATCTCACTTCAGACATGAATCATTCTTGTCCAACATATCCTTGAAGCATATCCAACATATCCTTAAAGCATACTTTAAGCTTATGTTAGTTTAGGGGCAGAAACAGGGAAAAGCATAGTATATACCTAGGGCTTGACAATCTTCATATTTGTGGTTTCAGTCATCTGCCAGGGATCTAGTAGCTCACAATAAGTAGAGACTATTGTATCCTACATTTCCACTCCAAACACTTACTAACTTATTCATTCATTCAAGACATATTTATTACAAAACCTTCTTAATTAATGGTTTAAAAAGCATACAATTTATAAAGTAATGAATGAGGAAAACATTGTAAAGATACATCAGTGTATCAGCCCTTATCCTTTTCAATCTGGCTCATTTATCATGGAAAAGAAACCCACACAGTTCTTTTAAAGCTACATGTTGGAAAGGGTACTGTTAGCATCTAGAGAAATCCCTTGTATATAGTAGTAACTTACTAAATAAAAAATACTATATAGGTGAATAAATACTGTTGTGATTCAAAGAGGCTCATAAATTACACCCCTTTTCTCAGCCAGAATTCCCGCACACTTTTGGCAATATCATTGAAAAAACAAAAGATAAAACCATAATATTAACTTTATTTGTAGAAAGAAACCGAGTTGGAACACTTGGCTTTAGATCATGGCATCCCTGGATGATGAAGTCCTGTGTATACCAGCAAAGAGTGCCTAGAGAACCAGCAAAACCTTCTCTAAGAGCAGCACAATCCCCAAAGTAGAGAATTAGAGATATGAGCCTTTTCAATGGGTGTGTTTTTAGGATTATGTCTCCTCATGGAAGTAAAAATGTCATTGCTTAGAAGTTTCCAAGGCCAAAACTAGAAGGGACAAAATTCTTAACCCAGACATGCCTGCAAGCAGAGACCTTATTCACCATTTTCAATGCAGTCAAAGTGGGACACAGGTCAGTATTATTCACCGAGATGTATCTCAGAAATGTGTGTTTTTCACATAAGAGAATAACTCAGCCATCTCTACTTCTCCACTCATAATGTCTGAGATAATACTTCTTTCCTCCCCTCACCACCATTAGCCATTCCTCAAAAAAGAGAGAAAGAAAAAAACACAGCTGGTGTTCTTATGTTATGAATTTTGGTATATTGGTATTTGTTTTTCACTGGGGGAAAGACAAACTTGATGTTGCAGGATCCAAACTTTTCTGAAAAAGTTTGTAGAGTGGTAGACTAGTAATGAAACACAGAGAAAGACGTTTAATTTATTGTTTTTGATTCTTACATAGTAATAAAGACATATATACACTAATCACTTATTAAATTGGCCTGCCATATATGAAAAGAGCCTGCCACAAA
This sequence comes from Nanger dama, assembly GCA_917880005.1. Taxonomy (NCBI): domain Eukaryota; kingdom Metazoa; phylum Chordata; class Mammalia; order Artiodactyla; family Bovidae; genus Nanger; species Nanger dama. The sequence continues at coordinate 9,316,887 of CAKJTW010000058.1, read as the reverse complement.
GAAGATGTTGAAAATGTTTCATGTCACTTCATTGCTATGATTATGGGCTTTACTCTGGCAAGACTGATGCCTTATGAGACACAAACACAGAATGACTGGAGGGAATTCCTAGGCATAAGTTTCCAAATTGAACTCTTGATGTCACCTAGCAGGAGAAACTGAATGATGCAAATCCCACCTCTGGGAAAACATGGATAAAATGGATTCATCTTCCTGAGTTTTACTTCATCACAGGAAGATAAAAGAATTCTCTGACTTAGAAAGGAGATGATGGTACGTTGTATACCTTAAGCCAAAGAAATGGATTTCACAGAATTCATAAATATCTGAAATCCAGTATTTACTGCTGCTGTCAGCTGAAAGTGCAAGTCGCTCAGTTGTGGCCGACTCTTTGTGACCCCATGAACTATATAGTCTATGGAATTCTCCAGGCCAGAATAAGAGTAGCCTTTTACTTCTCCAGGGGATCTTCCCAAGCCAGAGACCAAACACAGGTCTCCCACATTGCAGGCAGATTCTTGACCAGCTGAGTCACAAGGGAAGCCCAAGAATACTGGAGGCCTATCCCTTCTCCAGGGAATCTTCCCAACCCAGGAATTGAACCAGGTCTCCTGCACTGCAGGCAGATTCTTTACCAGCTGAGCTATCAGGAAAGGTAGCAGGTACTAGGGAAGGCTTTTGTCAGTCCCCCATAAAAGCATACATCCTTAATTTTGAAAAATAATGTAGCACCACATATTTGTCAAGAAAAGGAAAAAAAATTGTAAGACTATAAAGATAGTTCAGAGAGATGATAGAAATTATTGATTTATCATTTTGGGGAAAAGGATTTTACTTAAAAGTTATATGCTTACATTTTTATTTTAAAAATACCTTATTTAGAATTAAGGGTACTCTTGATGAAATTTGATTGGTCACTTAAATGCTTTGCAGTAGAGATGGCTTAAAATACTAAGTCCTTATTCTTGGTATAGTGGAAAGATGACTGAATTAAAAACCTGAAACCTAGTCCTGATTTATCAATTTACTAGTTATTTGTCTTGGAAAAGCCTTTTAACATCTCTGAGACACTGTTTACACCCAAAATCAGGAAAATAAATTTTACTTATAGCACGTGTTGTGATAAGGATTAAGTATCAGTTCAGTTCAGTCGCTCAGTCGTGTCTGACTCTTTGCCACCCCATGAATTGCAGCACACCAGGCCTCCCTGTCCATCACCAACTCCCGGAGTTCACTCAGACTCGTGTCCAACGAGTCAGTGATGCCATTCAGCCATCTCATCCTCTGTCGTCCCCTTCTCCTCCTGCCCTCAATCCCTCCCAGCATCAGAGTCTTTTCCATGAGTCAACTCTTCTCATGAGGTGGCCAAAGTACTGGAGTTTCAGCTTTAGCATCATTCCTTCCAAAGAAATCCCAGGCCAGGGCTGATCTCCTTCAGAATGGACTGGTTGGAATTCCTTGCAGTCCAAGGGATTCTCAAGAGTTTTCTCCAACACCACAGTTCAAAAGCATCAGTTCTTTGGCACTCAGCAAGTATAGATTCCTTCAGTGTCACAAATGTGCATTTATTTGTACTTTATCTAATTATACAACTAAGATGCTAACCCCTGATATTTCTTGACTTTTGGGACAAAAGTAGAAATGAAAGTTGATATGTCTAAGTACTTAAGGTTATAACCAAAAAACTAGATGTTGTTTCTTGACAATATAATTTCAAAGTAATAAAATAAATATAAGATAAAAATAAAAAGTAAGATAAAAATAAGATGAAAAAATATGGATAAAGTTATGGTCCCTATATAACCAAAAACTAACTCAATATGAGAGACATCTGCATGTAGTTTTTCACAGGACTAGATATTCTTTTGGGGCTAATGATACTTGAATTAAGAATAAAATAGATATGATAATGTGGCTACCATAGAATTATTCACTTAATTTGTGTTTTATTGAGAGTAATGAGCTAAAGGATTTAAAAATAAAGTGAAAGCTATCAGATATTACGAAGGTTGTCTCAAAGGGACTAAAGAAGCAACTAGAAAAGATTTTCACTGAACAAATTAGAAACATCTCCAAGAATAATAATTACAATAAATGAAAATATATTAAATATTAATAAATGCATGAGTTTAAATGATACTAAAATAATGTTAGATATCCAAATCACTTTTTGAAAACTGGTAAATAAAGGGAAAGAATCACCATTTATTCTGCCATTAACCTCTGCATAGATATAGTAAGTTAACAAGAAAATACAGAATTAGAATACAGCCATTTTGCAACCACTAATGAACTGATAAACCTAAATTTTGAACATATGAACCAGCTAAAATCCTAACTAGTCAAGGTTTGTATGCCTCCAAGAGGAAGAGCATAAATCCATCTGTGAAGATTCTTATAGATGAACAAAATAGAAAGCCAAAAATAGTTGGATCTCATTAAGCCTCTAGTCTGGGTACAATCACCAATTCAGAGAAACTGGAAAGAGCAGAGAGCCTTGCTAAATTATACCACCATGATGCAGCCAACAAAATCCAGAGCTGTGTTATCCAATGTGGCTACCACAAGGCACTAGTTCATGTAATTATTTAAATTTAAAATTAAGCATTAAAAGGAACCAAAACTTATTTATGTTCATGGGCTCCATTGTCCACAATTTTAGAGTTTAATAGATGTATGTGGCTAGTGACTACCATACTGAAGCACCTAGAACATTTCTTTCATTTCAGAAAATTTTGTTGACTAGTGCTGATCTAAATTGTTCAGAACACTATATCTATTTCTGCAACAGTAAGAAAGCGAATAAGACAAAGTCAATAAAAGGAAGGAGGGGAGGACAAGAGAAAAAGAGACAGGAACAAAACGTATACATCCTACAATTATGAGGTGTGGAAATTATATCCAATTAAAAAGAATTGAAAAGAGAATGAAGTTTTAACATTTAGGAGCCCATTGAATTTTGAAAACTAGCTGGGTATTTTATGATATAAAGTCAGTACTGTTAAGATATTTTAGATATAATCCTTTAAAAAATTGTTCCCCTTTAATATTACAAATATGGGCTCGATAAAGGACAGAAATGGTATGGACCTAACAGAAGCAGAAGATATTAAGAAGAGGGAGCAAGAATGCACAGAATTGTACAAAAAGATCTTCATGACCCAGATAATCATGATGGTGTATTCACTCACCTAGAGCCAGACATCCTGGAGTGTGAAGTCAAGTGGGCCTTAGAAAGCATCACTACAAACAAAGCTAATGGAGGTGATGGAATTCCAGTTCAGCTATTTCAAATCTTGAAAGAAGATGCTGTGAAAGTGCTGCACTCAATATGCTAGCAAATTTGGAAAACTCAGCAGTGGCCACGGGACTGGAAAAGGTCAGTTTTCATTCCAATCTCAAAGAAAGGCAATGACAAAGAATGCTCAAACTATTGCACAGTTGCACTCATCTCACATGCTAGTAAAATAATGCTCAAAATTCTCCAAGCCAGGCTTCAGCAATACGTGAACCATGAACTTCTAGATGTTCAAGCAGGTTTTAGAAAAGGCAGAGGAACCAGATATAAAATTGCCAACGTCTGCTGGATCATCAAAAAAGCAAGAGAGTTCCAGAAAAACATCTATTTCTGCTTTATTGACTGCCAAAGCCTTTGACTGTGTGGATCACAATAAACTGTGGAAAATTCTGAAAGAGATGGGAATACCAAACCACCTGACCTGCCTCTTGAGAAACCTGTATGTAGGTCAGGAAGCAACAGTTAGAACTGGACATGGGACAACAGACTGGTTCCAAATAGGAAAAGGAGTACGTCAAGGCTGTATATTGTCACCCTGCTTATTTAACTTCTATGCAGAGTACATCATGAGAAACCCTGGGCTGGAAGAAACACAAGCTGGATATCAAGATTGCCAGGAGAAATATCAAGAACCTCAGGTATGCAGACGACACTACCTTTATGGCAGAAAGTGAAGAGGAACTAAAAAGCCTCTTGATGAAAGTGAAAGAGGAGAGTGAAAAAGTTGGCTTAAAGCTCAACATTCAGAAAACGAAGATCATAGCATCTGGTCCCATCACTTCATGACAAATAGATGAGGAAACAGTGGAAACAGTGTCAGACTTTATTTTGGGGAGCTCCAAAATCACTGGAGATGGTGACTTCAACCATGAAATTAAAAGATGCTTACTCCTTAGAAGGAAAATTATGACCAACCTAGATAGCATATTCAAAAGCAGAGACATTACTTTGCCAACAAAGGTCCGTCTAGTCAAGGCTATGGTTTTTCCTGTGGTCATGTATGGATGTGAGAGTTGGACTGTCAAGAATGCTGAGTGCTAAAGAATTGATGCTTTTGAACTGTGGTGTTGGAGAAGACTCTTGAGAGTCCCTTGGACTGCAAGGAGATCCAACCAGTCCATTCTAAAGGAGCTCAGTCCTGGTTGTTCATTGGAAGTACTGATCCTAAAGCTGAAACTCCAGTACTTTGGCCACCTCATGAGAAGAGTTGACTCATTGGAAAAGACCCTGATGCTGGGAGGGATTAGGGGCAGTAGAAGGGGACGACAGAGGATGAGATGGCTGGATGGCATCACCGACTCAATGGATCTGAGTTTGAGTGAACTCCCGGAGTTGGTGACGGACAGGGAGGCCTAGCGTGCTGCGATTCATGGGGTCGCAAAGAGCCAGATATGACTGAGCAACTGAACTGAACTGAATATTACAAACTGAAATATTAATTGTTGAAAGGATATGATTTGTATTTGTTTCAGAAATATTGGAGAATGAGTGATGATTGATAGGCAAGGATTTTTGAGGCTCAGTGCCAAGTATAGAGTAGTCATAATCCTTTCATTATCTCCATAGAAAATTTTAAAAGTAAAATAAAATGCAACTGTACTCAATATATAAAATGAGTATATTATAATATAAATTACAATAAATATGAGTAAAGTATTTATATTACTCTTTAAATGTATTTTATGAAAAGTTATTATTTTTTAATCTTTCAAGAATATCTAGTGAATACAAGAGGCTAAATACAAATAACATTTAAAATAAATTTTAATCATATTAAATGATTGCAATAATGCTATTTTATTCAATTCTTAACTATTTAATTAAAATTTATTATTCCTTATATAAAATAGAAGTTTTCACACTCTGCATTCAATTAATATTCATTTGCCAATATAAATATCATGTTTCAGGTATGGTATATATAGATTTGTATATACATGTTTTGGAAAAATGTATAAATTTATTTATTAGTGTACAGTGATCTTCCAAGTACAACCACTGTGCATGCCACACTAAATTTTGTATGCTTTTAGAATCACAAATTAGGGCACAAAGAGACACTAGGAGGTGAATCTTTGACACCACTCTGAAGTTTTAGGTTTTTAAGTGCAGGAATCTGTAACATTACTACTACTTGAGAAGGATTTGTCACTTTAAAGAATTTATCTTTTTCTTACCTAAACTTCTTCACTTCCTGTCGGTTCTATGCTGCAGCTTAGAGAGCACTGATGCGGGGAGGAGCATATTTCATAAACAGCTATAATGTTCAGATGTAGTTGCCTTTTGTTTTGAAAACATTAGTGAAAAATAAGGAAGTATCTCTCCCTAGCAGATATGATTTCACATATGTTTTAAGAGAATTGCCACATAATATACCCAAGCCATGCAGATGACACCACCCTTATGGCAGAAGTGAAGAAGAACTAAAGAGCTTCTTGATGAAAGTGAAACCAAGCCATGCTGATGACACCACGCTTATGGCAGAAAGTGAAGAGGTAAAGAGCCTCTTGATGAAGGTGAAAGAAGAGACTGAAAAAGTTGGCTTAAAGCTCAACATTCAGAAAACAAAGATCATGGCATCCAGTCCCATCACTTCATGGCAAATAGATGGAGAAAGAGTGGCAGACTTTATTTTTGGGGGCTCCAAAATCACTGCAGATGGTGACTGCAGTCATGAAATTAAAAGACACTTGGTCCTTAGAAGAAAAGTTATGACAAACCTAGACAGCATATTAAAAAGCAGAGATATTACTTTGTCAGTAAAGGTCTGTCTAGTTAAGGCTGTGGTTTTTCCAGTAGTTATGTGTGGATGTGAGAGTTGGATCATAAAGAAAGCTGAGAGCTAAAGAATTGTTGCCTTTAAACTGTGGTGTTGGAGAAGAGTCTGGAGAGTCCCTTGGACCGCAAGGAGATTCCAACCAGTCCATCCTAAAGGAAATCAGTCCTGAATATTCATTGGAAGGACTGATGTTGATGTGGAAACTCCAGTACTTTGGCCACCTGTTGCGAAGAGCTGACTCATTGGAAAAGAACTTGATGCTGAGAAAGACTGAAAGAGGGTGAAGGGGACGACAGGATGAGATGGTTGGATGGCATCACTGACTCAGTGGACATGAGTTTGAGTAAGCTCCAGGAGTTGGTGATGGACAAGGAGTCCTTGCATGCTGCAGTCGATGGGTCTGCAAAGAGTTGGACACAACTGAGCGACTGAACTGAACTGAACTGATACCCAAGCTTACCCATTGATGAAAGGAGTTGAAGCAGGCTGATTAGATTAGATTAACCCTATTCTGTACCTGAGGGTATATAATGCTGAAACTTGAACCTTCCCTGGTGGCTCAGATAGTAAAGAGTCTGCCTGCAAGAGGGAGACCTGGGTTCAGTCCCTGGGTTGGAAACATCCCCCACAGGAGGGCATGGCAGCCCACTCCAGTATTCTTGCCTGAAGCATCCCATGGACAGAGGAGTCTGGCAGGCTACAGTCTATGGGGTCGCAAAGAGTCTGACATGACTGAAGCGACTTAGTTTTTAGCACATAGTAAGAGAGGGTGGGAAAGTAGAGTGTTGGCTGTGTGAGCAGCAATGTCTACCAGACTCACCCAACTAAGGCATAACATCTTAAAACATTAGGGATGACTCTTGAATGTAGAAAGGTTGTCTTTCTAGAACTGTAATGAATAGAATCACTATCTAGATGATTGGGTATACTTTTTACTGAAGTCGTCCTGCCAAGACATAGTCCAAGCCTGGAGTCAAGTAGAAAAATATTCAAAGTAACAGGATTATGATCTGAAGGCTTCTCCTCCTCTGCATCATCATTATCGCATTATCTTATTTCAAGAAACATTAAATGCTTGCATAATCTCTTTAGAGGTTAGCAAACTTTTTCTGTAAAGGGCCAGATACTAAATATTTTTATATTTAGAATTTGCAGTCCATATGGTCTTTATTGCAACTATTCACCTCATTAGTGGTAGTGTGAAAGCAGCCATAGACAGTGACCAAACAAATGAATATGACTGTTTCAGTAAAATTAGCGGATGCTTTAATTTGAAGTTTATATAATTTTTGTGTCAAGAAATAGTTTCTTTTACCCCATTAGAGTACAAACTCCTGAAAATAAGATTATTTATTAACCCATCTTTTTGTCCCACAAAAGCATAAAACAGACACCCAATATATTATTTTCCTTAAATACAGAAGAGAAGGTAAAAATAATTGACATTCTTGAGGATCAGGGACCAAAATCTGGAAACAGTTTTCTGTTAATTACTCTGTTTGACTGTGTCAATTGTGTCTCTATGCAAAGTAAGTCAGTAAATCCTGAATCTCCCCTCCCACAGAAGCACTTTAGGCCCTTTCTTATACAAAGTATAAATATTTAATTATCTGTTAATTACCTCTTTAAAGCCTTTGTATATCAGTGTGTGCCAGTGGCAACAAACTCCTGGGGATAGGATTAGGATTTAAAAACTGTCTTTGAATTGATTGCTTGCATGTCTAATGAAAGACAATTGGCACTTCTGTTTTGCAGTGTCTTTGACCTGCATACTACCACAGGAAAAAATTTCTGGTTCTTCAGGAAGAAATATTCTTCTATTCCAGAGTGGATTCTTTTGTTGGTCCTCCTTTTTGCAGTATAGTTGAAAGAATATTAGGTGGAGAATAGTGATTGATAAAAGCAGTCTCCAAGAAAAACAAGGAAATGTGGAGTTTTCACTCTATATCAGCATAATACGGGAAACAGCAAGTGTCTCAATGTAAAATGCATGAATGGTTTTCCCAGTACTTGCGCTCAGTTGGAAAGTTGTAAACAAAAGCACATAGGGTTCTTCCCACTTATATAAAATACTATGTGGCCCCAAAATTCTGAGTGCCAGGCACGCATATGTCTCTTTCACAATTGTCCATTTAGCTCCTAAGACATTCTCCATATAAAGGCTGTGAAAAGTGAAGTTGCTCAGTCGTGCCTGACTCTGTGACCCCATGGACGATAGCCTACCAGGCTCTGGGTCCATGGGATTTTCCAAGCAAGAATACTGGAGTGGGCTGCCATTTCCTTCTCCAGGGGATCTTCCCAACCCAGGGATCAAACCCAGTCTCCTGCATTGCAGACAGACGCTCTATTGTTTGAGCCACTAGGGAATCCTGTACTAGGCTATAATTGTATGACTAGCCATGCATCATTATGTGGTTAACATACATTGTTTCTTCTATATTTCAGTCTGACTCTGAAAGGAGAAAGTATAATTATGTCCATTTTTTAAATTTTATTTTTTTAATTTATTTTAATTGGAGGCTAATTACTTCACAATATTGTAGTGGGTTTTGCCATACATTTATATGAATCAGCCATGGGTGTACATGTGTTCCCCATCCTGACCCTCCCCCCCACCTCCCTCCCCATCCCATCCCTCTGGGTCATCCCAGTGCACCAGCCCTGAGTACCCTGTCTCATGCATAGAACCTGGACTGGTGATCTGTTTCACAAATTATGTCCATTTTATGGATGAAGTAACTGACGTTTTAGTGGTTTACTAATGACAACAGAAAATGTACGCAGCCATTAAAAAGAATACATTTGAATCAGTTTTAATGAGGTTGATGAAACTGGAGCCGATTATACAGAGTGAAGTAAGCTAGAAAGAAAAACACCAATACAGTATACTAACACATATATATGGAATTTAGAAAGATGGTAACGATAACCCTGTATGCTAGACAGCAAAGAGACATAAATGTATAGAACAGTCTTTTGGACTCTGTGGGAGAGGGAGAGGGTGGGATGATTTGGGAGAATGGCATTGAAACATGTATAATATCATATACGAAATGAATCACCAGTCCAGGTTTGATGCATGAAACTGGATGCTTGAGGCTGGTGCACTGGGATGATCGAGAGGGATGGTACGGGGAGGGAGGAGGGAGGGGGGGTTCAGGATGGGGAACACGTGTATACCTGTGGCGGATTCATGTTGATGTATGGCAAAACCAATACAATATTGTAAAGTAACTTCCAATTAAAATAAATTTATATTAAAAATGTGACAAAACAATTTTCAAGAGTAAGTCTATATTACTCTAATACACTTTTTTCAGAAAAGAATTGTGGCTTTAAGGGAAATTTGAAAGCTCAGAGGAACATTGGTAAACAATAAAAAAAAATTCCTTACAGCATGGAATATCCTACTTTGGGAAGGCTGTATTCTCCATTGTGGGTAATGGATAAATTAAGCTACAGGACCACTTCCAAAAAAACAGTTGTAACAACAATAAAAATTAATAAGGTCATAAAAGGAAAATAATAAAAATAGTTCAACTAATGTAAGTTAAAAGATAGACACCTTCCTCATTTAATCAGTACAGCAACTATAGCTGTTTCTTCAGGAGATTTTAAACGTGAGAAAGCTGAGGTTTAAAAATAGTTAATATCTTCCTGAGTTACAAATAAGACAGATAAACAGATAAGAAGTCAATTATTGTCAAACGGTAAAAGTGGGTGAAATTTAGAACTCTGATTTGAATTCATGTTCATGTAATTTTAACAGCTAATGTCTTGAGAAAAACAAATTTTACTTAGAATGTTTGTTTTAGTTGTTCAAACCATATATGAGGCCTCCAAAGTTATTTCTATGGTGTGTATGTGTGTGTGTATTCTAAAACTAGCAGATACTTTTGATATATTCTTTTCTTAGAACAATGGTTCTCAAACATTTGGTTTCAGGGCACATTGATACTCTTAAAGATTGTTGAGAACTACAAAGTGCTTTTGTATAGGGAATATGTATGTATATACCATATATATAATTAAAATGGACACTTAAAAAATTATATTTGAAAGTCACAAAAATAAACCCACTACATGTTAAGACATTTTAATAAAAATTATATTTTCCAAAATAAGAAATACTAAAAATAATTGCATTTTTTAATATTTTTATAAATTATTCTAAAGTATGATTTAATAGAAGATAGTTACTATCTCATAACAAACTCAAAATGATTTAAAGACTTAAATGCAAGACCTGACATCATAAAACTTCTAGAAGAGAACATGGTATGCTCTTTGATATTGGTCTTAGTAATAATTTTTGGATGTATCACTTCAAGCAAAGGCAACATAAGCAAAAATTAATGTATGGGGCTACATTAAACTAAAAGGCTTTTGCACAGTGAAAGAAAAAAACAAAAAAAAAAAGAAAAAGGCTACCCACTGAATGGAAGGAAATATTTGCAAATAAAAAGATATATATATATATATATCTTATACTGCAAGACAGACAGTAAATGTCCAAAGTATACAAAAGTTCATACAACCCAGTACCAAAAATGAAACAATTCAAAAATGGGCGGAGCATCTGAAAAATAGGCATTTTTCCAAAAAGACATGCACATGGCCAACAGGCACTTGAAAGGATGTGCAATAGTGCTAATTATTAGCGAAATGCAAATCAAAGCCATAATAATCTATCACCTTATACTTGTCAAAATGCTTATTAATAAAAAGACAGCAAATAACAAATGTTAGTGATGATATGGAGAACAAGGAATCCTCATGCACTGTTAGCATGAATGTAAATCAGTACAGCCATTATGGAAGACAGCAGGGAGATTCCTCAAAAAAGAAAAATCAGGATGACTGTATGAGCCAGTAATTCCACTCCTGAGTATTTATCCAAAGAAAACAAAAGCATTAATATGAAAAGATATATATGCTCCTAAATTTATTGCAACATCATTGACAATAACCAAGATATATAAGCAACCCAAGTGCCCAGCAAAAGATGACTGGATTAAAGGTGTGGTGTGTGTATGTATGTGTATGTATGTATATATATATATATATATATATATATATATATATATAGGAGAAGGAAATGGCAATCCACTCCAGTACTATTGCCTGGAAAATCCCATGGACAGAGAAGCCTGGTAGGCTACAGTCCATGGGGTCACAAAGAGTTGGACACGAATGAGCGACTTCACTCATATATGTGTGTGTGTGTGTGTGTGTGTGTGTGTGTGTGTGTGTGTGTGTGTGTATGTATATATACAATAGAGTATTGCTTAGCCATAAACAAAAGAAGAGTGAAATTTTGGCAAGTGCAACAATATAGATGGACTTAGAGGTTATTATGCTAAGTGAAATATATCAGACAGAGAAAGACAAATATCGTATTGTTTCACTTGTATGTATAATTTAAAAGCAGAACAAATGAACAAATATAACTAAGCAGAAGAGTCATAGATACAGAGAAGCAGGTGGTTGTCATGCAGGAGGAGAGTAGTTGAAGGGGAGGAATAAATGATGGAGATTAAGAGTTCAAACTTTCAGTTACAAAGTAAGTGAAATCATGGTATGAAATGCTCAGCGTGGGAAATATAATCAATAACTATGTAATATGTTTGATGGTGACAAATGGTAACTAGACACCTCATGGCGATCATTTTGAAATGTATAAAATACTAAATAATTGTGTTACGTACTAGGAACTAACATAGAGTCAGATCTATTTTACTTCAAAAAACAAACAGTCTAATTCATAGAAAAGAGATCAGGTCACCAGACGTGGCAGATGGTGGGAGGATAAATTGGATGAAGGCAGTCAAAATGTACAAACTTCTAGTCATAAGATAAATACTAGGGATGTAATGTACAGCATAGTAAATGTAACTAACAGTACTATGTATTATAGATGAAAGTGTTAATAGAGTAAATCCTGAGTTTTCATCACAAGGAAAAACATTTTTTCTGTTTCTTTTATGTTGTTTCTACATAAGATGATGGATGTTCACTAAACCATTTGTAATCATTTCCATGAGGTAAGTAAGGCAAATAATTATACTATACACCTTAAACTTGTATAGTGCTGTATGTCAATTGATTCTCAATAAAACTGAAAATGATAATAGAAGAGAGTTAAATTCTTATAACTGTTCTGTGTTCAAATTGTGGCTTGTGTTCTTTTGGTCAAAAAATTTAAAAATATTCAGATAGTAGTAAGTATGCTTCTTAGATAATACACCAAAACTTAACCAGTAGAAATTTCTTAAAATTTAGCTGCAGTATGGAATCTGATGCCATATTGGTAAACTTTTTATTCTTTGTGAAAATTTATTAATATATGTTACATTTTGAATGGATCTCTTACCTATGGATTATTTTGTAACAACATTAATTTGCCATTTGGAACTCAGTGGTTTCCTGCATTATACTGATCTTCCAAATATTGACATAGTTCCTTAAATATACAAATTACTGGCATTAAAAGACGTAAACTGATCATTCAGTCTAGTGCCAGAGCCTTGAGCAGCGTTACAGCACCAACTGTTTTACTTGCTGTAAATTACCTGTTAATGATGAAGTTGCTGAATGTTATAGTCCAAATTAATAAAAATAAAAGATTTATCGAGCAGATGTGAAAGAATTTTATTAGAGTGTGGTCCAATATGGTACCCAGAAAAGAGTAGGGCCACTTAATGAAATCTCCACATAGTATGATATATGTGTGAAGAAAACCGGTGCATAAATTGGCTGCTTTATGAAGTTCATCAGAGGATGTACTATCAGCCATGCTTCCCTGGTTTCAGAGTATCTAAATTTATCTTATATCAGTAAAGTTCTATCAGAGAGTGGTGCAGAGATCTTCAAACTGGATCACTTAGTGTTTTGAAACTTTGATATAATTGAAGTAGGGGTGGGTAGAAGGAAAATAATAAAATGGGTATGTCTCTGTCTTAGGCCTAGATCCTAAATAAAAAGATTTCTTGTTTGGACACTTTGGCTCTGTTATCAAAGGAGTCATGTAGCTAATTCAATCTTGAAAGATAGTTAATTGAACTAAACAGTTCATGAGGGATATATGTGCCTAGGATGTATGACATTAACCTTTCCTGTGTTTAAGTGGAATTCCATTTCCAAATGGAAAGTTTTATATTCTGTATATGAGGTTCAGTTCAGTCAGTCCTGTCCGACTCTTTGCAACCCCATGAATCGTAGCATGCCAGGACTCCCTGTCCATCACCATCACCCAGAGTTCACTCAGACTCACGTCCATCGAGTCCGTGATGCCATCCAGCCATCTCATCCTTGGTCATCCCCTTCTCCTCCTGCCCCCAATCCCTCCCAGCATCAGAGTCTTTTCCAATGAGTCAGTTCTTCTCATGAGGTGGCCAAAGTACTGGAGTTTCAGCTTTAGCATCAGTCCTTCCAAAGAAATCTCAGGGTTGATCTCCTTCAGAATGGACGGGTTGGATCTTCTTGCACTCCAAGGGACTCTCAAGAGTCTTTTCCAACACCACAGTTCAAAAGCATCAATTCTTTGGTGCTCAGCCTTCTTCACAGTCCAACTCTCACATCCATACATGACCACTGGAAAAACCATAGCCTTGACTAGACGGACCTTAGTCGGCAAAGTAATGTCTCTGCTTTGAATATACCATCTAGAGTGGTCATAACTTTTCTTCCAAGGAGTAAGCGTCTTTTCATTTCATGGCTGCAGTCATCATCTGCAGTGATTTTGGAGCACAAAAAAATAAAGTCTGATACTATTACCACTGTTTCCCCATCTATTTCCCATGAAGTGATAGGACCGGATGCCATGATCTTCGTTTTCTGAATGTTGAGCTTTAAGCCAACTTTTTCACTCTCCTCTTTCACCTTCATCAAGAGGCTTTTTAGTTCCTCTTCACTTTCTGCCATAAGGGTGGTGTCACCTGCATATCTGAAGTTATTGATATTTCTCCTGGCAATCTTGATTCCAGCTTGTGTTTCTTCCAGCCCAGTGTTTCTCATTATGTACTCTGCATATAAGTTAAATGACAATATACAGCCTTGACGTACTTCTTTTCCTATTTGAAACCAGTCTGTTGTTCCCTGTCCATTTCTAACTGTTGCTTCCTGACCGGCATGCAGGTTTCTCAAGAGGCAGCTCAGGTGGTCTGGTATACCCATCTCTTTGAGAATTTTCCACAGTTTATTGTGATCCACACAGTCAAAGCTTTGGCATAGTCAATAAAGCAGAAAGAGATGTTTTTCTGGAACTCTCTTACCTTTTCCATGATCCAGCAGATGTTGGCAATTTGATATCTGGTTCCTCTGCCTTTTCTAAAACCAGCTTGAACATCAGGGAGTTCACGGTTCACGTGTTGCTGAAGCCTGGCTTGGAGAATTTTGAGCATTACTTTACTAGCATGTGAGATGAGTTCAATTGTGCGATAGTTTGAGCATTCTTTGACATTGCCTTTCTTTGGAATTGGAATGAAAACTGACCTTTCCTGTCCTGTGACCACTGCTGAGTTTTCCAGATTTACTTTCATATTGAGTGCAGCACTTTCACAGCATCATCTTTCAGGATTTGAAACAGCTCACCTGGAATTCCATCACCTCCACCAGCTTTGTTCATAGTGATGCTTTCTAAAGCCCACTTGATTTCACATTACAGGATTCTGGCTCTATATTAGTGATCACATCATCATGATTATCTGGGTCGTGCGATCTCTTTTGTACAGTTCTTCTGTGTATTCTTGCCACCTCTTCTTAATATCTTCTGCTTCTATTAGGTCCAGACCATTTCTGTCCTTTATCGAGCCCATCTTTGCATGAAATGTTCCCTTGGTATCTCTAATTTTCTTAAAGAGATCTCTAGTCTTTCTCATTCTGTTTTTTTCCTCTATTTGCATTGCATTGATCGCTGAAGAAAGCTTTCTTATTTCTTCTTGCTATTCTTTGGAACTCTGCATTCAGATGCGTATATCTTTCCTTTTCTCCTTTGCTTTTGCCTCTCTTCTTTTCACAGCTATTTGTGAGTCCTCTCCAGACAGCCATTTTGCTTTTTTGCATTTCTTTTCCATGGGGATGGTCTTGATCCCTGTCTCCCGTACAATGTCACGAACCTCATTCCATAGTTCATCAGGCACTCTATCAGATCTAGGCCCTTAAATCTATTTCTCACTTCCACTGTATAACCATAAGGGATTTGATTTAGGTCATACCTAAATGGTCTAGTGGTTTTCCCTACTTTCTTCAATTTGAGTCTGAATTTGGCAATAAGGAGTTCATGATCTGAGCCACAGTCAGCTCCTGGTCTTGTTTTTGTTGACTGTATAGAGCTTCTCCATCTTTGGCTGCAAAGAATATAATCAATCTGATGTCAGTGTTGACCATCTGGTGATGTTTGTGTGTAGAGTCTTCTCTTGTGTTGTTGGAAGAGGGTGTTTGCTATGACCAGTGCATTTTTGGCAAAACTCTATTAGTCTTTGCCCTGCTTCATTCCACATTCCAAGGCCAAATTTGCCTGTTACCCTAGGTGTTTCTTGACTTCCTACTTTAGCATTCCAGTCCCCTATAATGAAAAGGACATTTTTGGGGGTGTTAGTTCTAAAAGGTCTTGTAGGTCTTCATAAAACCATTCAACTTCAGCTTCTTCAGCATTACTGGTTGGGGCATAGACTTGGATTACGGTGATATTGAATGGTTTGCCTTGGAAACGAACAGAGATCATTCTGTCATTTTTGAGATTGCATCCAAGTACTGCATTTCAGACTCTTTTGTTGACCATGATGGCTACTCCATTTCTTCTGAGGGATTCCTGCCCGCAGTACTAGATATAATGGTCATCTGAGTTAAATTCACCCATTCCAGTCCATTTTAGTTCGCTGATTCCTAGAATGTCGACATTCACCCTTGCCATCTCTTGTTTGACCACTTCCAATTTGCCTTGATTCCTGGACCTGACATTCCAGGTTCCTATGCAATATTGTTCTTTACAGCATCGGATCTTGCTTCTATCAGCAGTCACATGCACAACTGGGTATTGTTTTTGCTTTGGCTCCATCCCTTCATTCTTTCTGGAGTTATTTCTCCACTGATCTCCAGTAGCATATTGGGCACCTAATGACCTGCGGAGTTCCTCTTTTGGTATCCTATCATTTTGCCTTTTCATACTGTTCATGTGGTTCTCAAGGCAAGAATACTGAAGTGGCTTGCCACTCCTTTCTCCAGTGGACCACGTTCTGTCAGCCCTCTCCACCATGACCGGCCTGTCTTGGGTTGCCCCACAGGCATGGCTTGGTTTCATTGAGTTAGACAAGTCTGTGGTCCTAGTGTGATTAGACTGATTAGTTTTCTGTGAGTATAGTTTCAGTGTGTCTGCCCTCTGATGCCTTCTTTCAACACCTACCATCTTACTTGGGTTTCTCTTACCTTGGGCATGGGGTATCTCTTCACGACTGCTCCTTACCTTGGACAAGGGGTATCTCCTTACCACCTCTGTTCTCCTCTAGGCCCTCCTGTACCTGCACAGTCACAGCTCCTTGTGTTGCTCCTCCCAGCTGCTGGCCCTAGCCTCAGGCTCAAATTGGCTTCTCAGGGTCACCGCCCGTGGCCTTGGGCACAAGGTGGCTCCTCCCAGCTGCTGTCCCTGGCCGAGGGGCTCATGGTGGCTCTTCAGGGTCACCGCCCCTGGCCTTGAGTGGGAGGTGGCTTCTTCCAGCCGCCCCTGACCTCAGACGTGGAGTGTCTCCTCCCAGCCGCCACTGGCCTCGGACGCGAGATAGCGCCACCTAGTCACGGCCCCGACCTCAGACACAGGGTAGCCCCTCTCGCCGTTCCTGCGCCTTTGCAGCCTGGCACTCTAGGATGCTGCCCCTGACCTCAGATGTGGGGTAGCTCCTCTCTTTATTTTTAATTTAATTTCAAAATCCTGTCAGAAAAAAAAGTATATATGTGTGTATGTACATGTATATTTATATATGTGTATGTATGTATATATATACACATATACCATTGTTATGTTAAGTCGGTAAAGAATTTGCCTGCAATGCAAGTGACCAGTTTCCATTCCTGAGTCAGGAAGTTCCCCTGGAGAAGAAAATTGCAACCAGCTCCAGTATTCTTGCCCAGGAAATCCCATGGACAGAGTATCCTGGCAAGTTACAGTCCATGATTTCTCAAGAGTCGGACATGACTCAGTGACTAAATCACCACACAAATGTCTACACAGTCAAAACCAAATGTGTACGTGTGTGTGCTCAGTTGCTCAGTCATGTCCGACTCTTTCTGCCCACATGAACTGTAGCCCACAAGGCTCCTCTTTTCATGGGATTTTCCCAGGCAAGAATACTGGATCAGTTTGAGACTTACTCCTCCAGAGGATCTTCTTAACCCGGGGTTCAAATCTGTGTCTCTTGTGTCCCCTGCATTGGCAGGCAGATTCTTTACATCACACCACCTGGGAAGCCATCAAAAAATAAATGGCATCACAAAATTATTAATATTTAAATATCTATATGTATCTTTTTTTTTTTAATTTGGCCATGCCAGGTCTTAGTTGCAACACACAAGATCTTCCTTGTGGCATGTGAGATAAATAGATAGATAGATAGATAGATAGAATTTAGTTACAGCATGCAGGATCTTTAGTTAGCGCTTACAAACTCAGTTCCCTGACCAGGGATGGAACCTGTGCTCCCTGCATTGAGAGCATGGAATCTTAGCCACTGGACCACAGGGAAGTCTCAGCTTTGCAAAATTATTATTGAAGTGGTTTGATCTCATTGACCCATTGAAAGGGAGCTCGAGACCTCTAAATTTTAGTGGAACACACTTTGAGTACTATTATCTTAGAGCTATGGCCTTAATTAAGACTTTATAATTTGTGATATCCTATGCTTTTTTTAATGTTTAACTTATTATTAGTGTTTTTTTGCTTTTGGTAATTCTTAAAATATATTTAGGATGTTTCTATTGGTGGGCTAAACTTGAGTTATTTGGCTTTGAAAAACCAATTGTGTATTTTTTTTTTACTATATGATAATGTGTAAAATGATAGTGTATGTATACTACCAAATCTATATAATGTTTATGTACATGATGGGGAAGCCTGGCATACTGCAGTCCATGGGATTTTGAAGAGTCACACATGACTGAGCAACTGAACAATAATATGTGTAAAATATATAGCTAGCAGGAAGCAGCTGTATAGCACAGGGACCTCAGCTCAGTAGTCTATGTGTATGTTTTTTCAGTTCTGAATTCTGTAACGTTATATTCAGTTAGTCAGTCAGCCAGTTCAGTCATTCAGTCATGTACTTGGTTGCAGCACGCCAGGCCTCCATGTCCATCACCAACTCCTGGAATTTACTTAAGCTTATGTCCATTGAGTCAGTGATGCTATCGAACTATCTCATCCTCTGTTATCCCCTTCTCCTCCTGCCTTCAATCTTTCCTAGCATCAGGGTCTTTTCAAATGAGTCAGTTCTTTGATCAGGTGGACAAAGTATTGGAGTTTCAGCTGTAGCATCAGTTCTTCCAGGGAATATTCAGGACTGATTTCCTTTAGGATGGACTGGTTGCTCTCCTTATAGTTCAAGGGACTCTCAAGAGTTTTCTTCAACATCACAGTTCAAAAGCATCAATTCTTTGGCTCTCAGTTTCCTTTATAGTCCAACTCTCCTATCCTTACATGACTACTGGAAAAACCATGGCTTTGACTAGACAGATCTTTGTTGGAAAAGTAATGTCTCTGCTTTTTAATATGCTGTCTATGTTGGTCATAACTTTTCTTCCAAGGAGCAAGCATCTTTTAATTTCATGGCTGCAGTCACCATCTGCAGTGATTTTGGAGTTCAAAAAATAAAGTCTGTCACTGTTTCCACTGTTTCCCCATCTATTTGCTATGAAGTAATGGGACCAGATGCCATGATCTTAGTTTTCTGAATGTTGAGTTTTAAACCAACTTTTTCACTCTCCTCTTTTGTTGAGGTCCTTTAATGGACCCGAACCTGGTGGTATGGAGTCGATGATAAGAAAGTAAAAGAGAAAGAGGCTGATATTCCTTGGTTTATGCAGAAAACCAATAAAGCTTTTGACACAAGGCTTGCAGTGCTATACGTAGGCACCAGGCACCCTCTCGAGGGGGTGAAGGCACAGTGCACCTTTGGAAGAGGGTCTTAGAAGCCTGGGCAAGAAAGTGAGCTCAGTGGGCTTCTGCGCGCCAAAGAATTAACCTGAGAGAGAGAGAGAGAGAGAGAGAGAGAAGACATGGGGACCCAAGCTTTGATGGAGCAAATGTTTTATTTAACATAATGTGGGTACATATACTGTCTTACAAGGTAGCTGCTGCTACTGCTGCTAAGTCGCTTCACTTGTGTCCGATTCTTAGTGACCACTGGACTGCGGCCCACCAGGCTCCTCCGTCCATGGGATTTTCCAGGCAAGAGTGCTGGAGTGGGGTGCCATTACAAGGTAGGTAGCAAAGATAAAATCAAAAGTCCAGACTTACAAATTATCAAGGAAACATAAGGCCATCCATATCAAAGAGAGAGGGTTGTAAATAATCACTTTTACTATACGGTTCATAAAAAGGAAGCGGGTCATAAATAGTTACTTATTTGCTTTGCAAAGTTTGCTAAGTCACTTCAGTTGTGTCCGACTCTGTGCGACCCCAGAGACGGCAGCCCACCAGGCTCCCCCGTCCCTGGGATTCTCCAGGCAAGAACCCTGGAGTGGGTTGCCATTTCCTTCTCTAGGGCATGAAAGTGAAAAGTGAAAGTGAAGTCACTGAGTCATGTCCAACTCTCAGCAACCCCATGGACTGAATCCTACCAGGCTCCTCCGTCCATGGGGTTTTCCAGGCAAGAGTACTGGACTGGAGTGCCATCATAGTTACTTATTACCATATGGAAAAACTAACGAACGAAATGCATGCATTCTTCAACCCCTGGGAGTAGTTTGCTACTCCACTTAATTCCTGAATATTCAGGAATTAATAAGAGGTAGATGACAGATCCAAAACAGCACACAGGAAGCCTCCTGTTAAATGCTTCCTGACACTCTTTCACTTTCATCAAGAGGCTCTTTAGTTCTTCTTTGCTTTTTGCCATAATGGTGGTGGTATCTGCATATCTGAAGTTATTGATATTTGTCCTGGCAATCTTGATTCCAGCTTGTGCTTCATGTTATATTGGTGGCTTAAAATCAGCCACCATGAGTATTTATATTACAAAATTAAGAAATGCTACAAATCAGAGCATTTTGCCCTGAAAACGAGTTGTTAAACATATACTTGTATACTCTGGATGTGTATTTTATATATTTTTCATCTTAGCTACTAGCATATCATCTCATCTCAAAGAATTCTAAGTAGAAAATAGATGCATGAAAGTAGTCCAGGAATTCATCTGCTACAGGAGAAGTGAGAAGATTATGTCTTGGCATATATTTCATTTGCATTTATCTCTTCATGCCATTGATATTTAACCAGGATATGGTTAAATGACAAATATCACAAATGACAATGTCCTTAAAAAGTTCATGATCTCCCATTCCATTGGCTAATTATTTATCTTTAACTTAGAAATAAAAGCACAAATAGCATCATTTACAAATATTATGTCTCAGCTAAGTGGGATTCTCAATTATATTGAGAATTAAACTTAAAAACATCCCCAAAATGTAGAATCATAACCCCCAAAATTTAACTATGTGATTGAGAAACTTGTAAACAAATATTTGAAAAGTGCAATTGCCAGTAATATTATTAATTAGTAATCTGTATGCATATATATGTATGCATGTGTGTGTGTGTTTGTGTATATGAAAAACAAAATGTGCTAACAGTGGGCTAAATATTGCTGTTGCAGATTGATTTACAGAATAACCCTATGAAAGTCACTAAACTTTTTTCAGTTTTTGTATCCTCATTTTTAATAGGCAGAGGATATATGAATTAAGTTCAATAATTGTGAATATATTCTTACCTTCTTCTTTGTGTGTGTCTGTGTGCTCAATTGCTTAGTCGTGTCTGACTCTTTGTGACCGCATGGACTGTAGCCTGCTAGGCTCCTCTGTCCATCGGATTTTCCAGGCAAGAATACTGGAGTGGGTTGCCGTTCCCTTCTCCACTGGATCCTCCCAACCCAGGGATCAAACCTGAGTCTCCTGTGTCTCCTGCACTGGCAGGCAGATTCTTTTACCACAGAGCCACCTGGGAAGCCATCTGTTTTGTCTAGTTAAAACCTATTCATTATTTAAAACTTTCCCCATATGCTACCTGTTTGGAGAAATATTCCTTGATTTCCTCCCACTAGAGAGTATCTTATTTACTGCCAACCATCCATTTAACTATGAATTAGTTTAGAACAGAGGCTATGAGTTTCATTTAAAATTTTTCAGGGCAGAGTGTTCAACACATAGTAGGTGTTCAGTAAATATCTGAGGGATATATGGAAGGAATGAACACCTTGATAAAAAATAAATTGCATGGCTCTGTGGCCCAAGTCCCTTGTATACTGTCTTGCATTTGCAAAAATGTAGATGAAATAGCAAATGAAACTTGTTTATCCTGCTACCAATTTAGGCAGTTTCTTACTTTAAAATCATCTTAAAAATCTATAGAATTAACATGGATGGGCTCTGAGCAACCAGTGAATGGAAACTGAGGTGTCAGACACAGAGCATACCATAATTAACAGACTTTGAATACTTTAAAAGGCTTTTTAGAATCCCTTTATTAGGAGAATTTTTTAGTGCCTTTTAAGATTAATGGTTGCTTTCCTGTGTTCATGTTCTGTTTGTGGAAACAGATGGAATTTTAAGCATTAGAGCTGTAATAAAATCTGTTACTTGCTATGACAAAATATTCATTATACACTGTCAGAGGAATACAGAATCTGAAAAGCTGGCTTTTAAGTAGTTTTCAGGCATAAATGCTTAATTTTACGTGTTGAGGTAAAAGGTAATGGTGTGAGCTATTGCAACTATAAACCATATTTCTATTTGCCTGATAATCCTTTTTATTAGCCATAGGACTACAGATGTGTGGGGAGACACATTAGTTCAGCCATAGGAGGGATTCTTCTCTATTAAGTGCATGTCTCCAAAGAGGAGAGATTATTTACTTTTCAGTGGGAACAACCACAGCATCCACTCAAAAGCTAATTGTGTTTTCAGGGCAAAGATATTAAATGGATATTAATAGGCATTCTATTCTTAAGCAACTGGCTCTGTTGGTTCAGTTGCTGCTCCACCTTCAGAAGTCTGCAACATCAATGACATGAAAGGTTTCTTCAGTTTAGTTCAGTTCAGTCACTCAGTCGTGTCCGACTCTTTGCGACCCCATGAACTGCAGCACACCAGGCCTCCCTGTCCATCACCATCTCCCAGAGTTCACTCAAACTCACATCCATCGAGTCGGTGATGCCATCCAGCCATCTCATCCTCTGTCATCCCCTTTTCCTCCTGCCCCCAATCCCTCCCAGCATCAGAGTCTTTTCCAATGAGTCAACTCTTCGCATGAGGTGGCCAAGTACTGGAGTTTCTTAGTCTCAGATATTTATGGTTTGGACTTTTAGTGCCTTTAAAAAAATATGCAGTTCTTCTCCCCACCCCCTTAGTAGCTTTACTGTGTCTTTATTTCACAGTTTGGCAAAAACTCTGAATTGATGAAACCAAAGAGAAAATGGTAGGCTTAGGTTATAAAGTATATCAGAAAATTCAAACAGCCTGAAAGTACCAGATTTTAGAAAGATAAATACTGAAGTTTTGAAAGAAATTTTTAAAAATAGCCACCATCTTTTACTATCCATTTTCCAAGTCTCCCTTATTGGAAGATTCTGAGTGATGAAGTTAAATTATATATACACCGTGGTCTCCAACTGGAGATGATGTATGTAGTAGGACTTTGTGGGCTATTATTAAGCTCTATAAAGAGAGGACAGTGTGATTATTGCTATTCCTATGGGTTTAGTAATAATTACTGATGAACTTAAAGCCCTACATTAGAATTGGGAATGATATCCCAAATTTCAAATATAGAGAACTCGTGAAAGGAGAGAAGGAGAGAGTGATAAAGAATTTTATTAAGAAATGTCTCAGAGAACACTATTTGAATAACTAACCTTTCTAGGTGCTAAGTCAATTCAGTCATGTCTGACACTCATAAAAATACTTATTGGCATATATTCATTCAAAAATGTTTAATTCCTCAGTTCAGTTCAGTTGCTCAGTCGTGTGTGACTCTTCGCGACCCCATGAATCACAGCACGCCAGGCCTCCCTGTCCATCACCAACTCCCAGAGTTCACTCAGACTCACGTCCATCGAGTCCGTGATGCCATCCAGCCATCTCATCCTCTGTCATCCCCTTCTCCTGCCCCCAATCCCTTGCAGCATCAGAGTCTTTTCCAGTGAGTCAACTCTTCTCATGAGGTGGCCAAAGTACTGGAGTTTCAGCTTTTGCATCAGTCCTTCCAAAGAACACCCAGGGCTGATCTCCTTCAGAATGGACTGGTTGGATCTCCTTCCAGTCCAAAGGAGTCTCAAGAGTCTTCTCCAACACCACAATTCAAAAGCATCAATTCTTCGGCGCTCAGCTTTCTTCATAGTCCAACTCTCACATCCATACATGACCACAGGAAAAACCATAGCCTTGACTAGACGGAACTTTGTCAACAAAGTAATGTCTCTGCTTTTGAATATGCTATCTAGGTTGGTCATAGCTTTCCTTCCAAGGAGTAAGCGTCTTTTAATTTCATGGCTGCAATCACCATCTGCAGTGATTTTCCTCGGAATAAAAGTTATGACCAACCTAGATAGTATATTCAAAATCAGAGACATTACTTTGCAGATTAAGGTCTGTCTAGTATAGGCTATGGTTTTCCCAGTGGTCATGTATGGATGTGAGAGTTGGACTGTGAAGAAAGCTGAGCGCTGAAGAATTGGTGCATTTGAACTGTGGTTTTGGAGAAGACTCTTGAGAGTCCCTTGGACTGCAAGGTGATCCAACCAGTCCATTCTGAAGGAGATCAGCCCTGAGATTTCTTTGGAAGGACTGATGCTAAAGCTGAAACTCCAGTACTTTGGCCACTTCATGCAAAGTCTTGACTCATTGGAAAAGACTCTGATGCTGCAAGGGATTGGGGGCAGGAGGAGAAGGGGATGACAGAGGATGAGATGGCTGGATGGGATCACCGACTCGATGGATGTGAGTCTGGGTGAACTCTGGGAGATGGTGATGGACAGGGAGGCCTGGCATGCTGCGATTCATTGGGTCACAAAGAGTCAGACACGACTGAGCGACTGAACTGAACAGAACTGAAGCCCGACTTGGAGAATTTTGAGCATTCCTTTACTAGAATGTGAAATGAGTGCAATTGTGCGGTAGTTTGAACATTCTTTGGCATGTCCTTTCTTTGAGATTGGAATGAAAAGTGACCTTTTCCAGTCCTGTGGCCACTGCTGAGTTGTCCAAATTTGCTGGCATATTGAGTGCAGCACTTTCTCAGCATCATCTTTCAGGATTTGATATAGCTCACTTCGAATTCCATCACCTCCACTGGCTTTGTTCATAGTGATGTTTTCTAAGGCCCACTTGACTTCACATTCCAGGATGTCTGGCTCTAGATGAGTGATCATACCATCGTGATTATCTGGGTTGTGAAGATCTTTGTAAGACCATGCTAAAAATTATGTGAGGCACTTTGACTGACTGGTTCACACTCTCAGCCTTATTATATATTTCCAACAGAGTTGCCTTTCTCCTTCCTCTCTCATTCTCTCTCTCCCAACTTTTTTTCTTTTTCTCTTGCCTGCTCTTCTTTTCTTCTTTCTTATTCTCTTTCTTTATTTCTTCTTTCCTCCCTTTCTTTCTCACTCAAAACTTTCAAAGAAATAAACAGACATAAGGGTGACCAAAAGGTTTAATTTTCACAATAACTGGATGGGGAAAGGGAGATCAGAGGAGTCAGATAAACCAATTTTTGGGTTAAAAAATGACTTACATGAAGCCTAGAGCATCATGTCTAGTATATTATGTGTTCTATGTATATGATATTTCCCCTCTTATCCACCTAGCACTTCTTGATGGCAGAGCAATATTTTATTAATCTTGGCTTCTCCAGTGTCGAGCACTGTGCTTAGTACAAATTTTGCCTTAATAAATGTTGAAAAAATTCTTTCCTTCTGAGAGAAAAAATCAGAGTTATCTGACAAATGAGCAGGATAGGTCAAGATTAAGGATTTGAAAGTGAAAAGGGCCACAGAGACTAGGAATGGTAAGTGAAAACAACCAGAGGAGATGAAGACTATCAGGGTCTGCCAGTGGTCCAGCAGTGACCAAGGAGCACAACTCTTCGCTGAGGTCAAGCAGAGGAAGACGTTGTTTGTGCCACCTGCAAGGAGACTGAGAGCACTGAGGACAGGCTAGGAATTAACCTCAGCACTGGCCCTAGCCTAACACCGATTGAGGTGGCATTTTGTGTCTGTGCTGTACTTGCTCAGCTGTTCAGCTGTGTCTGAGCTTTTGCAACCCCATGGATTGTAGCCTGCTAGGCTTCTCTGTCCATGGGATTCTCCAGGCAAGAATACTGTAGCAGGTTGCCATTTCCTCCTCCAGAGGATCTTCCTGACTCAGGGCTTGTCTTTTACCACTAAGCCATCAGGAAGACTTGTGTCTGCAGAGTCATCTTCAAATATAAGCCATATTATGTACAATGGTATAGCTTCAACCTTTAGGCTAATACCTTTTAACTTCAATAGACTTTTGCTGGACTCCTGGGCAAAATGCTACTGTTTACTTAAACTAAGGTTGAGTTTTCTGAAAATACTAGATCCTTAGCAAAACAAAGCTAAATACATAATTTTAGCAGTTAATGAACTGCTCATATAGGTGGTGACATGGTAAAGAACCTGCCTTCCAGTGCAGAAGATGTGATAGATGTAGGTTCGATCCCTGGCCTGGAGGATTCCCCTGGAAGAGGAAATGGCAATCCACTCCAGTATTTTTGCCTGCAGAGTCCCCTGGACAGAGGAGCCTGGTAGGCTACAGTCCATAGGGTTGCAAAGAGTTGGAAATTACTGAAGCAACTTAGCATGCACATGCAGCTAAAGGCAATTTTGGTTTCAATATTTAATGATGGATTTGTCTTTTGGAGAAAGATCTGCTCAAAAAAATCTTGTTATATCATACAGTTTGTATTAGCTTGGGAAAGGATTGTCACCCCATATACTCAGAAACTAGTTCCATAATTTCATTGTACTTTAAAATAAAACTTAAGATTTTTGTTAGGATGTATGCATATTTTCATTCATTTTTTATGAATTAGAATACTATTGAATCTTGATGACACAGTGTTCAGTTTTTTTCTAAATGCATTTAAATAAAGCTCATTTGTAATTCTAGCCAGGACAATATGCCACAAGCTTCAAAGCTGAGATGCAGAGAGGATTCAGCTAATTGGTGAAGAAGCCTACCAAGCCAAGCATCCCATTTTTAGAGTTTCATTATTCTCACTTTATATTAAATGGTACACTTCTCACAGGAAGCCTGTCTTAGCCCCATTTATGGGATAAAAGATGCGGGAAGGGTATGGAATAAAGTATTCTATAAGTAATTGCTGAATAAATACATAATATACAACATACAGAGTTCTTAGGAAAGAGAAAGTCATAAGAAAGTCATTAAAAAATAAAAATAAAAATTAAAAAAAAAAAAGAAAGTCCTTGCACTTTATTTAAAACCACCTCCAGCCACTGTTAACTATTTTTCACTTTACTAAGTGAAGACTTTGAGGAATACACTGGGGAGCCCAGAGAGGAAAGGTTGGCTCAAAGGATGTGCTTGAGTTTTAAGAAATGTCAAGAAAATAATATATGATAGGAATTTTTAAAATATGGAATTGCTGGCAATATAAGGGAAAACAAAATGAGAAAACGTAAGTTAATCATAACATGAAATACTTTATTTTTAATATGGATTATTTTAATTAGAAATAGGAAAATAAAAGAACTAATATTATCCAAAAGCACATATGTCATACTGGCTTGATTTCTATATATCTGAATTTTAGCTTTGCCTTTTACAAAAATTTGTGTTATTTTAGAACAGCAGAGAATTACAATGAGTTTAATTTCTGTATGGGGGTTTCACTGACGTCTCAGTAGTAAAAGAATCATCTGCAATGCATGAGACACAGGAGACATAAGTTCAATCCCTGGATTGAGACGATCCCCTGGAGAAGGAAATGATAACCCACTCCAGTATTCTTGCCTGGAGAATCCCATGGAAAGAGGAAGCTGGGAGGCTACAGTACAAACAGTTGCAAAGAGTTGGACGTGACTGAGCAACTGAGCACTAAGCACTAATTTATAAATATCAACCAGAGGGAAGGAAAAGATCTATATTTTTCCCTTAAGAAAAAATTTTAGACGATATATATGACAGAGAATGATTGCCTTTTATCATATGAAAAAATCTAAAAACTTTAGAAAGCTAAATATAAAAACGTTTCCAGACCACATATGCAAGTCAATCACTTAATGAAGAAATACAAGCCAATATACTTTAAAAATATATAATAGTAAAAGAAATTCAAATTACATGTCAAGACATGATTTTTTTAAGTTTATTCAAAGGAGTTAGAAATAAATACTGGGGTATAAGAGACATTAAAAAAACAATCCCAAACACCAGAGAACTGCTAATGAAGAAGACACTAGGAAGTATGTCCCAGAAGCACTGAATTCTTCACAACGTTTCTTGGACTGTCACAATAAGAATATTAATATGTATTAGTATTTTAAAAATGCACTTTTATAAAATTATTAATTTATTGTAACTGGAAGCTAATTACTTTACAGTATTGTGGTGGTTTTTGCCATACGTCAACATGAATCAGCCATGTGTTTATATGTGTCCCCCATCCTGAACCCCCCACCTACTTCCCTCCCCATTCCATCCCTCTAAGTGGAGCACCAGCTTTGAGTTCCCAGTTTCATGCATTGAACTTGCACTGATCATCTATTTTATATATGGTAACATACATGTTTCAATGCTATTCTCTCAAATCGTCCCAAACTCACCTTCTCCCAAAGAGTCCAAAAGTCTGTTCTTTACATCTGTGTCTCTTTTGCTGTCTTGCTTACTGGGTCATCATTATCATCTTTCTAAATTCCACATATATATGTTAATATACTCTATTGGTGTTTCTCTTTCTGACTTATTTCACTCTGTATAATAGGCTCCAGTTTCATCCATTTCTTTAGAATTGACTGATGCATTGACTCAAATGCATTCTTTTTATAGCTAAGTAATATTCCATTGTACCACTACTTCCTTATCCATTTGTCTGCCAATGGACATGGAGGTTGCTTCCATGTCCTAGCTATTGTAAGTAGTGCAAACATGAACATTGGGTTACATGTGTCTCTTTCAATTCTGGTTTCCTCAGTGTGTATGCCCAGCAGTGGGATTGCTGGATCCTATGGCTGTTCTATTTCCAGTTTTTAAAGGAATTTAAAGTTTTTAAAGGAATCTCCACGCTGTTCTCCATAGTGGCTGTACTAGTTTGCATTTCCACCAACAGTGTAAGAGGGTTCCCTTTTCTCCACACCCTCTCCAGCATTGTAGACTTTTTGATGGCAGCCATTCTGACCAGCATGAGATGGTAACTCATTGTGGTTTTGATTTGCATTTCTCTGATAATGAGTGATGTTGAGCAGCTTTTCATGTGTTTGTTAGCCATCTGTATATTTTCTTTGGAAAAGTGTCTGTTTAGTTCTTTGGCCTGCTTTTTCATTGGGTCATTTATTTTTCTGGTATTGAGCTGCATGAGCTGCTTGTAAATTTTGGAGATAAAGTCTTTGTCAGTTGTTTCTCTTGTTATTATTTTCTCCCATTCTGAAGTCTGCCTTTTCACATTGCTTATAGTTTCCCTTCATTGTGCAAAAGCTTTTAAATTTAATTAGGTCCCATTTGTTTTTCTTTCATTTCCGTTACTCTGGAAGGTGGATCACAGAGGATCATACATCATGCATGACCAAGTGGACTTTATCCCAGGGATGCATGAATTCTTCAATATCCACAAATCAATCAATTTGATATATCATATTAACAAGTTGAAAAATAAAAACCATGCAGTTATCTCAAAAGATGCAGAGAAAGCCTTTGACAAAATTCAGCACCCATTTATGATAAAAACTTCTCCAGAAAGCAGCCATGGAAAAAACATACCTCAACATAATAAAAGCCATATATGACAAACCCATAGCAAACATTATCCTCAATGGTGAAAAATTGAAAGCATTTCATCTAAAATCAGAGACAGGACAAGGGTGCCCACTCTCATCACTACTATTCAACATAGTTTTGGAAGTTCTAGCCATAGCAATCAGAGAAGAAAAAGAAAAGGAATCCAGATTGGAAAAGAAGTAAAACTCTTCACTGTTTGCAGATGACATGATCTCTACATAGAAAATCCTAAAGACACCACCAGAAAATTACTAGAGCTAATCAATGAATAGTAAAGTTGCAGGATATCAAATTAATGTACAAAAGTCCCTTACATTCCTATACACTAACAATGAGAAAACAGAGAAATTAAGTAGTCAAATGCATTGAACATTGCAACTAAAAGAATAAACTACTTAGAAATAAATTTGTCTAAAGAAACAAAAAAAGACAAATATATAGAAAACTATAAAACACTGATGAAAGAACTCAGAGATGACACAAATAGATGGAGAAATATACCATGTTCATGGATTGGAAGAATCAGTATAGGGAAAATGATTATAGTACCCAAAGCAATCTATAGACTCAGTGCAATCCCTGTCAAGCTGCCAACAGTATTTTTCACAGAACTAGAACAAATAATTTCAGAATTTTTATGGAAACACAAAAAACTTTGAATAGCCAAAGTAATCTTGAGAAAGACTGGAATCAGAGGAATCAACCTGCCTGACTTCAGACTATACTACATACAAAGTTATAGTTATCAAGACAATATGGTATTGGCCCAAAGACAGAAATATAGATTAGTGGGACAAAATAGAAAGCCCAGAGACAAATCCACGCATCCATGGATAGCTTATCTTTGACAAAGGAGGCAAAAATATGCAATGGAGAAAAGGCAATCTCTTTAACAAGTGGCACTGGGAAAACTGGTCAACCACCTGTAAAAAAATGAACCTAGAACATTTTCTAACACCATACACAAAAATAAACTCAAAATGGATTAAAAATCTAAATGTAAGACCAGAAACTATAAAACTCTTAGAGGAAAACATAGGCAGAACACTCTCTGACATAAATCACAGCAAAGATACACTTTCAAATATATTAACAGTGCTCTTATAGCAAACAACTGAGGGAAAGTGAATGCACAACAATAGAAGAGTAATGATCACTCATCCACTTAATAAAATGCCATAATAAAACATATAAAATGAATCACACTGTGTCTTGACAAGTGCAGTGGTGAAGTGCTCTATGAATTTGTGGGAGTCATCAAACTTCTGTCTTAATTTTTCCAACTGTAATATTGAGATAACGGTCTCTATTTGACAAGGACAATTATAAGAGTGAGTTTAGGTCTATGCTTTGAATATGTAACATTCTCCCCCAAAAGACACATATTTAATACATTAACCCAGCATTTATTTTATATAGCATAATATTCATACTGGAAAAGATTGAGGGCAGGAGGAGAAGGGGGATGACAGAGGATGAGATGGTTGGATGCCATCACTGACTCAGTGGACATGGGTTTGAGTGGACTCCGGGAGTTTGTGATGGACAGGGAGGCCTGGCATGCTGCAATTCATGGGATCACTAAGAGTTGAACACTACTGAGCTACTGAACTGAACTGAACTGAATATTCATAATGTAAAAACAAGAATGCAATGATAATATGACACTTCCCTAGGAAATTTATTAAGTCAAGGATCATTATAATCATGCTTTCTAATAAGCCATAAAACATTTATGGTGGACATGCACATATAAAATTTTAATGTGTGCATGCATGCCTCTGGTTTAAGAAAAGAACCTTACAGGGCATTAATTTAGTAGTACTGAGGCTCTTAAATATCTCATTTTAAACCTCAGTTGTACACCATCCACTGAATTACTTTAGTGTTAGGTTTGGCATTGATTTAGTACTTGGCTCTTTTGGCAAAAATAAGGCAGAAAGTATGCACTGAAGGCAATAGTGAGAATAGAATTTTTGTTTGAATTTGCTTTTAAAATATTTTCCTCCTCTTTTCTTTCCTAATTAAAAAATTAATAGCCTTGTATAATTTTACTTCCAAATAACTCCCCATGCTTAACTGATCTAACAGGCTCTCACTGAATATTTGTTGAATCAATGTGTGCTTCAAAGTAACACTCAGTCTTGTTACATTATTTCAAAATACAGTACAAATGCACTTCCATCCCAAAGTGTTCAAAAAATTATCTTTTCCTTCTGCTTGGGCTTTCAAGATACCTGCTTTCCATATTCCTAACTTGTCATTCTTGTCATTTACTTCTGAATTGTTACTTCAGACTTTTAAGTTTTACCCGTAGGCTTGCAGTCTAATGGGAGAGAAAGGCATGTAAACCAGTAATTGTGAAGTAGTTTAGAATGCCAGGATAGGTATGTCCAAAGTATTGTGGAAAAGGAAATGATGAGACAAGTTTCTGATATATTTATGAAAGCTCTGTGGAGGCGAGGCCATGTGAACAATATCTTGTTGAATAAGAAGAATTTTGACAGATGAAAACTCATAGGAAATTCATTCCATTCAAGGGCCCAAATCAAAATGTCATTAAGGGAAGACAATCTGGGGATATTGTGAATCTTTTGAATCTCTTGCTGATTTTGTAATTATTGTATATTCAGTGTGGAGATATAATTCTCTCTCTGTCCCCCTATTCCTTCACATTTAATTTTCTTCCTTCTTTCTCATTTTCAAGCAAGGTCTTAAGGTATTTTTTAAACTAAACTCTTTCTACTGTACAACAATGAATTTGGGAGGGTATTGACTGTGTAGAATTTAGTGGCCTACATTCCCACTTCTCTTCACCTATCATAATTTAAACTCTCAAAACTGGGACTGGAACCATATAACAATTTAACCTTGTAATATATTGCTATTTTTCCCTCCTCTTCTAGATTTTGACCCTGATATGAAGTACTCATATCATCTCTTTGCTTTGTATTTTGCCTGATGAAAGCAGATCCTTGACATTTTCTGATTGAAGAGCTGGTTTTCTAACATTGCACCCAACAATTTATCAGCAACATATTTGTAATTGGTTACAATTTTTAAAAGGATAGGTGTTGTGAAATCATGCCAGCTGTACCAAGCAGGAGCCAGAGAAAACAGCCAAAACCAGTTTTGAACTTTATTAACAAAAGTATTTGTTCTCATATTAGTTAGTTAGGGCTGCTGTAATGAAGTACTACAGACTGAATGGCTTAAGCAACAGTTTATTTTCTTAAACTGTTCTGAAGGCTGGAAATATAAGATCAGAACTGACATTCCCTCAGACCCCTTTTCTTGGTTTATAGATGGCCGTCTTCTGCTGTCTTCACCTGGTGATTTTTCTGTGCCTGTCTATGTCTTAATCTCTTCTCATAAGGACACCAGTCATATTAGCTTAGATTCCACCCCAGTGACCTCGTGGAACCTTAATTACATCTTTAATATTTGTATCCCAAAACACATTCACGTTCTGTAGTACTGGATGTTAGAACTTTAACGTATAGATTTTGAAGGGATAGAATTCAGCCCACTAACACTCCCATTCAGAAGGAAGAGGACATCTAAATCTGCTCAAGAGCACTTTGGGAGTAGAATGAAGTGGTTAACTTCCCTGAAAGTTTCTGTAGAGAAGGGGTAATCGGTGCTGAATCATCTGGGGAAAAAGTCACATGATAGAATGGAGTGAATTGCAAGAGGTCTCTGTGACAGATGGCCTATTGCACATTAAATATTTCTGCTGCTTTGTAAGTGATTTTAAGAGTAAACTTAATTTCAATGATCCAACTGGTTTGAAGGCTAATGAATGCCTAGTGATACTGACTGAGATCTGATGGAGGTGTCACCAAAGGCAATGGCAGGATGA
Source organism: Nanger dama (assembly GCA_917880005.1). NCBI lineage: Eukaryota > Metazoa > Chordata > Mammalia > Artiodactyla > Bovidae > Nanger > Nanger dama. The sequence continues at coordinate 9,283,701 of CAKJTW010000058.1, read as the reverse complement.
GAGCTAGTCCAGTTGTCTGTTGGGTTAAAGGGAGATAGAGGGCAGGGACTGTGAAGGGCAGCAACTAAAATGAAGGAAAGTATGATTTCTCATCACAATTTAAACAAAGAAAGTGAAAGTGAAAGCTCAGTCATGCCCAACTCTTTGTGACCCCAGGCACTGTAGCCTACCAGGCTTCTCTGTTCATAGGATAGTCCAAGCAAGAGTACTGGAGTGGGTTATCTTTTCCTTCTCCAGTGGATCTTCCCGACCCAGGGATCAAACCCCTGTCTTCTGCATTGGAGACACCAGTGAGCAACATGGGAAGCCCATTAGTTTATATACCCACTTTAAATATTCAATAATGAGTAGTCACAGACAACAGCAGTAGCATTCACCAAGTCATTAGAAATAACTTGGGTATGTTGAGGCTTAAAAATTAAAACAGAAAATAACTGTAAGATTTCCAAGGTTTCCAACTAGCATGCTTTATGTGTTTTTTAGCTTTAGTGTAAATAAATAGGGTAAATAAATAGTGTCAGTGTAATAACAACTTTGAAAAATCTGTTTCATGTTTCATTCTCACCCAGAATATGAAAAGAGAAGAAAATGTGGGCTTTTAAAGATGCAATTTTAAATGGATCACCATGCAGCAGTAAAAACCACTGTAAGTTCGAAGTGTTTCTGGGTCTGGGTGCATACTGCTGGAGAGAGATGAGGAGGGATTACATAATTCTTTGCTTTGTTGGTGATAATGTTGGTTTATTTCCACCCTTCAACAGTCATTCATTCATACAAATTGGCTGCGTATTTATGCCAAACTCAGGGAGACACAAAGACAAACTAAAGAATTTAAAATTTAAAGAGTCTAATAATTGAAACTGTTTCTGAAGAGTCCCTAGCCCGTACTCCTTTTTCAAGATTCTTTTCTGAGGACTGTAGCTTCTAATGTTAATTGAAGGTCAAAGCAAGACCCAGTGGACTAAAGCTTAACAAGTAAAACATATGTTTGCAAAAATACTGCTGATTTTCCAAGATATTCAGCTGAAGGGGAAAAAAAGTTGGAAGGTGTTAAATTGCCTCCTTAACACATTCATTGTCTCAACTTTGAATGTTCATGCTAATGCGTCACCACTAAAGTGATCAGGAAAATTGTTGCAGTTTTTGAGTACCCAGCATAATGTGAAAAATAACATATATTTGGAGCTGAAAAGTAAGTCTAATCAAAGAAAGAAGTTCCAAACTGGATACAGGTAGTTTTAGAAAATGCTAAAAATCTTTTGTAAAATTGTTCACTGATACTATTTGAAATCCAAATTGAACATGTCTGGATTGTTTTTTAAAGTGCAGTTTGTGTGTAACTGAGTTTTACCAAAAATAAAACTCTGCTTGTATGCAAAACAACCAGCAGATATCAAGTTAGGGCAGCTAAATAATTAAAGTTGTCCACAGGAGCTGAGAAGGTTTATCCACACAACATTTGCCAGGCTGTGGTTCTGTTTTACACAGAAGTCGGAAGTTAACCTAGGGGTTACCTTCTTTTTCCTAAAGTGATCTAGCTAAGGTTACTTTTCATCTGCTCTTGAAGTAGACAAACAAAAGAAAAGAAAGAAAAATTCTAAATGGTGACCAAAGAAAGGTAGATCATTCATTCATGTATTAAACTTGCCTACTTATTCTCCATCAGTAAAATTATGGCTACTTAGCTCACTGATAAGAATGCCTGTGTTGTTAGACACTGTGAAATCTAGACATTTGCTCAGGTGTCATTCCCTTCCTTTCATTCATTCATCCTTTCAGCCTTCCTGAAATAAAACATGTACCCAAAACCAGATAATCCTAGGCAAGCATTGTGAGGAAAAGTCAAGTCACCTGTACTACTGATAAAATAACAGCAGAGGTCAGCATGTTTTTCCAAAGGACCAAAGAGTAAATATTAGCTTTATGGTCTCTGTCACAACTATTCAGATGCTGTTGTGGACAAGAAGTCACAAAAATACTCACACAAATAAGTGTGGCTGTGCCCTGGTGAGATTTTATTTATAAAAATGGGCAGCAGGTTGACTGGCAGACTAGATATTCCAATGCACACAAAATGGTGGGCAAGGCAGTGAAGTGTGTAAAAACTTCTGGGGCTCCATTCCCAGCTTTACCTCTTTTTAACCTTGCTGTTATCTAATTCAATTACCTCATTTATAGATGTAGATGTTGCTGTTTGGTTGCCTGATTTGGGTTATTAAGAAGATCAAGTCATAAGAATGAATGTATTTCAATTTGAATCTATCTTTCTCTCTTTTTAGATGAACTTCATATCACCTCTAAACTTTGGAGGTAAGTTACATCCTTTGTATAACATATTACTCTAGACCAATCAGAGAGCAGAGATCACCTTTCTATATTATGTCCCTTGTCATGCACTGTTTTGGAATGTATATACATTGATATTCAATTTTAAAAATTGTTTCTATTTTCTACCCTTTTTGAAACAAAAGAAATATGGCACAGGATTACTAAAATGACAGATCCAACATTAGAGATTTATAGTGATGGAGTCAAAATTAGAATCTATACCTTTTTATTACTAAAGCAATTACAAAAACAAGATTTTTTTAAAAAAAGAAAAGTATATTGAGATCCCTAAATTGTAGTATGCATACAGAGAAGGTCTACTTGCTCACAGTGAGAGTGACTTTGCAATTTATAATTATGCTTCTTTAGTTTACTAAGTGAATAATTGTAGTGACTGGGAACGATTTTAAGATTGTCAATATATCAAGAGAAGACAGGAAAGATATTGTTCTAATAATATAGATCTGTCCCTTCACAGTTTCCTCTAAATAAAATGCCTGGAATTTCTGCAGAAAAATACTCCCTACTCCTTTGTCTAAATTTCCCATTTTCTTTATATGTAACATTTTGACTTGGTCTTCTTGCTGTATTTTTTTCTTTCTTTAGATGGAATCTGTTGTGTGTACTAATAGTCTCCTGATGTGTAAGCTGCTTTTAAAACCACATTCATCTTGGGGCCATTGTACATTTATCTTGCCTTCTCTGACATAGTTTCTGGGCTATAATTTAACCTTCCTTCTGTATAACTGATGCTTACAAAGCTTCCAAAATAGCTGTATTTTATTACTTGAAGATTTCAGCAAGATTGAGTATATTAAATGTACACTCTAGAGAAGAGTACTTGCTCATATTCTCCTCTATTAATGTTAATTTGGAAAATGTTCTTGCTTTTTTCCCCTATTCACACAGCCCCATACACAAACTCTGAATGTAGACAATGCAATGATGAAGAAATGGTTAGGAATAAGAGCTCTGTATCTCCACAGAGAGGCATTCCAATTTTAATTTCCAATCTTCTAAACTTATATTCCAAAAATGAATTTATTTTGACCATTTTGAACTCTTGAGTGCTCCTTGGGTCCTTGTACACCTCATGGTCCAGTCCTCTTGACCAATGAGCTTGGTGATTTCCAAACCTAACTTTTTCTTGATGGGTGGTAGGTACAGGGAAACATTGAAAACATTAGTAAATTTGTATGAACAGAATAAGTCATAAAGAGACAGGATAGAAAATATCCTTCTGTAATAGATCCTTGTACTGTCTTCACAATGGTCTAGTTTTTCAATGATCATGTTGTGACTATGTCAAATACCTGTTCTTCAAGTTTTTTCTTTCCTAAGTAAAAAGTGAAAAAGCTGGAATCCATATTAACCATCTCTTTCTTAACTACTTCTAGACAATCTTTACAGCCCACAGGTCCAAGTTTACCCAAAGTCCCTGTACATAAAAGTGATTAATTTTACGAAGAAAAAAAATGAAAGGTGTCATGGAATAAAAGGGAGCTGTTTGCTATGGATTGAAGTTCAATATGCCCTAGGCTACTTGCCTTTTGAGACTTGTACAAGGTAATCTAAAGATGAAACTGACTCAGATAAGTTGACTTTTGCTAATGAGAAAAGTCTTAGAAGAGTATATTACTCTTAAAGAGGAATTTATAACCAATCTCTAATGTAAAATCTAGCAAGACTTCTCAGTTTTAAATCATAGTTTAATGCTTTAAAAATATCTTCATACATATTTTTTTAACTTTTCCTGATACCCTGATCATAGTATAGTGTATAACTCTTTTAAACTAATCAACTGTAAAAATTGCATGAAATGCCATACTTGGCCCTGCACAGTTCCTTGGGTGTCCACTGGGTGGTGATTGCTAAGACATTGCTGGTCCCATCCTGAAGTTCTTTTGCTATATTCTGCTAAGATCTAAAACTTCTGTAGAGTCAAATGACTCTTTGTTTTTGTTCAAAGCTTGAGGACACCTCCCTTGCTGTTTTCCTTTGCTGAACTTCTGTCATAGGTACTTGCTGCTATGTCATTTGTATCTTCCTTTGGATTTCGTACTGGAAGATCATCCTAAATTGTTTTGTTGTTAGTTTACTTACTCCCTCAGAGAATGCCTTGACAAGCCACACGCTTTCAAACCAGTATCCACCATACAGAAATTAAGAGAGTTTTAAGAATCCTGTTACCTTTCTCATATACACACTCGCTGGATGGTCATGAATTTGTACTCTTTTTAACTATCCTAGGCTGCTCTACTTAGGCAGATCCCCTGCATAAAACCCTTCACATTTCCCAACAGGATGGTGAGGGAGCAATCCCTTGTGGGTTCTACTTCCAGCAAGGTAGCATGAGCATCCTGTGTTTGTTAGGCTTATACGAGGAAGCAGAGAGAGAGAGAGAGAAAGAGAGTGGGAAGCTATAAAGATAGAGATATAGAAAGAGTTTAGAAAGATGTTAAAGTTCTAGTTCTCAGAAATGTATTATGCTATATGACAAATGGAATTAAGGTTTCCTATCTGCATACTTTATAAAGAAGAGGTTACCTTGGGTTATCCATATGAGCCTTTAAAGATAAGGGTCTTTAAAAGTGGAAGAGTATTGCAAAAGAACATAGAGAGAGAGAGGTGATGAAAGGTTGGTGAGAAAGATGTAACATTATTGAAGCTGAGATGAAGAAAGGAGGCCAGGAGCTAAGGAATGTGGATTGTTCTCAAGAAAATGGAAACAGGAAATGGACATCCCTAGAGTACTCAGAATCAGATACCACTCCCTTGAATCCTTGAATTTAGTCCACTGAGAACTACAGACTGTAAACTAATAAACTTGTTAGGTTAAGTGACTAACTTTCATGGTTATCTCTTATAGTAGCAATTGTAAACTAGTAATAATTTTAAAAGGCTTACCCTCTTCTCTTTTTATATCACTTATTGCTTTACAATTTTCATACTGACTTAAAAAAAAACCCTGTTTTACAAAACCAACCTGAGTTCTCTTTGAGGTGACCCTGTGAGCAAACCACATTAATAGAAGCACACACTTTAAAAAAAATCTATCTTTAAAATATCCATTTTAGCCTTTGTAGTAATTTTAAAACTTCATACCTAAACCCAAGAAAATTTCATTTTTGAGTAAAATAAGAAACCTATTTTTGATCATGAATAAAATCTGTTTTCAGTGTGGGGTGAACCCATAGTTGGACTCAAATCCAGTTGTGTCCAGGATTCGCTTAACATTTTAATTCTTGACAAAATAGTACTGTTAGGGGTTGGTCCCAGTATATATGTTGACGTCCTAAGCTCCACTGCCTCAAAAAGTGACTTTATTAGGAAATAGAGTCATTAGGGTTTCCTATTAGGAAACAGAGTCATATGATTACATCCTGTAGATGTATACCAGTGTCCTTATAAAAAGAAAAATAATTGGACACAGACATAAACATGGATGACACCATAAAAAATATAAAAGCAGAAACTGAGGTGATGTATCTGCTGGTCAAAGAATGACAAAGATTATCAGTAACCCACTAGAAGTTAGGGGAGAGGCAATGAATAGACTCTTTGTTACAGCCCTCAGAAGGGCTGTAACCTCATCAAACTGCTTATCTGAGATTGAGCACCCCCAGATACGTGAGACAATAAATTTAGGCTGTTACTTAAGAAACCTAGTTTGTGGTACTTTGTTATAGCAGTTCTAGAAAATTAATACAAGAACTAAAGAGATTTGCTTATTTATCATCATTGAACAAATTTGTATGGATATCAACACCAACCACAGTAATACCTGCAAAGTGAAAGTGAAAGTGAAGTCGCTCAGTCGTGTCCGACTTTTTGCGACCCCATGGACTGTAGCCTATCAGGCTCCTCCATCCATGGGATTTTCCAGGCAAGAGTGCTGGAGTGGATTGCCATTTGCTTCACCAGTGGATCTTCCCGACCCAGGAATCAAACCCAGGTCTCCCGCATTGCAGGCAGACACCTTACTGTCTGAGCCACCAGGGAATACCTGCAACAACATACCAAATTCAAAGACCTTCTTAAGAACACCTAAGATTACTGAAGTCAGATCTGCTCCAGAAACGTTAATCTCTATTATTGAACCTCAAGTGCTTACTTCTCTTTTGTAGAAAGTTTCTGCTTCATGACCATAAACTGGGCATTTTCAGAATGACCTTGAATAAAATCCCTCTTTCCTACTGCATTATGAAGCTCACAGAAATATATGCATTGGAGTCTAAAGAACATGAAATGTTAATATCTGTTTTATTAAATAATAAACCTGGATTTAAGATGGTGGCAAGTCTGGACCCAACTGGAACTTTTCTTTGTCTTCCTAAATTTAGACATATATCCAGTTCACTACACAGAATTCTGACTCTTAATGTCTCAATCCTGAGAGATAGATTTCTACTTGGAGTATGGGGCCAAACTGCAGCTTTGCCCCCATCTCTACAATTAGGTCAGTCCTTCTTTCGTGTATAAGGTTTAGGAGAGTGTTGGGGCTAGTGTGGAGGCTGTTCTCCCCTCATGTATCCGGTGAAGAAAGAAAAATCCATGGTTAATAAAAGAATCATAGAATTTAGAAAAATACACATTGACTTGGTACATTCAGGTTGCTATAACAAAAATATCATAACCTGGGTTATAAACAACATAGATTTATTTCTCACAGTTCTAGAGATTAACTGGTCCAAGATCAAGGCATCAACATATCAGTGTCTGGTGAGAACCTGCTTCCTGGTTCAGAGAAGGCCTCCTCCTTGCTGTTTTACCTCACATTGTAGGAGGGGAAAGAAGACCCTCTGGAGTCTCTTCTATAAGGGCACTAATCTCATCCATGAGGGCTCCACTTTTATGACCTAATTACTTCCAAACACTAACACACTGGGGAGTATGTTTTCAACATATGAAATCTTGGATGGGGACACATATTCAGTCTATACCATATACAAACAAATGAACAAAGCTAGACTGCATATATTTTACACTGATAGGGGGTTAGTCTCTGACCTAAATGATAGCTTTTTCATTTATTCTACATCAGAACATTATACAGTAGGATATATAATACCTCTCCACTAACGTTTTTCCAAGCATTCAAATATCTTTTATAGGAAAAGCATATAATTCTAAGTAACATTGTACTGAGTTCCCATGCCTCCTTTATCTCCTTCAACACAGTTACTTCATTCCTTGTTTTGTGATTCACTGATTACAGATTATTTATTTTATAGAAAATTTCTCAATTTAAGTCTTGTCTGGTGTTGTCTTCTAAGATTTGGTTATTTCATCTTTTGGAGGAAGACCTCAACTAATGGTGTGTATTCTCATTACATTCTTTAAGAGTGCACATAATTTTGTTTTTTCTCATTGCAGTTGATGTTCGCTTTGCTCACTTGATGAAGGGGCTCTCTGCCAGGCTTCTCCACTTTAAAATTACTTTTTGTACTTAGTAAGCATGTTTTGATAGCATTCCTTTTTAAAAAGTAACTAAGCATCCTACATCTTATCAGACTCTTTTCTCTAACATCCCATGCTGGTCTTTCTCCTGCACAAAAGCATTCCTTATCCTGCCCTGTTCACCAATACTTTGCCCCTCCCCCGTCTCGACTTGTGGACACCCTCCACACCTGATCATGCTCCAACACTTAGCTCTCTATTCCTGCCTTGGTTTGAGCACTTATCTTATTCAGACTCCCTAATGGTTTTGGGACTGAATTGTAAATGAAAGGAAAGGAGAAAATACAGGAAAAAATATTCTAATATAAAGGTAAAAAGGGCAATATAGTATGATGGAAGAGAATTGAGATGTGGATAATTGATTCAAGCTAGTGTACTGCTTTATTCCACAGACTGAGTGCTGGGGACAAAATAATGAAAAATAGACCCTCCATTGTGTTAGATCAAAATATGATATTAAAGCCCCTGCTTTGTAGTACACAAGGTATCTTATCTGAGACAATTTTCTTTTCCACGCATAGCAACAGTTGCGTCAGTTGAAAAAGAAAGGTTTTTCTGAGAATTCTCCATAGTCTTTTATTGGTATGATGTTTCTTTGTTTTATTGAAGGTCAGTGAAAAGGCCCTTGATATAGAAGCTGTGTTTCTTCCTACCAGCATTTATGGTTTTCATTGTGCTTTTAAAAGAGCTACCTCATTTCATATCCAAATTAAGTTACTGGCAGTGTTGAAAAAAAAATCAATTCTTTATTATTATTCTTGCCATTGAATACCTCTCCCTGACTTATGGCTTCATTATATCAAGTAGAATTGGGACCTGCTGTTGGATTTTCATCTTGTAGTGAGAGGAAAGTATAAAGTACATGGAAATTCAATTATGCACTTAGCAACTGAGAAAATAACTACAGGATGAGTCTGTAGACCCGCTGTGACTTAAATGTGGCCGTGAAACTCCATCGCCTGGCTGCCAGAAGGCTATGTATTGACCAGGGTGCCAGCATGGCATCTTGGGTTTGCAAGGCTCTGTCCATTTGGTATCAGTTTAAGTTCTTTCAGTTCCTTGTCATGTCACCTCAGTAAATGGCTACAATTCCCTGCTGAGAATTCCTGGGGGAAGCTTTAAAGTACAATGTTCTCAATGGACCCCACTCTTCAGGCAAGGTTAATTATGGTCTGTGATCTGAGTTAAAAGCCGGAAATCTCCATTTGGCTTTCAGATTGATAACTGCTTCTATAGATTGTGGTAGGTCGAAATTGTCGTAAATACACTACTGGTTGAAATATAGACGTTCAACAGTAAATGGAGACCATGCCATTAGAACTAGAAGAAGGAAGTTTATTGCTATATAGTAGCAGAAAGCTTAGCAGAATTGTGTCCTACAGTTATGTGAAAAACAAAATGTGTCAGTGATTACCTTGGATATTTAGGTAAGAAGATTTATATGTAAAATGTTGAAGAAATGTTCTAAATTATTCTTGCTGCTTATAGACAAGAAATAGAGGGAAAACTGTTAAGTGATAAAGAACCTGCACTCCATGATTTGGGAAATTCTTAGCCTCTTCAGATTGCCAAAGATATGAAAATTAAAAGATTCACTGTTAGAAGACTGTTTTCTTCAGAGAAAGGCAAGTGTGTAGATGAAAAATTCCTTGCTATTACCTCAGAAGAATCAATAGGTTAAAGCATTCTATCACAGAGATGGTTTTTTAAAGAGATTAGACATGTGATCCAGGGATCCCCAAAGCTATCTCAGCAGAAGCCAGTAATAGAGATGAAATTATCCAGGAATGATCTGTGGAGGATCCTTGTGTCTACTAGAATGAATCCCATGACATACATGGGACACTCAGAGTTCTTAAGAATCTTCTAACAATAGTAACACTGCCAGGTTAAAGTGAAAGGGATAAAGAGAAAACAAAATGAAAGGATGCGAGACTCACAATGTTCTATAGGCAGCTTCAAACATCTGCTGTCCCTCATTAAATACAGAAAATGACTCTGAAACTGGACCCTCAGACTCAGATGGGGGAACCCTGTATCAAAAAAGATTACTCTCAAACTTTGAAACCTAATAGAGTTTGCCTGGCTGGACTTTAAACTTGCTTGAGAATGATGACTACTTTTGTCCTTTCACTTTCTCCCTTTTAAACAGAAATGTTTATAATTTTTATTTAGCCTTTTCATTTGGAACAGATAACTCCTCTAGTTTTACAGCTTTAAAGATCCAGAAGAAATTTGCCTGAGCTTGGATCCTGCTTGGTTCTCATCCTCACCTGATTTTGACGGTCTAGTTGTTGAAACATAGGGGTTAATGATATTTAGATGAGATTGTAAACTTTAAGTTGAAACTCTTAGACTTGAAGTTGATCCTTTGGGAGATATTATGATAAAGTGAATGTATTTTGCATGTGGGACAGACATAAGTCTCTGTATTGACTCTTGTTAACCAAATGACACCCTTTCTACAACATTTTTGTGTCCTAATCCCTTGAACCCAGGATTATATTACCTTATCTAGCAAAAGGGACTTTGTATATGTGATTAGATTAAGAATGTTGAGATAGGCAAATTATTCTGAATTATCCAGGCAAATCCAAGGAGATGGAACAGAGTCAAAGAAGGACATGTGACCATGGGAACAGAAAGAGAGAGGATGTGATGTGATGGTGGAAGCAGAGATCGGAGACAGGGGGAGGAGAGGTGGGGCAGGCGGTGGGCAGAGAGAGAGAGATTCAAAGAATCGATGCTTCTGGGCTTGAAAATGGAGGAAAGGGTCATGCGCCACACTATAGGTGGACTGTAGAAATTGGAAAAGTTGGGGAACAGATTCTTCTCTAGAGCCCCTACCAAAAATACAAACCTTGATGTTAAAACTTCTGACTTCCTTGACTCTAATAAAATACATATGAATTGCTTAAAGTCACCAAGTCTGTGATAATTTGTTAAAGCAGCAATGAGAAATCAATGAATCCATCAAGTTAATACTTGAAAAAATGCCCATTTTTCATTCCTAGGGACACTGTAAATTGATTAGTTATGGTGAAACATCTCAGTGACTCAAGGCATCCTGATGACCACCTTGCCTCTGCTGCCCATGATGACAGATGTCGCAACCATGCCAGCGGCACGGGTGGGCTCGCTTGGTCTCGGCCACTCCACAGCACCTTTGGCATCATGGATAAGCTCTACGGTGGCATCTCTTGCTGTCCATGTACATTTTCAAACTTCCGCCTATGTGATCTAACACACAAAACCCAGAATCTCTGGTCAGTGCAATCATGAACAAATTTGGTCCAATTCAATGTAAACATTCTATGTTCCTTGGACTCTTAGGAATCTCTCCCCACATCTAGCCAATGTGATTTGTATAACACTGTATATTTTGTGACAATATAATACCTTAGAAGGAATATTTTAATTATTTTTGGATGTAAGCTATTTCTTCTAGAGTCAGACTTTGTTCTACTCCCTGCCCTGGAACATACTTACATCTGACTCTAGGTAAGAATCTAGTGGCAGGAATTAATTTGTGTTGACTTTGGAAGAGAGTAGGTATCTCCTTACAAGAAAACCGCCACAGATTATTGCAGAATATCAAAAAAGATAAGACTAATGTACTCGGACACAGGAAGGCGGTCTGCTTCTAGTTAGAAGGGAGCTCAGGGGACCCAAGGGTTCAGCATTATCAGTTTCATCTAAGTTCATCTGGATGTTCTTATTCCAAATACTATAGTTTCAGAACTTTCCCAGTCAATTCCTTTTTACCTTGTTTTTACAGTAGGGGATTAGTGAAGCTGAGGATTGGCCATCAGTTGGATTCCAAGGGAAGCAAAGTTTCGAAAGGGGATCACCATGCAGTAGTTATTACAGAATGCTTGTGGCATCACATTTGTGGGAAGTAGTGGAAAGAAGCCAGAATGTGCCTCAGTTAACCTATGAGGAGCTTTGATGCTGGGATAGCTCTTCAGTTTTATACCAGTTGGAGAGAAGATGACCTGGTCTTTATACTACAGCATCAGTCAGTCCCTGGAGAGGTGGAATGTCTCTGGAATAAGGCATGACCTTGGGAAAGGCATTTTCCTTCAGTCAAGGTGTTCTCCAAGAGAATGCTGCAGCTGGGGTCCCTCCTCTAGCACTTACAGCTGCTGGGAGAAATCAGGTCTCCATTTCTTAAGAGAGATTTGGGTGGCACATCAGCGCATCCACCACAGAAATCATCTTACATAATACACAGAATTACAGTTTTGATGAGATTGGCCTTGTGGCTCCCTAACTAAGAGATCCCCTTAAAGCCACCATAGAAAATTTCTAGTTTCCTGACCAAGACTGAAGCTGAGAGTTTAAAGACCTGAGCTTACTTCCTTGATGGTTCAGCAAGTAAAGAGTCCTCTTGCAATGTGGGAGACCTGGGTTCAATCGCTGGGTTTGGAAGATCTCCTGGAGAAGGGAATGGCTACCCACTCCAGTATTCTGGCCTGGAGAATCCCAGTCCATCACTTTGCAAAAAGTTGGACATGACTGAATGGCTTTCACTTTCACTCCTCCTTTTATTTTTCTCGCTTAGAGTTTTAGGGCCATCAAAAGAAGTATCTCATTCTGCTGTCCTTGTAGTCATTTCTACCAAAGTAGTTAACAGCATAATAGTTTCTTAGTCCCTCAAGGAACTTGTTTCAGTAAGGACGTTGTCACCATCAGCCAGAGATGATAATTTAATTATGATGTCATTGCATGACCTGGTTCCTTTTTGTCCTCTTTCTCATTTTCAAAAGCTCAATTTCCTGTTAGGTCTAAGACTACAGTCAAACCAATTACAAAAAGCCTATCTTGATTGTCTGGGTGTTGGGGCCCTCCTGGTATCAATTTTTATATGAGTTAGGAGTATAAAAGAGAGTTTAATGCAAATTGTTTACCAGCATTGAGGAGCAAACATTGTCAGCACCAAAGTGGTAACTGCAGAAGGCAGCCTTTATCTTTAGAGTCAGAGAACATAAGGAAGATACTAGGTTATGAGAACTTAAAGATTTAGAGGAGGGGCCCTGCAGAGTTGGGATTCCAATCTAGAGGAGAGTTGTTGTCCTCCTGGTGCTAGGTAGGGCCACAGCGTTTTGTACAAGGAGTCCGACCAAGTTGGATATCAGCCAGCTGCTGCTGGCATCCTTGCAGGGTGTGATGAGGCTGGTTCCGAAATATGGAGGAAAAAAATATCCTGAAAAATGGATCCAGGTGTTAACACAGGAAAGAAGAATGGTACTGATGTTCTTAGGAAGCAAAGCAGAAAGCAGGGACTCCCCCTTCCAGCCTCTTTATTTCCCTCTAGCACTGACAAAGCCAAACAGAACAGCTGGCAAGAAAATGTCATTTGCACAATCTCAGCTCTAGGACCATGCAAAGAGAATAGAGATGAGTTTGAAGCTAACAGACAACAATGTAACATCCTTTCACGAAAAAACCATATAGAAAAGACAGAGGTAAAATAGAGACAGTGTATTTTCATGTGCCAGAAAGACTTCTCAGACACCTTTAGTAGGATGTTGGCTCAATACCTATCTCCCTTGCCCCTCTGCTTACTATAACTGCTCAAAATCAAAATACTTGGCTTTCACACCCCCCCTTGCATTTGTAAGACATCATTTCACTTCTGATCCATGAGGATAAAATCACATGAATTAGAAGATGCAGTCTCACTTTTGGTTCTTCACCATTTCCATGTATTCTTTGTAACTCAGATGTAAAGCTCCAAGACCACTTATGGACTAAGAATTTACTGACTTGATAGACTTAAATGCTAAGACTGGCAGAGTAATAGCTACAGAGTTTGGCTTCTTGATAGCACCTTTAAGCCACTGTACTGCCTTCATCCACACCTCTCCTTTAGTGAGATAATAAGCCTATATTTCTACATTGCTTTGCTTAGGTTTTCTGTTATTACCTACAAAGTTTAATGAACCCAAATCTTAATGAATGTGGTTGCATACATTTTGAAAGATTCCAGTAATTTAGAGGTAATCAATTTATAGTCTATTCTTGGAGATGTATGTTTTATATGATAAGATTTTAAAGAAAATCAGGGAATATTTTTTCTTTTCTTTTTCTTTTTTTTTTTTAGATCTAAGTCATAAATTAGATGGATAATCTTGGAAAATTACTGAATATTTCTAGGTCTTAAATTTTCTCATCTATAAAATTTGCTGTAGACTGATGAAATGAGGTTATCAATTATAGATTAACGTTTCCTCTTGAGCAGGGAAGGACAGAATAAGCAAATGCTAAAGTAACTGAGCCAAAGACCACAAAGCATCATTGATATATATTAAAACAGAGTGGAAAGTATACAAAAATATGAAAATGCATAAAGTTAACTATATGGATGGCACTACAACACCCATGTGCTTGTTTCTACTAAGTGACTGAGAACCAAATTGAAAAATCAACCTTAGAATTCTGGTTTTAGCTCTAACATCAAAAGTCCTAAGAAGTTCTCACTCCCAATACTGCAACAGAAAAAAGATAGGAAAACTGTGTAATTTTAATGGATTTCTGAAAACTGATTGTGGACTAGTGTAAGGGTAAGAAAGTCCTCAGGCCATGGTTTAGAAATTCCTTACATTAATATGAGATTTTCATCCAGAAACACCATCAGTTTTTCATAGGGAGAATATGAGAAAGATTTTCTTATAGTTTCAGGAGAGGGAGAGAAAGAGTAAAGTACCCAGACTTATGTATTAAAACAAACAAACAAACAAACAAAAACCATATACTTCAGAAAAAGGACTTGAATATAATTCTGAAACCAGATCCCAAATGCGGTAGGGTACTACTCCCAACTCCAGCAGCACCAGCCTTCCTGTCTCCTTTAAGGAAGGAGAAAGCTAAAACAGAAATACAGAAAACTTACAAAATAAAGTCAAGGCTTTTAATTTCAATTCCAAAATATAGTTTTTGGAAGTTGTAATTCTTATCCTTACAATGAGAAAAAAAAAAGTGAACAAACTGAACATTAATGTCTTTTTTTGGACCCATCAGAGAACTAAGATCACCATGAGAGGAAAGGTGGATAAAAATAAAGGTTAAAGTTTCACTAGAGCCTTAGGGAAACAGGCCCTCCTGTTAATCTTAAGACAAACCTTTATCTCAAGAATGTGTAAGAGGCTCATATCTAAGGCATGCAGCCTCCGGGGGATGTTTATCTCAAAAACCATTCCAGGAAATTATTTTCCAGAGAACTGGTTAACAGTAAAAATGCAGCTCGTCCAGCCATGTCGACCTGATAACAAATAAACCTATCCCTGAAAATGTCAAGACCTGTACACCAATCAGGTCGCTCCACCCTAGCTGTACCCGTTTGTGGTTTTTGTGCTTAAAAACTGCTCTGTAACAAATGTTTGGGGTTCGTTCTCCCCTGGTGGTGATCGAACCCCGGTGCGCCGGCCTAATAAATCCTCTTGCGGTTTGCATCGAGTCCGAGTCCTGGAGATTATTTGGGCGATGGTTCCCTGAAAGAGGCCGAGAGGTCTAACAACCAAGGCGAATCTCACCTAAAATCTGGAGAGAGGGGCAAACACAGAATCACAGTTGAGATCAATTTATCTAGAGTGAAACTTTAGCAAATTGTCATAGGACCCCACTCTGGTCCTAGCCTAACCAAGGTTCTCAACTTCAGTAGAAGAAAGTTCTTTTAAGTAGTGTTAATCACACAGTCATGTCTCACTCTTTGTGACCCCATGGACTGTAGCCCACCAGGCTCCACCGTCCATAGAATTCTCCAGGCAAGAATGCTGGAGTGGGTAGTCAGCCAAACCCTTCTCAAGGGGAGCTTTCTGACTCAGGGATCAAAGCTGGGTCTCCTGCACTGCAGGCTGATTCTTTACTGTCAGAGTCACCAGGGAAGCTACTCTTTTAAGTAGGCAAATAACAAAACCAAAGCTGAGATCAACATAGCAGGAGCTTTATTAGGTGATCAAAGAATGGAAAAGCAGGAACTGATAGCTTATGGTGAATGATATTGGATTTGTGATCTCTGATGAAGATTTAGCTTCAGGATCAGGGACCAGAGTTGATCACTCAGAGCTTTTGTGTGGAAGAATTTTTATTACAGTAAAAAGGACAGAGAAATCGTCTGACATAGACCTCACAAGGGGGACAGAGTGTGCCTTGTCACTAATCTTAGCCAGGGAGCTATATACTTTTCCACTTGGCTATTAACAGTAAATCAAAAGAATGTCTCAAGGTTGTAAAGATCTTACCAGACCCACTCTTACAATTTACATTTTAAGATAATGGGATTAGAACTAACAATAGAAAGATCTTACCAGACCCTTCCCACAACATATCCTTTAAGATGACAGGATTAGTCATAAGATTCTTAAGAAGGGGAAACATGTCCTTGAGCAGGATATATTTTTATGTAATCATTTTCCAGAATTTACCAGACCACCTGACCTGCCTCTTGAGAAATCTGTATGCAGGTCAGGAAGCAACAGTTAGAACTGGACATGGAACAAAAGACTGGTTCCAAATAGGAAAAGGAGTACAACAAGGCTGTATATTGTCACCCTCCTTATTTAACTTGTATGCAGAGTACACCATGAGAAACGCTGGACTGGAAGAAACACAAGCTGGAATCAAGATTTCCAGGAGAAATATCAATAACCTCAGATATGCAGATGACACCACCCTTATGGCAGAAAGCGAAGAGGAACTAAAAAGCCTCTTGATGAAAGTGAAAGAGGAGAGTTAAAAAGTTGGCTTAAAGCTAAACATTCAGAAAATGAAGATCATGGCATCCAGTCCTATCACTCCATGGGAAATAGATTTGGAAATAGTGGAAACAGTGTCAGACTTTATTTTGGGGGGCTTCCAAATCACTGCAGATGGTGACTGCAGCCATGAAATTAAAAGACGATTACTCTTTGGAAGAAAAGTTATGACCAACCTAGATAGCATATTCTAAAGCAGAGACATTACTTTGCCGACTAAGGTCCGTCTACTCAAGGCTATGGTTTTTCTAGTAGTCATGTATGGATGTGAGAGTTGGACTGTGAAGAAGGCTGAGTGCCGAAGAATTGATGTGTTTGAACTGTGGTGTTGGAGAAGGCTCTTGAGAGTCCCTTAGACTGCAGGGAGATCCAACCTGTCCATTCTGAAGGAGATCAACCCTGAGATTTCTTTGGAGGACTGAGCTAAAGCTGAAACTCCAGTACTTTGGCCACCTCATGCAAGGTGATTCATTAGAAAATACTCTGATGCTGGGAAGGATTAGGGGCAGGAGGAGAAGGGGACGACAGAGGATGAGATGGCTGGATGGCATCACCGACTCGATGGATGTCAGTCTGAGTGAACTCTGGGAGATGGTGATGGACAGGGAGGCCTGGCGTGCTGTGATTCATGGAGTCGCAAAGAGTCGGACATGACTGAGCAACTGAACTGAACTAAACTGATATCCTTGAGCAAGATGAGTTGTTTTGCTGTGTAATCATTAGCACTGGGCTGAAAGGAAAAAAAAAAAAAAGTCTTGTGTGACTAGATGCAGGAATGTAGAAAAAAATCATTTGTCCTTTTTTCTTCCTTGAGATCCCAAGGCCCCTTTCTCTTCCTCAGGGACCCTGGACTTCTTATCAACCTACCTAAGAATTAACTCTCTCAGAACTAAGTTTACAGCTCAAATTCTCCCACTTGGTGAGGATTGATTTAGTTTTAGAGTAAAGACAAAGAGGGCAGGAGTGAGGATAATGATGTAGAGGCAGATGCTTTACTCTACTGGGGAGGGGGCAGGGCTTTTCTCAAGGGAGTGAGTACCATCTCCTTTTTATCCTTTTATTGGTCCTTAATGTCTGGTCCTGGCCATTGGTAGATGTATCACTTAATATGCTAATGTAGTAAAATTAGCGTATAATAAGACTCAGAGTCTGTTCACACCATCTTGGTCCCAGCCGGTCCAACTGGATTTGTTGTCCCTTTGTCTGTAGCTTCCTTTCTTATCTCTGGACCGTTTAACTTAAAGATTTATGTTAATTCTTGCTAGAGGTGGGGGGATTGGCAGGTTATGATGAAGGACACTCCTGCTGCCTGTTGGAGGGTTGTCAGCAAAGACATGAAACAACTCTGGCCACTGGCTGTGTTAGACCTCTCGGCCTCTTTCAGGGAACCATCGCCCAAATAATCTCCAGGACTCGGACTCGATGCAAACCGCAAGAGGATTTATTAGGCCGGCGCACCGGGGTTCGATCACCACCAGGGGAGAACGAACCCCAAACATTTGTTACAGAGCAGTTTTTAAGCACAAAAACCACAAACGGGTACAGCTAGGGTGGAGCGACCTGATTGGTGTACAGGTCTTGACATTTTCAGGGATAGGTTTATTTGTTATCAGGTCAACATGGCTGGACGAGCTGCATTTTTACTGTTAACCAGTTCTCTGGAAAATAATTTCCTGGAATGGTTTTTGAGATAAACATCCCCCGGAGGCTGCATGCCTTAGATATGATCCCCTTACACATTCTTGAGATAAAGGTTTGTCTTAAGATTAACAGGAGGGCCTGTTTCCCTAAGGCTCTAGTGAAACTTTAACCTTTATTTTTATCCGCCTTTCCTCTCAGCTGCTATAGTCACAAAGTGGAAGGAACATTTAAATAGTCATAGTGACAAATTGTTGGATGCCAAGTGTGGATTAATGTAAAGGTGAGAAACACTCGTGGGGGTGGGGGTGGTCTCAGTCAGCCCTTTAGCCATTCATTTCATTCTTGGCTTTTAGCTCCAGAAACCTCACCTGGTTTGGGGATGAAAAAAAAAAAAAATGATGCTCTTGAGTCTGTGGCAAGGGGAGGGGGAAAGTCAAGCTGTTTAATACTTCTTGAGCATTCTCCATAATAAAGACCAACATTCAAGGTGAAACTGCTCTACTAGAACCTTATTTAACCTGAGACACTGCCACTTCTCAAACTCCAGCCCTTCTAGTTTGCTTATCTTACTGAAGAAGAAAATGTAAAGGCTAAAATATACTTGTTAAGGTCATTATCCAGGTACAGAGTCCCTCTACAGAATTGAGATTCAGGCATAAAATAATAAGGGACTCTGCAGGAGGGCAGAGAGAAGCTACTCCAGGTTCAAGGTCAAGAGGGACAGCTGCGAGGAGATACCCCTCATCCAAGGTAAGAGAAACCCAAGTAAGATGGTAGATGTTGCAAGAGGCATCAGAGGGCAGACACATAAACCATAATCCCAGAAAACTAGTAAATCTAATCACATGGACGACAGTCTTTTTCTAACTCAGTGAAACTAAGCCATGCCATGTGGGGCCACCCAAGATTGGCGGGTCATGGTGGAGAGGTCTGACAGAATGTGGTCCACTGGAGAAGGGAATGGCAAGCCACTTCAGTATTCTTGCCTTGAGAACCCCACAAACAGAATGAAAAGTCAAAATGATATGATACTAAAAGAGGAACTCCCTAGGTGGGTAGGTGCCCAATATGCTACTGGAGATCAGTGGATAAATAACTCCAGAGAGAATGAAGGGATGGAGCCAAAGCAAAAACAGTACCCAGTTGTGTATTTGACTGGTAATAGAAACAAGGTCTGATGCTGTAAAGAGCAATATTGCAAGGGAACCTGGAATGATAGGTCCATGAATCAAGGCAAATTGAAAGTAGTCAAACAGGAGGTGGCAAGAGTGAACATCGACATTCTAGGAATCAGTGAACTAAAATAGATTGAATTGGGTGAATTTAACTCAGGTGACCATTATATCTACTACTGCGGGCAAGAATCCCTTAGAAGAAATGGAGTAACCATCATGGTCAACAAGAGTCCGAAATGCAGTACTTGGATGCAATCTCAAAAACAACAGAATGATCTCTGTTCGTTTCCAAGGCAAACCATTCAATATCACAGTAATCCAAGAGATTAAGAAGTGGCAAGAATGCACAGAAGAACTGTATAAGAAAAGTCTTAAGACCTGGATAACCATGGTGGTGTGATTACTCACCTAGAGACAAACATCCTGGAAAGTGAAGTCACGTGGACCTTAGGAAGCATTATTATGAACAAAGCTTGTGGAGGTGATAGAATTCCAGCTGAGCTATTTCACATCCTAGAAGATGATGCTGTAAAAGTGCTGCACTCAACATGCCAGCAAATTTAGAAAACTCAGCAGTGGCCACAGGACTGGAAAAGATCAGTTTTTACCCCAATCCCAAAGAAAGGCAATGCCAAAGAATGTTCGAATTGCCACATAATTGCTTTCATTTCACATGCTAGCAAAGAAATGCTCAAAATCCTTCAAGTTAGAATTCAACAGCTCCTGAATCATGAACTTTCATATGTACAAGTTAGATTTAGAAAAGGCAGAGGAACCAAAGATCAAATTGCCAACATCTGTTGGATCATAGAAAAAACAAGAGAATTCCAGAAAAACATCTACTCCTACTTCATTACCTATACTAAAAGACTTTGTTTGAATCACATCAACCTGTGGAAAATTCTTAAAGATACAGGAATATCAGACAACCTTACCTGCCTCCTGACAAGCACTTATGCAGGTCAAGAAGCAACAGTTAGAACTTGACATGGAACAACAGACTGGTTCAAAATTGGAGAATACATCCAGGCTGTATGATGTCACCCTGTTTATTTAACTTATGCACAGAGTACATCATATGAAATGTCAAGCTGGATGAAGCACAATCTAGAATCAAGATAGCTGAGAAAAATATCAATAATCTCAGATATGCAGATGACACCATCCTAATGGCAGAAGGTAAAGAGGAACTAAAGAGCATCTCGATGAAAGTGAAAGAAGAGAATGAAAAAGCTGACTTAAAACTCAATATTCAGAAAACTAAGATCAAGGCATCTGGTCCCATCACTTCATGGCAAATAGATGGGGAAAAATGAAAACAGTGAGAGACTTTATTTGTGGGGGCTCCAAAATCACTGCAGATGGTAACTGCAGCCATGAAATTAAAAGACACTTGCTCCTTGGGAGAAAAGCTATGACAAACCTAGACAAGTATTAGAAAGGAGAGAAATTACTTTGCTGACAGAGGTCTGTCTAGTCAAAACTATGGTTTTTCCTATATCATGTACGGATGTGAGAGTTAGACCATAAAGAAGGCTGAGTGCTGAAAATTTGATGCTTTTGAGCTGTGGTGCTGGAGTAGACTCTTGAGAGTCCCTTGGACTGCAAGGAGATCAAAGTGGTCTATCCTAAAGGAAATCAACCCTGAATATTCATTGGCAGGTCTGATGCTGAAGCGGAAGCTCCAATACTTTGGTCAGCTGATGCAGAGAGTCAACTCACTGGAAAAGATTCTAATGCTGGGAAAGATTGAGGGCAAGAGAAGAAGGTGGTGACAGAGGATTAGATGGTTGGAAGACATCAGTGACTCAATGGACATGGGTTTGAGCAAACTCTGGACTATAGTGAAGGGCAAGGAAGCCTGGCGTGCTGCAGTCCATGGGATTGCACAGTCAGGCACAACTACAACTGAGTGACTGAATAGCAACAAGATACTAACAGAGGATTAAAGTTCACAGGGTTGCAAGACAGACTCTATTGAAGGAGTTGTCAAGCACTGTAAAAACAGTAACTGGGAGATTTTTTTTTTAATGGCAGATAGTCTAGAAGAATTTGAAGCTTTTAGAACCTACAGCTGTAGCAAAACCTAATCACAGTGTGCAGCACTAGCCAGATAAACATAAAACTTAAAGTTGAAATACCATTTTGAAATTCCATCTCTAAATACCGTCTTCTGCTTCCAACAATAAATTGAAACATACAATGGCAATTAAAAAGTCTAAAAGGATGAAAAAAAATTCAAATTTATATACACATGATGAAGATTTTGGTAGATGGGGAATTTCCATTACATATAATAAGTAGATTCAGAATACTAATAGAATAAACAACACGCTGGAACAATTTGAGCAACAAAAATAGCGTGAGCTTTATTGCAAAGTAGATAAATACTGATGATAAAAACGACAGTGACTGAATAAATGCCTAAATGGGGGAGAATAGAAATATCTGCTGTATATAATTTCAAATATTTTATATACATACTTCCCCCGCAAGGAGGTGGAACGGAACTCCTACCTCATAAGTATGATCTGTGGAGAGTGACCTTCTTCCAAGGTATACTGCATTGATAGGAAAAACAGTAATCAAATAATGGAGAAACTAAAAAGGACTATCTCCACCAGCCTCTCAAAACCAATATTCAAAATGATGTCTTGTTGATAGAATATGCCTTTGGCATGATATTATTAGAATAACCTTCACCTCTGTAGTTTTCTTCACAAAAACTCAGACTTTAGCCTGATTATGAGAAAAATATCAGCCAGTTCTTCTCGAAGGAAATTTTGCAAAAATCAGTAATTTTCAAAACTCTCAAGGTCATCAGAAAAGGGGAAGTTGAGAAACTATCACAAAAAGGTAAAGAAGACACAGTAACTATATTTAATATGATGTGAAACAGAAAAAGGATATTAGGTTAAAAACAGTAAATCTGAGTGAAGTATGAACTTTAGTTAATAATAATCCCTGGTGGCTCAACCAGTAAAGAATCCGCCCACAGTATGGAAGACCTGAGTTCAATCCCTGGGTAGGGAAGATCCCCTGGAGCAGGGCATGGCAACCCACCCCAGTATTCCTGCCTGGACAATCCCCGAGGACAGAGGAATCTGGCAGGCTACCGTCCACAGGGTCACAAAGAGTCGAACACGATTGAGCAAGGAAGCGTAATATATTAATATTGGCTATTTAGTTGTGACAAATGTACAATACTAACATAAGATGTTAACAATTAGGGAGTTAGGTGGGAGTACATGGGAATTCTTTTCTCACTGGTAATTTTGTTTTTGTAAATCAGAGACTATTCTAAATAAAAAGTTTACTTTCAAAAATGAACCTACTTAAAGGTTATCATAGTCTGAAATATTCTACAGTCAGTCTGTAAGGCTATTGGGAGCATTTTTTTCCTTTGACACATTATTTTCTGTTTACATAATTTGTAAAGAAATTATTCTTGGCTCTGGAAAAAAAAGAGAAAAGCAAGTTAAAAGAAGCTGTTGTCCCTATGAAGCTGACATTTTTATTTCATGGAGAGTAGAGTAGAGAAGAGATAAAGGAGAAACTCATAAATGACAGTGATATATGCTTAGGCAAAAATATCATGTAATGAAAAAAATTAGGAGGAGGAGAGAGAGAAAGAGGAAGAAGCAGGGTGGAAAGAAGAAGAAGATGGAAGCTATGAATAAGCTCAAAGATGTGGGCCAAAGGTAGATTATGTTAAAGTCAGGAAAGCAATATGTGCATTTCATTCTTGAGTGCAATGGGTAACTTTTAAGGATTTTAAGCAAATTTATTAAATAGCTCCAGAATAGTTCATTTTGGAATCCTGTGCCCTTTTTTTTTGGGGAGCTCATTATGTCTCATCTTTTCCTATTACCAGTGCTTGTTAGACTTTTTGAGTCTTCTTTACCACTTTCAAAGCAATGAAATAGCAAGACAGGTTAGAAATCCATTTATAACATCAGTAAATATGCTTTAAAGGGGTTCTTAAGTTCATCAGGTTTAGTGAGTCAATTATGATATCAATTTGACCACTCATAAATGTATTTTTAATTGATTTTCTGCGTGCTCCTTTTGGTGGTATTTTAAAAGCAAGATTGACATGGTGGGTTACCTCCTATGTCAAAGTCAAGTATTATTATTTTTAAATGACTTCCTGACTTTGAAGAATATGTATAATTATTTTCCCAAAGATTGATACATTTTACCCAATATTGCTCTTATTTTACTCACAAGACCAATGGAAACTGGTTTTATTCAAAAAGAGTCTAAGACCTTTAACAAGATTTAAGGTACCAAAAATAGCAAAAATACACCAGTTGAATATCTTTGAGAGTCAAACATGAAGTGGAACATTGAGTTTCAAAAGAAAAATATGTACTGAGATTTAGTCAGAACAAAACAGCAAGGCAGAAATTAAAAACTGGGGGAACTGGAAAGGATAATGAATCAGATTTTGGTTAAATGAGTTGTGGTTTTTGCTGTAAACTGTGGATAATGTGTTGCTCTAAATAGCGTATGTTTTTGTGATACCCAGTGCTTGTCAGTACCATGGCAAGATTAGTTTGATGCTTCTTAATTTGATAACTCCTCCTGGGCTACTGACAGTTCCAGAGAAGTCTAATCATTCTTTAAATGACTGAATCTAAACTTGGAAATGTGAGTGTTATTTAAATGCAGTCTCAGGGAAATGACACTACTAAAAAGGCATGCTGCTTTCTTTGCATTTGTCATTTCCTTCTTATTTTAAATATTTGTTAAATTGAATGCAACTGTGTCTTTTATAGAATCGTCTTGTTTTAATTTTGCCCAGAAAATCATCATCATATATATCTCTTCTGAAGGATTAAGCAACCATCTCTAATATCTTCTAAGACTTGTAGCTTATTATTAAATTTTCTTTGACATCTACCTTCTTTAAATCCTTAGGAAAGATGAATATATGGGGTGTCCTACTTTGTAAAGAATGTACATTCTTCCAAATACTTCATGATCTTTCTAAGAGTCATAAAGCAGATTAAAAATACTAATATCCATCAAGAGATGCTTTCATGATAGTATTCTATTTTGATCAGTATACAACCATCTATCTAATATTGCTACTGCTAATCTATCATTCTCTAAAGAATTGCACATAAATCACAGACTACTTGACTAGTACAGTCTGGGCCCAAGTTATCTAAATTATTCTTGTATCCCTCTACTAGTAGAATACGTATTACTTGCCTAGTTTACTCATGTTTCCTTTTGTAGAACTTATTATTATTCTTGTGGTTCGGTCATTAAGTTGTGTCCTGCTCTTTGCCACCCCATGGACTGCAGCATTACAGTCTTCCCTGTCTTTCTCTATCGCTCGGGGTTTGCTCATCACTGAGTCGATGATGCCATCCAACCATCTCATTCTCTGTCACCCTCTTCTTCTTTTGCCTTCAGTCTTTCCCAGTATCAGAGTCTTTTCCAATGAGTCAACTCTTTAAATCAGGTGGCCAAAGTACTGGAGCTTCAGCTTCAGCATCAGTCCTTCCAATGAATGTTCAGGGTAGATTTCCTTTAGGATAGCCTGGTTTGACCTCCTTGCTGTCCAAGGGACTCTCAAGAGTCCACCAGCACCACAGTTTGAAAGCATCAATTTTTCGGTGCTCAGTCTTCTTTATGGTCCGACTCTCACAACCATAACAAGACTACTGGAAAAAAGACATAGCTTTGATTGTGACAAATAGTATTTTCCAAACATTCTTCTGCTCTCTTAGAGACTCAGCCACATAGATCAGTATTAATGTTGCCGTATTGAGTGTCATCCTGATCTCCCCCACCCCCAGGTTAATACTTTCTTTAAACAGTTCCTTTCGTGATTTGTAGAAGGTTCTCGGACAAGTGAAAATAAATTATTTGTGGAGAAAATTTGTAAATTTAAAGTACATAAATACATAAAGTACATTTCACTCAACAAAGTGGAACTTATGGACCCAGAATTTTAATTTGACTCCCATCCATGAAATCAACATTAATGTTCTCTTTTAGTGTAGTTGATTTCTCTTGATTTATAGCTTCTATCTAGATATTTTCTACTAATCTTTATATATGCTCATCCTAAATCTAGGGTTAGCTCATCCTGTTTGAGGTTAAATCTGGGGGATAATTTCTGTTAAGCAGTTTCCTAAAACAATTTAGAGAGTGCACCATCATGTGTTAGCAGATTCAATCTCATCATGTGTTAGCAGATTCAATCTCATCGTGTGTTTAAACTAAGCATTGTGTCTTTAATGATTCACGTGGAAAGGTTGTAGTCTGGCTCAGTAACTTTGATTCAGCAACATAAATTATCATGAAAAATAGAACAAAAGAGTCTAGGAGTCACCACTAACCAGAATTCTCTTACAAAATAAGCAATCTTCAATTACTCTGCATCATAAGCCCCAAATACTCAGTATCTCATTTTATGACCTTCATAAACACTTGATAATAAATTTAAATTGATTCAGGGAATTTATTTTAAGGAATATAAAGTGCCTCATGTTTCACAGCTCAGATGTTCCAAAATTGGATCATGTCTGTGTTCAGACAAAATATTTGGAAATGAATTGATCTTTACCAGCTGTTAAAGACAGTCTTTATGGGATTAGCATTTATTTACCTTGTACTATATGCTAGACACTATGTTCATTATGGTACTATCAGTTACATACACACACACTCAAATACACATGTACATGTGGTGTTTTGTGTTGTTGTTCAGTTGCCAAATGATGTCTAAACTCTTTGCAACTCCATGGACTGCAGCATGCTAGGCTTCTCTGTCCTTCACTATCTCTCAGAGTTGACTCAAACTCATGTCCATTGAGTCAGTGATGCCATCCAACCATCTCATCCTCTGTTGCCCCCTTCTCCTTCTGCTCTCAATCTTTTCCAGCATCAGGGTCTTTTCCAATGAGTCAGCTCTTCTCATCAGGTGGCTAAAGTATTGGAGCTTTAGCCTCAGCATCAATCCTTTCCAATGGATATTCAGGATTGATTACCCCTAGGACTGACTGGTTTGATCTTACTGTTCAAGGGACTCTCAAGAGTATTCTCCAACACCAAGTCTGAAAGCATCAATTCTTCAGCTCTCAGTCTTCTTTATAGTCCAGCTCTCACACCTTTATATGACTACTGGAAAAACCATAGCTTTGACTAGATGGACCTTGGTTGGCAAAGTGATCTCTCTGTTTTTTAATATGCTGTCTAGGTTTATCATAACTTTTATGCATTTAGGTGTTTAGCTTTTTCTATTAGCTCTCAAAAGGGCTTCCCAAGTGGCACTAGTAGTAAAGAATCTGTCTGCCAATTCTGGAGACCCAAGAGATATGGGTTTGATTCCTCGGTCGGGAAGATCCCCTAGAGTAGGAAATGGCAAACTAGTCCAGTACTCTTGCCTGGAAAATTCCACGGACAAAGGAGCATAGTGGTTTTCAGTCCATGGGGCCACAGAGAGTTGGACATAACTGAGCAACTGAGGACACACACATGTACACACACATACACACTTTAGTTCTCGAAACAATTTCACAGAAGTGACTTGGACTCAGACATACAGTTATTTGCCTAAGGTACAGCAGTGGTTGCCAAATTAGTAATTTAATGAAAGAAGTGGCATTTTGAGAAGATAGACATTTCAGGAAATGTACAAAGAGACTGTTTTTCATGAAAGACATTTTCATGTCATAATCAAGAAATATTCCACTTTTAATGTAAAAATAAGCTTCACCAAATTGGGTCATATTTTTATTTTGTATTAGCACTCATTATAAAATCAAATGTTCATTCTAGTTGCAGCATGAAAAATGTCTAACTTTGCCAGCTTTTCGCATTTTTCCATGCAATAATTTTTATATAGGTGCTCTGTTTTTGTGACCCAATTGTCATTGCTAGGTATTCATTCTGTTATGTGGTGGCCTCATTTAGTGGGAGGCAGAGAGGCTGTCATTGATCTAGGTGGGGGGAAATTTTGTGCTTCCTCATTAGCCAGCCTCTTGGATGATATGCCTCTGAATTTTAACACCGTAGAGATAGAAATGACAAAAGTTGTCGTCTAGAATGAGGCTTGAAGCTTAAAAATAAAATCAAAAGTTAGTTTTGCCTTGTATTTACAAAATGATAAATTATTAGCTAAAGGACAACATACAATTAATTTATAAATTTTTCAAATATCTAAGAATTTGAAAATAGGTAGTTAATGAAAGATTTTTGCAGTTGAGTTTTTAAATGTTTCCTTTTTATTTTTGAGCTTGGATTTTGGTACTTAGAGGTCATGTTTGTTTATCTAACTTCATTTTAACTAACCTATTTTTTCAATTAATGTTCTTTTTCAAAATGTAAATAATGATTCTAGGTAAGTGTTATCTTTCAAATTAATGGTAAAATTTTCTAGATCACCAGTTACAAGATAGCAATAATGTTCTTTTATAAGGCTGTTCTAACCGTTAGGTGTGAATAGCTGGTACATGCTTCATGCCCTTAGGAGAAAGACCCCATCATTTAAAACAGGACGACATAAATATGGTCTGTCAAATGCTAGATAAAGTGTAAAGACAAGAACATTAATATACTTCATCTTTGTGATTCTCCTTGAAGTCATCCTTAAAAAATTGAAAGAAGTGTTCAACAAGTCTCAGAAGCAAGGAGCACAGTTATTGTTGAAAGGCAACTCAGTGGATAAATGCTGTTCTTTGTAATTTATTTCATAATTGATTTTATTCAGATTTTCTTTCTACCATATATCATTGCACAATCACTTATATACTTTATTTTAGTTCAGTCTTTGAACTGGGAGAAAAGGGACCAAAGATTAAGTTCATCACAAGTCCTGATTTATCCCAGAAATTCCAAATCTATATACCCAGCTGTCTGAACCCCTAGTATAGTTTACATCTGTTCAGAATTGAGTTACTGATATTTTCTCCCAAACCAGCCATTCCTGTAGTCTTTCTCATTTTAGTTAAAGGCAACTGTAATCAAGTTAAAAATCATGATTTTCTTATTTTCTTTCTTTTCCTTTCTCTCTCTCTATAATGCATATCATTTCTGCCAGAATATCTCCAGAATTTGACTGATTCATGTCACCCTTTGTCATCACCACTCTGGACCACAGAGCCATTGTAATTCTTGCTATATGTAGCCTCTTAAAAGTTCTCCCTCCCTGCCTCTCCCCCTGCAGCCAGAGTATTCATAGGATACTTTTCTCTCAGATAAATTCTCTATCATCTGACCTTAAATCAAAAATCATTTTCTCTATAGAGCTTTTCCTGGGCATCCAAACTAAAATTTAAACCAAAATATATATATATCCTCTTTCCCTTCTTTACTTTTTCTTGTGTCGTACATGCACAGATACATATATAGATTTACATGTAAGTGTGGACAGAGATCACATATTGCTGTAAATAATATATGTTATATATGACACATTGAATTTAGTGATTCTGTTTCTCATCCTCTAACATATAACCACAGTGTGCTAGTGGTTTTGTTTATTACTATATCTTCAGTACCTGAAATAGTACCCGACACAGGTTCTAAGGTAATAGTACCTTACTCTGACACAGAGTAAGCACTCAATAAATGTTTGTTGAGTGGATTAATGAATAAACAAATAAATCAATGGATGGATAAATTAAATGAGATTATTTTTGATTCTGTGGAGAAGTGCATTTTAGGGGACAAGAGAGATATCAGTGAGTTAAGAAAGCTAGCTTATAAGATAACAAGAAAGTTATCTTCCACAGTAGTCCAAGAAATGGTTAAGAGTGGCTGGATCCAGGGTGCTAATATTGTCGATGGTGAGAAAGTGAAAATTTTGGTTTGATTATAGAGCACAGATGGAGTACAAAGACTGACTTTCTGGTGACAAGAAGAAAAGCAAATAGTGTAGTCTGGAGATACTAGTAAATTATCAGTTGATTGGTGGAAGACAAAGAAATCCCCTTCTAATGATTTCTGTTTTTCCTAGTTAACTATGCTGTATACTTGAAACTAACACAATATTGTAAGTCGACTATACTTCAAAAAAAAAGAATAAAAATACAATTAAATAAAAAGTATAAAGTAAAAAATTATTAGCTGGTTGGAGAAAGGTGTACTTGGGAAAAAAGATTGTAAAAATCTGTTAATTAATAAATGCTAAATGCTTGGTGAGTAGAGTAGAATTACTGGTTAGAATAGGATACCCAAAAGCCCTGAAAATTATTATTTTCTCTACCAAATGATAAATCTTCAATCCATAAGCACAGAGCAAGTCTACTTGGATAGCCTTTCATACTTTTTGACTACCATTTCTCTCTTTCCTTTATTTTGCTCATTTAAGAAGATGAACTGTTTATTGGGAAACATAGCACAATTATATCTATAAATATATGTATATATATGTGTGTGCATATATATGTGTGTGTACACACCCACACACATATGTAACATGTTTTCACTTAGTTATATGGCTGATGTGTCTTCCTACATTGCCAGCATCGCAAGGGAGATAAAATTTAAAAATGGGAAGTGAAAGCTCAAGGTCCTTTGGCACTGCTGTGTATTAAACATTGTAAAGACAGACACCTTAGAAATGGACAGGTGTGTTTATCCAGTACCATTTCTTGCAAAAGAAATCATGAATTCAGTTTTGTTTCAGTTCAGTTCAGTTCAGCTGCTCAGCTCTGTCCAACATTTTGAGACCCCATCGATAGACCATGCCAGGCTTCCCTGTCCATCACTCACTCCCAGAGCTGCTCAAACTCATGTCTATTGAGTTGGTGATTCCATCTAACTATCTCATCCTCTGTTGTCCCCTTTTCCTCCTGCCTTCAATCTTTCCCAGCATCAGTGTCTTTTCAAATGAATCAGTTCTTCGCATCAGGTGGCCAAAGTATTGGAGTTTCAGCTTCAACATCAGTCCTTCCAATGAATATTCAGGACTGATTTCCTTCAGGATTGATTGGTTGAATCTCCTTGCAGTCCAAGGGACTCTCAAGAGTCTTCTCCAACACCACAGTTCAAAAGAATCAGTTCTTTAGTGCTCAGTTTTCTTTATGGTCCAACTCCCACATTCATACGTAGAAAAACAATAGCTTTGATCAGACGCATCTTTGTTGGCAAAGTAATGCCTCTGCTTTTTAATATGCTGTCTAGGTTGGTCATAGCTTTTCTTCCAAGGAGCAAGCATCTTCTGATTTCATGGCTGCAGTCACCATCTGCAGTGATTTTGGAGCCCAAGAAAATAAAGTCTTCTCACTGTTTCCATTGTTTCCCCATCTATCTGCCATGAAGTGATGGGACCGGATGCCATGTCTTTGTTTTCTGAATGTTGAGTTTTGAGCCAGCTTTTTCACTCTCCTCTCTCCCTTTTATCAAGAGGCTCCTTAGTTCTTTGCTTTCTGCCATAAGGGTGGTGTCACCTACATATCTGAGGTTATTGTAATTTCTCCTGGCAATCTTGACTCCACCTTGTGCTTCATCCTGCCTGGCATTTCGTTTGCATTTGTTGTTTGCATTTCGTGTGATGTACTCTGCATAGAAGTTAAATAAGTAGGGTAACAACATACAGTCTTGACATACTCCTTTCCCAGTTTGGAACCAGTCCATTGTTCTGTGTCTGGTTTTAACTGTTGCTTCTTGACCTTCATATAGATTTCTCAGGAGGCAGGGAAGGTGGTCTGGTATTCCCATCTCTTGAAGAATTTTCTAAAGTTTGTTGTGATCCACACAGTCAAAGGCTTTGGCTTAGTCACTAAAGCGGAAGTAGATTATTTTCTGAAACTCTATTGCTTTTTCTATGATGCAACAGATGTTGGCAATTTAATATCTGGTTCTTCTGCCTTTTCCAAATCCAGATTGAACATCTGGAAGTTCTCAGTTCACATCGTGTTGAAGCCTGGCTTGGAGAATTTTGAGCATTACTTTGCTAGTGTGTGAGATGAGTGCAATTGTGTGGTAGTTTGAACATTCTTTGGCATTGCCTTTCTTGGGGCTTGGAATGAAAACTGACCTTTTCTATTTTTATTTAGGTATACAAATAAATGCTATTCAGAGCACTAACTCCTCTTTACTAACTTGATTGAAAGTTGTTTGCACATTCTTGATGTTGAATTTCACTTAAACATTTGTATGTACTCATTAAATGTTTCTTTCTTCTCTGTATTAAACTAAGCATCTCAGTTTTTATCTTGAAGAAATTACTGTCTTTTGGGGAAAAACATGGAACTTGAAAATAGAAGACTATGTATAATCAAATGAAGTCAAATATTGATATAAATGGTATAGATTTTTCAGGTCTCTGTGATAAGAGAAGGGAAAAATCAGAGAAGATATGGTACTTTGTCCCATTGAGTCAGCATGGGAATAGAAATGGAAAGATTTTATTCAGGCAGTAGTATAATGGCTAATGCAATAAGGTATTACATGGAACCCATTCCATTGACCAATCCATCAACCACCTGTAAAGTTGATCAAACTAGTTAAGTCTCACTGCCACATTTTCCTAGTCTCTGTCAGTCTAAATAATAGAAATACCTACTTCACTTCACAGAATTTCTCAGAAGCTTACATTAGATAAATGGTGGAAAGCTATATATAACATATAAGACATTGTACATACATTGTTGGTTTACTGTCTTATTCTCTTCAGTTAATAGATAAACCCAGAAAAAATTTAATAAAGGATTTACTTTATTAATTGTGACTTATTTCTAAATATCAGAGACCTATCATTCACTCATTTAAATTTTAATCTTGTATCAACAATATTTATTTTAATCAGATTTTTTTTCTGTAACTGTCTTTGAGAAAAGACAAGAAATCTATTGACAATGCTTTTAGGCCACCAAAGGCCAAGACAAAAGAAAAAATAAACTTCTACCAGGGTTTTATAAAACATTCCAGATGAGCTGATAGAGTCATCAGTAAACAATTTTCTATGGCTGTCATTGTTTTTAATAATCTCTGCTGCTGCTAAGCTGCTAAGTCACTTCAGTCGTGTCCAATTCTGTGCGACCCCATAGACGGCAGCCTACCAGGCTCCCGCATCCCTGGGATTCTCCAGGCAAGAACACTGGAGTGGGTTGCCATCTCCTTCTCCAATGCATGAAAGTGAAAAGTGAAAGTGAAGTCACTCAGTCATGTCCGACTCTTCGCGACCCCATGGGCTGCAGCCTACCAGGCTCCTCCGTCCATGGGATTTTCCAGGCAAGAGTACTGGATTGGGGTGCCATCACCTTCTCCAATTCAGAATCTCTAGGTAGTAGCAATCTCTAGTTAGTAGCACACACACACACAAAAGCCAGACCAAAAAAATTCAGTATAAAATAATTTTTGTCAAATGATTGAAAGTGAGAAAATATTGAAATGTCAGAAATCTTCAAAGAGAAATTTCCAAATAAGCACTTTTTGAATCTTTTTGTTTCCCATATGAAAAAGTTTCAGTGAAGATGTTTGATTGGAATGTGAGGCAGAGCTGCAGAATGTGATTGGGTTTGTTCCGTATCCTTCAAAAATAGCATCCCACCAGACTACTGAGAGTTGCGAATCTCTTTTACTGTGTATCCTGCTGCCAGCTTTTCATTTGAAGTCAAATAATCTGTTTCTGAAGAATAAAGAGAAATTTAAAATACAGCTAATGCCTGTATTCTATTTTTTCAGTAAATTTTCACTTGAGTTGCTTCCCCGGCATGCCATGGAGCAGCCTAAGCTTTGAGTAGGATCACACCAAAATAATCTGTAAGTTTTATTCACAAACATTTATCTGTTTGATTATAGAAGCAGAGGTCCATAAAAATACAAAATGTTGTTAATATTTATAATGTGCTGACATGATTGTTTTCATATGTAGTTTTCTAATTTAACAGTCTCCCAAATATAGATTATACTATTAACAGTATTCCAAAATTTTAGATGAAAAGCTAAGTCTCAAATAGTTAAAGTAAATTGATCCGTATCATACAGCTAAATGAAAGAACTGGAATTTGAACCCAGTATTGGATTATTCAAATAAAATAAAATGAGTATTTTATTCTCATTTCAACCTCATATTCTTTCCACTAAGCTATGTTATTTCATAGTACATTGTACATATAGTTATACCGGTGTTAGTCACTCAGTCATGTCCAACTCTTTGCGACCCCAAGGACTATAGCCCTCTGGGTCCCTCTGTCCATGGAGTTCTCCAGGCAAGAATACTAGGGTGGGTAGTCATTCCCTTTTCCAGGTGATCTTCCTGATCCAAGGATCAGACCCTAATCTCCTGCATTGCAGATATATTTTTTACTATCTGAGACACAAGGGAAGCCCTATATATCGTATATTATTGGGCTTCCCTGGTAGTTCAGTTGGTAAAGAATCTCCCTGCAATGCAGGAGACTGGGTTTGATTCCCAGGTTGGGAAGATTCCCCAGGAGAAGGAAATATTATCCCACTCCAGTATTCTTGCCTTTCGAATCTCATGGGCAGAGGAGCCTGGTAGGTTCCCAGTCCATGGGCCACAAGAAGTGGACATAACTTAGCAACTTCACCACCACCACAGTATAATCTTTAGCTTGTATTCATTGTAAAATTATTATAGTTAAGATACCGTACTTCTTGTAATGGTGGAGGCACCAAAAATATATGAGCTTGCCTAGTCTTTACAAAGATTTTGGAATGCACAAGAAAATATACAAACATATAAAATAAAATATATAATATGTCTAACAAATAACAGAAAAAAATCTTCCATGAGGAAATACTGGATTGGCCAAAAAGCTTGTTTGGGCTTTTCCATAACATCTTACACAAAAGCCCAAATGAATAGTTTGGCCAACCCAAGATATATGTCTTATATATCACATCAGGACAAATTTAGGTAGCTGTGACTTAAAAAAATATATTTATTCTGTCTCTGTCCCTGGAACTGACAAAGAATTCTTAAAACACCTGTAATTTCCTCAGCTGGGGATGGTAGGGGTATCTTCTGTAAACCTCCGGAATCCTTTGGAATTTCCTGGCTCATAGGAGCATCTTTGTTCTATGAGGTGACTTGTGTTGGACTCCTAGATAGCTTCAGGATAGGGGCTGGCCACCAGAAAGACCAAGATGTGATAAGGGTTCATAGAACTGCCAGCTGGTGAAGCTTTGGAAGATGGCACACTCCTGCTCCACGGGCACAGAGGTTTCTGCACTCAGGACCCAGCCTATCTGCTCTTTTATCTGGCTATTAAACTGTATTATTTAAACATGCTATAAGGAAATCAGAAAACATAGGTCAGTTTCCTATTTCATGACTTCTGCAAGCCATTACAGCAAATTATGAAACATAAGGAGTAGTTTGTGAGTAACCCTGATTGATAGCCCGGTCAGACAGAAGAGTGGGTACTGATGTGTGGGGGACAGTTTTGTAGGATTGAGCCTTTAACATGTGGGGTCTGTGCTAATTCAAAGTAGTTAATGGCAGAATCAAATCAAAGGAGAACAACACCCAGTTTGTTTCCACAGAGAATTAGAGCATTTCTTGGTGTAGAAAAAATTCATACAGACTTGGTTTCAGAAGTGCCTGAAGTAGAAAAACCACTTTCTTTTAGTCGGCGTCTAAGTTTGACTTGCAGCTTGATAAATAAGCAAGGTTTCAGTAAATAGAGTACAGAAACTGACATGCATATGTCCAGATATAGAACAACTTTAAGAACATTTAGGTAATGACAAATTAGATGAACATTTATTTATAATATAAAAGCATTGGGATAGATATACTAAATGCTACAGAAAAATTCAGGATAACATGTATATGTATAACTGATTGACTTTGCTGTGTCCCTGAAATTAGCACAACATTGTAAATCAACTATACTCCAATAAAAACTGTAAAAACAAACAAAAAGAAATGAAACTGAAAAAAAATTCAGATAAAGAATTTCAGTTAAATTCTTAAAAGTATAAAAAGGGCTAACATAGAAATTTTTGAATTTAAAAATAACATTACAAATTAAAAAGTCAATGAATAAGTTTACCAGTAGGTTAGAAAACACTAGTTAAAGAATTATGGAACTAGCATATAGGTCAGCAGAAAACTTTCAAATTAAAACATTGAATAATCTAAGTTGACGTTATTTATTCAATTAAGCGAGGAGAAAAGCCTTTAATTTTAGCTGATTCAGATAAAATTCAGCATTCATTTGTTCTGAAATCTTTAAGCAAAATTGGAATAGGAGATATGTAATTTATAATAGAACCTCTACAATTAACTTTGCAAGATTTTGGAAAAAGTGAGGAATTTTAGTATGGGATGCCTATATTAGATGCTAGTTAAACTTCTTAAATGTATAAATTGTATTAGATATGATGGATATGCCCTTGCTTAATTTGGGAGTACCCATGTTAAAATATTAAGTATTTAGTGGTGAATGAACTTACAAATGTATGAAAACAAATAAGTGCTTCAGAAGAAGCTATCTTTTAGCAACAAGATACTAAATCTTCTGTTACTACCTATAGCCACAAGCTATCAAAATCCCTTTTTAGTAAGCACAGTATTAGGTAAGTAGAATACCT
The DNA here is from genome assembly GCA_917880005.1 of Nanger dama. Lineage (NCBI taxonomy): Eukaryota > Metazoa > Chordata > Mammalia > Artiodactyla > Bovidae > Nanger > Nanger dama. The sequence continues at coordinate 9,247,808 of CAKJTW010000058.1, read as the reverse complement.
AATATTATACAATAAAAATCTTCCACAGAGCCTAGATTAGCAATGGACTCATATTATTAAAATCAACTTTTGAATAGAATTTGTAGCATTCATTATTGTTTGAATTTTATGACATTGTTGTGTTAAATGTCAGATACATTTACATATAATAAAAAATGAGGTTTTTTTATAAAAATGGTTAAAAGATCAAGACAAAATGGAACAATGAAAACAACCCATAAAAATATACATATAAATCAGATATCCTGATATAAGAAATGCAATCATGAATAAGACAGTCCCGCTTCTTAAATAATCTCTAGATGAATGAAAGAGACAAAATATTTTCTGTTAACTCAGACTAGTTTATTATACATTCCAATAATACCTCATTACATTTTTTCATGATATCCAGTATCCTTATAAATATATTCATTTTCTTTCCTTCTAGTTTGTATAAACTTTGAAGATAAGGAATAAGCCAGTCTAGTTTATTTCAGTTTCTTCAAAGTGTAGTAAGATTGAAATATGAATTATTAATTGAATGAATTAGTAGTTGGAAATCAGAGAAGAAAACTATAAATAATATTTCTAAGAGTTGAAATTATACAAAATCATAAAGGGCATTCCTATAAATAGAGAAGTCTCCATATCTTGATATTTCTATGGGTTGGGTTTCATATCTATTCTATAAGCCTTTTCTAATTTGTAGTTTCCTAAGTTCACAAATTGAATGTACTGATGTAAATTGAATATATTGATGTGAGTTGATAAGAATCTATAATGAAGGGGAAAGTGTGTTCTTGGGTTAAAGTCATTCTGAAAGTATATAAATGTCTATGGAATAAGCAACAGCTGTTAAGAAAAAAAAATAGTAAACTCAAGAGTTGTAAGAGGATAAAAGCAAGAGATGAGGAAACAATGGCTCAACACAATTCACTGGCTAATTCTAACATACTCTGTGAAAATAAATCTGACTTTTCTCAAGTAGAAGTTGAAATATGTACAGATTTGTCCTAAATAAGCTAGGATAATAAGAGTTACTTTTAGTACAGTTTTTGGAAATAACTCTTCTTTAGTATAAATACACAAGCTAAAGTTACACTGTCTCACATTCTAATATTTCCATTTTTCATTAAAAGTCAAATGTAATAAAATAATGATGTCCCAAATCAAGACCTAAAGCTTCTGTCAAACTATGTTATGAATAAACCATCCAAATATAAAGTTCTGTTTAGTGTAATATTAATGTAGTAATATCCATCTATGCAACTCTTTCTCTCTCTCTCTCTCTCTCTTTTTTTTTTTTTTTTGGTTACCAACCTGGGTCATCTAGGAACTTGGGCAATTAAATCAGATTATTCATTTCTCCCTCTTGGGTTAACAGTTCCTTTTAAAAAATGATATTTAAAATTATACAAAGCTGAATACTCTGCTTCTCTTGTTTTTAATCTCGCATGAATCCTCACGGCAAATCTGAAAGACAGATTTAATTATCCTTTACCAGAAGAGAAACTGAGGTAAGAAAATAAAAATACCTTCAAGATTTCAGTTCAGGCAAATACATTGAGTGAGTAGAGGAGGGAGCAGCAAAAATATTACAATCAGAGAAAGAATACATATTCTTTATAAAAGATGTGACTTCTACAAAGAATCTACAAAGAATTGTGACATTTTAAGCCCTACATATTTGTCTTGTAAATGCACCCAAATTGCTTTCCTTCAGTTTAGGGAAGTGGCAATGGTATTTGTAAACAAGATGTCAGATTTCATAAGGCAGTGGTATCTTTTCAAATATCTTCAGGTAACAACCTCAAGACAATGATTTATAAAGCAATAAACATTTTTAATATGACACAAACTAACTCTGAAGAAAAGTGTAAAAGAAGAGTTAGAAATGTTTTTGAATGATGTTAAAGTAAGTGCAAGCTTATATAGATTACTATTTGAGAATATCTATTTTTTTGATTTATGTCATTATTTATTTGTTAAAAATATCACTTTTTTTTCCCCCTACAAGCACAGCTTATATGTTCCCATACTGTGAATTATGTAGAACGTGGTACAAGGTTAGAAAATATTCCACTCTGATATTACTCTGATTGATTCTATTATATCTGTGGAACTGCATTAACTTTCTGCTTTTAATCTCATGCCCTTCTAATTCATCCTCCACACTGTCTGTGAGCAATCTTTTAAATGTAATTGGATGATTTCACTCTTTTCCTTCAAGTTGTTCAGTGTTTCTCCACGGCCGTGAAGATAAACCTAAATTACTTTGTGGATCATACAGTCGTCCAGTACTGGTAGCAGCCAGGTCATGTCCTTCTCTTCATCTCCTATCCATTCTCTTTGAGAATCCCACCATAAACATCCCACGCTGTTAATAGTTCTCTGAGTGTACCATGGGCTCTCTTATTGTCCTTTCTTTGTTTAGATTATTCTTCTTTCCAGCATCCATTTATAATTCTTTCTGGCTTTTGGAGCTTCCATTTCTCCTTGATCTTGGACTTTATCTTCAAGAATGATGAGGAAAAAATACCTAAAACATTGAAGATAGAGACTAAAACAGGTAATTTTATTTGAATGTTCATAGCAGGAAGGTTCTCAATAGCCAAAAGGAAGAAAAAACACAAATTTGCATTAATAGATGAATAGATTTTAAAATGTGAAATATATCCATGATGGTGATGAACTGGCGTTCAGTCATGTCCGACTCTTTGTTACCCCATGGACTGTATAGCCCACCAGGCTCCTCTGTCCACAAAATTCTCCAGGCAAGAATACTGGAGTGAGTTGCTATTCTCTTTCCCAGGAGATCTTCCTGACCCAGGGATTGAACCTAGTAGATTGCAGGTAGATTCTTTACCATCTGAGCCACTAGGGTCCTTGGACACTAGTTATTTTGTGGAATGTTATTCAGTATTAAAAATGAATGAAGTATTTGTAAATTCTACAATGTGAATACACCTTGAAAATATATAAATGAAAGAAATCAGACATAATTGGTCAAATATTGTATGGCTCTATCTGTGTGAAATATCCAGAACAGGCAAATCCATGGAGACAGAAAACACACCACTGGTTGCCAAGGGCTGGGAGAACATGGACAGTAACTGGTAAATGAGTATGGAATTTTGATATTGGACTGAGAATATTTTGGAACTAGAGAGAGTTATTGTTTTCAGAATACTGTGAATGTTCTAAATACCACAAACTTTTTCCCTTTCAAAGAATTATTCTTGTTATGTAAGTTTCACCCTCATTAAAAAAAACCCCTGTTTAATAGTCATCATAGTAACAATACAATCTATTTGATGCTAAAACTAGTGGGTGAATGTGGAATAGGAACAAGATTTTACATGGTCTCAAAGCATATTCCCACAAAAGGTGCATTGATTTCAAATGGGATAAAAATGTCCATTTACTTTGGAAAATCTCAAAGGTATCATGTGAAGCACTGCTAATGGGACATTTCCATATGTGTGCCATTCAAGAGGATGCAATGAAGGACTTAGAATCACTTCTGGGATATGCAGGACCAAAATGCATGACCTCTGTCTGATCATAGAAAAACAGAAATACATGGACTGCTGGTTGGAATGTGTGAGTGGATCTTTTTACTCTAAAGTATTCTTTGGGGAAAGGAAGTGAAATGTTTGCTGGCAAATGATATACAGGTTTCTTTACTTTTTTGTGTGTGTGTCTTTTAATTGTTTCAAAATAAAAATAAATTACAATGGCAGTTGTTGTAATCACTAAGGCATGACATAGTAGCTCAGATTCAGAGGGAAAATAGTTGACTTAAAGTTTAATGAACATTTCTGAAAAAAAAACTTTGATATTAAAAATCATCTGTAAACTATAACCATTCATGTGACTGCTTCGAAAGGTGTTGTATTAAATAAGATAATGCCTGTTAAGTACTCTGCCAATTTCCTGGCTTATGTTACTCAGTACATGTCAACTAAGATCACATAACAATGAAGGAAACTCACAGCAGGATCTCAACTGAGTTCTTTTTTTTTTTTTTTTGACTTTTTTTTTAAATTGACGTGCAACACCATGTTAGTTTGTGTTATGCAGCTGAGTAATTTGAGATTTCTATATATTTGAAAATGATCACCACGCAAAGTCTAGTCACTATGTCATCACACAAAGATATTACATAGTTATTGACTGTTTTCCCATGCTGTATATTTCATAACCATGTCTCATTTATTTTCTTTTATTCCTTTTTAAAAAAATATATTTTTCTTTATTCTACTTTACAACACTGTATTGGTTTTGCCATACATTGACATGTCACGGGTGTACATGAGCTCCCAATCCTGATACCGCCTCGCACCTCCCACCCCATATCATCTCACTGGACCATCCCCGTGCACCAGCCCCAAGCATCCTATATCCTGTATCGAACATAGACTGGCGCTTCGTTTCTTACATGATAGTATACATGTTTCATTGCCAGTCTCCCAAATCATCCCACCCTCTCCCTCTCCCTCTCCCTCAGAGGCCAAAAGTCCATTCTATACATCTATGTCTCTTTTTTGTCTCACATACAGGGTCATCATTACTATCTTTCTAAATTCCATATATATGTGTCAGTGTACTATACTGGTGTTTTTCTTTCTGGCTTACTTCACTCTGTATAATTGGCTCCAGTTTCATCCATCCCATTAGAACTGAGTCAAATTTTTCTTTTTAAGGGCTGAGTAATACTCCATTGTGTATATGTACCACAGCTTTCTTATCCATTCATCTGCTGATGGACATCTAGGTTGCTTCCATGTCCTGGCTATTATAAACAGCGCTGCGATGAACATTGGGGTACATGTGTCTCTTTCAATTCTGGTTTCCTCGGTGTGTATGCCCAGCAGTGGGATTGCTGGGTCATAAGGCAGTTCTATTTGCATTTTTTGAAGGAATCTCCACACTGTTCTCCATACTAGCTATACTAACTTGCATTCCCACCAACAATGTAAGAGATTTCCTTTTCTCCACATCCCCTCCAGCATTTATTGCTTGTAGACTTTTGGATCACAGCCATTCTGACTGGTGTGAAATGGTACCTCATTGTGGTCTTGATTTGCATTTCTCTGATAATGAGTGATGTTGAGCATCTTTACATGTGTTTGTTAGCCATCCGTATGTCTTCTTTGGAGAAATGCTTATTTAGTTCTTTGGCCCATTTTTTTGATTGAATCGTTTATTTTTGTGGAGTTGAGCTGTATAAGTTGCTTGTATATTTTTGAGATTGGCTGTTTGTCAGTTGCTTCATTTGCTATTGTTTTCTCCCATTCAGAAGGCTGTCTTTTCACCTTACTTATAGTTTCCTTTGTTGTGCAGAAGCTTTTAATTTTAATTAGATCCCATTTGTTTATTTTTGCTTTTATTTCCAGTATTCTGGGAGGTGGATCATAGAGGATCCTGCTGTGATTTATGTCGGAGAGTGTTTTGTCTATGTTCTCCTCTAGGAGTTTTATAGTTTCTGGTCTTACATTTAGATCTTTAATCCATTTTGAGTTTATTTTTGTGTATGGTGTTAGAAAGAGGTCTAGTTTCATTCTTTTACAAGTGGTTGACCAGTTTTCCCAGCACCACTTGTTAAAGAGATTGTCTTTACTCCATTGGATATTCTTGCCTCCTTTGTCGAAGATAAGGTGTCCAAAGGTGTGTGGATTTATCTCAGGGCTTTCTATTTTGTTCCATTGATCTATATTTCTGTCTTTGTGCCAGTACCACACTGTCTTGATGACTGTGGCTTTGTAGTAGAGCCTGAAGTCAGGCAAGTTGATTCCTCCAGTTCCATTCTTTCTCAAGATTGCTTTTGCTATTCGAGGTTTTTTGTATTTCCATACAAATCTTGAAATTATTTGTTCTAGTTCTGGGAAAACTACTGCTGTTTGTCTTATAGGGATTGCCTTGAATCTGTAGATTGCTTTCGGTAGTATACTCATTTTCACTATATTGACGCTTCCAATCCATGAGCATGGTATATTTCTCCATCTATTAGTGTCCTCTTTGATTTCTTTCATCAGTGTTTTATAGTTTTCGATATATAGGTCTTTAGTTTCTTTAGGTAGGTATATTCCTAAGTATTTTATTCTTTTCGTTGCAATGGTGAATGGAATTGTTTCCTTAACTTCTTTTTCTACTTTCTCATTATTAGTGTATAGGAATGCAAGGGATTTCTGAGTGTTGATTTTATATCCTGCAACTTTACTATATTCATTGATTAGCTCTAGTAGTTTTCTGGTGGAGTCTTTAGGATTTTCTATATAGAGGATCATGTCATCTGCAAACAGTGAGAGTTTTACTTCTTCTTTTCCAATTTGGATTCCTTTTATTTCTTTTTCTGCTCTGATTGCTGTGGCCAAAACTTCCAGAACTATATTGAATAGTAGTGGTGAAAGTGGGCACCCTTGTCTTGTTCCTGACTTTAGGAGAAATGGTTTCAAATTTTTACAATTGAGGATAATGTTTGCTGTGGGTTTGTCATATATAGCTTTTATTATGCTGAGGTACGTTCCTTCTATTCCTGCTTTCTGACGAGTTTTTATCATAAATGGATGTTGAATTTTGTCAAAGGCCTTCTCTGCATCTATTGAGATAATCATATGGCTTTTATTTTTCAGTTTGTTAATGTGGTGAATTACACTGATTGATTTGCGGATATTGAAGAATCCTTGCATCCCTGGGATAAAGCCCACTTGGTCATGGTGTATGATCTTTTTAATGTGTTGCTGGATTCTGATTGCTAGATTTTTGTTAAGGATTTTTGCATCTATGTTCATCAGTGATATTGGCCTGTAGTTTTCTTTTTTTTGTGGTGTCTTTGTCAGGTTTTGGTATTAGGGTAATGGTGGCCTATTAGAATGAGTTTGGAAGTTTACCTTCCTCTGCAATTTTCTGGAAGACTTTGAGTAGGATAGGTGTTAGCTCTTCTAGAAATTTTTGGTAGAATTCAGCTATGAAGCCGTCTGGACCTGGGCTTTTGTTTGCTGGAAGATTTCTGATTACAGTTTCAATTTCCATGCTTGTGATGTGTCTGTTAAGATTTTCTCTTTCTTTCTGGTTCAGTTTTGGAAAGTTGTACTTTTCTAAGAATTTGTCCATTTCTTCCAAGTTGTCCATTTTATTGGCATATAATTGCTGATAGTAGTCTCTTATGATCCTTTGTATTTCTGTGTTGTCTGTCGTGATCTCTCCATTTTCATTTCTAATTTTATTGATTTGATTTTTTTCTCTTTATTTCTTGATAAGTCTGGCTAATGGTTTGTCAATTTTATTTATCCTTTCAAAGAACCAGCTTTTTTCTTTGTTGATTTTTGCTATGGTCTCTTTTGTTTCTTTTGCATTTATTTCTGCCCCAATTTTTAAGATTTCTTTCCTTCTACTAACTCTGGGGTTCTCTATTTCTTCCGTTTCTAGTTGCTTTAGGTGTAGAGTTAGGTTATTTATTTGACTTTTTTCTTGTTTCTTGAGGTATGCCTGTATTGCTATGAACTTTCCTCTTAGCACTGCTTTTACAGTGTCCCACAGGTTTTTTGTAGTTACGTTTTCATTTTCGTTCATTTCTATGCATATTTTGATTTCTTTTTTATTTCTTCTGTGATTTGTTGGTTATTCAGAAGGGTGTTGTTCAGCCTCCAAATGTTGGAATTTTTAATAGTTTTTTTCCTATAATTGAAATCTAACCTTAGTGCATCATGGTCAGAAAAGATGCTTGGAATGATTTTGATTTTTTTTTGAATTTATCAAGGTTAGATTTATGACCCAGGATGTGATCTATCCTGGAAAAGATTCTGTGTGCACTTGAGAAAAAAAAGGTGAAATTCATTGTTTTTGGGTGAAATGTCCTATAGATATCAATTAAGTCTAACTGGTCTATTGTATCATTTAAAGTTTGCGTTTCTTTGTTAATTTTCTGTTTAGTTGATCTGTCCATAAATGTGAGTGGGGTATTAAAGTCCCCCACTATTATTGTGTTATTGTTAATTTCCCCTTTCATGCTTGTTAGCATTTGTCTTACATATTGTGGTGTTCCTATGTTGGGTGCATGTATATGTATAATTGTTATATCTTCTTCTTGGATTGATCCTTTAATCATTATGTAGTGGCCTTCATTGTCCCTTTTCACAGCCTTTGTTTTAAAATCTATTTTATCTGATATGAGTATTGCTACTCCTGCTTTCTTTTGCTCTCTATTTGCATGGAATATCTTTTTCCAGCCCTTCACTTTCAGTCTGTATGTGTCCATTGTTTTGGGGTAGGTCTCTTGTAGGCAGCATATATAGGGATCTTGTTTTTGTATCCATTCAGCCAGTCTTTGCCTTTTGGTTGGGGCATTCAACCCATTTACGTTTAAGGTAATTATTGATAAGTATGATCCTGTTGCCATTTACTTTATTGTTTTAGATTCGGGTTTATACACCCTTTTTGTGTTTCCTGTCTAAAGTCTATCCTTTAGCATTTGTTGGAGAGCTGGTTTAGTGGTGCTGAATTCTCTCAGCTTTTGCTTGTCTGTAAAGCTTTTGATTTCTCCTTCATATTTGAATGAGATACTTGCTGGGTATAGTAGTCTTGACAGTAGATTATTATCTTTCATCACTTTAAGTATGTCTTGCCTTTCCCTCCTGGCCTGAAGAGTTTCTATTGAAAGATCTGCAGTTGTTCTTATGGGGATCCCCTTGTGTGTTATTTGTTGTTTTCCCTTGCAGCTTTTAATATTTGTTCTTTGTGTTTGGTCTTTGTTAATTTGATTAATATATGTCTTGGGGTGTTTCGCCTTGGGTTTATCCTGTTTGGCACTCTCTGGGTTTCTTGGACTTGGGTGATTATTTCCTTCCCCATTTTAGGGAATTTGTAAGCTATTATCTCCTCAAGTATTTTCTCATGGTCTTTCTTTTTGTCTTCTTCTTCTGGGACTCCTATAATTCGAATGTTGGAGCGTTTCATATTGTTCTGGAGGTCTCTGAGGTTGTCCTCATTTCTTTTAATTCGTTTTTCTTTTTTCCTTGCTGATTCATTTATTTCTACCATTCTATCTTCTATTTCACTAATCCTATCTTCTGTCTCTGTTATTCTACTATTTGTTGCCTCCAGAGTGTTTCTGATCTCATTTATTGCATTATTCATTATATGTTGACTCTTTTTTATTTCTTTTAGGTCCTTGTTAAACCTTTCTTGCATCTTCTCAATCAATGACCCCAGACTATTTATCTGTGCTTCCATTTTGATTTCAAGATTTTGGATCATTTTCACTATCAGTATTCGGAATTCTTTCTCAGGTAGATTCCCTATCTCTTCCTCTTTTGTTTGGTTTGGTGGGCATTTCTCCTGTTCCTTTACCTGCTGGGTATTCCTCTGTCTCTTCACCTTGGTTATAATGCTGCGTTTGGGGTGGTCTTTCTGTATTCTGGGACTTTGTGGAGTTCTCTTTATTATTGAGCTTCCTCACTGTGTGTGGGGTTGTATCAGTGGCTTGTCAAGGTTTCTTGATTAGGGAGGCTTGTGTTGGAGTTCTGGTGGGTGGAGCTGGATTTCTTCTCTCTGGAGTGCTGTGAAGTGTCTAGTAATGGGTTATGAGATGTCAGTGGTTTTGGAATATTTTTGAGCTGCCTGTATATTGAAGCTCAGGGGTGTGTTCTTGTGTTGCTGGAGAATTTGCATGGTATGTCTTGCTCTGGAACTTGTTGGCCCTTGGGTGGTGCTCGGTTTCAGTGTAGGTATGGAGGCATTTGATGAGCTCTTATCGAATAATGTTCCTTGTATTCAGGAATTCTCTGATGTTCTCAGGGTTTGGACTTAAGCCTCCTGATTCTGGTTTTCAGTTTTATTTTTACAATAGCTTCAGGACTTCTCCATCTATACAGCACTGATGTTAAAACATCTAGGTTAATTAAAGATGAAATGTTGTTCCACATTGAGAGTCACCCATAGAGGATCATTGAGTTACATGGAGAAGAGAAGAAGGAGGGGGTAGTTAGAGGTGACTGAAATGAGATAGGTGGAATCAAAAGAGGAGAGAGCAAGCTAGCCAGTAATCACTTCCTTATGTGTGCTCCACAGTCTGACCTCTCAGAGATGTTCGCAGAGTTATACAGGGAAGAGGAGAGGGAGGAAGTAGACAGAGGTGGCCAGGGAGATAAAAGAGGGAGATGAAAAAGAGGGAGACAGATCCGGCCAGTAACCAGTTCCCTGAATGTTCTCCACCTTCTGGAACACACAGAGATTCACAGAGTTGGGTAGAGAAGAGAAGGGGGAGGGAGGAGACAGAGGCCACCTGGTGGAGAAAAACAGAGTCCAAAGGAGGAGAGAGTGGTCAAGCCAGTAATCTTGCACTCATGTAAAATTGGGTACTGAAGATTAGGTTTTTAAATGTACAAAATTGACAACAAATACCAAAATGCAAAGATTAAAAATCTGGAGTAGAGATTGGATTTTCAAAAATACAATATTAAAGAAAAGAAGGAGAAAAAAAAGAAAAAAACCCCACCAGGATTATTAAGACAACATCCACCACAATAAGACTATATACAGTGTTTGCTTTAAAAATAGGGTTGGTTTTTTTTTTTTGGAAAGTAATAATAGGTTATAAAAATAGTAATTAGAGAAATAGAGGACTTAAAAATTTAAGAAAGTTAAAAAAAGGAGTCAAAAAGAAAAGAAGAAAAATAAAATTAACAAATTTTTTTTTAAAAAGGATAAAACATTCCCGCATCCACATCAACTCAAAAAAAAAATTTTTGATCATAATATTAGTAAAGGTATATCTGGCCCTTTCTCTGGCATTGTGGACTGTATGGGGTCACTACCAAGGCAGTTTCCTCTGTTTGACTTCCTCTGTTTGCTGGTCTCTTCCGTGTCTGATTTCCATCTTGACACAGGGAGGGCGGTGGTGGACTCTACGCTGGGCTTGCCCCTGCTCGCGGTGCACACCGCTCAGGTTCTACATTGCTCCATCAGGTAACCGTCTGAGGCAGGCCCTAGGCTTCATGCACCTCCCTAGTCTAAGCCACTCAGGCTCGGCGCTCAGGAAGCCCCCCGAGGTGCAGATTTGGTTGGGCCTGTATTTTGTGCCCTTCCCTGGTCCATGTAGCTAGGGAGTTTGGCGAGTGCAATTGCTGTGATTTCTGGCCTTTCTGTGCTGCTTCGTTTTCTGGGTGTACCGCTGGGGCTCCTTCTCAGGCGGATGATGACTGTCCAGAGCCCCCAGAAGCCTTAGTTAGCAAAGAAACCTGCTTGCAATTTGGTAGGTAATGTCTCCCCTTGGGCTGCGATTGCCCCCTTCCAGCCGTTAAGGCTCTGGCTGCCTGTCACCAGAGGGGGATGGTCTGCAGCCGGCTATTTCCAATCCGTCCTTTGTTCTGAGCGCAGTCCTGGCGGTATCATGTTTGAGCGTTTCGCGTGGTAGCTATCCCACAGTCTGATTTGCTAGCCCAAGTTAGTTCATTCTGGTTACACACGGGCCACCCGATTCTCGAGAAAAGCACTGCAGCCCAGGTCTCCCTCGGCCCGCACTGCCACTTGGCCTCCCACTCCTCCCCTGCCCAACCCCCACTTGCTAGTGGCGGATGCAGGCATTTGTGCTGCTTATCCACTGGGGGATTTACTGCTGGGCTCGTAATCTGTTGGTTTTAATTATTTATTTATTTTTCCTTCCTGTTATGTTGCCCTCTGTGCTTCCAAGGCTCGCCACAGATTCGGCTGCGAGAATGTTTCCTGGTGTTTGGAAACCTCTCTTTTTAAGAGTCTCTTCCTGGGATGGGATTCCCTTCCTGGGATGGAGTTCCCTCTCTACCTCCTTTGTCTCTTTTTTCATCTTTTATATTTTTTCCTACCTGTTTTTGAAGCCAATGATCTGCTTTGCTGGATGCCTGATGTCCTCTGCCAGCATTCAGAAGCTGTTTTGTGGAATTTACTCAGCGTTGAAATGTTCTTTTGATGAATTAGTTAGGGAAAAAGTCGTCTCCCCATCCTATGCCTCTGCCATCTTTGGACCGCTTCAGAGTTCTTTTAGAATAAATTATTTTACAAATTGAAATTTAGATCATACAGTGAAGATAGTTACAAATGTTTTTTATTATCTTATTAAAATTATACATTGTAATGTTCTTAACTAGACAAAATGCTTTACCACTTTTTAAATCTTTTTTTCAGCCTTTAAACAATACATATTTTATTGAAGAAATATATATGCACAATATTAAAATATTTTGAAAAATATACTGAAAGTGAAAGTTGTTCCATCGTGTCTTTGTGACCACATGGATTATACAGTCCATGGAATTCTTCAGGCCAGAATACTGGAGTGAGTAGCCTTTTCCTTCTCCAGTGGATCTTCTCAATCCAGGGATCAAACCCAGGTTTCCTGCATTGCAGGTGGATTCTTTACCAGCTGAGCCACAAAGCATAAAAAAGAGTAAACAATACACATCTCTCTCAACATGTACTCAATTTAAACACTTTAGAAATAATTGTAAGCATTATGTTATATACATTTCCAGAATTTTTCTTTGCAAAGACACATACTCATATGCATACATACATACAAATTCATAAATGTATACGTAAAATACATATTAGTTTATCACCTAAAAATAAATGCTGAAAATATTTTTATTAAGCACATATAAACCTTGAACTTGCCCAGTGGGTCAGTGGTAAAGAATCCTGCAATGCAGGAGCCACAGGAGATGCAGATTCAATCCCTGGGCTGGGAAGGTCCCTGGAGGAGTAGATGGCAACCCACTCAAGTATTCTTGCCTGGAAAATCCCATGGACAGAGGAGCCTGGTAGACGACAGTCCATAGGGTGGCAGAGACTTGGGCATGACTGAAGTGGCTGAACATGCATACAAGCCTCCTTCCTTCATGATCTTCAGTTATATTCTATTTTTTGTTGGATTCCTGTCTTCTAAAAAATTATTTGTTCAGTTAATATGAGATGTTTATATCTATCTAAAATGAAATTTACCTTGTTGCTATATATGAGGACTCATGCAGAAGCTTTCTCTTACTGCAAACCTAAGCAAAAGGGCTCCTGGGTACCATTTGGGGAGCTTGGATTGTATCTTCTATAGTTAAGGGATTACAGGTCACACTTGAACTCAAAGATGCGAACCTGCACCTTACAGCTGCTCTGTATAAAAGAGAGATTTCTGTGGTGGAAATAGCTGCATTTCTCGTTTGTGGTGGCTTTTGTTGTTGCTATTTAGTCACTCAGTCTTGTCTAGCTTTTGTGACCACGTGGGCTGTAGCCTGCCCGGCTCCTCTGCCACTGGATTTCCAGGCAGGACTGGAGTGGGTTGCACTTCCTTCTCAAGAATCTTTCTGATTCAGGTATTGAACCCATGTCTCCTGCATTTCAGGTGGATTCTTTATCACTGAACCCCCAGCGAAGCACTGTGGTGGCTAGGAATAAATCAGTATTATTGAGGGAAAGTTGTCAAGCTTGTAATGAAGAGACCAGGAAAAAGCTGAGAAAAGATCTTAATTAACTGGAAAAAATCCTAAAATTTATAACAAGTGTAATGCAGTGTTACACTGAAAAAAAAAGCAAAATTTAGTAGGTTTTAGTCCAGTAATTGAGAACTATCAATGTTATAAAATATGTGGCCTTACGTGTATTACCATAATACACTTAATTTCTGAGAAAAATTGTGAAAATAGGAATACATGGCTAGTTTCTCAACTTGATTAAGTGTTTGCATATGTGTGTGTATACAGGATTATAGGAGCATGTAATATATATTTCAAATCATACAACAGAATCATGATAAAAGTAATAGAAGCACCTCCATTACATTGTAACTAACACATGGTTACTCATTGTTCCTAATATACATTATTCTTGCCTTATTATTCAATTTGAATCAACCAAGAAACTGAATTATTTTTGTTCTTTGTCAGTTTTCATTTGCTAGTATCTTGTTGAGGGTTTTTTCATTTTTATTTATGAGAGCTATTGGTCTGTTGAATCAGTTCTGGTTATGTCTATCTACTTTTGGTATTAGGTTAATGTTTGCTTCCATGAATTAGGAAATATTTTCTTCTTCCATATTCTGAAAGAGATGGTGGAGATTTATACAATATTGACACAATAAAATGCAATTTGGAATAGTATGTTAATTTCAGGCAAAACAAACTTCAAAATAATAAATATTATTAATGAAAAATTGAATTACATGATGATAAAAATTCAATTCTCCAAGAAAGTATAACAATTCTAAATATATATGCATCTAGCAATAGAGCATGAAACTATATGAAACAAAATTGATAGAATTAAAATATAAATATCTGGTAGAATTCACTAGTGTTGCCATTTGAGATAGTGCATTCACTGTGGAAAGGGTTTTTCATTATCAGTTCAATGTATGTTGATAGATGCAGGTCAATTATGTTGACCTTTTCTTTTCTTGCATGAATTTAGGTTCATTTGCATTTCAAAGTATTCCATTTCATTTAAGTTATCAAGTATGTGGCATAAACTTGTAACATTCATTTATAAACATTTTGATATTCATTTGTCAATACTGATGATTCCTCTTTCATTTCTATCATTTGTCAAGTATGTCTTTTCTTTTTCTTAGTAAGGCTACACGGACATTTATCATTTTTGTGTTCTTTTCAAAGATTAGCTTTTGGTTTTGTTTCTTTATTTTTCTCTTAAATGTCATTGATTTCTGTTTTAATTTTTACTATTCATTTTATTCTGCTTGCTTTAGGCTAAAAGTATTCCTATTTCTTTAGTTTGTAAAGCGAAAATGATTCAGGTACTGATTTCAGATCTTTCCTCTTTTTAAATATGAATTTTATCCTATAAATTTTCTGCTAACTACTACTGCTTTTGCTGCATCCTAATAGTTTTGATAATTGTGGTTTTGTTTTGATTTAAAACATTTTAAAATTCTTGAGTCTTCTTTGAACCATGTCTTACCTAGAAGTGTGCTGTTGTTTAAAAAGTGAAAGTGTTAGTCACTCAGTTATGTCCAGCTCTTTGTGAATGCGTGGACTGTAGCCCGCCACACTCCTCTTGTCCATGGAATTCTCTAGGGAAGAATACTGGAGTAGGTAGACATTTCTTTTTCCAGGGGATCTTCTAGACCCAGGATTGCACCCCAGTCTCCTGCACTGTAGGCAGATTCTTTATTGTCTGAACCACCAGGGAAGCCCAAATATCTGGTGATTTTCTATCTTATTATGATTCCTAATTTAATTTCATCTTGACATGAAAACATACCTTGAAAGATTTTTATCCTTGTGAACTAGTTAAGGCATATTACGGCCTAGAATTTGTTCTATATGATGAATATTCTGTATTAAGGTGAAGGGAATATATATTCTGCTGTTGTAAGATGGAAAACTCTATAAATGTCAGTTAGATCTTGATTGACAGTGGTATTCAGGTTAACTATATTGTTAATAATTTGGGGGACTACAAGATCAACTGTTTAATCCTTGAGAGAGGGATATTGAATTTTCTATCCTAGAGCAGATTTTTATGTTTTTTTTTCTTTTACTTTTATCAGTTTTGCTTCATACAGTTTCATGCTCTATTGCTAGATGCATATATATTTAGAATTGTTATATTTTCTTGGAGAATTGAATTTTTGCCATCATGTAATTCTCCTACTTTTCATTAATAATATTTATCATTTTGAAGTTTGTTTTGCCTGAAGTTAACATACTATTCCAAATTGCATTTTATTAATGTCAGTATTGTATATTTCTCCAGTTCTTTGCTTTAAACTTATCTGGAAAGTATTCAGACTCACTTGTTATCCACCATGACAATCTCTGTCTTAGTATATTTAAAACATTCACACCTAAAGAGATTATTGATACAGTTGAGTATTCATATGTAATATTTTCTCATCATTGTACTTCTTTGCTCACCTTCCTTTCTTTTATTGACAGCTCTGATTTTTGCTGAACATTTTATACTCTTAAATTTTATCCCTCTCTTATGTATTAATGTATTAATTATACTTATTTTCAGTGGTTACATTAGAGTTTACAACACTTTTAACTAGTCTCAATGTACCTTCAAATTACATCACACTCTTTCTGTGTATAGCAAAGGGTTTTCAATCTTTCTTTTCCACTCTTTATTATAATAATTTCTCATTTATTTCATGTATCTGTTTTAATCATCAACACATTGTTACTACTATTGCTTTATAAACTTATCTCTTAGATTTAGAAGAAGTAAAATACAATATCTTATTTTCTCTTTCCTCTCTCCTAGTCCTTTCATTTCTTTGTAGACTCACACTTCTGACCTATTTTATTTTTGTTCTCCCCGAAAAACTTCTCTAAATATTTCTTGGAGATCAGGTCTGCTGTTAATGAATTCTTTCAGATTTTGTGTGCCTGACAATATCCGTATTTCTCCTTCACTTTTAGAGGTTAATATTACTGTAAATATAAATAACTTATATTTATCATCCTTCTTCTTCTCTGTGTTCCTGGATCTATCATTTGTTGTCTGTTAGTAATTTTGGGAAATAGCTATTGTTCCTTTAAATATGTTTTCTATTTCTATTATGCATATATTATACCTTTTTAAAACTGTTCTACATTACATGAATGTTCTGTTTTCTTTTTTAAAATTCTCCTATTTCTGCTTTGGAAATTTTTGTTGACATATGTACAAGTTACTGATTGTTTCTTTGGCTGTGTCAGATCTGCTAATGTGCACAAAGGCATTTTCCCTTTCTGTTACAATGTTGTTTTATTTCTGGCATTTTATTTTGATTCTTTCTTAGAGTACCCATCACTCTGATGATATTGTCCATTCATTCTTACATGTTTTTACTACCTTTTTCATTAACAGTATTAACACATATTAATATACTATTTCAGGTAATCAATAGGTATTTAAAATTCCCAGTCTGATAATTCCCACATCTGCATTATATTTGAGTGCTGCTTCTTTGCCTCTTTGTACCTTCAGGCTGTGAGATTTTCTGATTGTCAGTGTTTGTCTTTTGTCATGCTGATAATTTTTGTTGAAAAACATACATGTTATGTCAGATACTAGGAGCGGAAGTAAATAGACATTTACTGAGATTTATGTTATTCTGATTGGCTGGGCTATATTTAAAGCCTGTTGTAGGTTTCAGACTCCTCTAATATCACTAACTGTGTCTTTGGACTTCTTATGCATTTCTCCTTAAACAGAATTTGCACTGTGTAATTTATGTTATTATACTCCAGCCCTGTCAGTTTGGTGGGAAGGTTTGCAGGAGGAGAAAGATTCTATAATCTTATGGTTAACTCTCATTCTTCTAGTCTCCTTGATACTTGGGACTGTAACATTCCCAAGTGTTTCCCCAGTGTTCCAGTTTACTCTTTTTTCCTCTCTCTCTTTAGAAACAGGAATGCTAGTGAGAACGGAAGTGAAAAGAGTGCCCTTTGTTAATTTGGATAAGACTCTGGTAAGCTCTTTTTCCTTGGTAGAGAGAGTAGATGTTTGCTATGGAGCTTATTCTGGGCTTATTTCACATTGATTCTTGTTTCCTGCCCTCTGCCTGAACCACAAAAGGTTCAGGGGACAGTTCTCAGATCTTCATAGTGAGAGCTGTTGGGGTTCCTGATGGCAAAAGCTAGTGAAATGGGAAGCATTTCCCAAGACTGAAGCTCACAGGGGTTTCTAATATTCACACTACTCCATACTCAGCTTCTAGCAATTTATTAAAATCACCACCCACATATTCTTATTGGTGTCTGATCTGTATCTCTAGCCATTTCTGTTCCAGGTAAATAGACTTTGACTTTCAGTCTCTGGATTCACCTCTCTCTTCAGGTTCTGAGGTAGAAGTGTTCTGCAGTCTTTGTTCTTTGTCCCCAAGAAAAAGCATTGCTTTTCAGTTTGCTCAGCATTATTCTTGTTAAAGGATAGGCATGTGCACGCTCAGTCGTGTCCAACTCTTTGCAACCCCATGGACTGGGACCTGCCAGGTTCCTCTGTCCATGGGATTCTCTAGGCAAGAATACTGGAGTGGTTGACACCTCCTCCTCCAGGGATCTTCCCAATTCAGGGATCAAACCAGCATCTTCTGTGTCTCCTGCATTGGCAGGCAGATTCTTTTACCACTGAGCCACTTGGGAAGCCCAAAAGGGTAGGACTTATGACTTATCCTTGTATATTGGAGCCAAAACTGGAATTCTGCCCTTGAATTGTTATTATTTTCATGGCTCCACTGGGTCTTCATTGCTTTGCAGTTGCTCTCTGTGGTCACGGTGAACAGGCAGCTTCTCTGTTGTGGCGTGCAGGATTCTCACTGTGGAGGCTTCTCTTGTTGTGGAGCACAGACTCCAGGCGCACGGGGCTTCAGCAGCCGTGGCACACAGGTTCAGTGGTCGCAGCACGTGGGCTCAGCAGTTCTGGTGCATGGCCTTAGTTGCTCTGCAACATGTGGAATCTTCCTGGACCAGGGATTGAACTTGTGTCCCCTGCACTGGCAGGCGAATTCTTAGCCACTGTGTCCCCAGGGGAGCCCTGCCTATGAATTTTTAAAGTCAAAAATTTTAAATAATATTCCCCATGAAGTAAGAGAAATGTCTGGTATTAAGTGGCATTTTCTTACTTTTTAATGTTTCACATAGACTGTGGCCAAATTCTTTATTATCTAATGCAAGACATCAAAGGTTCCTTGTATGCAAGATACATATACACATTCTTTATCAGTCTCCATCTCTATGCTTGTTCACTGACACAAAGAAAATATGTCACAACCTTTAGGGAGATATTTGCTTCAATTATCAGGGAATAATATAAAGGTTGACTATCAACAGTAATTATTCTGTAAAGTAACGTTATCTACTGAGGAAGAACTCACATTTGATCAAAATTATTTCCTGAAAGTTATTTTCTCAGATCTGTATGTTTACTAACATGTTTCGGGGACAGTGGTTCAACATGAATGAAGTGTAGAATATGATGGAGTGAACTGGTGGCAGGTGGGAATGCTGTAGTAATCAGGGACAGATCTTGATAGCTCTTAAATGACATATTAAGGTGTTTTGGCTTTAATTACAATAGTGAGTTATTTGGAAAATTTAAAATAAGGCACTTAATATTTGAATTGGTCAGGCCACAGGACTAGAAAAGATCAGTTTTCATTCCAATCCCAAAGAAAGGCAATGCTAAAGAATATTGAAACTACTGCATAATTGCACATCTCACACACTGGCAAAGTAATGCTCAAAATTGTCCAAGCCAAGCTTCAGCAGTACATGAACCGAGAACTACCAGATGTTTAAGCTGGATTTAGAAAAGGCAGAAAACCAGAGATCAAATTGCCAACATGCGTTGGATTATTAAAAACCAGGAGAGTTCCAGAAAAAGATCTCCTTCTGCTTTATTGACTAACTAAAGCTTTGACTGTATAGGTCACAACAAACTGTGGAAAATTCTTCAAGAGATGAGAATACCAGACTACCTGACCTGACTCCTGAGGAATCTGTATGCAGGTCAAGAAGCAACAGTTAGGACCAGACTTGGAACAGTGGAATGGTTCCAGATTGAGAAAGGAATATATGTCAAGGCTGTATATTGTCACCCCGCTTACTTAACTTATATGCAGAGTACATCATGTGAAATGCTGGGCTGGATGAAGCACAAGCTGGAATCAAGAGTGCCAGGAAAAATATCAATAACCTCACATATGCAGATAATACCACCCTTATGGCAGAAAGTGAGAAAGAACTAGAAGTCTCTTGATGAAAGTGAAAGTGGAGAGTGAAAAATCTGGCTTAAAACTCAACATTCAAAAGCAAAGATCATGGCATCCAGTCCCATCACTTCATGGCAAATAGATGGGTAAACAATGGAAACAATGATAGACTTTGTTTTCTTGGACTCGAAAATCACTGCAGATGGTGGCTGAAGCCATGAAATCAAAAGACGCTTGTTCCTTAGAAGAAAAGCTATGATCATCTTAGACAGCATATTAAAAGCAGAGACATTGCTTTGCCAACAAAGGTCTGTCTAGTCAAAACTATGGTTTTTTCAGTAATCATGTATGAATGTGAGAGTTGGGTAATAAAGAAAACTGAGTGCTGAAGAATTGATGCTTTTGATCTATGGTGTTGGAGAAGACTCTTGAGAGTCCCTTGGACTGCAAGGAGAGCCAACCAATTAATCCTAAAGGAAATCAGTCCTGAATATTCACTGGAGGGACTGAGGCTGAAGCTGAAACTCCAGTACTTTGGCCACCTGATCCTAAGGGCCAACTGCCAGGAAAAGACTCTGATTCTTGGAAAGATTGAAGGCAGGATGAGAAGGGGATGACCAGTGATGAAATGGCTAGATGCCAATACCAATTCAATGGACATGAGTTTGAGCAAGCTCTGGGAGTTGGTGATGAACAAGGAAGCCTGGCGTGCTGTAGCCATGCGGTCACAAAGAGTCAGACGAGACCGAGTGGCTGAACTGAACTGAACTGAACTGAAACGTTTGAAAAAGTTTCTTTGACTTCAGTATGAAGAATTGATTATACTGAGGCAAAAGTACGTCAAAAATGATCAAATAGGGAAATCATGCAGGATTTCAAACAAATCGAAGTAGCTGGCTTTGACACTACTTTTTGTAGATGATGTTTGCATCAGCTGAGTGAAAAGGTAAATCAACATGCCTCATGTTTATTTTCTAGGACTGAGTTGGTTGAAAGATAAAATGAATGCTTGATTAATTTTATTTTATTTATGCTTATTCTCAAGAAAAAAATATGATAGTGTTTCTATGATAATTTATCTTTAATTACACTGGGGTTAGATTGTTCCCTAAGATTAAAACATAGAATGTAACTTATTCACACAGATTGATGAAAATGTGTCTATGTTCCCAGATGAAAAAGTGCTGGTTTTCCAAGCTTTTATTACATCTCAGATTCAGAGTTACAAGCTCACGACCCTGGCTGACAAGTATGTAGGAGGGGTGGGTGATATTATCCCTTGGGTAGGGGTAGTTTTTTATATAGATCCTATATTTGTCTTTGCAAGAAATATCCCCTTTCATGCACATATTTTTTAAAATTAGTATTTACATGTGGGTGAATACTTTTGGCTTCAACTATGCCAGGACTAAACTTCTTAGGCTGTTGTTACAAAGGGTCGGGTGCATAGATAATCCTCTTCACTCTCTCTTTCTATACTTAAGTCAGATAAAAACTCAAAAGAATTTAAGTAACTTAGCCATACAAACCAGAAGCAACTATGTTTTAGTGGAAAACTAATGAGTTTTGATATTGTATCTGGTTTCTGATCTCAGCTTTATCATTTACTATGCAAGACTTGATCATGTTTATTAAAATCATTACATTTTAGTTTTATCATCTGTGTAGCAGTGAACATAATCACACCTATCTTTCTGGGTGTAAAGTTTACATGAAATTATATGCATAATGTGTTTAATTTCCTTTCTGGCACATAGTAGACACCTAATATAACGATTTTCCCTGTAATTATTATTACTGTTATTAAGGATATGAATAGTTAGATCTAGATTGGAGATAAGCAACTTGAGACAAACATGCATGAACTAGAGAGTTGAGGCTAAGCCAAAATGATTAGAAAGTACTGAGGCCAAGTTTGGAAACTAAGATCGTTTGACAAGGGCAAGAAAGGCCAAATGCAAGGGCAAAAAAGAAAGGAAAAAAAGTGATCACGTGACCTTTGAAATCGAATGACATTAGCAGCCAAAGAGGACTATCTTGAGTAACAGATAAAATAGAATTAACTGTTTGAACTCTAGTTTTGCTGGTGCTGATATTAGGTAGAGAGTTTTTTTTTTTTTTTTTTAAAGAAATATTTGTTGGTGTATAGTTGCTTTACAGTGTTGTGTTAGCTTTGCTGTACAACAAAATGAATCGGCCACATATATGCGAATGCTGCTGCTGTTGAGTTGCTTCCGTTGTGTCCCACTCTGCGATCCAATGGGCAGCAGCCTGCCAGGCTCCTCTGTTCACGGGATTCTCCAGGCAAGGGTACTAGAGTAGGCTGCCATGCCCTTCTCCAGGGGATCTTCCCGACTGAGGGGTCGAACTCAGGTCCCCTGCATTGCAGGCACATTCTTTACCCCTGAGCCACCAGGAAGTGAAGTTAAGTGAAGTGAAGTCGCTCAGTCGTGTCCGACTCTTTGTGACCCCATGGACTGTAGCTTACCAGGCTCCTCCCTCCATGGGATTCTACAGGCAAGAGTACTGGAGTGGGTTACCATTTCCTCCTCCAGAGCCACCAGGGAAGGCCCGCCTATATGTATAATATACCCTCCCTTTTGGACTGCTTTCCCATTCAGAATGGTATAGTCCAGAGTTGGCCCTTGATTTTATGACCCCCAACAGTGTTGTGACCCAGTTTTCTGTAATTTGTGATCCTCCAAAACATTAAAATTTTAAATAGTTATGATTTTTGAATGTAATTAATGTGTCTTATGGTATGATATTTATTTCATAAACTCACATTCCTTTCATAAATACATGTGTTTATATTTATGAAATGAATGTTATCACAGAAATTAACTTTAAACTTTCAACCTAAAAATGAACAATTATTTCTGAATAACATGAAAGCTTCATTTTATAATTTACCTTGTATATTCCAATGTGAAATTCAGCTAGTGGAATACAGTAAGGCAAATAAGATAGATTTTCATAGAATAAAATAAGCTTTAATCAAAAATTTAAATTTATCAACATATTAAGAAAGCAACTCGTTCATCTTTTTATTTTGTTTTTGAAAATGAGATATCCTATTTAAAGTTCAGAATATACCTGGCATATAGTTATTATTCTTAATTAAGAGAAGAATCTGAAGTTTTGAAAGTCAAGAGAATTGCTCAAGTTTCCTGAGATAAGGAAGCAGGATGAAGACTGAAAGACTTTTGCTCATGTGTTCTGGACACAAAATTCCATGTTCTCTCTGTAAGTTTATATCTTTTGTTAGACAATTAGGCTAAATTAGAAACAAGGATGCCAATATGGTAAGTATCCATTGCACATACTTATGATGTTTTCAGTCATTCCATATTCTGTGAATCCAATGAGAAGATGTAAACTTTAGCAGGTGGTTATATCTTTCGTAGTAGATACTTTTCTGGTAGAATTATTTTGGCCATTCTATTAAGCAGAAATATTCAAACTTAGTTTATCATTTGTTTGTGCATTGACAGAAACTCTATATTATTTATTGAGAGGAGGAATGCCTTTAAGAAGTGACATATAAATAGAACTGTTTATATATATATATTTTTAAATCAGCATGCCATGGGTTTCATTTCAGCCACTGTACTGTATGAACTCTATGAAATTTTGTCTGTATCCCTTTCCCATAAAAGGAGATAACTCCTTCAGAGATTTCTTTAGAACTTTAAAGAATGTGTTTAAAATGTCAAGGAGAATCCATAGCATATAATCAGCAACAAACTAGTTTTCTTCCCTTTATGTATACATGCCCCTCATCTTTCTATGGAGATAAGATGGTACTTCATCTAGATGAGAAAAACAACTTTATTTCTAAGTCTTAATGAAATACCAATCCTGATCTTCATTTTTCTAAAACATTGTATCAATGTAATTTCTATATTTATTGGTTTTATTCAAGGGCAAACAGGTCCCAAAATTCAAGGGCTTATATTCACAAGGACTTATTTATCTTTCATTTTACATCTAGGTGGTTGGTTGGTGGTGATTCTGTTCCAGGTTCCTACTTATTCAAGGTTGTAGCTCCATTGCAGGTGTCTTCTTATTCAGAGTTGTGCTACTGGAGAAATCATTGTAAAGAGCATATTTCTTAGGAATGCAGTTTAGATTTTATATATATATATATATATATAATATATGTGTGTGCATATATATGTATATAGAAAGAGAGAACTAGAATGATCTCTCTCTATATAGTTATAGATATACAGAACTAAGATATATATTCTAGCTCTATATACACAAAACTATACATACATAGTTCTATATATAGTTCTATATACATAGAACTAGAATGATCGATAGATAAAATTCCTAGAAGAACCACTGGACGTATTTTTCCAGGATATATATAAAATACATCCAGTGGCTCTTGCAGGAATTTTATCTATCGGTCATTCTAGGTTTTCAAAATGTTTTACATTTAAACTAAGGTAGTTTACCTCACTAAGTTACATTTTAACATTATGCCCTTGGGTTTCGTTGAAAGTCACTACCAGAATGAGCAGTATAAATGCTCTATTTCAAGAGCAATAACCATGTTATTGCAGCTATTTCATCAGTTAGGCTCTCTATAAAGTCATAGATAAGAAATCTTTTGGAATTCAGACATTTAAAAGATGTTATTTCCTTGACTAATGGAGATATTTTCCCTCTGGATTCATTTACTGTTTTGCTTTGGCTATGAGGAAGCCCAAAAACAAATGTAAAGTGCAGTCACTTAAATTACGTTTATCTTTATGGTTGGCCCATGTTGACATTTACCTCTGTCAGACCCTCATTTTCTACTCCTATGTGTTTTGTATTTATATCTATTCATATATATTTATTATTATTAACCCCTTTGTAAAAACAAGACGTGTGTGTGTATTTGCAGTTTAGCAGCATAAACTTACTGTGCTGAGGAGAATTGGTTGATATATAAAAACTGTCACCTATTTAAGTTGATGATTTTTTCTAAGGAGTTGGCCAAATTAAATAACTAGGACAAAAGATCCATGCTTCTGCTTTTTAAAAACCAGGTTAGTATTTTCAATGTGATTGGTGTCACTGGGTATTTCCAGGTGAAAGGCTATGCATGCAATCCCTTCAGGGAAAACTGTTAATAGCTATTAAAATAGAAGCTATTAAGAACAATAAATCATATTCCCTATCATTTCAGTGATTAAGCTTTTCTTTGGGGGCCTCAAATAAAGGTACTTTCGGTTTTGAAAGGTGAAAAAAAGAGAAGGTCTGGAAGAATCTGTATGAGAGGAAGAATGAATATGGAAAACATGAGCTTTGGAGTCAGGCCAACCTGGTTTGGCTGCCAAGCTCTGCCAACTATGAGCAGTATGAATTCATACTGATTTCATAACCTCTGTAAAATTCTCTTTCTGTGACCTTCATACTGGTGTATAATATGCAAACAGTACCATAAGTCTTAAGTGTAAGGACATGAATTTTTGTATATATCTATTGCCAATTAACCATGACCTAATATAAGAACTGGGACATTTATGAGACACAACCCACAGGTGCCCCTTACCAGTCCATCTGCACAGAAGTAACCATTGTTCTGACTTCTTTGACTATGAATTTGTTTTGCTTGAAAAAAAATACACTTACCTAAATTCATACCATACATATACTTTTGTGACTGGCTTTATTCACTTGATATTTTTGTGAGTTTCATCCATTTTATTAAGTATACCAGTAGATCTTTTTGCTAATGTGTCATATCCCATTGGATAAGTGTTCATTTTGTTTAGCCATACTACTGTTGATGGGAATTTAGTTTGTTTCTATTGGGGAGCTTTTATGAATAAATCTACTTCAAAAGTCTTTTGTGAACTGTGGGCTTACAATCTCGTTTTCCTTAAATATTTTCCTACATGTTGGAAATGTAGGATCATAGAGTAGGCATACATTAAGCTTAAATGAAACTGATTTCAAAAATAGTTGCATCAATATACACTCAATGGATGGTACTTCCATTTGCTTCATATCATTGCCCACACTTGATAGTGTGAGTCCTTTTAAAAGTGTGTATTCATGTATCATTTTGGCTTCAGTTTGCATTTCCATGAAGGCTATTGTTTTGTACACTTTTTATACAGTAGCCCCTACACATTGTGTTTTTTTTTTCACATTGTGTTTTAAGAAGAACTTTTTTCATCTACTTTGCTCAATATTATTATTAAATTGTTGGTCTTTCTATTGATAGTTTTAGTTCTTTGTCAGACATTTGCATTGATACTATCTTCTCCCAGTCTTCTTCTTGACTTGTATCCTAACTGATGCTACATCATAGACAGAGGTTCTTAATTTTAATAAAGCCAATATATAAATCATTTTTTATATGTAGTCAATTTTGTGTCCTGTTGTGGAAGTTGATGTCTACTCAAGGGTCAGAAAATGTATTTTATTTTCTCTTAAAAGTTTTGGCCTTTTATCTTTCACATTTAGATGGATGATCCATGTCAACTTCATCCACTTAGGTATATAGAATGAGGCCACTATCATGGTTCACTGTTTGTTATGAAGATATCCAATTTTCCAGTACGTTTATTAGACAAACCCTACATTGTTTACCATAAGTCAAGTGAATGTTTAATTATGGGTGTTTCTGCATTTTTTTCCATTGGTTTAATTGCTCCATTTGTCTATCTTTGCATTGTTACTTCACAGTCTTAATTACTGTAGCTTCATGGCACATTTTAAGATCCAGTGTTACAAGTTTTTGAATTCATTTATTTTCAAGATATGAGATCTAGACCATTCTAAGTCATTTTCATTCTTATATAAACTTCAGTTTTTAAATACTTTTATTTATTTATTTTAATAAAGACCCGGCTGTGTTCGGGCTTCTTACTGCGAGGGGCTTTTCTCTAGTTGTAATGAGCAGGAGCTACTCTCTAGTTGCAATGCGCAGCTTTCTCATCGCAGTGGCGTCTGCTGTTGCAGAGCATGGATTCTAGGGCCTGCAGGCTTCAGTAGCTGCAACATGTGGGCTCAGTGGCTGTGGATCCTAGACTCTAGAGCACAGGCTCAGTAGTCGGGTATGGGCTTTGTTGTTCCACAGCATGTGGGAAATCCCCAGATCAGGGATGGAATTCATGTATTCTGCATTGGCAGGCAGATTCTTTACCACTGAGCCACCAGGGGTGCCCCTCATTTAAACTTTAAATCCACGTTGTTGATTTCTAAGATATGTATGGAAATACACATTTCCTTTGAATGCATATGAAAATGAAAACTGGATCTCAAAAATATACCTGTAATCCCACATTCATTGCAGCATTATCCACAGTAACCAATGTTTGGAAACCACCTAAATGTCTGTCAATGGATGATCACCTTGTTGATTTCCAAGATATATGTGGGAAATCAACATTGGATACATTCCCAGAATTGAGACTGCTGGGTCATATAGTAGGTAGTTCTGTTTTTGAGGAACCTCCATAATATGTTCTATAGAGGCTGCACTGATCTTTACATTCTTATCAAAATGCACAGGTTTTCCCTTTCTACCATCTCCTTGCCAGCACTTGTTGTCGCTTGTCTTTTTTTTTTTCTGTGAGATTGTGTATTTGAGTATATATGTGTGATTGTGTATATGTGTGTGAGTGGGTCTCTGAGTGAGAGCGTGTGTTAGAGTATGTGTATGAGTGTATGTGTGTGTACCCCATGATAGGGTGTGTGTTCAAGGGCTAGTGTAGTGTGTAAGTATGTGCACACGCATTGACACGTGTATTGGGTACAAGGTAAGTTCCCCAGCACTCCAGTGAACAGGAGAGCACCGGGATTTTCTAACCGGTAAGGACTCCCCAGATGGGCAGCCTGGCTTAGGGCAGCCTTTCTCCTCGGCTGTGGGAGAGTCTGTCCTTGGACCTGCCCTGAGCCTCTTTCACAGTTTACTTTGTGGGTGCTTTGGGCTGAGGGCAGGGAGAGTAGCTCTCTGAGATGTTTCCCCACTGATCTAAAATGTCTGACTCCATCAGAAGGCAATAAGAGAGATGGAGAATCCAGAGGGTTGGAAGTGAAACCAGACGCAGGTGAAACCTTGGAGGACGACTGCCTCCTTGGCCGCAGCCTGTTACTGCATCAGAGAGGAGCGGGGCAGGATATGGATACCCTCCCAGGGTCAGAAAGCTCCTGGCTGCGGGACCCCTCAGGGTCTACCAGGGTCTCAGGATACTGTGAGAAAGCAGTGTATGTCTCAGCAGGGAGAATTTTGATTTGCGTTCTGGTTTGAGCAGAGAGAGGGCGGGCCTGAGAGGCAGGGAGGATGGACCCGTCCCTGACCACTTGACTGGCATCCTGCACTCTCCGCAGGAGAAGCCGTGGGGAACCCCACCAGTGCCATGGCCTTGGCGAGGGACCTGGCTGTGTCCAGGGCCGTGACAGCGCCCTGGGCCTCTTTCGGACCTCAGACATCTTCCTCACGCTCTGCATCGGGCTCCACCTGCTGCTGCCCTCGCTGGTCTACGCCAGGTGAGGCCCTACCGTTCGCTGTCTCCACAGCATCCTTTTTAATGTTTGTTTTATCTTTTATGTTATCTACTTGTGTTCATCTGTCATCTAATGAGATGTCATGTTTGTTTCCTGGTTTGCTGTTCATCCCCCACTGGAGTGAGACCAGAGCAGAAATAGTGTAGATTTCATTTGCTGCTGTATCTTGTGCCTGGAGCTTTGCATGGCTCATAGTAGTCGCTCAATAAATTGGTTGGCCTGATGAGTGTAAGAAGTTGGCTTTGCACTGTACTCCCAAGCAACTAGAGCCTGCACATATTCACTCAAAGAAAGGCAGTGGAAGTGAGACCTGAAAAATGATAATTACTCTTATCTTTTTGATGGTGACCATCCCAACAGGCGTTAGGTGATATCTCACTGCTGTTTTGATTTGCAGTTTTCTAATAATCAGTGCTAATGAACATCTTTTCATGTGCCTGTTGCAGATCTTTGTCTTCTTTGGAAAAATGTCTATTCAGAGCCTCCGCCCACTTTTTTAATCAGGTTATTTTCTTGTTGCTGATTGCGTAGATTACATGTTTTGGATTTTGAAAATTTAACAGATTATGACTTGTACATATTTGCTTCTGTTCCATAGGTTGTCTTTTCATTTTGTGAAGGATTTTTTTCTTTGCTGTGAGGAAACTTTTAGTATGATGCAGTTTTACTTGTTCGTTTTTACTTTTGGTGTCAAATCCAAAACTTTTAGCTGCAACTAATGTCCAGGAACTTACCCACTATGTTTTATTCTAGGAATTTTATAGTTTCAGGTATTAAATTTGAGTCTTTAATCTACCTTGAAATGCTTTTATGTGTTTAGTGTAAGATAGGGTCTGATTTTATTCTTTTCTATGTGAGTGTACAGTTTTCCAAACACTGTATGTTGAAGAGACTATCTTTTTCTATTGTATATTCTTGACTCCTAATAAATTGGCCATACATACATGGGTTTATTTCTGGGCTCTTAATTATGCTCCAGCAATCTATGTGCCCGTTTTTCTGTAAATGCCATGCTCTTTTGATGGACTTCACAGGTGGCACTTGGGGTAAGGAACCTGCCTGCCAGTGCAGGGGACAAAAGAGTCATGGATTCGATCCCTGAGTCAGGAAGATCCCCTGGAATAAGGCGCAGTAACCCACTCCTGTACTCTTGTCTGGAAAATCCTATGGGCAGAGTAGCCTGGCAGGTTACAGTCCACAGGGTTGCAAAGAGTTGGACATGACTGAAGCAATTTAGCACACACACACATCCTGTTCTGACAGCTATACTTTGTAATATTGTTTGAAATAGGTGTGATACCTCCAGCTTTGTTCTTTCTTGAAATTGTTTTTGTTATTCAGGAACTTTTGTAGTTAAACACATATTTAGGTTTCTTTTAATATCTCTGTGAAAAATACTATTCGAATGTTGATAAAGATTGCCTTGAATCTGTAGATCATTTTGGGTTGTATGGCTATTTTACCAATAATAATTCTTTCCATTCATGAGCTTGAAATATCTTTCCATTTATTTTATCTTAAAATTTTTTCATCAGTAAAAAAAAATCATAGAACCAGAGAGTAGAATGATGGTTGCCAGGCACTAGGGGTTAAGGGGGCAGATATAGAAAGATGTTGGTTAGAGGTTACAAACTTTCAGTTATAAGATGAATAAGTTCTGGAAGTCTGATGCATATCATGATGATTGAAGTTAACAAGACTATCTTGTATACTTAAAGTTCACTGAGAGTAGATCCTAAGTGTTCTTACCATACATACAAAAAAGCTAACTCTGTGAGGTGATGAATATTTTAATTAGTTTGATTGTGGTAATCACTTCACAGTGTGTACATATATTAAGTCTTGTCTTACACCTTTAAAAATTATATGCACAACCTGAATTTTAAGAAAAGTTCTTGGTCACATCTGTAAATGCAAAGACCCTTTCTCAAATAAGGTAAACAGGGACTGGAACCCAATATCTTTCAGGTCACCAGTTGGCCCATTACATTAATCAGGAGTTGTCTTGTTCTATTGAAAATAATGAATTAAGGATTGAAATATTTAAATTTCATTCAAAGTATATAAAATATGAATATATTTTCATCAAAAGTATAAATTTAAGTAAGCATCAATAAACGTTTAAAGAAACAGAAAACGCTTACTCTCCATTTTTTCTTCTTTGAGTATGTCTTTTTAAATTTTTAATCTGCATTTAACATTTCCTCTGCCTTGCATTTTTAAAAAAGCATTTCACTATGGTGTGCTTATATGTGATTTATTTGTACCTTTGATCTGTCTAGTCTTTTTAATTTCTTGAATCATGGTTGATATTTTTCTTCAGCTTTAGAAATTTTCAGCCAGTTATTGACTTCAGCTATCCTGCAATTTTAACTTCTTTTGGGAATGAAATTTCAACTATGTTTAGCCTGTTATACTGGGTAGCACGTGTTTGTCATGGTCTTTTCTATTCTCTCATTCTTGTTTTCTTTGTGTTCATTTTGGAAAACTTCTAATAATGATCTTTGAATTTTCTAATTTGATCTTACAAAATTCTGTCCATTGAGTTCTTCGTTTCAGCCATTGTATGTTTCAGTTCTAGATGTTCCATTAGATTATTTTATATGTTTTCCTTTTAACATTTTTTTTTGTATTTATGTATTTTTTCTATAATATCCTGTTTTTTTAAATGTTTTGGTTTTAATAGTTTTAATGTTTAAAAGCTTTTATGGTATTTACATGGTCTGACAAATTGATGTTATGCTTCCTGTTTTGTTTTTGTATTTCTCTTTGGCATTGGTCATATTTTCTTCCCTTTTTGTATGCAGTTTACTTTGATAGAATTACTATATGCCTGGCATTTTGTATGACAGGACTGTGATGTTTGCTGTATGGTATTTTTCACCAGGGAAGGACTCCACTTTGCTTTTTTAATCAGTTGGAATGATTAGCTAATTCCTACAGACAATTTTGTTGTAGCTGAGCTGAGTTACAATTTAGTAAAGAGACGTCTTAGCATTAATTCTTTAGATAAAGATCTACCACATTTTCATTTGAGAACACAGCAGTATTTGTCTTCTCACACCTAAGACATTTGTGTGTGAGTGTGTGTGTTGAAGGAGTGATGGGGAGGTGTTCAGATCTGTCCTTTCAATGCTTTGGCATTTCACTCGTTTTTTTTTTTTTAATTTAACATTTTTAAATTGAAGTATGGTTGCTCTGGGCTTCTGTGATGGCACAGCTGGTAAAGAATCTGCCTGGAATGCAGGAGACACAGGTTCAGTCCCTGGGTCTGGAAGATCCCCTAGAGGAGGAAATGGCAACCCACTCCAGTATTCTTGCCTGAAAAATCCCATGGACAGAGAAGCCTACAGTCCAAAGGGTCACAAAGGGTTGGACATGACTAAGCAACCAAACACACACACATATAGTTGCTTTACAGTGTTGTATTAATTTCTCCTGTACAGCAAAGGGATTTAGACATATGTATTCTTTTTAGTATACTTTTCCATCCACCCTAACCCTAGCCCTGTGTTATATAGTAGGAACTTTTTGTTTATCCATTCTATATATAATAGGTATTTCATTCTTTAGTCTCATCTCATAGAGACTCAGATATGTTAAATGTCTTCAGAGGAAACCTGGTCTTGTGCTTGAGAGGAGTCTTCTTTCTCTCGTTGAGCATCTTCTCCTAAGCACTGTGCGGCTTTAGATTTCACTCTCACCATTTCCTACGTGAAGTGGCAGGTCCCAGCATGTTTCCCATGGAGAAATCTGGCTATATTTTGGGGATTCTCTAGATTCCAATACTTCTTGCCAGTCTTTGTGATTATCAAAGGCTCTGCTAGTTTCCTTTTCCCCCAAGTGGCCCTTCTTTCAGGTCAAGCCAAATCTTCAGTCCTTGTTCAGAACTGATGCCTTCTCCCAGAGAAGAATACTTCAGCAATATCTCACTTAGGAAAGGCTGGGGGAAATTATAAACATAGCAAAGTTACACAAATCTAAGGATATTGAGCATACCAAATAAGCTTACTCAATTTAGATAAATAGATAAGGGGGGGTAAATAAATAATTATTTAATGAAATAGTAAAGATTTTCTGTATACTCATAAATTAGAGTATCTAAGCTAAAACAAATAAATTCAAAGTATTTCATACATTTAGCCAAATGTTTATTGAACACCTCCTCTGAGCATGGCTCCATATAAGAGAGTAGGGCTGTAGAAAGCAAGACATTGGACTTGCTCTTATTGGGCTCATGATTAATTAAGGAAATCAGTCATATCATATTTTTGCAAATAGAACAATGAGCCCATGCAAAAGCTGCCAAGTTAATACACTAAAGAGAGCAGATAAATACATGACATTCAAGTATACAAAGTACGTGTAATGTATTTTATGCTATTTGAGGTAGGATTTGATAGTTAAACATTACTTTGTCAGAAAAGCAAGGAAGTTGTAAAAGACAAACGTTTGCAGTGTGAAACAGCTGAATGTGTTCAGGAGCTCTTAACTCCTTAATAGAATTTTTTGAAAGTATGGTAGGTTATGAAGTTGGAGAGCTCAGCAGTTACTAGATCCTAATGGCTTATACCCTATCCTATGGTTATTGGGATAAACTTTTTAAAAACCCAGGACCAGTTGAAAATTTTACTTCTAAAACTATAAAAGAAAATGAAGCCTGATAATGATAAGATGCTTGACCTGTCCTTACTGTTCCCAATGCGATCTGTATAAAACACTTAGCATGTCCATATCATAGCCCTGCTTAAAACTTCAAAATAAATTCATCAGCTATGAGCCAAATTATCCTCTCCTACATTACTGTTTCTCTTTCTCCATTGGCTCTTTCCATCAAGACAAAAACTTTTGGCATCTGTTGTCTTAATACAGGCAAAGATGGTAAAGTGTCTGCCTGCAATGTGGGAGATTTGGGTTCAATCCCTGGGTCGGGAAGATCCCCTGGAGAGGGAAATGGCAACCCATTCCAGTACTCTTGCCTGGAAAATTCCATGGACAGAGGATCCAGGTAGGATACAGCCATGAGATCGCAAGAGTTGGACACGACTAAGTGACTTCACTTGAACCACATAAACATACAAACAAACAAATGTTACATGCCTCCTCCTAACTCTTTCCTTTACCTCACCTTGTACTAAAACCATGAGCAAGCTTTGTCAGTGGTCCTTCACAATGTATTTTCAGTTTTCCTACTCATCCATCCTAGCCTATGATACTGTTATTTCTAATCTGGACAATTCCATCTTATTTTCCAGTTTAATCTTCACTCGACAAACAGAAGGAGATCTTTGAAAAATTAATTAGACTTTATTATTGCCCAGCTTAAAATTCTCTGTTTATCTCTTACTTCACTTAGAATTAGCATTAACTTTTCATCATAAATTCTGATGCCTTCAATGATACAGCCTGTGCATATAAGCATTACTGTCTGGTTTTTGGTAACAAAACTCTTATGCCCCCAAGCCTTTGAATTTGTAGTTTTTTCCTTGCTTGAAGTTCCATTCTTCACCACTTCTTATGATTAATTTTGCTTTATTGATGAGGTCTTAGTCAAATATATTTTAAGTTGCTCACTTTGGTCATTCAGCCCAAGTATCAGCCTATTGTCAGTTTTTTGTATTTTGTCCTGTTTTAATGTCATCATAGCACTTAATACTATAAAAAATTGTATTGTTTGCTTTGCTTATATTTTTATTTTTGTCCCCAACTCAGAAAACTCTCGGTATGTAGCAGATGCTTAATAAATACATTTGAAAGAATGAAAATTGAAGCTTATTTTAGCATTGCATGCAAGACTTTTATATACTGAGTCTCTTCTTTTAGCAAATTCATCTACCAATTTACTATTCAGAATACACAATCTGTACACCTGCTTATCATAATTTTATTTCTAAAAATGTCTTTTCCACTTTCCCTTACCTGAAAACATCCAGTCCCTTTGCATACTGATAAAAAAATCTTTCCCATAAACACCCCAACTCACTTTTCTTCACAGCTCATTGGCAGGAGTTGTATCTCATGCCAAGCTTGGAAGAGATCACTGAGAAAGGGAATGAACATCATAACTGGCCTGAGCTAGTCGCTAGGAGGAATGGGTACTCAGTTAGTGAAAATCTAAACTGTGCTAGAGTATAACATAGGAAAAATAGCTGCAGAGTAGAACTAACACTTGGCTATACATATTACCACAAAAGTCACTGCAGGATAGAGAAGACAGTGTGTAATTGTCATGTTGATAATAGAACTGTAATTTGCATGTTTCTACTTCTTTTCTAGGCAAGGGTAATATCTGAGCCCGCATATTTATTTTAAAAGGTCAGTAGGAGAGTTTGAAAATCTTATTGGAAATAAATAAAAATGATTATAACCCATTTATTCCTGTGTAAGTATATTCACTACAACATACCAGTGAGATAAAAAGAAAATTTGTTTCAAGATTAAAAATCACATTTTTCATGCAAGGATTCTGGTATGCCTTTATTATTTCTTATGAGTCTTATATCTACTGCCTTTCTGAAGGAAATAAAAAATATTTTATGCTAAATAAAATATCCTACTATCTCTGTTGGCAATCTCCATTTGTTAGTTATATTCAACAATGTTACTATTAAAATGGAAGTTTTTTTCTCTTTTCTCAGGTCCCTAATATCCATACTCTGTTCTTTGTGTCTCCTAGAGGCAGCTGTGTTATAGTGGGAAGAGAATTGGAAGTGGTAGGAGACAATGCTCCTGAAAACATCCCAGTGGTGGATGTGACTGGTAATGGAAGTAAAATCCAATGCTATAAAGAGCAATATTGCAGAGGAACCTGGAATGTTAGGTCTATGAATCAAGACAAATTGAAAGTGGGCAAACAGGAGATGGCAAGAGTGAACATCAACATTTTAGGAACGAGTGAACTAAAATGGACTAGAATGGGTGAATTTAACTAAGATGGCTATTATATCTACTACTGTGGGCAAGAATCCCTTAGAAGAAATGGAGTAGCCAGCCTAGTCAACAAAAGAGTCTGAAATGCAGTACTTGGATGCAGTCTCAAAAATGACAGAATGATCTCTGTTCATTTCACCTTAATCCAAGTCTATGAATCTATTTGTCACTTCCACTGTATAATCATAAGATATACTCATTTGCAAGCAGAGTTTCAAAGAATAGCAAGGAGAGATATAAAGTCTTCCTCAGTGATCAGTGCAAAGAAATACAGGCAAACAATAGATGGGAAAGTCTAAAGATCTCTTCAAGAAAATTAGAGATATCAAGGGAACAGTGCATGCAAAGATGGGCACAATAAAGGACAGAAATGGAATGGACCAAACAAAAGTGCTGGGAAAACTGGTCAACCACTTGTAGAAGAATGAAACTAGATCACTTTCTAACACCACACACAAAAATAAACTCAAAATGGATTAAAGATCTAAACATAAGAGCAGAAACCATAAAACTCCTAGAGGAGAACATAGGCAAAACACTCTCTGAAATAAATCACAGCAGGATCCTCTATGATCCACATCCCAGGATACTGGAAATAAAAGCAAAAATAAACAAATGGGATCTAATTAAAATTAAAAGCTTCTGCACAACAAAGGAAACTATAAGCAAGGTGAAAAGACAGCCTTCTGAATGGGAGAAAACTATAGCAAATGAAGCAACTTTGACAAACAACTAATCTCAAAATATACAAGCAACTTATACAGCTCAACTCCAGAAAAATAAACGACCCAATCAAAAAAATGGGCCAAAGAACTAAACAGACATTTCTCCAAAGAAGACATACGGATGGCTAACAAACACATGAAAAGATGCTCAACATCACTCATTATCAGAGAAATGCAAATCAAGACCACAATGAGGTACCATTTCACACCAGTCAGAATGGCTGTGATCCAAAAGTCTATAAGCAATAAATGCTGGAGAGGATGTGGAGAAAAGGGAACCCTCTTACACTGTTGGTGAGAATGCAAACTAATACAGCCACTATGGAGAGCAGTGTGGAGATTCCTTAAAAATCTGCAAATAGAACTGCCTTATGACCCAGGAATCCCCCTGCTGGGCATACACACCGAGGAAACCAGAATTGAAAGAGACACATGTACCCCAATGTTCATTGCAGCACTGTTTATAATAGCCAGGACATGGAAACAACCTAGATGTCCATCAGCGGATGAATGGATAAGAAAGCTGTGGTACATATACACAATGGAGTGTTACTCAACCATTAAAAAGAATACATTTGAATCAGTTCTAATGAG
Source organism: Nanger dama (assembly GCA_917880005.1). NCBI lineage: Eukaryota > Metazoa > Chordata > Mammalia > Artiodactyla > Bovidae > Nanger > Nanger dama. Next base: position 9,211,373 of record CAKJTW010000058.1, on the reverse strand, counting down.
ATGGATGAAACTGGAGCCGATTACACAGAGTGAAGTAAGCCAGAAAGAATACAGTATACTGACACATATATATGGAATTTAGAAAAATGGTAATGATGTCCCTGTATGCAAGAGAGACACAGATGTATAGAACTGACTTTTGGACTCTGAGGGAGAGGGAGAAGGTGGGATGATTTGGGAGAATGGCATTGAAACATGTATATTATCATGTAAGAAATGAAGCGCCAGCCTATGTTCAATACAGGATACAGGATGCTTGGTGCTGGTGCATGGGGATGATCCAGAGAGATGATATGGGGTGGGAGGTGGGAGGGGGAATGCAGGATTGGGAGCTCGTATACACCCGTGGCGGATTCATGTCAATGTATGGCAAAACCAATACAGTATTGTAAAGTAAAATAAAATAAAAGAAGAGGTGGCAAGAATACACAGAAGAACTATACAAAAAGATCTTCATGACCCAGATAACCACAATAGTGTGATCGTGTACCTAGAGCCAGACATCCTGGGATGTGAAGTCAAGTGGGCCTTAGGAAGCATCACTGTGAACAAAGCTAGTGGAGGTGATGGAATTCCAGTTGAGCTATTTCAGATCCTAAAGGATGATACTGTGAAAGTGCTACTCTCAATATTCCAGCAAATTTGGAAAACTCAGTAGTGCACAGGACTGAGAAAGGTCAGTTTTCATTCCAGTCCCAAAGAAAGGCAATGCCAAAGAATGCTCAAACTACCACACAATTGCACACATCTCTCACACTAGCAAAGGAATGGTTAACATTCTCCATCCAGGCTTCAGCAATACGTGAGCCATGAAGTTTCAGATATTCAAGCTGGATTTGGAAAAGGCAGAGGAACCAGAGATCAAATTGCCAACATCCATTGGGTCATCAAAAAAGCAAGAGAGTTCCAAGAAAACATCTACTTCTGCTTTATTGACTACACCAAAGACTTTGACTGCATGGGTCACAACAAATTGTGGAAAATTCTTCAAGGAATGGTAATATCAGACCACCTGATCTGCCTCCTGACACATCTGTATGCAGGTCAAGAAGCAGCAGTTAGAACTGATCATGGAAAAGCAAACTGGTTCCAAATCAGGGAAGGGAGTACATTAAGGCTTTATATTGTCATTTTGCTTATTTAACGTACACTCAGAGTGCATCATGCGGAATGTCGGTTTGAATGAGGTGCAAGCTAGAATCAAGAGTTCCGGGAGAAATATCAGTAACCTCAGATATGTAGATGACACCACCCTTATGGCAGAAAGTGAAGAAGAACTAAAGAGCCTCTTGATGAAAGTGAAAGAGGAGAGTGAAAAAGCTGGCTTAAAAGTCAACATTCAGAAAACTAAGACCATGGCATCTAGTCCCATCACTTCGTGGCAAATACATGGGGAAACAATGGAAACAGTGAGAGACTTTTCTTTCTTTGGGCTTCAAAATCACTGCAGTTGGTGACTGCAGCCATGAAATTAAAACATACTTGCTCTTTGGAAGAAAAGTTATTACCAACTTAGACAGCATATTAAAAGCAAAGGCATTGCTTTGCCAGCAGAGGTCCATCTAGTCAAAGCTATGGTTTTTCTAGTAGTCATGTATGGTTGTCAGAGTTGGACTAATAAAGGAAAATGAGTGCTAAATAATTGATGCTTTTGAACTGTAATATTGGAGAAGACTCTTGAGACTCCCTTAACAGCAAGGAGATCCAACCAGTACATCCTAAAGGAAATCAGTCCTGAATATTCGTTGGAAGGACTAAATGCTAAAGCTGAAGCTCCAATACTTTGGCCACCTGATGCAAAGAACTGACTCATTTGAAAAGACCCTGATGCTGGGAAAGACTGAAGGCAGGAAGAGAAGGGAATGACAGAGGATGAGATGGTTGGATGGCATCACCGGCTCAATGGACATGAGTTTCAGTAAGCTCTGGAAGTTGGTGATGAGCAGAGAGCCTTGGTGTGCCGTAGTCCATGGGTTTGCAAAGAGCTGGACAGTACTGAGTGACTGAACTGAGCTGATGTTTGGCTTGCCTGTGTAGGAGATACAGTTTCAATCCCTGGGTTGGAAAGATTCCCTGGATGAGGAAATGGCAACCTACTCCAGTTTTCCTTACCATGGTCAGAGCAGCCTGACAGGCTACAGTCCACAGGGTCATAAAGGCAGAATGACAGCAAATAAATGACAAATGTGAAGTCTAAACATGTTTATGTTATTTGCTAGTAATTTCAGTTTCAGCAGCACATCTGAAGGAAAGAATGATTTATATATAAGGATATTCACTGCACAGTTATTTATACTAAGGAATAAATTTGTCATGATTTAATAACACAAAAGTAAAAGGTTGGTTAACTATGGCACATCCATATAATGGGATATAATGCTACCAATAAAAATGCAATGCATTCATGTTTAATGTCAAGGAAAGACATTCATAATAAATTATGTGAGCGTGCTGGCTACAAAGCTGCATGAACTTAAGAATTTCAATTTCATGGAGACATTGTATATGTATGTATGTGTGTATGAGGGGGAAATGACAGAAAAACATTTTTAAATTGTAGTGATTTTTGATGACTAGTGGCTTATAATGCTTATGGAATTTGTATAGTATTTTCTAAATATATCTCTTAATATATATGTATACATTTATACATTACATGTTTATATTGTTGTTCAGTTTCCAAGTCATGTTTAATTCTTTGCAACCCCATGGACTGCAGCACACCAGGCTCCTCTCTCCTTCAGTGTCTCCCAGAGTTTGCTCAGATTCATGGCCAATGAGCCGTCCCCTTCTCCTCCTGCCTTCAATCTTCCCCAGCAACAGGGTCTTTTCCAATATGTTAGCTCTTCACATCAGGTGGCCAAAGTATTGGAACTTTAGCTTCAGCATCAGTCCTTCCAATGAATATTCAAGGTTGGTTTAGGATTGACTGGTTTGATATCCTTGCCGTCCAAGGGACTTTCAAGTGCTTTCTCCAGCACTGAGATTTGAAAGCATCAGTTCTTCACTGCTCATCCTTCTTCGTGGTCCAACTTTCACATCCGTACCCACCTACCGGAAACACCAGTAGTTGTTTGATAAAAATGCAGAACTTTGTCAGCAAAAATGATGTCTCTGTTTTTTAATACACCTTCCAGTGTTGTCATATCTTTCCTTCCAAGGAGCAAGCCTCTTGATTTCATGGCTGCAGTCATCATCTGCAGTAGTTCTGGAGCCCAAGAAAACAAAATTTGTCACTGCTTCCACTTTCCCCCTTCTTTTGCCATAAAGTGATGGGGCTGGATGCCATGATCTTTGTTTTTTGAATGTTAAGTTTTAAGCCAGATTTTTCATTCTCCTCTTTCACTCTCATCAAGAGGCTCTTTAGTTTCTCTTCACTTTCTGCCATTAGAGTGGTCTCATCTGAATATCTTAGGTTTTGATATTTCTCCTGGCAGTCTTGATTCCATCTTGTGCTTCATCCAGTCCAGCATTTCTCATGTTTTACTCTGCATATGTTAAATAAGCAGAGTGACAATATACAGCCTTGACCTAACTGGTTCTTTTTCCAATTTGGAACCAGTCCATTGTTCCATATTTGGTTCTAACTATTGCTTCTTGACCTGCATACAGATTTCTCAGGAGGGAGGTAAGATGGTCTGGTATTCCTACCTCTTGAAAATTTTCCAGTTTGTTGTGATCCAGGCCATGAAAATGATGTTTCCATTTTTTAATACACTGTCTAAGTTTGTCATAGCTTTCCTTCCAAGGAGCAAAATAGAGACATCATTTTCATTGCATGGACCCCAACTTTGGCCACCTGATGCGAAGAACTGACTCTTTAGAAAAGACCCTGATGATGGGAAAGATTGAAGGCAGGAAGAGAAGGGGATGACAGAGGATGAGATGGCTGGATGCAATCACTGACTCAATGGACATGAGTTTGAGTAAGCTCTGGGAGTTGGTGATGGACAGGGAGGCCTGGCGTGCTGCAGTTCATGGGGTCGTCAAGAGTCAGACACAACTGAGGGACTGAACTGAACTGAACTGACACAGTCAAAGGCTTTAGAATAGTCAGTGAAGCAGAAGTAGATGATTTTCTGGCATTCCCTTGCTTTCTCTATGATCCGATGAATCTTGGCAATTTGATTTCTGGTTCATCTGCATTTTCTAAACCCTCCTTGTACATCTGGAAGTTCTCAGTTCACACACTGCTGAAGCATAGCTTGAAGGATTTTGAGCGTAGCTCTCCTAGCATGTGAAATCTGTGCAATTGTATGGTAATTTAATATGTATTAATAAAAATTAAAATTAAAAATTAATTAAATTTAAAATTAATTAAATAAAAATTAAAATTACATATAACTATAAATGTGTTTGCCTATTTCTCTGTGTGCATCTGTGTGCACAGTGCATTTTCTTTAAGAACGTGATACTGTTATGGTGTTAGAAGAGCAGGCTTTGGATGCTGACCTTGTTGCTTGGCAACATTCTGAATCCTTCTTCATCATGTTGAAGCACCAGGGTTGAAGCATCTGTATGCAGGCTGAGGGGCTGCACTGTGCCTGAGTCTTGTGTGGTGAGAGTTGAAGGGTAGAGTCCTGTATCAATAAGGGGACCATGGAGTCCGGTGAACCAAGCTAGACCAGGATTCACTAAGCAATACAAAGTCCAAGTAAAGGATGAAGTATGAAAAGGGCATAGCCCCTGGAGCCAAATGTAGTAATAAAATTTGGAGTTTTAGAATTTTGAAATCAAAGCTTTTTATTTAATAGATCAAATTTAATAAGTGCCAGATAATCACCTTTATTTTTCCCACTTTTTGTGCCTAACACCTTTTAAGTTCCCCACCTCTTTTGAAGCCTCCTTTTTATTGTGCAAGGAATTAATTCATTCACCATGTTCTTTTAATATCTACTATCAAAATACAACACTGGAAAATATACATCATTCTTGAGATCATGGGATTCATCTCTCTAGGTTTTGCCTCCCACCTTTCATTTTGAAAAATCTCTTTTGTTTGGTTTTCTTGTTGACTTTGGTCTAATTTCTTCTTTCTGCCTTGTAATTTCTTCCTGCTTTATTTGATTGCACATTTTCTTCAAATACTATTTTTTTGATTGTATCTTTCATTTATAGGCAAGCAGCACAGAGGAAAATCAGAGAGCAATCTAATGCTTGACTTAGGATGCTATATGCTGGAAAAATAAGTTCTGAGTAAGGAGAATTTATTTTTAAGAGGCAGATGGTGATGATAGCAATAATACAGTATGTGTGAGATGTTCTTATATGCTTTATTTATATTAATTTGATCTTTACAACAACTTTAAAATATAGTTAAACAGTTATTATCTTCATTTTATAGGTGGAAAGACTGAAATATTGATTCTTACCCAGGTTGCAAAATGAGTTACCCATACAACTGTAGTCCAAACTCAATGTATAATGTGGCTTTGGAGGGCATGCATTTAACTCTTTTTTTTTTTTAATTTATTATACTGTTCTGATATCTCTTTCATACATCTGACCTCTGCTTGGCCTGGTCACCTATGGCAACTTTATTTTCTGATCTCCATTGAATTCATCTGTAAGTCAAGCTTCCAGCTCTCACTCTTGCATGTGAGGGATTTCAGCTCCTTTACAGACCCTGGGGGGCTTCCCTGGTGGCTTAATGGGTAAAGTATCTGCCTGCAATACAGTAGATGCAAGGAGATGTGGGTAGAGACATCTGATTTAATTGCTAGGTAGAGAGTCTCCTGGAGGAAGACATGGCAGCCCACTCCAGTGCTCTTGCCTAGAGAATCCCATGGACAGAGGAGCCTGGCGGGCTACAGTCCATAGCGTAACAAAGAGTTGGAAGTGACTGAAGTGACTGAGCACACACAGATATTGAAGTTTCCGCATGGCAAGCACTGTGCTGGGCATTGAGAAAACAGTGCAGAATCAGACACAACCACTGACCTTGCGCTGTTCACATCTTCAGTTCAGTTTAGTCACTCAGTCGTGTTTGACTCTGCAAACCCATGGACTGCAGTACACCAGGCCTCCCTGTCATCGGCAACACCAAGAGTTTACTCAAACTCATGTCCATTGAGTCACTGATGTCATCCAACCATCTCATCCTCTGTCGTCCCCTGCTCCTCCCGTCTTCAATCTTTCCCAGCACCAGGTCTTTCCCAATGAATCAGTTCTTCGCATCAAGTGTCCAAAGTATTGGAGCTTCAGCTTCAGCATCAGTCCTTCCAATGAATATTCAGGACTGATTTCCTTTAGGATGGACTGGTTGGATCTCCTTGAAGTCTAAGGGACTCTCAAGAGTATTCTCCAACACCACATTTCAAAGTCATCAATTCTTTGGCGCTCAGCTTTCTTTATACTCCAACTCTCACATCCATACATAACTATTGGAAAAACCATAGCTTTGAGTAGATGGGCCTTTGTTGGCAAAGTAATGTCTCTGCTTTTAATATGCTATCTAGGTTGATCATAACTTTTCTTCCAAAGAGCAAGCGTCTTTTAATTTCATGGCTGCAGTCACCATCTGCAGTGATTTTGGAGCCCAGAGAAAATAAAGTCTCTCCCTGTTTCAACTGTTTCCCCATCTTATTTGCCATGGATTGATGGGACCAGATGCCATGATCTTAGTTTTCTGAATGTTGAGTTTTAAGCCAACTTTTGACTTTCATCTTTCACTTTCATCAAGAGGCTCTTTAGTTCTTCTTTACTTTCTGCCATAAGGGTGGTGTCATCTGCATATCTGAAGTTATTGATATTCCTCCTGGCAATCTTGATTGCAACTTGTGCTTCATCCAGTCCAGCATTTCTCATGATGTACTCTGCATATAAGTTAAATAAGTAGGGTGACAACATACAGCCTTAAGGTACTCCTTTCCCAATTTGGGACCACTCTGTTGTTCCATGTCCTGTTCTAACTGTTGCTTCCTGACCTGCATACAGATTTCTCAAGAGGCAGGTCAGGTTGTCTGGTATTCCCATCTCTTGAAGAATTTTACAGAGTTTGTTGTGGTCCACACAGTCAAAGGCTTTGGCATAGTCAATAAAGCAGAAGTAGATGCTTTCCTGGAACTCTCTTGTTTTTCAATAGTCTAGCGGATGTTGGCCATTTGATCTCTGATTCCTCTGCCTTTTCTAAATCCAACTTGAACATCTGGAAGTTCATGGTTCAGGTACTGTTGAAGCCTGGTTGGAGAACTTTGAGCATTACTTTGCTAGTGTGTGAGATGTGTACAGTTGTGTGGTAGTTTGAGTATTCTTTGACATTGTCTTTGTTTGGGATTGGAATGAAAACTGACCTCTTCTAGTCCTGTGGCCACTGATGAGTTTTCCGAATTTGAGTGCAGCACTTCACAACATCATCTCTTAGGATCTGAAATAGCTCCATTGGGATTCCATCACCTCCACTATCTTTGTTCATAGTGATGCTTCCTAAAGCCCATGTGACTTCGCATCCCAGGATGTATGGCTCTAGGTGAATGATCACACTATTGTGCTTATCTGGGTCATGAAGATCTTTTTGTATAGTTCCTCTGTGTATTTTTGCCACATCTTCTTAATATTTTCAGCTTCTTTTAGGTCCATTCCATTTTTGTACTTTATTGTGCCCATCTTTGCATGAACTGTTGCCTTGATATCTCTAATTTTCTTGAAAAGATCTCTAGTCTTTCCCATTCTATTGTTTTCCTCCATTTCTTTGCATTTATTGCTGAGGAAGCCTTTCTTATCTGTCTTTGCTATTCTTTGGAACTCTGCACTCAAATCAGAATATCTTTCTTTTTCTCTTTTGCCTTTTACTTCTCTTCTTTTCACAGCTGTTTATAAGGCCTCCTCAGACAACCATTTTACCTTTTTGCATTCCTTTTTCTTGGAGATGGTCTTGATCTCTGCCTCCTGTACAATATCATGAACCTCTGTCCATAGTTCTTTAAGCACTCTATCAGATCTAACACCTTGAATCTATTTGTCACTTCCACTGTATAATTGTAAGTGATTTGATTTAGGTTATAGCTGAATCGTCTAGTAGTTTTCCCTGCTTTCTTCAATTTAAGTTCGAATTTGGCAATGAGGAGGTCATGGTCTGTGCCACAGTCAGCTGCTGGTCTTTTTTGCTGACTATATAGAGTTTCTCCGTCTTTGGCTACAAAGAACATAATCAATGTGATTTCAGTATTGTCCGTCTGGTGATGTCCATGTGTAGAGTATTCTCTTGTGTTGTTGGAAGAGGGTGTTTGCTATGGCCAGTGTGTTCTCTTGGCAAAACTCTACTAGTCTTTGCCCTGCTTCATTCTGTACTCCAAGGCCAAATTTGCCTGTTACTCCATGTATTTCTTGACTTCCTACTTTGCATTCCACTCCCCTGTAATGAAAAGGATATCTGTTTTGGGTGTTGGTTCTAGAAGGTCTGGTAGGGCTTCATAGAACCATTTAGCTTCAGTGTCTTCAGCTTGCATCTTAGGAGATAAAAGTATAAGCAAATAATAATGTATATATTCAAGAGTAAATATTTACTAGGTAGCTAACATGTGACAGACACTGAAAAATTGAAAGTGCATTCATGACACAGAAGTCATAAAGAGAAACATTCCATGACTCAGAGAATTTAGTTTTACTAACTCATAGTCAAGCCTGCATCTGTATCATAATGTTTGGCACACATTAGATACTCAACAAATACCAAGCAGTTAACCAAATGAAGTAGAATATTTTAATAAAATTAATAGCTACCAGTTTTATATAGAACTTATTCTATGTAAGTTCTTATATAGAACTTATTCTATGTAACAAATAGCTATGTGCTTTTATAGATAATCTTTTAAACCATTATAATAACACATTTTGTTGTTGTTTAGTTGCTAAGCTGTGTCCAACTCTTTTGCAGCCCCATGGACTGTAGGCCACCAGGCCCCTCTGTCCATGGGATTTCCCAGGCAGGAATACTGGAGTGGGCTGCCGTTTCCTTCTCTAGGGGATCTTCCCAACCCAGAGATTGAACGTATGTGTCCTTCACCACAGGCAGATTCTTTACCACTGAGCCACCAGGGAAGTCCCATAGTAACAACACAATTTTGTTATTAGTATCTTCATTTTTCCAGATGACACACAGAAGCTCAGAGAATTATCGTAACTGAGGTCACATTGATGGTAATACTGTTAACTGGTTTGAAGTAAAATGACTTGTTCTTAACCACGCACTTTTGTTTCTTAATTTGAGAGAATTCATAGTTTCAATATCTGAGGTGCTCAAGGTCTGTTTATTTCCTTTGCATTACTTCATTTTCTTCAAAATTTTTTAAAATTTATTTATTAATTGAAGGATAATTTCTTTACAATATTGTGATGATGTTTTGCAGTACATCAACATGAATCAGCCATAGGTATATACATGTGTCCCCCCAAATCCTGAACCCCCACCTCTCTTCCTACCTTATCCCTTTGGGTTGTCTCAGAGCATGGGCTTTGAGTGCCCTGCTTCAAGCATCAAACTTACACTGGGCATCTAGTTTACATATGGTAATACACACGTCTCAGTGTTCTCTCAAATCATCCTACCCTTACCTCCACCCACTGAGTCCAAAATTCTGTTCTTTATATCTGCGTCTCCTTTGCTTAGGAAAAATTTATTGAGTGCCAACTGTATGCTAGACTCTAGCTAATTCCTGTAGATATATCAATGACCAAAACACAGCATTTCCCTTTACCCTGTATTTATTAAGTTGATATTCTTCTCTTCTTCGTTATGGCAGCAACCAACTTCCCTCTCCTTCTTTTCTGTTTTGGTGACTCAGAGGTTACAGCGTCTGCCTGCAATGCAGGAGACCTAGGTTTGATCCCTGGGTTAAGAAGATCCCCTGGAGAAAGAAATGGCAACCCACTCCAGTATTCTTGCCTAGAGAATCCCATGGATAGAGGAGCCTGGTGGACTATAGTCCACGGGGTTGCAAAGAGTCGAACATGACTGAGTGACTTCACTCCTACTCCGTTGCAGTATTTCTCTTCACAAGCACCTACTTTTCATCCTGACATGAATGTCACTAGCTGAGCTCTTGTTCTTTCTTACGCCACAAATACCTCATTTCCATCCTGTGCCACTTCATTATTTTGTGTAAGTTGATTAAGTATTTTAATTATAAATTTGGTAATTGTAGTCAGTCCCACTGTTCTCTGTTGCCGCGCCTGCTAGCTCTCTGGCCAGAGATAGTTGTCATTAATTGTTCTTCTTTAAATACTTCATTCATAGTCATGAGGCAAGAAAAATTCCTAAGTTCCAAATCCCTGGGTATTTATGGGGAGAATTTCCAAAGTACTGAAATAGCATTTTTATTTAAAATGTGCATCATATTCTGAACCATATTCTACTTCTAAGAATCTGTCTTAAGGAAGATATCTCTTCTTAGAGGAACACAGCACTTGCTTTGTGGTTGTTATTTCTGTGGTTCACCTAGAAATCTTTGCTTTGCTATAGGTCATCTCATGCTTTCTACTAAAATTTTATGTCTGGCATTTCCACTTAGATGTCTGACCCATCTTAATTTAATTTAGTATACCTGTGAGAAAGTAAGGAGTTTTTCCCTCTTCTTTTTGTAATGATAACCCATTCTTTAGCATCAATTATCAAAAATATTTTACTTTCAATTTGAGTTGATTGATGCCTTTGAGCAAATTACAAATGTGGATCTGTTTACTGATTCTCTATTTGGTTGCAGTTTATCTATTTTATAATTGTAAACAAGTGCAAAGCTATCCTGATTACTGTAGCTTCATTGAAAAGCTGAAGTCAAATAGTATTTGTCCTAGAGCTTTATTATTCCTTTTTCATCTGTTTGGTCGATTCTGTTGTTTGCATTTCCCTTCTTATATTAGATTTAGCTTATCAATTACTATTAAAAATCCAGCAGTGATTATTACTGAGATTGCATCAAACCTATAGATTAATTACGGGTGAATTTTCATATTAGTAATATTTAGCTTTCTACTCCATAAGCACATTCTGTTTGTCCTTTTACTTGGGTCTAATTTAGCTAAGCAATATTTTGTATTTTTCAGTGTGATAATTTCCCCCTCCTTTGTTAAATTTATTTCACTGTACTTTACACATTTTGAAGCCATCTTGAATGTAAAACAAAATATTTTCCAACTGTTTGTTGTTTTTGGTGTGTAGAATACAATTGATCTTTGAAAAATGAACTTTCATTCTGGATCTTTGTAAACTGGCTTATTAATTTTAGGAATTTCTTTGTTAATTTTTAGGACTTTCTATGTAAACAATCATGTCTGAGATTAAGGATGGTATTAACACATCCTTCTCATCTGTATACTCTCATTACTTTTTTCTGTTTTGTTTCCCCTCATTATGTAAAATACAAAGGATGAGGGAAAACCAAACCAACCCAAATGTTCATCAACCAGTGAATAGAAAAATAATTTATGATATATTCGTATAATACAGTGCTACTTAGCAATAAAAATAAGTGAACTGTTGATACCTACAACACTATGCTTAAATCTTAAAAGCCTTTAGGTCCCTTGAAAGAAGTCAGAAAAATGAATACATATTGTATAAATTTAACTATATAACATCCTGAAAAATACAAACTCATCTCGAGAGAAAAAAATCAGATCAGTATTTGCCTGATCATGGAAGGAATTGTAGACAGAGGAAAGCAGGGTGCAGGCAATACAAGGGTTGTAAGAAACTTTTCAAGGATGGGTATATGATATACTTATTTTTTTGACTGAGGTGGTGGTTTCCACTGGTATCATCAAATTTTTTTCAAATTTTACACTTCAAATGTAATTCCACCAGGAAAGTCCAATTTATTATAAATGAATTACAGATAATTATGACTGTAAAAATATTAAAAATGAATCTTGAAAATTAAAAATTTTCTACTGAACAATTTTTGGGCAAAAGAAAATGCAAGTTGTTAAAAACATTATAATGCCTTTGTAAGTAAAGATTCATAGTACAGGTACTTGATTAGACAGACTAATGCAATAAAATGGCAAATTCAGAAATAGATACAAGCATATTTAGAAATACAGTATGTGACAAATTTGATATCTAGATAAAAATATAGTCACTAGATAAAAATATACTTTTAATCATTGTTAGGACAATTAAATAGCCATTTGAAAAACAATGCAATTATATCCATTCCTTACATTATACACGACTATAAGCTCCAAATGAATCATAATTCTAGGCGAATTCCATTAAGATAGTTCATATATTAATTTTACTCAGTGCTATTTCTGAGTAATACACTATGAGATAGGCTATAATTTAACTATTGTCTGTTAATGTACATCACAGGTGTTTCCAATTTTTGACTATCATATATGTAACTTTTATAAACACTCATGTACACACTTTTGTGTTTATGTAAGTCTGTTTCTCTGGGATATCCAGGAGTTCAGTAACTGTGTTGTTTGATAATTTTATGATTAATTTTATGATAAATTAATTAATTTTATGATTAATAGCTATCAAACGACACAGTTACTGAACTCCTGGATATCCCAGAGAAACAGACTTAAAGCTAATATGACGGTTAAAGACAAAAGTGGCTAAATATAGCTATAATTGCAACAATTAGTAAAGGTGTGGGTATGTTTAGTCACTAAGTCACATCTGACCCTTTGCAACCCCATGGAGTGTAGCCTGCCAGGCTTCTCTGTCCACGGATTGAATGGGTTGCCATTTTCTTCTCTAATTAGTAAAGGTATACACAAAATAAAAAGGAAATAAAATGTGACATAAAAGATAAAATGTGAGAGAAGGGGACTAAAAGTGTGCAGCTTTAGAATGTGGTTCAAACCTAACTTATCAACTTAAACCTTTTACATATACAACTGATAAAGTGAGCCTCATGGTGACCACAAAGTAAAAATCTATACTAAATACACATAAATAATGAGAACTGGATCTAAATGTAACACGAAAGAAAGGCATCAAGCCACAAGGACAAGAGAGCAAGAGAAAAAGGAACAGAGAATAACTACAAAGCAACCCCCAAACAATCAAATGTTAGTAGGTATATACCTATACTTACTTACTTTACATAAAAGTAACTAAATGCTTCAGTGAATAAATAAAAAGTGGCTTAATGGATAAAAATACAAAACCCATTTACATGCTGCCCGTGGAAAACTTCAGCTGTAAGGATATACACAGAATAAAAAGGAAGGGATAGATAAAAACAGTCCATGCAAAAGGAAATCAGAAGCAAAATATCAGAAAGCAGACTTAAAAAAAAAAAAAAAACTGCAATAAGATGCCATTTGGGCATTATATGAAAGGTCAGTCCAACAAGAAGATATACCATGAATCTAATCATTAGGAAACATAAGACAAATGCAAAATTGGGAATAGTTTATTAAGAAACAAAGAGAGAAATTCTTTAAAATGCAATGAAAGCCAAAGCACAGTTATGGAATTTCTAGATTAAAGGAAACCAAAAGACATGTCAGCTAAATGCAACAACTGACCCCAGACTGGATACTCTTTTAGAGGGAAAATTCTATGAAGAAAATGAACTAGTTCAAGTGGCAAATTGGAAAATGGACAATAAATTAGATTAAGTCTGTATTAGTGTTAAATTTACTGAGGTTGATGAAAATCCTTGATTATATAGAAAAATATCACTACTAATAAAATGCACAGTGAAATAATGACTAAAGGGGCGTGATATATGTATATCATCCTCAGATAACTCCCGTCTATCTCTGTCTACAGATCAAATATAAAACAGATGGGCTAAATGCCGATGGTAGGTAAATCTAAGCAAAGGACATCCATGTATTTTGTATTATTCTTTTACCCCTGTGACTTTCCTGCATGTGTGAAATTAGTCTCAAATTTTAAAGGTAAGCTTTTTTTCCTTTCCAGTTCTCAGTCTTGCCATCCTAATATATACAATGGGGATCATACTATTATCATTTACCTCATAATATTGTTGTGAAGATTAAAAATACTTTAAAATTCAAAATGCTTAGAAAGTGCCTGGTAAGTCAAAAGCACTCAGTGAATATTAGCTTTCACTGTGTGTCTGGTGTGGTGTTGGCAGCAGTGGTATTTTCTCCATCATTCCTATCATCACTGTCAGAGTCCAGAGCTCAGGGATCAAGAGACTGCATGCAGAGCAGACTGATGCTAAGTACCTTGATTCTCATTTCTGCTTTTCTCTCCTGTGTTGCATTTCTTGATGTGGGTTTGGTCTAACATTGCTAGGGCAGACTCTAAATTGAGGGAAGATAATTCCAGCATTTCATTCCTTTTTGCCAATATAGGGCATGGTGAGCAATATATATTCAAGGGCAAGTTCCGTTCTGGCTTTATGGATGCATTGGTTCTAGAATCTGAAATCAAGGAGAATAGCTCCAAGTTCAGCAATGAGACCTTTTATATCATTTAGAGGTTAGACCCTTGGAAATCTCCTTTGTGTCTCATAAGCCTTGTGCAATTTTTTGGCAGTTTTTTTTTTAATCTGTAATTTACAGTTTACAGTTAACCCTTTATGGTTTAACAATATTTACATGTGCACTTTGAGTAACTCACTCGGAGTGCAAGACTTTCCCCATACTTGGCACTGGATTAGTGTTTAAAAGAAAACATAAAGTTTTCTTTAGGTTTGGAGTTGGATTGGAACTCAGAATCTGCCTCTAGTCCCAAATATTAACACTCATGACATAGAATCCCTGAGTTTGAAAGTAGTTTATTAGTTTAAACCATCATGATTTGGTTTTACAGATCCAAGTCTGCATCTGATAGGTCTCTGAGAAAATATTCTGAATTGCCTTCTAGGTAAAAGCCTAATACTGCTTAGGGAAACAACCTGGAAAGTGGTTTTTGTTTTTTGTTTGTTTGGGGTTTTTTGCTTTTTTAACTTTTCTTAAAAAAAGTTTTTAACTTGTAGACTCATGCGTTAGACTTTACGCTCAAGAAATGGGAGCTTAAAGGGGGGAAAAATCAACCCCATAAAATGTTGAATAGAGATATCTTTTTGTTTATTAACCTCAGTGTTTATGAGGAAAGAACCCGTCTCTATCTAAGACTTGATCCCGTCTCCTTTATTTGATTGATTGTTAAATCTGTTGATGAGCGAGTAGTTCATCCAGCATCCCCAGGAGCAAGGTCAGTGGACTGATTCCTCAAGCCGGCAGGGGAGGATGAGGTCCTGGTAGAGGAGCCTCCTCCCTGCAGGAGCGTTTTGAGTATGCAGAACACAGTGGCTCAGCCTGGAGCTGGCAGTTAGTGCACACACACACACACACACACACACACACACACACACACACACACACACACGAGCAGCGCTTTCCCCTCAAGTGAGGCGGCGTTAGTAACTGCAGTCCCAGCATCCTAGACTGGGGACCAGCGGCTACTGGCTGGTTTGTTAGAGGACCCTGGAGCCCAGTTTCCGAGGGACCCGGTGACACGCCGCTGTCACAACTAGTGACAGACAGCTATTTCTTCCCTGCTGCTTCCCCCAGCTCCTGGCAAGAGGACACCCTCTTCCAAAAGCCAGGCAGCCCGGGAGGAGGCTGCTCCCTGCAGAAGGTAAGCCCGCTTCCTAGTCATCTCTCCTAATGTACCAGCGACCTCACCACCCGCGTTCAGGTAGGCGCTTGCAATTTCTTCTTTTACGTAAGGAAAACGTTCTCAATCACAGCATTTACTCTGAGACTTTTTCACTAGGGGAAGCAGCACAGTAAAGGCTTGATAGTTCAGGAGTGGTTTTGCTGATTAAAGTTTGGATGCAGATGGTAACTCAACTGTCTCCCCACCCTTGCAGGATATTCTGCAAATATGGAACTCAATGTAGATTGAGCACCTGAGCATTTCTCACCTTTTGAGTTAGTTGACTATTGTTATGCAACTTTGCATGTGTGATTTAAAAACCTTTATTCTCTTCTCCGGCTGTGAAAAACATACCTCAGTCTTCAAAAATAAAAGCCAAGTGATTGAAACTCTTCCCTGGCATTTAACATTCAGTGATGTAGACAGGAGTGAAAGTTGCTGAATCACAGAAGTTTAATATTCATGCAAATTGCTGTATTTGTGAGAGAAAGGCAGGAAGCAAATGTCTTTTCATCTTTCTGAGCTCTTATACATATTGGGGTAATGCAGCTTTGAAGCCCAGAGTTTTGGGTTGAGCTAAGTCTGTCTGTTGTGATAAGCTGGGGAAATTAATTATTTGACAAGGTAAAGAATTAACTGGAGGAGATTTCTTCTCCTAAAATGAGCTCGGGTTCTAGGAGTGCATTCTAACCTAACAGATCTATTTTTGTAAAACTCCAAACGGGACTATGGTGTCTTGATTTGAATGCCCTCGCCTTAGTGATATTCATCTGTAGGTTATTGATCTTAACCTTTCTTGACTTGTTTTGTTAGTCAAAATTCTTAACAAAAAAAAACTAACAGAAAAATTTCAACAACATCTTAACATCTCCATCCCTTAATATTCATTTTACTAGTTTCATGCACATCATCCTACAGGAAGTTTTGTGAGAGAATACTAGTCATACTTTAGGCAACTGAGTTGAAACAACCATAAGGAAAATGTTTTTTAGGAGACAGGCATCCTATATGCAAATCAGGCTCACAATACCTCTGAGTTATCACTGAGTTCAAAAGTGAGGTTTGAAAGGAGCTTGTGTATAAGCAGAAAATTAGAGAATGTGAGGTTTTGTGACTGTTTTCATAGACAGCAGTTTGTATTCTGCTGAACTTATAAAAGTTAGTCTCTGTTTTATTACCGCTGGAAAATGCTACTAAGCTACCTCATGTCTTGATGTCATGTCTGTCTTGATGTGGATGACCTCATTTTTTATATGGGAGCATGGCTCATGACTTTAGGCAGACCTAGGTTTATGCTTGAAAGTAAAGAGAACATGTGGGCTCAGGGATTTTGAAGCTTGGCCAGCCAGATACTTTCCTTTGATAATCCTTTGAGAAAAATCCAAACTAACAAACCACTCCTCGAAACAAAAACACACTCCCCAAAGCCTACCAAACAAAAACACGCAAAACACGTTTGAGACTATCTGCTGCTTCTTTTGAAGGCAGAGGGGAAAACAGAGTCGCCTTCTTCACCTGTCAATTATGTTTAATGCAACTGATCCCTCTGAAGTGCTCAACAGAGATTTTTAGTTTGTGACAAATACTTAAATATCTTTCCTGTCATTGTTTTCAGCTCCCATAATATTGATGGTGTTTACATTTACTGCTGTTAAAGTAATTTGGCAAAGTAGATCCTACAAGGTGCTATCAAGTAACAAACGCACCAGGAAAGCAGGACTTTAGTTTTGCTACTTCACACTTGGACTCTTATTCAAACTTGGAATAAACCCGTCATGTTACTTTTTCCATGCTGCTTATGGCAGTGGATGGCTCAGCCCAAGGTATCGCTCTTGCCCTAGTAAAGTCAGGAGATCAGAAGCAGTAAGGGAGCAAGGACACATATATATACATTTTTTTCAGGTCATGTGAGTGTTGTGTCCTTGGAATGGAATCTTGGAGGGAGGAAGAGAACACTTGTTTTTCTTTTGCCAGTGATGCCCAATTCAACAAGCAATGTAAGAGATCCAAAGATGGGATCTTAACCAGGCCTTCTGAGAAGGTGAAAGGTAATTTAAATCAGTTGTCGAGATATCTTTTTTTCATTCTTGGTTTCCCCTAGCCCACCTCCTTTCTCCACATAGCCTTGTGAGGCAGGTAAAGAGTTAGCCAGTTGCTTGCACATTATGGATCACCATTCAGAGCTGTCTCTGCTGAGAGGGAATCAATTTCATTTTATTTGGAGCCAGAGGTGATGATCCTCTGTCACTGCTGGCTCCTCATCACGAAGCTTCTTAATTTTAAAACACTTTTTTCCTCCTCTGTATCTGATAGCCTTTCCTGGGTAGCCTGGTGAGTCAGTGTCTTGGGAGATTTTCAAAAATAAAGGCCAGATGAACACTATAGATTAATTCAAAGAAGCAGGTGAATGTTCGTTGCTGTCTCATCCCATACATTTCGGTTCTTGGCAGTCAGTGGGGTACGGTGGATGGTGCTGTCCACAGACATTTCTAAACATGCATCTGACTTTGCAGCCCTATACTGACCAAGGCAAAATAAAGAGAAGGGAAGAGAAATACAAGCAAAACTTATAAGCTTTCATGAAATGCAAACAGGTGCTAAATAGCAAGGAAACCGTGTAGTTATATGCACAAGCTGATTTTCTCCAAATTGCCTTGGATTATATACTAGCTCTAACAATGGCATATTGTATGCACCCTTCAGGGCTGCACGGAGTGATAGCTGTAAATTAGAATGAGGAGAAGAAAATGCTCTACAGTTTCAATATTGAATAGAATTAGGATCCAGATGGTAAAGCTTTTTATAGCAATACATTGGATGGTGTTACAAGCTACTGTGGCTACTGTCCTTTATATTCTCTCTGCTAAAATGCCATTCGGTGGAGAAATTCATTGCAAAGAGCCATCTTGCAAAGCTAGGAAAGTGAATTTCCTCTCCATGTTAAATTTCCTGTCTTTTTGGCTTATTTTTATTTCCCCAATTCTTAAGTTTTCTTCCACTCATATTTCAAATACAATTAAAAGTAAATAATGTGATTTTTTAAAACTTTAAAGTGGTACTTTTCTTTCTCTCTCTCACTCCTTTTTTTCCTGCTGGGTATCTTTCTCATAGTTTGAATGTATTTGAAAAGTATATGAGAATATTTGGACCTGGGTGTAGACTAGTTATTAGGTTTCCATCTGGCTTTCTAAATGTCTCTAGTCTAAGAACAACTCTGCTAATTATTCTGTTACGTAAAGTTAATTCTGATGAAAATATATGGGGGTAACCCAGATTATTTCCTTGTCAAGACTTTAATTTTGCTTTGAAGATATCCTTTTTTCTCTTTTCTGTTCTCTCTAGTGAGAATCTCATTGCCTCTAATCTCTGGGGGTTACAGAGACATCTCTGCTGAGACATAAATACAGAGAGTGAGCCACCTAGTGGTGATGAGGAGTAATTTTGATATTAGCCAAGCCTTCCAAATTGATGGACAGGGTATTGCTAATTTTCTATTATGTTGCAAAAGGGTGTTGGTTTTGTGAAAGCTTCCTTTAATAGTATTTTCTGCTTCTAAATCAGTCATCCAGTTATAATACAATTTTATTCACTTTATGCTCGATTCGTCTAACCTGATGTGACCTATATATATCTTTTACCTTATATTTTTGCTTCTTATATGCATAATCTTAAAAATGTACTTATTTTTCTTGTATTCATTAATGCATATGTTATACATGTTGAAGTATAATGATACTTGAATAAAGAAAATGCTTTATGAAGAAGCAATAAAATGACATTTCTATAGAGTATTTACATTGCATTTTGAATAGCTTGTATATAAAAATAGGTTAATATATCTACACATTTATGCTTGAGAAAACATTCTTATATCTTGGAATATAAACATAGGAAGAGGATAAAAGACATATATGCATTTCAATGTATGCCACTGTTTTATATCAAAATAGTGCTATTAGGTGTCATTTCCTATAACTTTTTAAGACGCATCTAGCCAGTCACTTATAAAGGCTACAACAGCCCATGCTTTATTTCCTTAGTCCTTTTTAGTTTAGCTCTTATCTCTCTCTCTACTTTAGGTCAGCACTGGCATTAGTATAGGAGGCCGATCTGTTAGCCGGAAACAATTCTTTGGATAGGTTGTGACCGAGGGTTTGCCTTTGGGAAATGGAGTTCTCCAAATATATACAAGAATGTGAAGGTACTGTGCAAATAAGTATTACAGGTGATTATTTTCAATTTGGAAGAATTGGGAACCGGTAGGGGAGACCTTGCTAAACTAGCATTTGTCTTAACTGCATTCTATTCTGAGTGAAAAGAAACAAAAGACAAAACTGAGAAGTCCACTGATGGGTAATTAGATTAAAACTGTCAATTACAATTGAACAATGGTGCTATCTAGAGAACATCTTGGATACAATTAAGTGTGTGGATTTGCTTTCTAGGTCTTGAATCCAGTCTCCTAGGCAGCCCCCTGTCTTAACTGTTCTTGAACTCATTTACTGGGACACTCAGGCAGTATTAACTAATAACTCTCTGTGTGTATTCTTTTAAAATAAATAGCAGAAAGGTACCGTTTTGAGAATTTTCCTTCCAAGAAAGTTATCTATAGCTTGAAGGAAGAATACAAACATAAATTAATGATTCCTGATTTAATTTCAAGAAGTTATCAAGTAATGCTCCACTTGTTTGAAACCCAAATCCATATGTCTTATTCTATTTATTGTCCTTGAAGTATAATCAGGTAAAACAAAATGATTCCATTCATCAAGAGTCAACTCCTCTAAGTCATTGTGAGGAAATATAAAGAGTATGTTAAAAGAGTTTCAGGATAACAGGTAATGACCTTGAATATTCAAACCTCCAGAAAATTTCCACTAAGTTAGGTATTCCTGTAAGTTATTTAAAAATGGGTGATGTATCTATGACTTTTCATTTGAGGTTTCCCCATAATGCATCAGTGATGGGAAGCGCAATCTTGATTGGAATTTAGTGTGATTTCTCAGGCCAACATTCCTCTCCTTGTAACTCTCTAAACTAGAGCTCGATGATACCTGTTACAACATGCACACAGTACCATAATCATTATAATATATTTCAAGATGATGGATAGTAAGCAACATGAATATTCACTCATAAAAAAATAGAGAAAAAGGAATAAAGAACTCATTATTTCACATGACTTTAGGATATGATGGAGAAGGAAATGGCAACCCACTCCAGTATCCTTGCCTGGAAAATCTCATGGACAGAGGAGCCTGGTGGGCTGCAGTCCATGGGGGGTCGCAAAGAAGTCGGGCACGACTGAGCGACTAACAACACTTAGCATATGAAGCATCCCAAGGAAAGCAGCCCCCAAACACACACTTTCTCTGGTTCTTTCTCCCTCCCATCTTCCCTCCCACCTTTCTTCTTTCCTGTTTTCTATTTTCTCCTGTCAAACCAAGATACTTATTTAACCTCCTAGTTTTCCATTTAAGGATCTAAAAATCCTCAGTCAACATCCGCTCTCTGCTTTGTGATGTGTTTGGTTAATAATTTTCCACGGTGTCCTTTAAATGTATGTAAATTAGACTTTTGATGATTCTCTGCATAAATCACACCAGGTTAAAAAAAAGCAACGTGTTTAAGCAGCAGGATATTTTGGACCTTCTTCAGTTGCCTCAGAGACCGAGGACACCTCAGTGTTGCTGCCTTCTGGGACATGCCTTCGGGGCAGACGGCCTGCACTCTTTTCCGAGAACATTCCGTTTACTCCCTACTTTAATAAAAAATTATTATACTTCTGTTGTGTCAGTTGAAGCTGTGACTGAGCTGGTATGGCAATGTAAACTTTCTACTTTTCTAGGCTGCTTTTCCAAGGTAATGTTTATTTATGAATAGGTTTATATATTTGCTTTTATAATAATATTTAGTGGCCTCATTATTATTTAATTAGAAACAATAATTCATAAAACCATCCCACTCTTCTCTCTATGCAGTGATCCAAAATGCATTCTTAATGTGTACAGAGCATTCTCAAAGTGATTGTAAACTGTCTTTTTGAAAACTCAAGTAATAAGATAGTGCTTAATAATTCTAAATAAATGTGTCATTTAGAACAACTTAACTGTCTTACATATTGTGGCTAAAAGATTGTCAGATCATTTTATCCTATTATCTTTTCAAATACCCAACAACATTGACTATATCTTATATGCATGGTTTTCCTTAATTTAGGGCTAAAAATTTCCAATCCATATTTTTTCATCATAATGACTACTTTTTCTTCTTTTGTTCCTACCCTATTATCACTGTTTTCTGCCTCCTTTATTATGCTCCTTGACTGTAATAACAATGTAAAAAACGATATTTCCCTTACACAAAAGAAAATCATATGCCCAATGCTACTTCACACTCTGGGCTTTTGATTTACAGGAATTGGATTGAAAATGGTTGCTGGGTAAATCCAGTTAACAGTCCTGACTCTAGAGGGAGGAGATTTTGTGTTAACAGCACTCTTAGGAGGCTCAGTCAGACCCAGACCTGCTGAATCTGATGACTGATCCTGTCCCTGATTCAGAGGATTGATCGAGAATACCTACGAAAGTACTGAGTCTGTAGCTCAGGACTTGAGAAATAAAGTTAATCAGCCAAAGAGAATAGGAAATGCCATACCACTTTACAGACTCACCAACTTGGATGTATCTCCATTTTCAGACTTAAGATGAGTGTCATCTTATGCACAAGAATGATAGTTTCATGCCATTTTACCTGATTTCATTGACCACTTGGCCTTTTTATTCAGATTTTCCTATGTTCACACAGATTTCACAGTTGTAGTAAAGTGTGACTGATGTGTCTCAGATCATCTGGACTAGCTTTACTTTTGGGTTTGGTTCAATAAATGAGTATATCCTTTAAGCACATATTTAGGTTAAAAGAAAAACCACTGAGATGAACATTAAAAGGACACACTCTTCCGCCTGAAGTGCTACATCAGCCACTTTCATTTATCTTTAAAATAGATATGGGGATAAATTTTTAAAAAAGAAAAGATTTAAGTAGCAGTTGCAATTTTGTCTTTGTTAACATCCCCAAGAAAAATAACTTTTTAACATTTAGAATCCTTTCTGTATTTTGACTTTCTAATGTGTATAGCCATTTAATGTGTAATGTGTATAGCCATTTAATATATGCAAAACTTTCACAAATATTTTATGAGTTACGTCTCTTCCCTCTGCAAATTTCTTGAGGTTAACAACTATTTCACATAGAACAGTATTACCACAAATCTTTACAATGATAAAAATTACCTGATATGCTTTAAAAAAGCAGTAGCTTTCCTGAAACTGCCCACAGAAATTATTCTCATTTAGGGTTTCTAGAATGGCATACTAAAATTAGTATTTTTAGCTAATAATTTGTATAATCCCAACTGTAATAGAGACCTTTGTGTGTTCCACTGTGCCTTCCATATAGTAGGCATTTAAAAAATTAACTAAATGATACCTAATTAGCTCTTTCCTGATGATGCCTTTTTAAACCTTGAATCAGTGATCCAACCTAACTAGCTTAGCCACTTTGCCCAGTATCATCAATGAATTTAATAAGCGAGTCTTCTATATCTTCTGCATTTTTACCTAAAGTGTTGAACAGAATGGAGTTCAACAATCTGTCAGAAGTCTCCCTCTAGTCTGGCGGTGAAGCAGTGATTCATGTTAACTGTAGTCTGTGCTTAAACTTTAAAGCCATCTAACGATACAGTCTCTGTTCTACATGCTTTCCTTCTATTAGTAAGGAACTGCCTCAACTGAGACTTACTGTCTTTAAAATAACACCTAAGGCGATCTGAATAAAAAGAAATTTTGTTGACACAATTTCTTATAAACCCATGTAGGCTTCTAATAATCACTAATTCTTTAAAAATATTTACAAACTCTGCATAATAATCCATTATAGAATTGTATTGTAGAGTTGGAGGTAAACTTACAAATTCACTTTTCCTCATCTTCAGACTTCAGGAAACTCTCCTGTTTTCTGAGATTTTTGAATAATTACCAGCAGCAGCTTCACTGTCATAGCTGATGAGCATCATGCTTAATATATGTTCCTATAATGGAAAAGAATCTGAAAAGGAAAAAAAAATATGTACTACATCTCTGCCTCTTATCAGTGAATATCCAAGATGGAATACAAATGTGTTACTGTATTGTATATTGAATAGTTTCTAAAAATATGTTATTTCATTTCTCCCTGTGGCTATTCCCTGGGGACAAGAGAGGAGATCTTTAGGTTGATAAATATTTGATTTGTTTTCAGTTGTACTTTCAGTTTGCTCTAGGGAGGGAAGACCCAGGATGTGGTAGGAAAGCATCAAGGGAATCTGAGTAACTGTTACATAGACTAAGACGTTGAATATTACTTGACTATGTAAAAACAAACCATTTTCTCTAAATCTGTCTCCTATTGTAAGTATTTCCTTCTCTTACAGCTCAAAATCACACAGTAAAACAATCAGCTTCACATGTTTTTATAAGCTGTGGGGAGGATATAGTAAATTTGACTTGTATTAAATTTACTCTTTAGGGAATGTGGAAAGGCCACCAATATCCTGACTTTGGTGGCCACAGAGGGATTTCTTTTTCTTAATCCTATAAGAGAGTTCTAATTAGGAGGCTTTACTCAGGGAAGGGAAGGAGAAGAGGCGCAAAAGGTTCTGTATGATTGCGACCTAAGGCCTGTTTCATAGGAGCAGAGGGTGAATGTGTCAGAGAAGTGTCTTTCGCCTCCTTTCATTTTCCTGTTGCTGGGTTGTGCATAATTTAAAACTCTTACTTAGCTAGGCTTTTGTAGAGGAAAAAGCATTGACTAAAATAGGTGAGAGTTTAGGGGGAAGAAGAATATCTTAAGCTTAGAGAAAATATCTAAGATTGTGATTCAAGAATTCAGTACCTGATTGTCTGCCCTGCAGGAGCAGAAGAAATTGAGATCAGGGTCAGATTTCAGGTGTCTCATGGATGTTCAGAGCAAAGTGTTCACACAGCATCCTGAGTCACAGGATATGAATCACTGGGATAATATGACGTCTGAAAGACTGCCTTGGAAAGAGGTAATATAGAGAGTCTACAAGGAATTTGTAGGATTGCCTCACACAGCCTTGGTACTCAAGTTATTTTTTATTTAAAAAATGCCTGTAAGAATAAAGAGCACAATGCCTCGCCTTCCATTTTTTCCCAGTTCACTGAACCGCCCCTCTGTCGCCATGGTTGCCGTGTGACCTTCTGCCCAGTCAAACGTGGCCATGCAGACAGAAAGCAGCAGAGGGAGGGCCAGTGTTTTTGGTTGTTTGGTTTGAACTCTGCCGTTTTCGGTGGCAGATTCTGTGGTTAGTCTTTCATGAATGTTGTCTAAATCAGTCTTCCAACCGGTCCCAGGAGATGAGGTCTGTGATTAGTTCTTGCTCAGATATGAGGAAATTGAAACCCTGGGACGTTATGAAAAGGTCACAGAAATTTTAACCGGGAGACCTTGGCTTCATTGATAATTGGTAATATATTTAGGACCAGAATCTGGATATTCCTTCATCTGATCTACCTCCAGCTCACCATTTTCTAGCTAATACTGTAGCAAGTGCAACTAAGTAAATGCCTACTTCTAAATGACTAGACCCTTTTCCTGGGGCCTTTGAAAGATAACAGAGTGTGGTGTTTGATTTCAAAAACCGGGTTCATATCAAATTTCTGTGTTCCAAATGAATGACCTTAAGTAAGTTACTTAACCTCTTAACTACTTAACATAATACAGTATCAAATGGTATAATACTGTCTTCCTGATGAAGCTGATGTGAAGATTAATTATGTCCACATAGATATATAAAGCACTTAGCATGGTTCTGGACACATAGTGAGTACTTTCTGTTAGGATAATTTTGTTCTGTTTCCATCTCAATAAATGAAAAAAAATCTCACAGCTTCCAGACTTTTGCTTTTTACTTTTTGTGTGTTTCATATAAGTTTTTATTCTATTAGAGCAGATGACAAAGATGTGTTTTCCAATTCTGCCTGCAATGCTAGGGTGGTGGAGAAGACTAGAGCATGGTCCCCTAAGCTCAGGAGCTTGAACAAGTGATAAAATACTTTGAAAACGTTTGGCGGATGTTATAACAACTAAGATTCCATGGCAGTAAGTACCCATTCTGCTGGAAGACTTTTGCACAAAAGTTGCAACTTTTGACCTTGATTTTGATGAAGAAATTCACAGTGTCAGAAATGTGAACGAATAAATGAATAGTGTCCCGGGCCCTAGGACCAATACAACATCTATGGAAATATGAGAACAAATAGTCTTGGTTTTTGTTTTCTTTTTTTTGGTCTTGTTTTGTTTTTAAGAATAGGTAGACAATAAATGCAGGGCAAAGATGGATGTGAGCAAGGATATTATATTGCAAGAGGCAAACAAGTGCCAAAATATAGCAAAATTTTTATTCCATACTAAGAAGGTTTTAGCGAATTTTTAAGCCAGAGAGGGACATAGTGCTCAAAGGTATCAAAAGCAATAATGCACTGTGGCAACATTAATTGCAAGGATGGCAAAGATGCCAATCTTCCAAAAAATATCATCTTTCTAAAATTAAAAATAATTATTATTGGAAAGAATAAAATGTTACCATTCTTTCTGGAGCTACAGTTGTGATTCTCCATATATGCTCCTAGGGGTTCTCAGTGGGGAAAGAGACACTAAGGGAAGAATAATTTTGAACTGACAAAGAGTAAGATTCCTCCAAGGAAGTGTTACAAAATTCATCATTATGGTTACTCAGAGCCAGTGTGTGCAAGTGATAAATTATTCTATCCTTTTTCAATAGTAGATTACACTAATAACATTCCAACTTTATTTAGAGTCTGAAAATTGGTTCTGTGGATAGTGGGGCTCACTACTTCCCATGGCTATCCTGTTCTCTGTGGCATAATTTTTAAACAATTATTAAAATTAAAGTAATATAATATAAAAGTGTAATATATTCCAGATGACTTGAGGCTACAAAAGTAATACAAGAGAATAAAAATAGTTCATTTTTTATTCCTATATTGGCTAAAATTCCTGTTCCTTGGAAATCTGGTGATATCTAGGTTGTCACATATTTACTAGGTTATCAGACTGACTAAATCACTTGCTTTCCCCTATATATGAAGGACTCCATGTACACGTTCTCTTTCTTTCTCTTTTCCTCACCATTGCTGTGTTTCTCTCTTTTGCCCTAAAAACACAGTATTCTCATTATGTAGAAAAAACTTTCACTCAGGATTTGATCCTGTATCCCTCATTGACTAGATGTGTGGCTTTAAAAGGTAATTAAAAGTTCTTGCTTTCCATGTCTTATCTTCAAAACATAGGTAATATTTATGTTATAAATTTGTTGCAAAAGAAATGAAATAATATGTTAATATAATGATTATCTACCTGAAATATCAGAAAAATTCAAACATTAATTGGTCCTTGATCTTAATTATGGTTTGCTGAAATATCCAGTGATGCTACAACTATTCATAATTTACCTTACCTTAAAAATTCTGAATTAAATTATCATAGACTTAGTCACTGAAATGAAGGGATGAATTCTATATATACTTAGGTTAAAAAGTAACTTTATTACAACGATAATATTCTTAGACTATGAATTTCTTGAGACATGTATATTGTCTTACTCATCTTTATATTCTCAAGGTGTGGCACCTTGACCATACTCATCCTAAGTGAAAAATGTATATTGAATGAATTTTTTAAAATCGATGTACATTAGAAAAACTATTTGGTCTTATTAAATCACATGGCATGTAATCCATGCTGTTTACCTCAATGACT
Organism: Nanger dama; assembly: GCA_917880005.1. Lineage (NCBI taxonomy): Eukaryota > Metazoa > Chordata > Mammalia > Artiodactyla > Bovidae > Nanger > Nanger dama. The sequence continues at coordinate 9,183,952 of CAKJTW010000058.1, read as the reverse complement.
AAACATTTTCAAAGACGTTTTATTTTAAAATCATATTTCAGTACAATACCAAACTGATGCAGGTTAACTGTGTCATCTTTCAGTAACATTTTTATGAGAAATTAAATGGAACTATAAATGGTAATCATTGGAAAACTGTGTTTTTGTTGCTTTGCATTGTTTTCAGGCATGAGGCCACATGTGCTATCAGCTGTAGCTAACGTTACATAAGGTGCAACCATGTAGAAAGATCTGAGATCAAATTTCTGATTCATGGTATAATGAAAAGAGAAGATATGATGGAACAGATCAACCATGACTCATTTCCAGATAATTTTGAGTTGAAAGTTAATCCTAGAAGTTCCAAAAATGTCTCTAGGCAATGACATAGTAAATAGATTCTTACATGAATGTTTTAAAGCTATATCCAAATTGCTCAGTGAGGACCACAGAATCATGTACATATAGAAACTAATTTGTCTGACCTCTATTCAGCAAATGCATTTGATACAGTTCAACAAATATTTTCAAATCACCTAGTACATGAAGATTCAGAATGTTTTGTCTTTTCGCTGACTCTTGAGACAATTTATTTCTCTTATCTGTACTTCAGATTTCTTATTAACAAAATGAAGCAGTTGGAATAAATTAATTTATCAGATTTTTCCTTATTCTCCTATCCCAGTATCTTAAGTCTGTGGCTGATTCCTTAATTAATAATATGTTGTATTTTTAACCTTTGATTTTTTTGTGTGTGAGACTGTCTCTCATTTTTAATGCCTTCCAAACAACATAATTCTAAATCTAAAATATTAATAACCTCCTCTAATACATACAACTTCTTAATATTTGACTTGTAATACTTTCTCATGAGTAACTGTCCTAGTTGAAGTCATTGGAGCTACATAGATGCTAGACAAGTACCTGCAGATAGGGGGCCAGGAACTTACCTATTTTGTAAAGTAACTTGTGTCACCAGAGAATATTCATGCTGAGAACAATTTGCAGAAAATCTAGTGCAGTGATTTCTAGTTTTAATGGGTATAACATACACATAAGAGGCCTTGTTCAAATGTAGATTGCTGGGGCCCCTCCTCTGTTTTGTAATTCAGTGGGTTTAAGTGGGGACCGATAATTTGCATTTTTAACAAGTTCTCAAATGATGACAGTGATAATGGTCGAGAGCCAAAGAACCACTCCCTTAGGTCAACTCACTTAACTAGGGCCAGGTAGTGACACCCCAAACTTATACAACAGGTTAGTACCAACTGAAGTCCAAGTCAAGGTTATGGTACAATATAGGTGTGTCTCAAAGATATTGTGGGTTTGGTTCCAAATCAGCATAATAAAGGAAATATTGTAATAAAACAAGTCACATGGAGGTTTTGGTTTCCTGGTGTTGGAGAAGACTCCTGAGAGTCCCTTGGACTGCAAGGAAATCCAACCAGTCCATTCTGAAGGAGATCAACCCTGGGATTTCTTTGGAAGGAATGATGCTAAAGCTGAAACTCCAGTACTCTGGCCACCTCATGCAAAGAGTTAACTCATTAGAAAAGACTCTGATGCTGGGAGGGACTGGGGGAAGGAGGAGAAGGACAACAGAGGATGAGATGGCTGGATGGCATCACCCACTCAATGGACTTCAGTTTGAGTGAACTCCAGGAGTTGGTGGTGGACAGGGAGGCCTGACGTGCTGCATTTCATGGGGTCGCAAAGAGTTGGACACAACTGAGCAACTGAACTGAACTGAATTGAATGCATACAAAAGTTATTTTTACATATACTATAGTCTATTATTTTGATGATTCGTTGGATCATCAAAAAGCAAGAGTTCCAGAAAAACATTTATTTCTGCTTTATTAACTATGCCAAAGCCTTTAACTGTGTGGATCACAATAAACTGGAAAATTATGAAAGAGATGAGAATACCAGAACACCTGACCTGTTCTTGAGAAACCTATATTCAGATCAGGAAGCAACCGTTAGACTGGACATGGAACAGCAGACTGGTTCCAAATAGGAAAAGGAGTAGGTCAAGGCTGTATATTGTCACCCTGCTTATTTAACTTACATGCAGAGTACATCATGAGAAACACTCGGCTGGAAGAAGCACAAGCTGGAATCAAGATTGCCGGGAGAAATATCAATAACCTCAGATATGCAGATGACACCACCCTTATGGCAGAAAGTGAAGAGGAACGGAAAAGCCTCTTGATGAAAGTGAAAGAAGAGAGTGAAAAAGTTGGCTTAAAGCTCAACATTCAGAAAACTAAGATCTTGGCATGTGGTCCTATCACTTCATGACAAATGGGGAAACAGTGGAAACAGTGTCAGACTTTATTATTTTGGGCTTCAAAATCACTGCAGATGGTGACTGCAGCCATGAAATTAAAAGATGCTTACTCCTTGGAAGGAAAGTTATGACCAACCTAGATAGCATATGCAAAAGAAGAGACATTACTTTGCCAACAAAGGTCCATCTACTCAAGGCTATGGTTTTTCCAGTGGTCATGTATGGATGTCAGAGTTGGACTGTGAAGAAGCCTGAGTGCTGAAGAATTGATGCTTTGGAACTGTGGTGTTAGAGAAGACTCTTGAGAGTCTGTTGGACTGCAAGGAGATCCAACCAGTCCATCCTAAAGGAGATCAATTCTGGGTGTTCATTGGAAAGAATGATGCTAAAGCTGAAACTCCAGTACTTTGGCCACCTCATGCGAAGAGTTGACTCATTAGAAAAGACTCTGATGCTGGGAGGACTGAGGGCAGGAGGAGAAAGGGATGATAGAGGATGAGATGGCTGGATGGCATCACCCACTCTATGGACATTAGTTTGGATAAACTCCGGGAGTTGGTGATGTACAGGGAGACCTGGCGTGCTGCAATTTATGGGATCACAAACAGTTGGACACGACTGAGCGACTGAACTGAATTGAACTGATAGTCTATTAAGTAAATGTTCAATGCCACTTTGTCTAAAAAAGTACATATCTTAATTACAAATACTTTATTGCTAAAAACACTAATCATCATCTGTGCCTTTCAGTTCAGTTCAGTCGCTCAGTTGTGTCCAACTCTTTGCGACCCCATGAATCACAGCACGCCAGGCCTCCCTGTCCATCACCAACTCCTGGAGTTTACCCAAACTCATGTCCGTCGAATCAGTGATGCCATCCAGCCATCTCATCCTCTGTTGTCCCCTTCTCCTCCTGCCCCCAATCCCTCCCAGCATCAGAGTCTTTTCAAATGAGTCAACTCCTGGCATGAGGTGGCCAGAGTATTGGAGTTTCAGCTTTAGCATCATTCCTTCCAAAGAAATCCCAGTGCTGATCTCCTTCAGAATGGATTGGTTGGATCTCCTTGCAGTCCAAGGGACTCTCAAGAGTCTTCTCCAACACCACTGTTCAAAAGCATCAATTCTTCAGCACTCAGCCTTCTTCACATCCATACACGACCACAGGAAAAACCATAGCCTTGACTAAACGGATCTTAGTTGGCAAAGTAATGTCTCTGCTTTTGCATATGCTATCTAGGTTGGTCATAACGTTTCTTCCAAGGAGTAGCATCTTTTAATTTCATGGCTACAGTCACCATCTGCAGTGATTTTGGAGCCCCCAAAATAAAGTCTGATACTGTTTCCACTGTTTCCCCATCTATTTCCCATGAAGTGATAGGACCGGATGCCATGATCTTCATTTTCTGAATGTTGAACTTTAAGCCAACTTTTTCACTCTCCTCTTTCACTTTCATCAAGAGGCTTTTCAGTTCCTCTTCACTTTCTGCCAAAGATGTCATCTGCAAATCTGAGGTTATTGATATTTCTCCCAGCAATCTTGATTCCAGCTTTTTTTTCTTCCAGTCCAGCATTTCTCATGATGTACTCTGCATATAAGTTAAATAAGCAGGGTGACAATATATAGCTTTGACGTACTCCTTTTCCTATTTGGAACCAGTCTGTTGTTCCATGTCCAGTTCTAACTGTTGCTTCCTGACCTGCATACAGGTTTCTCAGAAGGCAGGTCAGGTGGTCTGGTATTCCCTCCTCTTAGTGAGTCCTAAGAGTCCTAATCTTTTTGTTGGTAGAGGGTCTTTCCTTAATGTTGATGACTGTTGATTGATTAGAATGGTTGTTGCTGAAATTTGGGTGACTGTGACAGTTTCTTAAAATAAGACAGCATTAAAATTTGCCACATTTTGACTGTGCCTTTGCAAATGGTTTCTCTTTAGCATGCAATGCACTTCCATAGTATTTTACTAACAGTAGAACTTCTTTCAAAATTAGTCAGTCGTCAAACCCTGTCACTGTTTTATCAAACTAGTTTCTTTTATCAACTAAATCCTTTGTTGTCATTTCAACAGTCTTCATACCATCTTCACCAGGAATAGATTCCATCTTAAGAAATCACTTTCTTTGCCCATCTCTAAGCAACTCCGTATCCTTTTCAAGTCTGTAATCATGAAATCACAGCCAATATCTTCAGGCTTTAATTCGGATTCTAGTTCTCTTACTGTTTTGTCATATCAACAGTTATGTCCTCCAATGAAGTCTTGAACCCCTCAAGTCATCCACGAGGGCTGAAATTAACTTCTTCCAAACTTCTAATAATGTTGACATTTTGATCTATTCCCATGAACCACAAACGTTCTTCATGGCATGTAGAATGATGAATCCTTTCCAAAGGTTTTCAGCTTACTTTCCCCAGATCCATCATAAGGGTCACTATGGAAGCTATGGACTTCCCCTGGTGGCTCAGACGGTGAAGTGTCTGTCTACAATGCGAGAGACCCGGGTTCGAGCCCTGGTTTGGCAAGATCCCCTGGAGAAGGAAATGGCAATCCACTCCAGTACTATTGCCTGGAAAATCCCATGGACAGAGGAGCCTGGCAGGCTGCAGTCTATGGGGTTGCAAGCCTTACAAAATGTATTTCTTAAATAAGACTTGAAAGTTGAAATCACTCCTTGATCCATAGGATGTGGAAAGGATGTTATGTTAGCAGACATGAAGTAAACCTTAATCTCTTTCTATATCTCAATTAAAACCCTTGTTTGACCAGATTAATTGTAAATAAATGGTGTTATCTTGAAGGAAATCTCTATTCCTGAGCAGTCAGTCTCACAGTGGGGTTAAAATACTTGGTAAATCATATGAACATATGTGCTGTCCTCCAGACTTTGTTCTTCCACTTACAGAGCATCGACAGAGTCAGTTCAGCATAATTCTTAAGGGCCCTGGGCTTTTCAGAATGGTAAATGAGCACTGACTTCAACAAAATTCACTGGCTGCATTAGCCCCTAACAGGAGAGTCAGTCTGCCCTTTGAAACTTTGAAGCAGGCGATGACTTCTCCTCTCTAGCTATGAGAGTCCTAGATAACATCCTCTTTCAATATAAGGTGGTATTTGCCTACATTGCATTGTACTTCTGATGTTAGTCAAAGGAAGGAGTGCAGAAGATTAAGCCACTTCATCCTTCAACTGTATTCCACGGATACAATGATACCTCCTAAAGATGGATTAGCACACTAAAAGGCTAAAATGAGGGTTTTGCTTTATGATTGGAAAGTATTGTTGCATTTTAAAAATAGAGTTTGATAATTAACCAAAAGCTGATTATATCACATAATTTGAGAAAATCAAGTCTATTTTGTCATACTTCTAGGTCATTTAAATGTACTTTCATTTCCTCCATTCATTGTTTGGGTTGTCCCAACTGTTAAGTATATTATCTGCTAAATATAAAATGTGTGTGTGCAGGCTACGTCTCTTCAGTTGTGTCCGACTCTTTGCAAACCCATGGACTATAGACCACCAGGCTCCTCTGTCCATGGGATTTTCCAGGGAAGAATACTGGAGTGGGTTACGAGGCCCTTCTCCAAAGTATAAAGTATGTTCCATCAAAGGAAAATGTAAAACACTGTGATAGACTTTGATATCCTTATGTTCTTTAATGGCTTGTCAATATTTCCTTCTTATTAATTTTTTTAATAATCAATTTTAAGTAACACTTCAGTTCAGTCTCTCAGCTGTGTCTGACTCTTTGTGACCCCATGGAGTGTAGCACACCAGGCTTTCCTGTCCATCACCAACTCCCAGAGAGTACTCAAACTCATGTCCATCGAGTCAGTGATGCCATCCAGCAATCTCATCCTGCCATCTCCTTCTTCTGCTGCCTTCAATCTTTCCCAGCATCTGGGTCTTTTCCAGTGAGTCGGCTCTTCACATCAGGTGGCCAAAGTATTGAAGCTTCAGCTCCAGCAACCGTCCTGCCAATGAATATTCAGGGCTGATTCCTTTAGAAAGGACTGGTTGAATCTCCTTGCAGTCCAAGGGACTCGCAAGAGTCTTCTCCAACACCACAGTTCAAAAACATCATTTCTTTGGTGCCCAGCTTTCTTTATACTCCAGCTCTCACATCTATACATGACTACTGGAAAAACCATAGCTTTGACTAGATGGAACTTTGTTGGCAAAGTAATGTCTCTGCTTTTTAATATGCTTTTTAGGTTGGCCATGGCTTTTCTTCCAAGGAGCAAGCGCCTTTTAATTACATGGCTGAAGTCACCATCTGCAGTGATTTTGGAGCCCCCCAAAATAAAGTCTGACACTGTTTCTACTCGTTCCCCATCTATTTGCCATGAAGTGATGGGACCAGATGCCATGATCTTAGTTTTCTGAATGTTGAGTTTTTAAGCCAACTCTTTCACTCTCCTCTTTCACTTTCATCAAGAGGCTCTTTAAATCTTCTCTGCTTTCTGCCATAAGTATGGGGTCATCTGCATATCTGAGGTTATTGATATTTCTCCTGGCAATCTTGATTGCAGTTTGTGCTTCATCCCATCCAGCATCTCTCATGATTTACTCTGCATATAAGTTAAATAAGCAGGGTGGCAATATACAGCCTTGCCATACTCCTTTCCCGAGTTGGAACCAGTCTGTTGTTTCATGTCCAGTTCTAACTGCTGCTTCTTGACCTGCATACAGATTTCCTCAGGAGGCAGGTCAGGTGGTCTCATATACCCATCTCTTTAAGAATTTTCCACAGTTTGTTGTGATCCACACAGTCAAGGCTTTGGCATAGTCAATAAAGCAGAAGTAGATGTTTTTCTGGACTCTTGTTTTCTTGATGATTCAACAGATGTTGGCAATTTGATCTCTGGTTCCTCTGCCTTTTCTAAATCCAGCTTGAACATCTGGAATATCATGGTTCATGTACTGTTAAAGCCTGGCTTGAAGAATTTTGAGCATTACTTTGCTAGTGGGTAAGATGAATAAAATAATGCAGTAGTTAGAGCATTCTTTGGCATTTCCATTCTTTGGAATTGGAATGTAAACTGACCTTTTCCAGTCCTGTGGCCACTGCCAAGTTTTCCAAATTTGCTGGCATATTGAGTGCAGCACTTTCACAGCATCATCTTTTAGGATTTGAAATAGCCCAACTGGAATTCCATCACCTCCATTAGTTTTTTTCTTAGTGATGCTTTCTAAGGCCCACTTGACTTCACATTCCAGGATGTCTGGCTCTAGGTGAGTGATCACACCATCATGATTATTATTGGTTGTGCAGATCTTTTTTATACAGTTCTTCTGTGTATTCTTGCCACCTCTTCTTAATATCTTCTGCTTCTGTTAGGTCCATACCATTTCTTTTCTTTATTGTGCCCATCTTTGCGTGAAATGTTACCTTGGTATCTCTAATTTTCTTGAAGAGATTTCTAGTCTTTCCCATTCTATTGTTTTCCCCTATTTCTTTGCATTGATGGCTGAGGAAGTTTTTTTTTTTTTTTTTTTTAATCCTCCCTTGCTATTCTTTGAAACTCTGCGTTCAAATGAGTATATATTTCCTTTTCTTTGCCTTTTGCTTCGCTTCTTTTCACAGCTATTTGTAAGGCCTCCTCAGATAACCATTTTGCCTTTTACATTTATTTTTCTTGGGGATTGTCTTGATCCCTGCCTCCTGTACAATATGAACCTCCATCCACATTTCTGCAGGCACTCTGTATATCTGATCTAATCCCTTGAATCTATTTGTTACTTCCACTGTATAATTGCGAGGTATTTGTTTTAGGTCATACTTGAATGGTGTAGTGGTTTTCCTTACTTTCTTCAATTTATATCTCAATTTGGCAATAAGGAGTTCATGATCTGAGCCATAGTCAGCTCCTGGTCTTGTTTTTGCTGATTGTATAGAGCTTCTCCATGCTTGACTGCAAAGAATATTTTCGGTCTGATTTCTGTATCGACCATCTGGTGATATCCATGTGTAGAGTCTCCTCTTGTGTTGTTGGAAAAGGGTGTTTACTATGACCGGGCTACTATGACTGGTGCGTTCTCTTGGCAAAACTCTATTAGCCTTTGTCGTGCTTCATTCTGTACCCCAAGACCAAATTTGCCTGTTACTCCAGGTATTTCTTGACTTTGTACTTTTGCATTCCAGTACCCTATAATGAAAAGGACATCTTTTTGGTTGTTTATTCTAGAAGGTCTTCTAGGCCATCATAGAACTGTTCAACTTCAGCTTCTTCAACATGACTTTTGGGGCATAGACTTGGATTACTCTGATATTGAATGGTTTGCCTTGGAAATGAACAGAGATCTTTCTGTCATTTTTGAGATTGCATCCAAGTACTGCAGTTTGGACTCTTATTGACTATGATGGCTACTCTATTTCTTCTAAGGGATTCTTGCACAGAGTAGTAGATATAATAATGGTCATCTGAGTTAAATATTGGATAACAAATTACAGCAAGTCACATTGATTGACTTCTAATTCCATGCAGGTTTATTACAAAACACTCACCTTTCTTACATAGTATGGAATCTTGACTCAACTGCTCAGCCCTTGTGTGTGCTAGAGCTGAAGGACATCTGCTTGATGTCTGTGGCTGCCCACACACCTACTTGACTCCAGAATATGTACATCTTTATTGGCAAGTTGATCTTAACACACACCCACACGTTTCCTCTGAACAGTGCTCCAGGACTTGGAAGGACCATTTGCCTATTTATTTCTAAGATGTTTGAAGTCTAAATACCGTAGGAAGAAGATATAAGAATAATGTCACAGTGTGAAAAACACACAATTGCTATGAAATCTGACAGCTTTTAGAATCCAAACTAAGCACATGGTAGATTCAAATTTCTATAATATAAATTGGATCATGTGACCCTTTCATTCAAAATGTCTTCCGTGGCATACCATTATATTCAGGAAGCCCCAGCTCTTTAGGGTTCATCAGTCTCTCTCTGGTCTCAGTTGTGCTCACTTTTGGGTTTATATGCCATGACTTTCCCATGATCAACCATGTTTCTACCATAGGAAGTTTCCCACACTTTCTCCCAAGGCCATGGTTTCTTGCCTTTGAAACTATAGTATTTCTTCCTTCTTCAGTTCAGTTCAATTCAGTTGCTCAGTCGTTTCCGACTCTTTGCGACCTCATGAATCACAGCACGTCAGGGCTCCCTGTCCATCACCAACTCCTGGGGTTCACTCCAGACTCACATCCATTGAGTCAGTGATGCCATCCAGCCATCTCATCCTCTGTCGTCCCCTTCTCCTCCTGCCCCCAATCCTTCCCAGCATCAGAGCCTTTTCCAATGAGTCAACTCTTCTTCCTTCTTAGGCTCCATCTTTTCCTTTAAGCATTACTCAAGAATCATCACCTTTTCAAAGTATTCTTTGACAACATTTACCTGGATTAGATACCATTATCTTTATCTCTCCTTATTCTTTCAAAGTACCTTGTCATTATCTCCAATCATTTTTTCAATAGTATGCAAATTCCTTGTCACATTCATTTCTGTGTCCATGAAGTTGATCACTATATCTTGTACCTTGAAAATGCTCTGTTATTGTTCAAAAGGAGCAGATGCCTCTACTTATCCAATGTGAAGAATATTTCCTATGGTAAGTAGCCATTCTTAGCCCTTCTAATGTTTGATTTTGGAGAATGCCCCCTTTCCTTCCTGTGACATCATTACTCCAAATTCCAAGTCACACTCTATATTGAAGAATGATATTGAAAGCACATGGCTTGTTTTGTACTCTAACTTTGCTATTAGGTACTGTATTACCTAACAGAATAGGGCTGCTAAGGACATGCTTGGGTGCCAGCAACAGTATTATTCTGTTAGGAAATTATATCTGTTATTCTATGAAAATAGTGATTATGGGGAAAAATGATTATTAGTTGACTTTCTTACATATCTAGTATAGTTTTTGTATTATTTTAATAAAAATATGTATGAAGAAACAGCACACTAATTTTAAAGCTGAGGACTTCTAGAGGCCTAAAACAGTCCCATTGCTACTAATTTACAAAGTTGAAGTATTCACTTTTCTACACCTCAACTTGATCTTATTTAGTAAATTAGCTAATAAAAGCTAACTCTCAATGGATTTTGAAAAGTAAATAAATTAAAGTGCATGAACAAACATTGAGCAGTTGCTGACATATCTGAAATACTTTCTAAATGCCAACAGTGATTACTAATTGATGTCCGCATTTATTTCTGAAAATTAAAATTTTAGTCATAGACATAAGATGGCCTTTGGGTATTCATTATCAACCCTGAGTTTGCATGTAGTGATGACCTGATGAATGAATCTATTCAAGTATCCTTGCCTGGAGAATCTCATGGACAAAGAGCCTGGCGGGTTATAGTCCATAGTGTCGCGAAAAGGTCAGACATAACTGAAACGACTTAGCATGAGACTTTTCCTGTCTTCTTTGTCATGGAAACTACAAAGCATAAGACAATAACTTGTTACTAATACTAACAAATTCTCTGTAAATGATTGTGAGCATGTATTATTTTTCTAGTCACACTTTGGGGCTTCCCTGGTGGCTCAGAGGGTAAAGAATCCACCTGCAATGGATTTGATCCCTGGGTTGGGAAGATCCCCTGGAGAATGGAACAGCTACCCACTCTAGTATTCTTGTCTGGAGAATCCCATGGACAGAGGAGCTTGGTGGGCTACAGTCCATGGAGTCACAAAATTGGACACGACTGAGTGACTTTTTCACTTACTCAAGCTTATGGGGAGTTCCATGGGGATCCATTCTGGTATCTCAAGCTCATTTGGAAGACAGACAAGGGTAGCTCTACCCTGTATCTAGATGGAAGCTAGAGGAGCCTGACCACAACTAATAGTATAGTATCGCCCTATCGGATGGATCTTCCAGCCAAATCTCTAGAACTGACATCTGAAATAAAATAGTGAAAGTGATAGTGTTGTTCCACTAAAATCTTTATGGGACTTTTTGAAATATAAGAGCCTGCAGGATTGGTGCCAATAACTTTGGCTGAGAAGGAAAGAATAGCACAGAGGCCAGAGGCCCTCATATAAGTAGCAGAGCTCTCAACCCTGACCATTAGCAATAATTTTCACACCAAAGTATTTAACCGCATGGACTTGTTTATTTGCTTTTCAATCCTTAACAATTAGGATTGATTGAATAATCAGTTCAGTTCAGTTGCTCAGTCGTGTCTGACTCTTTGTGACCTCCATCCATGGACTGCAGCATACCAGGCCTCCCTGTCCATCACCAAATCCCAGAGTTTACTCAGACTCATAGCCATTGAGTTGATGATGCCATCCAACCATCTCATCCTCTCTCATCTCCTTCTCCTCCTGCCTTCAATCTTTCCCAGCATCAGGGTCTTTTCAAATGAGTCAGCACCTCTTTGCATCAGGTGGCCAAAGTATTGGAATTTCAGCATCAGCATCAGTCCTTCAATGAATATTCAGGACTGATTTCCTTTAGGGATGGACTGGTTGGATCTCCTTGCAGTCAAGGGACTCTTAAGAGTCTTCTCCAACACCACAGTTCAAAAGCATTAATTCTTTGGCTCTCAGCTTTCTTTATACTCCAACTCTTACCCTCAGCTTTCTTTGTACTCCAACTCTCACTCTCAGTTTTCTTTATAGTCCAACTCACATCCATACACAACTAGTGGAAAAGCCATAGCCTTGACTAGACGGACCTTTGTTGGCAAAGTAATGTCTCTGCCTTTTTTTTTCCTTTTTGTATTTCTTTTTGTATTCATTTATTTGTTTCTTTGTTGCATGTGGGATCTTACTTCTCCTACCAGGGTTCACACCTGCACCTCCTGCATTGGAAGGGTGGTATCTTAACCACTGGACCACCTGGAAGGTCCTTTCTGAAAAATGAAGGAAGACAATTTTGGTGAGACAAGCATTAAGTAATGATAAGCAAATTATTTCTATAACACACATAGAAAACTCTACTAGTTATAAGGATTATTTAAAATAAACATTCAGTTCAGTTCAGTAGCTCAGTCATGTCTAACTCTTTGCGATCCCATGAATTGCAGCATGCCAGGCCTCCCTGTCCATCACCAACTCTCAGAGTTCACTCAGACTCAAGTCCATTGAGTCCGTGATGCCATCCAGCCATCTCATCGTCTGTCGTCCCCTTCTCCTCCTGCCCCCAATCCCTCTCAGCATCAGAGTCTTTTCCAATGAGTCGACTCTTCACATGAGGTGGCCAGAGTACTGGAGCTTCAGTTTTGGCATCATTCCTTCCAAAGAAATTCCAGGGCTGATCTCCTTCAGAATGGACTGGTTGGATCTCCTTGCCATCCAAGGGACTCTCAAGAGTCTTATCCAACACCACAGTTCAAACGCATCAATTCTTTGGCGCTCAGCCTTCTTCACAGTCCAACTCTCACATCCATATATGACTACTGGAAAAACCATAGCCTTGACTAGATGGACCTTAGTCAGCAAGTAATATCTCTGCCTTTGAATATACTATCTAGGTTGGTCATAACTTTTCTTCCAAGGAGTAAGCGTCTTTTAATTTCATGGCTGCAGTCACCATCTGCAGTGATTTTGGAGACCCCCAAAATAAAGTCTGACACTTTTTCCACTGTTTCCCCATCTATTTCCCATGAAGTGATGGGATTAAGGGCCAGAAAATTCCATTAAATGAATGCGAATTCAGGGAATGCTATTTGTGACACTATGAACTTATATTTATTTTCCTCATAGTGAGACTTATAAGCTACAAGTTATGCTCCCCTCAAAATTATAATATACCTTTTTCTTTTAATATCCAGTGAAATCAACAGCCTCAGGTGTTTTAGGACCTAGTACAGTAGTCAGGTATGGATGTGAGAGTTGGACTATAAAGAAATCTGAGTGCCTAAGAATTGATGCTTTTGAACTGTGGTGTTGGAAGACTCTTGAGAGTCTCTTGGACTGCATGGAGATCCAACCTGTCCATCCTAAAGGGAATCAGTCCCAGTGTTCATCGGAAGGACTGATGCTAAAGCTGAAACTCCAATACTTTGGTCACCTGATGCGAAGAGCTAACTCATTTGAAAAGACCCTGATGCTGGGAAAGATTGAAGGCGGGAGGAGAAGGGACGACAGAGAATGAGATGGCTGGATGGCATCACTGACTCAATGGACATGAGTTTGAGTAAACTCCTGGAGTTGGTGATGGACAGGAAGGCCTGGCGTTCTGTAGTCCATGGGGTCTCGAAGAGTCGCAACTGAGTGACTGACCTTAACTGAACCATATCTCTGGTCCAGTGAGAACTTATGTTTGACTTAAAAGTCAAGCAGAATTAGCTGTCCCCAGCTGAGCATGCTCAGTCACTTCAGTCATGTCCATCCCTTTGTGACCCCCACCCCCTGGACTGTAGCCCACCAGGCTCCTGTGTTCATGGGATGTTCTTGGCAAGAATACTGGATTCCCATGCCCTGCTCCAGAGGATCTTCCCGACCCAGGGATCGAATGCACATCTCCTTCATTGGCAGGCAGATTCTTTATCACTAGTACCACCTGGGAAGCCCCCATCACCAGCACTACTACTCAACAACTACGTAGATTTGGGAAGCTCTCTGAGGCCAGTTTATTGATCTATAAAATGTATGCAATCATTTTTGTATTAGTGGTTGTAACAAAGCCTAAAATGAGATACTGTTCCACAACATTGGACAGAACCTGAACAAACTTTTTAGCCAGCCTACTACTTTTTAAACTTTTCAACGGGGTGTAAGTCTAACATTTTGCTGTTATAAAAGAACAATGAAAATCTAGCATATGGAAGAACAGATCACTTGTATCAGAAGAAATGTGTTTACTTTATTTCAAGCACTTGCAAATCACCTGCAAATTATTTCACAGTGGAGATAATTAAAACTGTCCCCACCCTAATTCCAAATATAGTTACTTTCTGGATTCCCACCTTGCCTACAGTCACATTTTAATGAGGATTATTACAAAACCCATTATGCATCTTCAAAATCTGCTATGTTTTGTTGTTTTTACATGTTCACATTCGTCCCCAAACATAAGAGTAACTGGATTCTAGTTTGGTCATGTTCAAAGTACTTGTACAATCTTGGCCAAGCCCTGAAACTCTTAGATTAAAAGATGGTTTTGAATCTTTGGTTTTGGTCAAATTGGAGTAAAGAGCCTGTTTTTACTCTAAGATGTTATGATTGGGTCATTCTCTGTTCTCTCCTGTCTCTTCTCCCTTCTCTCTTCTTCTCTCTCTTTCTCATCCTCTCCACATCCTTCCCTTTCCTCCCCACTTGATTCCTTAAGGATCTGGACTAGCCTTGTAACTCTGGAATGTAACTTCTGTGGACTCCAGGTTCTCCTGGTTCAGTGCCATGCTGTTTGACTGCCATGTACTCGTGAGGCTAGGCTAATCACCTTTATCCAGCTGTGAGTCAGTGGTGGAGTGTAGCAGTGAGCTGGTCAACCATATGGGTTTGAGTGTAAGAAGACTTGACTTCAGATTCTGGTTCCTCCTCTTCTTGGGCTTCCCTGGTGGCTCAGAGGTAGCTTTGGTATATTATCAGCTCCTTCCCATGTCTCTATTCCATTCTTCCTCAGCTTACAAAACTTCTTGAATATTTCTTCATTTATCTTCCCCTCCATGTTCTAGCATGTCATCTTTTCCCATCATTTTCTCTTCGTTCAAGCTGACAGCCACCTGGACCTATTCAATTTTTAACATATCAAAAGCTCTTCTGAGTCAAAAACGTTGTGTTTTTGTCCCTTAGGCTTAGACAGGCTTCCCTTGTGCCTCTCCTGAAATGTGGGAGACCTGGGTTCGCTCACTGGGTTGGGAAGACCTCCTGGAGGAGGGCATGGCAACCCACTCCAGTATTCTGGCCTGGAGAATCCCATGGACTGTATAGTCCACTGGGTCGCAAAGAATCGGACACGACTGAGTGACTGTCACTTTCAGGCTTAGATGACCCTGCCACCAGCTCCTGGCAAGGAAAAGTCCTTTCCATGATTCATACATCAGGTTAAAATCTGACCTTTCCTGAGCACCCTTTCTAGACCCTCACGCCATTTCCACCCAAAGTCCCACGTTTCTTCTATAACAGCAAGATATTGCTTTTATACACCTTTCTCAAATACAAATCATAAACCTACATATTTGCTTATCTTTACTGTATTATAAGATCCATGAAGAAAGGTGCACTGTCTACTAGGTTTACTTCTGTTAGCAAGGTAGCAAATATACTATATAATAAAATATATTAAATAAAATATAATAAATATAATATAATTCTTAACTCAGCTGGTTAAGAATCCACCTGCAATGCAGGAGACCCTGGTTTGATTCCAGGGTCAGAAATATTCCCTGGAGAAGAGATAGGCTCAGCTGTGTCCAACTTTTTGCAACCCTATGAAGTGTAACCTGCCAGGCTCCTCTGTCCATGAGGATTCTCCAGGCAAGAATACTGGAGTGAGTTGCCATGCCCTCCTCCAGAGGATCTTACCAATGCAGGGATCAAAACAGATTCTCCTGAATTGCGGCATATTCTATACTATTTGAGCCACCAGGGAAGCCCAAGAATACTGGAAAGGGTAACCTATATCTTCTGTAAAATGAGAAGCATAAACCTTACCCCACAGTCATTTGAATATCTGGAATTAGGACTTGGTGGCCTCTGAAAAACTGGTGCTTGTTATTTAACTGATAAGATCCAACTGATGAAATCAGAATGATTAATTTCACAGATATATGAAAATGGAAAAGACACAAAAGGGCAAGGACCTGAATGTAATTTTTCTGCTACCTTCTATAATACTGTTCATATAATTCTATGGCTTCTTAGCTCCAGCCTCTGAACTGCACTCCAAAGGCCATTCACAGTGCCCAGATGGGCTCTTGGGCAGCTCCTCTGAGGTTCATCTCTGGAAAGAGAAGGCATATGGACCTGGAGCATAAAGCAGGTTATCTGTGGTGCCCTCTTTAGCTGTGCATGCCTTCTCTTTCCACACTCTTCCCCTGTAACCTAATTTGCAGATTGGAACGGGGCTTATCTCCTCTTGAAACTAGTTTTCCTCATTTATTAAGTTGAGAGTGTAATAAAATATCCACCTTTGCATAAGACTGATGAGAACTGATACCTACTCTGTCATGTATTGTCTGTATGATCCTAGGAAGCATTTTAGCCACACAAGACCTCAATTTCTATGTGTGTGTGTGTGTGTGTGTGTGTGTGTGTGTGTGTGTGTTTATGTCACTTCAGTTGTGTCTGACTCTGCACCAGGCTCTTCTGTCCTTGGGACTCTCCAGGCAAGAATACTGAAGTGGGTTGTCATACCCTCCGCCAAGGTGTCTTCCCGACCCAGGAATCGAACCCAGGTCTGTGCATCCCCTGCGTTTCTGGTGGATTCTTCACAGCTGAGCTGCTGAGGAATCCTCTCACATATGTAGGCTGGAGTGAAAAGACTTAGCTCTTGTGCTTGGTGAAAACTAATACAAAGTCTGTGAAATTAATTTAGAACAGGTGGCTCAGTGGGTAAAGAACTGCCTGCAATGCAGGAGACGCAGGCAGACATTTGATCCCTGGGTTAGGAAGATCCCCTGGAGGAGGGCATGGCAACCCATTCCAGTGTTCTTGCCTGGAAGATCCTCAAGGACAGAGGAGCCTGGTGGGCTACAGTCCATGGGGTCGTAAAGGGTTGGACACGACTGAAGCAAATTAGCACACAGCACAGATATTTTTTCTACCATCTAATCAGTATAGAAGCTTTCCCAAATCATGGTAGCTCTTCTCTCTGTCTTCCTAAAGACCAGTCTGGGAAAATTACCAAGGTAGATATTTCATAATTACATAATACTTACAAACCAATGTAAGTGATATAGATGAGGACTTGCTGGGGGATTATCCATGTCAATTGGAATATAAGGGGCAGATTCAAGGGTGGAGTTACATAGATTTGGAGGAGGGAAACAAGGGCACAAAAATAAGACCTCTGTTTGAAATCCATCAGGAGATGTGTTTTTGCTCAGTAAGGCCATCAGCCAGTTTGGTCTTTTTTCTTTTTCTTTTTTTTAATCTATCTTTCCTAATTCTTTGACATAAATTGTGACCTTGATAGACTGAGTTATTTATCTAGAACTTTCTCATTGTGATTTAGCATAAGGTAGCCTACTTTTTTAAAGCCATATCTCTTTTGAGAATTGGTTAATTAGTGTTTGTATATTAACTAATTAGCATTACCAGATTATTTTTCCTCAAAAACTCTGTAAAATATAAAGTGACTTCCGAGGTAAACCATGTCAGCTATACTAGGTAAGAAAGGGGATACAAGAGAGTCCCTCTGAACTCAGACTTGGACACGGGCAAAGATTTTTCCAAGCAAGATACAGCATGAACACTGGAGTGGCTAGGCTAATGAAAAGCATCTTTGTCCTTCTGTAGGACAAACACAGCTGGCTCTTTCCTCACCAGGAGTGGGTTCTCAATGGCTGTTATGCCTGGATGTTAGAGAAGAGTCCCTCCAGTTGACAAATGCTGATAGAAATAGGAAGGGCTTCGATTACAAGCTGCTGAGAATAACATTTTGTGTGCTGAGATGTGCTCTTTGAGCATCATCACTCATTGTAAAGGGAGCTGTGTAAACAGGCTGGGAGCTGTGGTCTGTTGATTCCTGCTAGGTGTTCAGATTATACGTGGGAGGTTATGACAGGTCCATTAGAACAAAGTGTATTGAGATCAACCAAAAAAATATAATCGCTGTGAAAGATCTGTTTGTTATTAACATCATAATTGAATGGACTTCCCACTTTTAGATGAAAGCAGTCATTTTATCTTAACAAGTGGAACTGCCTTTGTTTGGTGAATGGAGCCAGAAATATCCACCTCTTGATTTGTTGTGCAGTTGAATGATGGAAGATACACAGATTGCCTGACACATAGAAGTTTCACAATAAGTGTGAGTTTATGTCACTCTTTTCCTTTGGAGCTGATATAAGATGTATTCACTCAGGAACTGCTTATTGAGTGAATAAGTTATCTGACCACCACACAGGTAAATGCAAAGGGAGAGTAGAGTTCGAGCCTGAACAGTGCTATGTTTGAATTCATTTTTCTTACAGAAATTGCTGTAGTTTGTTTAGCTTGTTTTCATAAGACTGATTTTTGAGTGAGTAAACTGGAGGAAGGGTAGAACTGGACAGGTTTTCCTTAGGTTTCAGGAACAGTACCCCATGCTCACTTATTACCTTCTGTTTCAGCAACAGTACACAGATTCAAAAATATGTGGATGTTTTCTTTCAAAAATCCAAAGTATAATATAGGAAATTAAAAAATAATATGCAGGACACATTTGCTGTACAGTTGAAAAAGCAAATGTATTATAGGGCTAGGGAAGCGTCAGATATTTTCCTAGGATTTCATGAGGCAAAGAAGTAGGTGAAAGATAGGAAATTGGCTCAGGTATGCTCACTGATCTATTCTGTAGTCACAGAAACCCAATCTCTTTCTATCAATGTCAGGGCTGACTGCATTATTTACAGTGTGCAGTACAGAATGAAAATGTGAAAACTGACCTCTGTTTAAAAATATAAAACTTTCCCTTTCTTCCAGGGACTCTTTCTCCACTTGTCACGGTGTTTTCTATGTGCCGTTAATGGTATCCTCCTTCAGGCTAGGGGTGCTCCTGGGCATAGGTAGACCTTCCCAGGCTCCCTGGCTCCACCCTGCAAATCAGCTCATGTGCCCAGCCCACCAGCTGAAGATCCCCCCTCCCACCAGACATGCTCAGCCTGAGTGAGAGGGCATCTCCCCTTTCCGTGGATCTGTTGCCACCCACCCATCCCCAGTGATCTGCCCTGGGGCATATACCTGACTAGGAGATGGACAGAGGGTCATCTGCTGAACTGTGTTTAGGTGAAGGTAAGGAAGGATGACATAATAGTTCAACTTGTACTTAAGTATGGCTGCGGAGCACACATACTTAAACTTGGCTCTTCCTGTAGGTGCCCAGATTACTGAGTGGCATGGGAGAGGGCAGGTTGGATGGAACCTAGAAATGCCAGCTAGCAGAGGAGCAGTCACTAGAAAACTCACTGCAGGGGAGAGAAAAGGTAGGCTGCCAGAGAAGGGATGGCCTTCAAACCCGAGAGCAGCTCAGCCACCCCACTGGAATTTACTTCCAAAACACAAATTCAAAGATATTAAGACATTCAAGATGTCTTTAACTGCAGAATGTTAAACCTTAACTAGAACCCTCTGGCTATGGAGACCTGTGTGACTGCTCTGGCTGTGCATCCGTGAGACCAACCTTGGCCCAAGCAAATACTTGGTGCTCGGGCAAAAAGGAGAGAGGACAGGTATTGCATTCTTCTGACAGGGAGGTGATTTCCAGAATTAAATGACTTTCAGGAGAGTGTGAAGCAGGGCGGTGGGGTGGAGTGAGGGAGAGCTAATCAACAGTTCTGATCTCAAAGTTGCAATCTTAACTATTTCAAGGCAGATAAGCTAGTACTCAAGGGCCACAGGGCAGCGGAGAGCTCAGGGGCAAGATAGCTCTAAAATGATTGGGGTTTGGTAACTTTCTCCATTTCCCACAGATCTCAATATCCACTGGGTTTGGCCTTAACATACACCCAAAATGAAAAGGGATGCATCTGAGCCAGTGTCATGAAAGGGTTGAGAATAATTCTCCTGATTAACTAGGGCTTCATCCTCACTCTCATTTTGTGACTATCTGACCATGGGAAGTTTTTTCTGTTCCTCCACGCTTTAGTCCTGTATTTGTAAAATGAGCATAGTAATCCTCTTGTAGAGTTTTTGGAGAGTTAAATGGACTAAAATTTGTGAAAAATGCCTTATTACTTCAGGAAACTAATGTTTATTTTGAAGTAGTTGTTAGCTTCTTTCCTTTATTCTGTTTCTTCCTTAGGGCATCTCTCAGAATATAATCTGATTGTTTAGTAAATCATTGAACGATTCATGTAACTAAGAGGTCAAAGCGTGTAGCTGTAAATCTAGAGAGACTTGAATAGAACTAGTGGCTCAGACAATAAACAATCTGCCTTTTGGACTCTGAGGGAGAGGGGGAGGGTGAGATGATCTAGGAGAATGGCATTGAAACATGTATACTATCATGTAAGAAATGAAGCGCCCGTCTATGTTCAATACAGGATACAGGATGCTTGGGGCTGGTGCACGGGGATGATCCAGAGAGATGATAAGGGGTGGGAGGGCGATTCAGGATTGAAAGCTTGTATACACCCTTGGCGGAGTCATGTCAGTGTATGGCAAAACCAATACAGTATTGTAAAGTAAAATAAAGTAAAAATAAAATTAAAAAAAATAAATTGTATGAAAAAACAACAACAACAACAATCTGCCTGCAGTTTAGGATACCTGGTTTGGTCCCTGGATTGGGAAGATCCCCTGAAGGATGGCACAGCAATCCACTCCAGTACTCTTGCCTGGAGAATCCTATGGACAGGTGGCCTAGTGGGCTACAGTTCATGGGGCCACAAAGAGTCTGATACTACTGAGTGACTAACACTTTCACTTTGATAGCAACATACCTTGTGAAATCAGTGATATATTGATAGTACCCTCAAGATGAGAAAGCCAGAGGGCATAATAAAGCCCCTTTAGGCTGAAGACAGTTCCTAAATGCATTTATGTGAACCTGGAAACTCATTCCCCAGTACAGGCAAAGTAAATGCAATCAGAGACATGTTGTTTGCTTGGTGGCCGAAGTTTTGCAGGTGCCAACTTGGCCTGTATCTGCAGTTTGGGGGTGATCATTAAAAGTTGGGGGTATTGGAAAAGCTCTAGAAATCAAGTATATATCTGGGGGATGGCTACTATCTTGCCCTTGACTTTAAGCAAGTTTCTTCACACATCTGAATCACCATGATTCCCCTAGGAGTAACAGGGATGAGCTTGGAAGAGGGCGGTGACCAGTGTGCAATGGTATTACCCGTCTTGGATTCAGAGCAGAGAGAATCTGCAGGAAGTGAAGTGAAGTGAAGTCGCTCAGTCGTGTCCGACTCTTTGCGACCCCATGGACTGTAGCCTACCAGGCTGCTCCCTCCATGGGATTCTCCAGGCAAGAGTACTGGAGTGGGTTGCCATTCTCTTCTCCAGGGGATCTTCCCGACCCAGGGATCGAACCCAGGTCTCCCACATTCCAGGGCAGACGCTTTAACCTCTGAGCCACCAGAGAAGCTGGCTACATAAAGGAGTGAGGTGAATCTGATGATCTAATATATAGTTTGGAAACATAATTGTACCATTGGAATAAACACTTTCAACCTTCCACTGGGTTCTGTGCATCTAATTTAATTTTAGAGGAAGATATATGTAAATTGAAAGAAATTGCTTCTAGATTTCAAAACATCCTGTTATATACTGAATGTTTGCACCCTCCCAAAATTCCTATGTTGAAGCCCTCATTCCAATATGATGATATTTGGAGGTGAGGCCTCCGGGATATTTAGATGATGTTTGTAAGGATGGGGTTCCCACAATTGGATTAATGTCCTTCTAAGGAGAGAAAAAGAGTCAACTTTCTCTGTCTCTTCATCACATGAGGACAAAGAGAGAAGATGGCAAGAAGTTGTACTCTACTGGGAACCATATCCACCAGCATCTACACCTTAGATTTCCCAGCCTTCAGAGCTATGAGAAATAAATGTCTGTTGTTTAAGCCACCAGTCTGTGGCATTTTATTATAGCCATTCAAGCTAATGAAGAGAATTCCCTAAAATTTTTTGAGAAGAGGATGGGGTTTTGAACTAAGGTTTAATGTTCAGGTAAACTCAAATGAGTTCATGGAGTTGCAAAGAGTTGGACATGACTTAGCAACTGAACAACAGCAAAAGCTCTAATTATATGATCTTTCATTGTTCCAGGCACAAGGAGAATTTCTATATTTTAATGAGCTTTTACTGGATGACATAATTGTCTTCTTATTAAACACAAAGTACAGACTATGAAACTTTATCTTAAAACTTAGGTGCAGAACTAAATGTTAACCATATAAATTGTTTTTATAAAATTAGTTAATTTAGATTATTCTGATGGTTGGCCCCTTCATTAGTGTAAATAATTGGGAAATTTCTTTTTAAATGTAGCCTAAAATGAAGAAACTGTATGCTTTCTACCTAGATTTGCAAATTAATGATTAGCATTTGTTGAAATTCTTTTCAAATCTTGATTATCTATAGAATGAAGATTTGTATAAGGGAAAAAATTGCAGAAGCATGATGTGACTAACACCTTGAATGAACATTGACTTCCCTGGTGGCTCAGACAGTAAAGCGTCTGCCTACAATTCAGGAGACCTGGGTTCAATCCCTGGGTCAGGAAGATTCCCTGGAGAAGGAAATGGCAACCTACTTCAGTACTCTTGCTGAAAAATGCCATGGGTGGAGGATCCTGGGACCCTAGAGTCCACGGGGTCTCAAAGAATTGGACACGACTGAGTGACTTCACTTTCTTTCCTTCTTTTGAACATTGTAACTAGTATTTATTTAATTTGCATTTTAATATGCAATCAACAGCCGAAGAGTAACTTTAAGATTGCTGCTTTTGCATGTAGAGTGACAAGCCAGCTGTTAGTTAGACTAAGAGAATCTGTCTTATAACCACATAGATCTTTAGTTATTATCTTTTCTTGTGTTCTTCTGCTTTTCACTATTTGATACTAGAAGTGATTTAATGAATATATTTGTTGGATAAGTAGTTCTAATCAAAGATATATAATTCAATTTTTAAGTATTATTGAAAATAAAATATTATTCAGAAATACAATTCATTAATATAGCATTACTTTTCTCTCAGATATGGGCATTTGAACCTTAAACTCCATATAATATGATATAGGTATGCATATGGCTAATTTCGAAAATATACTAATTTGGGAAAAGGCATCTGGATATCCCCAAAACAAGAGGGAACACTGGACCCATGTTGCACACTGGTGTGAAAACAGAATTGAATCATTCAGGCCATTAAAGAAACAGCCAGACAGAATGATTTAATGAAAATAAGATATCACACAGGACATGCTATTGAAATAAGACAGAGCAATGTTATTTATTTGACTTTTAAACACATTGAAATCCATTATATTGGATTTAGATCAAGGACCAGGTAATGGAATTGCAGGTTCCAAAGATGCTGAGTGAGATTAGGCAGTGATCTGGCGCTGCAATTTGCAGATGCTTCCTGGATGGATGTTTGTTTTCCTCACTGGGCACAGCATTCCCCATGGACTGCTGATGCCAAACACATCAAGATGTGTTACTGAGAAAATATCTATTGCAGTGATGTACCTTGTATATTTAAAATCCAAGATAGATCATTTTAACATGTTTACTTTTAGGAATAGTCATGTAATAAAGTAAATAATGCTAATGGACAGAGAAGAAACATAGTGAAAATTTACTTTCATTAAACTTTTATCAGATTATAGATAACAATCTTGCCAAACAAGTTGAAAATTACAGTTTTTAAAAAGGGAAAATTGAATTTTTTTAATTAATATATTTTTAGAAAAAAACCCAAACTCCTCATACCAGCATACTACTCGCATAGCAATGAGTTGTATTTCCACGTCTGTTTTCTAGCCCTAATTTTGTAAATTTGTCAATGAATGCATCAATATCAAGGTCCAATATTTGTGATCGATTGCCATATCACCAACTCTAATCTGTCAATCTGCTTCTGTTCATTGTTGATCAGAAAATACTTTATATTAATTTTTAAAAGTTTCTCTAATATGATATACATATACTTTCATATTATATATATATTTATATTACATAATATTCATGTACACTTATATATGTTTTATACATATACACACACACACACACACATATATATATATAAAAATGTGGGAAGGATGGAAGAGAGGAGACTCTGGCAGAAATATACAACAGATCCCAGTTTAAAATGAATTCCAGGAGTTTCAGTACTATCTGTATTTTATTTCTTAATAAAAAACTTCAAAAACTTCAGATGTCTTTATCACTAAAAGAATTTAAACAAAAATATAAACCCCAAGTGACCATATAGAATGAATGATGGAACAAAAGTAACTCAAGTTGCATTTCTGTGCCTTTATATATTCTCTGTGCCGTGATATTGTTTATTTTGAGTCAATTGTTTAATATAGGAATAAGTACATAAAATGAAAATTAGTAGGACTGGTAGTGACCTTTGGGCTCACTCCCTTCCCCCTCCCTTTCAATTTGAAGTATACTTATAATAGTAATGGACCTAACTACCTGGCAGAATTCTTTGAAGATAGAATGAGAGATGCAAAACTTCTTTGATAAAATTAATAGGCCTAAACGCATTTAGGCCTATTGTTAAACTATTTCATAATAACTGCTGAAGAGAAATAAAAATAAATTGCATCATTAACTATTATGGATAATAGTAAAACACAGAAAAATGCTACCTTCCTGAGGGTTTTCTTTTGCTGATTACGTGAAATTTTTAGCTTTTATAAATTGTATATTTATAAAAGGAATGCACATCTATGGACTAAAATATAAGCAAGTACATGGTAATAAATTTTTTAAAAAAGCATCCATGAGTCTTCTTCCTTCCCAGAGAAGGTTGTTGTTAACATTTTAATGTAGGAAAAGCTTTCCTGAAACTTATTAGGCTCAAAGATCCAAATAAGCAGAGGTACAAGGTGATTCACTTTTTAGAAAGGAATATATCTTGATTGTTCATATTCACATCTGAAGTTCAGAGCATCAGGTTGCCTTTGCTGGATGTAAGAAATATTGATGGAATGTAATTTGCTCACTGAATAATAAGCATGGTGAGATAAGGCTTTCTGTATTCTCTGCAAGTTGTGTTCAGAAATCTCACCATGAGACCTTGTAAGAAATGCTTTGGCTGGAAGATATCAGTGTCCAGTAGAAAAGGCAGCAGAAGATAATTTAGGGGGACCAGCATGCAGTCTGTGACATTAGCCAGGGCCTTGGAGAATGGTGAATTGGAAAGCTTATCTGGGCCAATTCTACTGCCTCAATATATAGATGAGAAAACTAAGGCACAGGGAAGGTTAAGGGCTTCCATAAATTCTCACAGATGACTGTGACAGCTAGAAAGCTCTATCTCATTCTCTTGCTCTTCTTTCAGTTTAAAGAGCTATGGGTGGAGGTGGACAGAAGTAACTGGGACAGAGTCATGCCTTGGTCAGCAGAGTGTGAGGCCCAAAGAATGGACTGCTCACTAGGGTAGTCCCCCTTATTGTGGGGGATATGTTCCAAGATCCCCAGCAGATGCCTGAGACCATGGATAGTACCAAACTCTATGTGTACTAAGGTTTTTCCTAGACTTACATATAGTAAATTTAAATTTATAAATTAAGTACAGTAAGATATTAATATAATTAAGAGGAAAATAGAACAATTATGACAAGATAACAGTCATAAGAGTTTTGTCAATGTGGTCTCTCTCTCAAAATATCTTACTGTACAATTTTAATGCCTTGTCCACCTTAACTAAGCACTTATGCACCTCAAACACCTCAAACTGTAAAAAGGGTCATGAATTTTGCAGTTTGAGGTATAAGAGCAAAACTAACATGAGCTGCTTTTTATTCACAATTTCACAGAAGATTCCTTCTTGTCAGACTTTAGTGACTTCAGCATACATTTGTTTGTTTTTTCCTTCTTAGGCTAAGAATTTTCACCTTTTCACTTAAGTGAACCACGTTAAGGCTTCTCTTCAACATAGCTGAATTGCCAGTATCATGATTCTGGGACTTTGGTGGCACTATTAAGTAAAATAAGGACGACTTGAACTCAAACACTGCAGTGCGGTGCCCAGCCCATAACTGAGCTGGGCACCACGTGACCAAAGAGCCGATCAGACAAGACAAGGGGATCTGTCCCCAGGGAACGCTCTGGAGCGAGATAGTCTCATGCTACTCAAAATGGAACACCATTTAAAATGTATGAATTGTTTATTTCCGAACCTTTCCATTTAATATTTTCAGACCGTGTTTGACAGAGGTAACTGACTGGAAAGCTCGCCGTGGGTAAAGGAGGGTCACAGTATATATGCTTCGGTTTTGCTTGGAGAAGACAGTGAGTTGGGGAGTGAGTAATGCAATATTTGAGTAAATACAATACGCACAGTGATTCTATTTCAAGAGAATCAATAAATTTATGGGATTTGTGGTATAGCTGGGATACTAATTGAAAATGAAAGTGAAGTCCCTCAGTTGTGTCCGACTCTTTGTGACCCATGGACTGTAGTCGGCCAGGCTCCTCTGTCCATGGGATTTCCCAGGCAAGAATACTGGAGCACGTTGCCATTTCCTTCTCCAGGGGATCTTCCTGACCCAGGGATCGAACCCAGGTCTCCTGCATTACAGGCAGACTCTTTACCATCTGAGCCACCAGAGAGTCACATACTAAATGGTAGCAGGAATTACATGATAATGTCCAGGTCAAAAGTCTTGTCTCCACCTCTGAGACTATTTTGAGACTCTTTTCCATTTCTCACTTATGATAGTAAATCTTGGTCAAGTATAAATGGATATTGACGATTTATCTCCACATGTTAATTGATAGTTGCTTAATATTTGGCACTAAATATAGAAATTCAACTGCTCTCTTTCTGGGAAGTTTCCTTGAATGAACAACTGTCAAAGGATACTAGATTATCAGTCCTTTATCTATCTGTCTTGGAGAGACAATGGCACCCCACTCCAGTATTCTTGCCGGGAAAATCCCATGGATAGAGGAGCCTGGCAGGCTGCGGTCCATGGGGTCGCTTAGAGTCAGACACAACCGAGCAACTTTACTTTCACTTTTCACTTTCATGCATTGGAGAAGGAAATGGCAACCCACTCCAGTGTTCTTGCCTAGAGAATCCCAGGGGTGGGATAGCCTGGTGGGTTGACGTTTATGTGGTGGCACAGAGTTGGACATGACTGAAGTGACTTAGCAGCAATTGCAGCATCTATCTATCTATCTATCTTCAGGAAGAATTGAGAAACTAAAGATTTACAGAAGAAAATTTTTATTTTTCAGTTTAAGTATTGAAAATATTCATAGAGTATTTTTAGAATATAAGTCATATTAAAGAAAAATCAGGTCAGGAGCTGCGGCTTGAGAGGAGCAACCCCACATCCGAGGTCAGGGGCGGCAGCCAGGGAGGAGCTACCCCACGTCCAGGAGTGGTGGTTGCACGGGCACAGGAGGGCCTCAAGGTCAGAAGGAGCGACTCGTCCAAGGTAAGAAGCAGCGGCTGCACTTGCTGGAGCAGACGTGAAGAAATACCCCACGTCCAAGGTAAGAGAAATCCAAGGGGATGGTAGGTATTGCGAGAGGGCATCAGAGGGCAGACACACTGAAACCATAATCACAGAACACTAGCCAGTCTGACCACATGGACCACAGCCTTGTCTAACTCAATGAAACTAAGCCATGCCTCTTGGGGCCACCCAAGATGGACGGGTCATGGTGGAGAGGTCTGACAGAATGTGGTACACTGGAGAAGGGAATGGCAAACCGCTTCAGTATTCTTGCCTTGAGAACCCCATGAACAGAATGAAAAGGCAAAATGATAGGATACTGAAAGAGGAACTCCCCAGGTCAGTAGGTGCCCAGTATGCTACTGGAGATCACTGGAGAAATAACTCCAGAAAGAATGAAGGGATGGAGCCAAAGCAAAAACAATACCCAGCTGTGGATGTGACTGGTGATAGAAGCAAGGTCTGATGCTGTAAAGAGCAATATTGCATAGGAACCTGGAATGTCAGGTCCATGAATCAAGGCAAATTCAAAGTGGGCAAACAGGATATGGGAAGAGTCAATGTCAACATTCTAGGAATCAGTGAACTAAAATGGACTGGAGTGGATGAATTTAACTCAGATGACCATTATATCTACTACTGTGGGCAGGAATCCATTAGAAGAAATGAAGTAGCCATCATGGTCAACAGAAGAGTCCAAAATACAGTACTTGGTTGCATCTCAAAAATGACAGAATGATCACTCACCTAGAGCCAGACATCCTGGAATGTGAAGTCAAGTGGGCTTTAGGAAGCATCACAATGAACAAAGCTAGTGGAGGTGATGGAATTCCAGTGGACCTATTTAAAATTCTGAAAGATGATGCTGTTGAAGTGCTGCACTCAATATGCCAGCAAATTTGGAAGACTCAACAGCGGCCACAGGACTGGAAAAGGTCAGTTTTGATTCCAATCCCAAAGAAAGGCAATGCCAAAGAATGCTCAAACTACTGCACAATTGCACTCATCTCACAGGCTAGTGAAGTAAGGCTCAAAATTCTCCAAGCCAGGCTTTAGCAATATGTGAACTGCAAACTTCCAGATGTTCAAGCTGGTTTTAGAAAAGGCAGAAGAACCAGCGATCAAATTGCCAACATCCGCTGGATCATGGAAAAGGCAAGAGAGCTCCAGAAAAACATCTATTTCTGCTTTATTGACTATGCCAAAGCCTTTGACTGTGTGGATCACAATAAACTGGAAAATTCTGAAAGAGATGGGAATACCAGACCACCTGACCTGCCTCTTGAGAAATCTGTATGCAGGTCAGGAAGCAACAGTTAGAAATGGACATGGAACAGACTGGTTCCAAATAGGAAAAGGAGTACGTCAAGGCTGTATATTGTCACCCTGCTTATTTAACTTCTATGCAGACTACATCACTAGAAATGCTGGGCTGGAAGAAGCACAAGCTAGAATCAAGATTGCCAGGAGAAATATCAATAACCTCAGATATGCAGATGACACCACCCTTATGACAGAAGTGAAGAGGAACTAAAGAGCCTCTTGATGAAAGTGAAAGAGGAGAGTGAAAAAGTTGGCTTTAAAGCTCAACATTCAGAAAACGAAGATCATGGCATCCGGTCCCATCACTTCATGGGAAATAGATGGAGAAACAGTGGAAACAGGGTCAGACTTTATTTTTGGGCACCAAAATCACTGCAGATGGTGACTGCAGCCATGAAATTAAAAGACGCTTACTCCTTGGAAGGAAAGCTATGACCAACCTAGATAGCATATTCAAAAGCAGAGACATTACTTTACCAACAAAGGTCCATCTACTCAAGGCTATGGTTTTCCAGTGGTCATATATGGATGTGAGAGCTGGACTGTAAAGAAGGCTGAGTGCCGAAGAATTGATGCTTTTGAACTGTGGTGTTGGAGAAGACTCTTGAGAGTCCCTAGGACTGCAAGGAGATCCAACCAATCCATCCTAAAGGAGATCAGTCCTGAGTGTTCATTGGAAGGACTGATGCTGAAGCTGAAACTCCGGCGAAGAGTTGACTCATTGGAAAAGACTCTGATGCTGAGAAGGATTGGGTGCAGAAGGAGAAGGGGACGACAGAGGATGAGATGGCTCGATGACATCACTGACTTGATGGATATGAGTTTGGGTAAACTCTGGGAGTTGGTGATTGTCAGAGAGATCTGGCATGCTGCGATTTATGGGGTCACAAAAGTTGGACATGACTGAGTGACTGAAATGAAGTGAAAGAAGAATCGCAAGATATCCTGAAGATGTAATTGCAGCAGCTGCTGCTGCTGCTGCTAATCACTTCAGTCATGTTCAACTCTGTGGGACCCCATGGACTGCAGCCTACCAGGCTCCTCTGTCCATGGGATTTTCCAGGCAATAGTACTGGAGTGGGTTGCCATTGCCTTCTCCGGTAATTGCATCACTATTATTTTAAAATTATTTTGATTACCTGCTTAAAAATATGAGTATGAACTAATTTTTTAAAAAAATCATGTTGTTTTATGTAATTAATTACAGCAATAGCTTTTATATAAACTATGTACTTTAATTTTTTTAATTAGAAGATAATAGCTTTGCAATATGTGTTATTTCTAGCACATAAAATTGTGAATCAGTCATAAGTACACGTATGTCCCCTTGCTCTTGAACCTCCTTCCCACCCCTGCCATATTCAACCCCTCTAGGTTGTCACAGAGCACTGGGCTGGACTTGGGTTGAGGGGCAGCTTTGCACTAGCTATCTATATTACATGTGGTGATGGGTATGTTTCAATGCTCCTCTCTCAATTTGTCTCACCCTCTCCTTCTCCCACCACGTCCACAGTCTGTTCTCTATGTCTGCATCTCTATTCCTGCCCAGAAAATACGTTCATCCGGACCATTTTTCTGAGTTATTTCACTCTGTATAACAGGCTCTAAGTTCATCCACCTCATAACAACTGACTCCAGTTTGTTCCTTTTTGTAACTAGCGTCTTGATGAAGGTGAAAGAGGAGAGTGAAAAAGGTGGTTTAAAGCTCAACATTCAGAAAAATAAGATCATGCCATCCAGCCCGATCACTTCATGGCAAACAGATGGGGAAACAATAAAAACAGTGTCAGGCTTTATTTTCTTGGGCTCCCAAATCACTGCAGACCAGTGAGTCTCCCCGTTCAGATTTGATGGAGAGATCGAAAGTTTTATAGACAAATGAAAGCTATGAATTTAGCATCACCAAACCAGCTTTAAAGAAATGTTGAAGGAACATCTGTAAGCAAAAAGAAAGGTCACAGTTTAGAAACATGGAAATTACAAAAGACAAAAGCTTGTTGATAAAGACAATAAAGGCGGGAATCTATCATGTGCAAAGCTAGTGGGAAGGCTGGAAAGACGAAAGTAGTGAAATCATCAAAATCCACAATAAGCAGATAAGGGAGACACAAAACAATTAGCTATAACATATGATGTCAAAGGGCTTCTCCACTGGTTTAGTGGTAAAGAAGGCTGGAGAGCGGGGTCCGATCCCTGGGTTGGGAAGATCCCCTGAAGGAGGTCATGGCAACCCACTCCGCTGTTCTTCCCTGGAGAATCCCATGGACAGGGAGCCTGGCAGGCTACAGTCCATAGTTTTGCAAACAGACATAACTGAAGCAACTGAGTATGCACGCACATGATGTCAGGATCAGTGATCACGAGGGAGGGAGAACCAATACAGAGGTGTTGAAATGCATTTGAAGTTAAGAGATCAGCAATTTAAGACGGTCACGTATATGGACAGCTATAAAAACCTTATGGTCACCACAAACCAAGATCTATAATAGAGAAAGACAAATACTGTATATCATTACTTTCATATGAAAACTAATAAATAAAACATACTAATAAATATAACAAAGAAGAACTAGATATAAAAAATGAACTAGTGGTTGCCATTAGGGAGAGGAACTGGGGGAGGGACAAGATCAGGAGAGTGGATTAAGAGCTGCAAACTACTATGTTTAACATCAGTAAGATGAAAGGATGTATTGTACAGTACAGAGAATACAACTACTACTTTATAATTACTATAGAGTGTAGTCTTTGTGAATGTTGTACACTTTTCAGTACAAATTGTACACTTTCAGCATATTGTACATCTGAAACATATAATATTGTACCTCAACTATACATCAAAAAAAGGAAAAAAAAGGTTTTAGCTTAAATCAGAATAAAGACACTGGAAATTTATAAGATTTTAAGACACATTGAAATGCAGCTGAGGCATATTTTTTTTAATCAATGCTAAAAATATTTTAAGTATTTGTAATTTATCAATGCAGGCTTAGAACTTTATACCATTAATAATTTAACTGATATCTATCAGAAATCTTATTAAGAACAGTTGGTTTGTTAAGCTCTCTCTGTACATTCCTTTATATACCTTCATGGGCAATCATATACCCACTTCATAGAAGGAAAGTATTAACAAACAGGTTAGATTATTTGTTCAAAATTAATAATGCTACTAATTAAAAGTTTAAAAACTGTGTTTTTAAAATCATTTTCTAGTGTTATTTTACTTATTTTTCCTGAATGAATGCTACACTAGACTAATATATACACTAGGCTAGTATTAATTTATACTACACTAATATTTTCCTATAAAATAAAGAATGTGTTCATTCCATAAATAGGCTATAATTATAAAGTAAAGAATATCTATGCAAAGATTTTTCTAACCTAGAAAAAAACTGGATCTTCCCGGGTGACTCAGTGGTAGAAGAATCTGCCTGCCAATATAGGAGTCACAGGAGACACTGGTTCAATGCCTGGGTCAGGACGATTTCCTGGGGAAGGAAATGGCAACCCACTCCAGTATTCTTGCCTGGAGAAATCCATGGAGAGAAAGCCTGGCGAGCTAAAGTCCATGGGGTTGCAAACAGTTAGACACAACTAAGCACACATGCACATGGGGAAAAATGCAAATGTTATTTTCTTCCAGGAAAGCGAATGTGTAACATTAAGGAATGACAGTGATAATATAAAAACTAACTACGGTGTATCTTGTATGTTTGTGTATGTGTGTGATGTAGGTACCCAGCATCCCTTCTTCTAGTAACATTACCTCACCAGCATTAGTTAATTGCAGGAGCTGGTGAGCTGAGCACGTGGTTCAGTTCAGTTCAGTTCAGTTCAGTCACTCAGTCGTGTCCAACTCTTTGCCACCCCATGAATCACAGCACGCCAGGCCTCCCCTGTCCATCACCATCGCCCAGAGTTCACTCAGACTCACGTCCAGCAAGTCCGTGATGCCATCCAACTATTTCATCCTCTGTCATCCCCTTTTCCTCCTGCCCCCAATCTTTCCCAGCATCAGAGTCTTCTCCAGTGAGTCAACTCTTCGCATGAGGTGGCCAGAGTACTGGAGTTTCAGCTTTAGCATCATTCCTTCCAAAGCAATCCCAGGGCTGATCTCCTTCAGAATGGACTGCTTGGATCTCCTTGCAGTCCAAGGGACTCTCAAGAGTCTTCTCCAACACCAGAGTTCAAAAGCATCAATTCTTCAGCGCTCAGCCTTCTTCACAATCCAACTCTCACATCCATACATGACCACAGGAAAAACCATAGACTTGACTAGACGGACCTTAGTCGGCAAAGTAATGTCTCCGCTTTTGAATATGCTATCTAGGTTGGACATAACTTTTCTTCCAAGGAGTAAGTGTCTTTTAATTTCATGGCTGCAGTCACCATCTGCAGTGATTTTGGAGCCCCCAAAATAAAGTCTGACACTGTTTCCACTGTTTCCCCATCTATTTGCCATGAAGTGATGGGACCGGATGCCATGATCTTCGTTTTCTGAATGTTGAGCTTTAAGCCAATTTTTTGCTTTCTTCAGCTAATCAGAACTTCATCCAACCATAGTGATTACTGGAGTCACAACACAAAGCTTAACCTAGACTAACCAGATCTCCACGGTGGCCTGCCTATGTTTTCTCTGGACATGGAAATTCTATGGCTATTGGTAGACTGGGCCTGACAGTAACAGTGTGAGAAGGCATAGACAGAGCATTTCTGAAAACAAGGCCAACCAGAGCACAAAAATCTGGGAGAGAGAGAAAACCAGAATTCTGATTATATCACATGACCCCTAGATCCATCTATGCCTAAAGCTAGTTCTATTCTGTAGACTTCCTCAATGCATAAGTCACAAATTCACTTCTGTCTTAAGATAGTTTGGGTTTCTATACCTTTAAAGTGAAGACATTCCTCCTGATATCCTGATATAATTAATATTTGAGTAATCACCACGTGCTAGAAGGTAGTCCAAGCTTCATGTGTATTCACAGTTTTCAATCTCACAAAACCCACACAATTTAGATGATGTTATTACCTTGAATTTGTGAATGAGGACATTTAAATGAAGGGAGCTAAATGATTAGCCCTAGTTCATACAATTAATACTGTGGGAACCTTTACTTTAAAATCAGAATCCTGTTTTCCTAATCATGTTGTCACAGATGCAAACGAACTTAACACTTTCCCTAACTTTCATGTGTCAGCAGGCTCAGCTACCTTTCAGCATCTAAGATAATCCAAGGAGAGATATACTAATCCAGTGAAGGTCAAAGACTTTATCTTTCAAGGTTCTCCATTAGTCAGTTATTTACGAATGGGCTAATATATAAGATATACTGATGATTTGCAATCATAAGGCAATCTGATTATATAGTTTAGTGTATTATTAAATAATAGAAAGAAGAAAATACTCATTGAATCCCATGATTCAGATTTAAATCAGATCAATTACTAAATATTTGTGTGGTCAATTTACTTGAGTTCTTTCTGCTAATTATAATTTTTTAAATGGAAAATAAAGATCTGGCACACTATAGATTTCAAACAACATAAGTTTTTACTTCCTGAGATTTCTATATCATTTACAAAGATAATTTCATTACATGAACTATTTTATACATTGTCTGCCAATTAACTATTTCCATCATAAATGATCATCTTATATTTGTGAGAAAAGAAAAGGAAACACAATGACAAGCTAAAACTAAGCAAAAAAAAAAAAACCCTTAAAAGTCCATACCCTAAATTCAGTTATATTTGAATGTACTCGGGATATCATTGACACAACCTTAGTCTCTCCATATTCACGTCTCTATAATGGTGATGTTATTATCTCAGAGGAAACAATTTAATAAGCTGTTTTCAGTGTGGGAAAAAAATGGCGTGAAACCTGTTAGACTGTTTCTAAGAATCTCTAAAGGTCAATGCAATAGAAAACAGAGAACACCTAGATATCACACGCAAAATTGCCCTTTAGAAACAAAGAATATAGCCAATTAAATTGCTGCTGGATTTCAACTAAACTTGCATACGGTGACATCAATTCAATTTGAATAACTTTGAAAGAAGGACTACAGTTTCCTCCTGGGTTGATTCCATAGACAGAATCTACAATAACATGTTATAGGGCACCAGTTTTTATTTAATTGATTTTACATTTCTGATGTCTAGAATATTTGATTTCCTTATACTGTGAATTTTAGTGCAAAGTCTTTAGTCTCTACTGTCCAAATTAGGTATCTTTGCTTGATGCTGTTTTACTGAGTATCTGGGAAGACATATTTTCTTTGTTTCTTTCATTTTCTGGATATTTTGCCCAGATGCAAACACCAGGTTCAACGGAACTTGATGTCTCTCCAAGTGACATATCAAGCTATATCCATTGTAGCAATTCATTTTATACAATAAAATCAAAGGTTACCTCAGCAGGATGAATGTCATTCCATTTCCCCTCTATTTATGCTACAATATTTGCTAACTAGGCCTGAGTGTGATCAATATTTTACTGAATACACATGTTAGTAAACAAAACATGGACAGGGAGGCCTGGCATGCTGCAGTCCATGGGGTCATTAAGAGTCGGACACGACTGAGTGACTTCACTTTCACTTTTCACTTTGGAGAAGGAAATGGCAACCCACTCCAATGTTCTTGCCTGGAGAATCCCAGGGATGGGGAGCCTGGTGGGCTGCCGTCTATGGGGTCACACAGAGTCGGACACGACTGAAGCCACTTAGCAGCAGCAGCAGAGTGACTGAATTGAACAGAAACAAAACAAAATATTGTACCTAAATTATAGTAGATATACAGAAATATTATATACCAAACTTCAGTAAATATTGACAATGAATAAACATTTGTTAAATTGAATTAACCAATTTATTTTCTTAATCAGTTTACTTCAGTTCAGTTCAGTAGCTCAGTCTTGTCCGAGTCTTTGCGACCCCTTGAATCGCAGCACGCCAGGCCTCCCTGTCCATCACCAACTCCCGGAATTCACTCAGACTCACGTCCATCGAGTCAGTGATGCCATCCAGCCATCTCATCCTCTGTTGTCCCCTTGTCCTCCTGCCCCCAATCCCTCCCAGCATCAGAGTCTTTTCCAATGAGTCAACTCTTAGCATGAGGTGGCCAAAGTACTAGAGTTTTAGCTTTAGCATCGTTCCTTCCAAAGAAATCCCAGGGCTGATCTCCTGTAGAATGGACTGCTTGGATCTCCTTGCAGTCCAAGGGATTCTCAAGAGTCTTCTTCAACACCAGAGTTCAAAAGCATCAATTCTTTGGCACTCAGCCTTCTTCACAGTCCAACTCTCACATCCATACATGACCACAGGAAAAATTATAACCTTGACTAGACGGACCTTAGTCAGCAAAGTAATGGCTCTTATTTTGAATATGCTATCTAGGTTGGTCGTAGCTTTTCTTCCAAGGAGTAAGCATATTTTAATTTCATGGCTGCAATCACCATCTGCAGTGATTTTGGAGTCCCCCAAAATAAAGTCTGACACTGTTTCCACTGTTTCCCCATCTATTTCCCATGGAGTGATGGGACCAGATGCCATGATCTTCATTTTCTGAATGTTGAGCTTTAAGCCAACTTTTTCACTCTCCTCTTTCACTTTCATCAAGAGGCTTTTAGGTCCTCTTCACTTTCTGCCATAATAAAAAAAATTTATAAAGTCTCTCCAGGTCCTTTCCCCAAAAAATGCAAACATAGATTTCATAGAACATATTTCAAATAATTTCAAGGGAGATATAGAATCTTTACAGGTTCATATACACAATTTTTTAAAGGAAAAAAAGTAAAGGTTTAAAGAACTTACACAAAGTCAATAAATCCTCATAGCAATGTCTGCTTTTGAATAAACTAAATGTTGAGTTTATGATCCTCCACCATCTACAGTTTAGGCACCACCATAAATCATTTCAGATTTCTAATTCTATGGTGTTAGTGAACCAGGGCAAACAATTTTGCAAAATCTGTAAGACATTCACCAGATGGCTGGGAAATTGAACAATCTAGCAAAAAAAAAAAAAAACCATTTTATTTCTTATTTTATTTTTTTCTTTTAAAATGTCTGCTGTCTTTGTCTCTATAAATGTGGCATAATGGACACTCATGTCCAATTCTTTTGTTACTCAAATCAGGTACATTAGGCTCCCTGTTTTTAATATCATGTTCCCATCTTGTGGTGCTATTGTGAAAGGGGGGTGCAGATGATAGAAAATGGTATAGTTAAAGGACATTTTTGGATTTTTTTGTTTTAGTAATATTTCACATCTATTTCATAAACATGTATTCATTAAAAAGGAGTTCTGAACCTATTGTAAACTCTGGACTTTGGACAGTTATTTCATGTAGGTTCAATCTGTTATAGCAGGTACTTCTTTGGTGGGGATATTGCTTATAGCATAGGCTATGCAAGTGGAGGGGGCCAGGCAGGGGGTATATAAGAAAGCACTGTACTTCATTTTAACCTTGCTGTGAACCCAAAACTACTTTTTAAATTTTAAAGCAAAAAATGGATTCTGAAAATAATTCTCTAGAGGGGAACCAGGGAAGATTTTTGTACAGAGATTCCACTGGAATCTAATGTAAAGATACTGACACACAGCCCTTCATGGAAATAAATCTACTCAAAATAAAATCAATTTTAATTGTTTTATATTTATGAATTCCATTTATAAAATGGTTACAGTGAGCTTAACCAGGACTCAGAAGTTTAATTTTTATCTAGGCTTCCCAGATGACTCTTGTGGTAAAGAACCTGCAGCTGTTGGCGAACCAATTGAACAAAACCAGGGACACCATCCCTAACTTTTGTGCCAGCTGTTGGAAAAGCTCATAGGGACCTCCCTGGCCGGCCAGTGGTTAAGACTCTGTGCTCCCAATTCAGGGGTCTTGAGTTCAATCAGGGAACTACGATCCCACAGTCTGTAAGCTGCGGCATTAAAAAAAAAAAAAAAAAAAGCTCATAAAATTTAACTTAACCTTCACAGAAACATAGAGTCTATCATTATAGGTAAAGAAACTGAGGCTCGGAAAGGATGACTGATGTGCCTGTCTTTCACAAAACTATAAAACAGCAAAGCCAGGATTTGGACTCCATCATACCATAGCATGTAGCCCACATTCTCAAGTCATACCCTACGGTGGAGAAAGCTCCTCCTCCTTGGGTAGCCTGAGGTTGGCACTTTCAACACTTCTATCTTAATACTTTTGCTAAATTCCATGAGTCATTCATTCCAGGATGTCTCTACTGTCTTTTAAGAAACAGGATGAGAAATTCCAGTATTTTTTTTTAACTTTCATTGTATCATTGTTATATCTCCACAGGACTAAGAATGAAAGCTTTGCAGTCAAAGGAGGAATAGTTCCTGAGGAGTGAGGATCAGGCAGTCACACTGACTCAGATCACAGACTGGACTTGACATCCTCTTCCAACCCCATCCTGAGATGCTTCACTCTTTAATTCTTTTCCAGCTTCACTTATTCTCTTTGTCGTGAGCGAGGATATTTTTATTGTCCTGTCACATTAGTTTTCCTTACATCCCTCCACCTTTTTTTTTTTTCTCAAAGGATTGGGTTTGGAGCTGTCACAGAAGAAATCAAATATGTCCTACAAACCTATTTTGGTAAAATGTGTTTTCATGATCCCCGCAGTCCAAAGGCCTGCAGAGAACAAAACGTCTTTCCTGAGACGCACGCAGTTGGAACGCGTCGAGTTTCTTCACAGCCACAGGCAGTGGGCTGAGCTCTCTTTTACAAAGAAGGTGGCATTTCTGATGACCTTTTATGGGATAATTAAAGCTTCTTCCTCCCTCTGTCCTCCATGGGGCTTTTTTGGTCTCCTTTTTGGTGCCTTTGTCTCTCGGCCTTTGCGTCCCTTCCTCTCGCAGGGTGCAGTGGGCCTTTCTTTCCTTACAGGACAGTGCTTTCTTCTTGGGCTGCCTTGTTCTGGCTGCTTGCGGGCCTGATGATGCTCTGGCCCACACTGGCTGATGAATACTTATCTGCCTCCCCTTCCCTTTCATTTCTATCTCATCATATCACTTCTCATTGGAGGCCTGGGACACTCTCTGGTTGATGGTGACAATTCTCTGACTTTTCTCAAGTCATCACCGGAATTCTAACATGCTGTGAGTCTTAACTAACTGTATTCTTCATAATGCTAAACTTCAGTTTGTCATTTCAATTTTTTTTTTTTTCCCAGACCCTGTTTTGGTTAAGCAGGCTGATAGCGCTTTCACTTGAGAGGGAGGCAGGCTGTGAGACTTAAGATCAGCCACCAAATTTTTTGTGGGTTTAAATCATAATTCTGATAGTTGTGAGTTATGTGGATTTGAGGATGTTGTTTAAACACTTGGAGCCTCTGTTTCTCATCTGTGGAATGAGGTTCATAATAGTACCACTTCCTAGGTTGTTGTGAGAATTAAATGAGATAAACCATGTAAAAGACTCCTACTAGGAAGTTTTTAATATCTATCTTGTTTTTCTAAGTATATGAGTTTTACCATGTACTAAGGACTTTCACATCCACTGTCATAGCTATGAATTAAGCTTATACATAAGCTATGAATTAATTCATAGCTATGAATTAAGCTTATACATTTGACAGTTTGGAATCTGTCTTTCTCTAAAATGGTTCCACCTGATACTAATCTGTTTTTTTTTTTTTCCTTTTCTGAAACCTTGGGCTGATAATGGCTCAACAAACCAGTATTCATATCAATTGTTTTATGGCCAGGGATGACACACTGTGCCATTCTATCTCAAAAATGCATATTGTGGGAGAGGGACCTCAAGCCTGGTGCCCTCAGCCTTGAGGTATTTTATTTATATGAGTAATAGCTTGCTAACAATGGCACCCCACTGCAGTACTCTTGCCTGGAAAACCCCATGGACAGAGGAGCCTGGTGGGTTGTAGTCTATGGACTAGCCAAGAGTCAGACATGACTGAGCAACTTCACTTTCACGCATTGAAGAAGGAAATGGCAGCCCACTCCAGTATTCTTGCCTGGAGAATCCCAGGGACAGGGGAGCCTAGTGGGCTGCTGTCTCAGGTCTCACAGAGTCAGACACGACTGAAGTGACTTAGCAGAAGCAGCAGCAACAGACAAAAAAACGCCTTGCTAAAAACTAGAAAGGGGGCATTCTTTCTGCCCCCTTCTGATGTCTATGTCAGAAGATTTTCCTATCTCTTTTGTACTTTAATAAAAAAACTCTGTTGGATTGTAAGGAGATCCAATCGTCAATCCTAAAGGAAATCAACCCTGAATATTCATTGGAAGGTCTGATGCTGAAGCTGAAACTCCAATACCTTGGCCATCTGATGCAAAGAACTGACTCATTTGACAAGACCCTGATGCTGGGAAAGATTGAAGGCAGAAGGAGAAGGGGATGACAGAGGATTAGATGGTTGGATGGCATCACCGACTTAATGGACATAAATTTGAGTAAGCTCTGGGAGTTGGTGATGGACAGGGAGGCCTGGCGTGCTGCAGTCCATGGGGTTGCAGAGTTGGACACGACTGAGTGACTGAACTGAACTGAACTGACTGAACTGATTTGACAATTTGAGAATTCTTATTTTGCTTGGAAAAAGAGGAAAAGGCTCAGAAATTAAAGCAACCTGCTTATAATTCTGTAGCCAATGTCATCTGTTAATATTGTGTGACCGTGCTAGAACTAAAGCCTCCTTTTTGGGGTTGCCAGTTTAACATTCTAAACATTGTGCATTTCCACTTTAGACTGATATTTTCAGTCAGGCTTCTTTTGTCCATTCCAGTCTCTATCATCTGTTCTAGGGCTTGTAGAATACCATGTACATGGTCATTATCAATATATATTTTTAAATTAAATATATTGAGTGTCTTAAGTAAGAGAATATCCAGTTATATTTAAAAATGGGTTTCTAGCTATATTTCAAATCATGACAACAATATTTCATCTCAATAATATTTATTGTCTTCTCAATATTAACATAAACTATAGCATGTAAAAGAGAAAAGGAAAAAATAATAGGTAAACTTATTTTAACATGGCCCAAAATGCCGTTGGAGATGGAAGGATCTGCCTTACCTGTATTAATACCTGATATGCTTTATCTCACATTTCATGGTGTGAAGTTTTAAATTATTTCTATTCCCTGTACATATTCTATGTACTTCTATGTCTGTGTTGATTCCTTTTCCAGTAATGCTCATTTTGTGGAAATAACCATCTATTCAGTCATGGGGTGCTCAAGAAAAGAGACTGAGTTTATTCATCTCTAGACTTCCGCACCTGGCCTAGGCCCTGGTACAGTCGGCATGCAATAATTTAATTTTACTACATGGTTTGGTCCTTTAATCACTGATGCGTGTTCACTGCTGGACTGTGTTTATGTCTGTCTGAAGCTTTTCCCTGTATGTTTCTTCTGCAATCTTCACAGCAGCCCTATCATGGACAGCAGTATTATGCCCATTTGACAGGTGCTACAGACTCAGACATGACAAGCTTGCCCAATTTAAGATATATTGCGAGCGCAGAAGTGGAAAACAGATTCTATTGTTCATTTACTTTTATACCCTCTTGGATAGGAAACACAGGTTAACATCATCCACTTGGCCTTGCACATTCAGCTACTGATATTCTGTGCTGTGTGTGATGTGTGTAGCATGTGTACAACCACTTGTCATGTTTGTGAGGCTTATAATATAAGTGCACATAGGGAGGATATGATCTACCATGGTAGATCTGTGCAGCTTCTGAAATTCCTGTCTGGGACAGGAGTGTCTTGACATGCTACTACTCTGATTTTTATTTTACTTGTCAACTCTCTTCAGTATATAAGCATGGCTGCAGACTGGCTGACAACTGTCACAGTTGCTCTACAACCACCTCTCAGAAATCAGAATGTTGTATATCTTTCTGTTCTACGGAAAATGTATGCCATGTGCAGTAAAAACTTCTATACACATTCCAGTTATCACAGTCTTCATGAATATGGTCAAGGTGTCCTTGTAGCCTGGGCATTATGGTGAAGAGTCCAACTTTATTAACTTTTACTCCAAAGTTATTGATATAGCCCAAGATTTACAAATTAAACAAATAAAAATAATACCTGACAGACTATACCAAGCTCTTGAAAATCATAGCGATACAAAGGGTCTCCAATCAGAATCTACATTTAGATTGACCAACCTGGATTCCCTGATGGCTCAGACGGTAAAGCATCTGCCTGCAATGCGGGAGACCTGGATTCGATTCCTGGATTGGGAAGATCCCCTGAAGAAGGAAATGGCAATCCACTCCAGCACTCTTGCCTGGAAAATCCCATGGTTGGAGGAGCCTGATAGGCTACAGTCATGGGGTCGCAAAGAGTCGGACACGACTGAGCGACTTCACTTTCACTTTCAACCTGGATTAGTGGTCTAATTTATGAGAATTCAATTATTAAAAAAAAAAAAATTCTCATTTACAATGGGAACCCCTGGGCCATTTACTGGGAGTTTAGGTGCTGTGGTTGAATGGAGAACTTGGCATAACAATAATGACGCTTTGTGTTTTTATAGATTATTTGTAATATAACTTATAAATGGGTAGCTCGGTGACAGTAAAAAGTGATGGGTTTTGGAGATGAATAAAATTTGATTTTAAGCCTGATAACCTCACTTCTTCCCCGTGTG
This sequence comes from Nanger dama, assembly GCA_917880005.1. Lineage (NCBI taxonomy): Eukaryota > Metazoa > Chordata > Mammalia > Artiodactyla > Bovidae > Nanger > Nanger dama. The sequence continues at coordinate 9,141,425 of CAKJTW010000058.1, read as the reverse complement.
ATGCTGGGCAATTTTAAAAATCATGTCTAATGTAAGTTTTGGAGAAGGTAATGGCAACCCACTCCAGTATTCTCGTCTGGAGAATCCCATGGACAGAGGAGCCTGGCAGACTACACAGTCCATGGGGTTGCAAGAGTCAGATATGACTTAGTGACTAAGCCACCACCGCCACCAGTCTTAAGTTTATTCAGCTATAACACACGGCTAAAGATATACACCAGCTAGGGTTATTGTGATGATTATGGATAAAGCTTGTGACTAGCTTAATGCATGAAGAGTAAAGGATCTCCATACATATTTATAACTGCCTTTATTATTTTTGGTATTCTTATGCTTCCCTATTATAAAAGGATTCTATATTTAGGTGAAATAATTAATCCTGCTGCCCGAATGGAAGGTTTCTATGAAGCATGACAACAATGTGCATATATGTTCCATACTTCTTTGTGGAAGTTGTTATCGGTATAGAAGTACATTCTCAATTTGAAGGTTTATTAATAGAGATATTAAAAAACTTTGCCCATATAATTCTATTCTAAACCTGTTCTCTGATTTTTATTCATCTCACATCAAGACCCTATTTTTAATGACAATATCTCAAGTGCATTAATTACCTTGTAAATAAACCTCATCAGCGATAAGTTCAGCTTTTTCTAACTAAAACTATGCAAAAGAGTATTAAAAATACCCTTCTATTCATGTTAATCGCACAGAGGGAAAAGAAAAACAGAATGACATTCACTTTAAAGATTTAAAATGATGAAAGAATAAAGGTTTAAAGAGTGTACTTCAAAGGTGACCTCAAAATTATATTAAGAACTTGAAATAGATGCCCTATTCTAGATCACTGAATATTGGTTAGTATTTGAATCTAAACTCTCAAAAAATGGTCTACTTATGAGCATGCAAATGAAATTGGATTTCCATTGGGAAAATTAACTTAAAATGGCCTGGGAAAATTAACTTAAAATGATCTGGCAAAATTTATTTTGCTAGGTTTAGAACTGGATATCTCATTTTCTTCCTGGTATGCTGTGTGGAATCTTAGCATTAAGCTGTTATGAAAATAGATGTTGACATTTGTGAAAAATCACATAACTCAGTTCGATTCAGCAGTCTCCTGTTAAAATCTGTTTCAAGACTGAAAATAGATAAGTGAACGAAGAAGAAATGCCCTATTTTGTGACAAGTATTATTGACAGTGGTAGTGATTACCAGCAGAAATCAAATAGATTAGAAAAGCTAAAAACAAGTCAGTATGGTCTGAAGGCAAAGCAAGAATTCAAGGAATCTAGAAATTATTTTTAAGTTTTTAAACTGAAGTATAATTGCTTTACAATGTTGTAATACTTTCTGCTATATGCCCTTGTGAATCTGCTATAATGTATACATATATTACCCTCCATTTGGAATCTCCCTCCCATGCCACCACTCAAATCCTGCCCTTCTGGGTCATCACAGAGCACTGAGCTGAGTTCAGCCAATTACACATGGTAGTGTATATATGTCAACCCCATTTTCTCAATTCCTCACACCCTCTCCTTCCCCCAACTGTGTCTACAAGTCCATCCTCTAAGTCTGCCTCTCTTTTCCCACCTTGCAAGTAGTAAAACTTGTTTTTAAGTGACTTTGCTTAGTCACCTTAATCAAATCATCCAAATCTCACTTCATCATTTTTGTTGCCGTTTACACATAAGGACACTATATTAGTTCAGTTCAGTTCAGTCACCAACCCACTGTCATTAAAAACTTAACATGCAGCCCTGCAAGGATCTCAACGAAAACTATTTCTGTTACAGAAACATATTTTCAACTCAACATTTTTTTCAGGTGTTGGATTGAGCAGATGGATGAAAAACAAAGGTAAAGTGCCATTGTACTTTGAAGAATCCTCAAGCTAATGTAAGAAATGCTTTAAATGGGCAACAAATCTACTTAATGCAAATCTCCTGCTACATAGAAATTCGCAGTTTTATGAACAAGGCATCTGTTTGTCACTTCCACTGTATAATTATAAGGGATTTGATTTAGGTCATACCTGAATGGTCTAGTGGTTTTCCCTCCTTTCTTTCCCTCCTTTCTTCAATTTATCTGAATTTGGCAAGAAGGGAGTTCATGATCTGAGCCACAGTCAGCTCCTGGTCTTGTTTTTGCTGAGTGTATAGAGCTTCTCCATCTTTGGCTGCAAAGAATATAATCAATCTGATTTTGATATTGACCATCTGGTGATGTCCATGTGTAGAGTCTTCTCTTGTGTTGTTGGGAAAGGCTGTTTGCTATGACCAGTGCATTCTCTTGGAAAAACTCTGTTAGCCTTTGCCCCACTTCATTCTGTACTCCAAGGCCAAATTTGCCTGTCATTTCAGGTATCTCTTGACTTCCTACTTTTTCATTCCAGTCCCCTATAATGAAAATGAAATCTTTTTCGTGTGTTAGTTCTAGAAGGTCTTGTTGTTCTTCACAGAACCGTTCAATTTCAGCTTTTTCAACATTACTGATTGGGGCACAGACTTGATTTTACTTTGATACTGAACCATTTGCCTTGGAAATCAACACAGATCATTCTGTAATTTTTGTGATTGCATTCAATTACTGCATTTCAGACTCTTTTGTGGACTATGATGGCTACTCCATTTCTTCTTAGGGATTCTTGACCACAGTAGTAGATATAATGGTCATCTGATTTAGAGTCACCCATTCCAGTCCATTTTAGTTCGCTGATTCCTAAAATGTCACTGATCTTTCTTGCCATCTTCTGTTTGACCACTTCCAATTTATCTTGATTTGTGGACCTAACACTCCAGGTTCCTATGCAATATTGTTCTTTACAACATTGGAGTCTACTTCCATCACCAGTCCCGTCCACAACTGGGTTTTGTTTTTTTTCTTGGGCTCTGTCTCCTCATTCTTCCTGGGGTTATGTCTTCACTGTTCTCTGGTAGCATATTGGGCACCTACTGACCTGGGGAGTTCATCTTTCAGTGTCCTATCTTTTGCCTTTTCATATATGGGGTTCTCAAGGCAAGAATACTGAAGTGGTTTACCATTCCCATCTCCAGTGAACCACGTTTTGTCCAAACTCGTCACCATGACCCATCTGTCTCAGGTGACCCTACACGGCATGGCTCATGGTTTCACTGAGTTAGACAAGGCCGTGGTTAATGTGAGCAGTTTGATTAGTTTTCTGTGACTGTGGTTTTCAGTCTGTCTGCCCTCTGATGGATAAGGATAAGAGGCTTATGGAAGCTCCCTGATGGGAGAGACTGACTGAAGGGAAACTGGATCTTGTAAGTTGAAATATATAATATATCTTAACTCTTGAAATATTTTGGCTATCTTTGTAAAACCAGATTCAATTTCAGATTGAACCAGAGGAAAGAAATTTAAAGTGTATTCCACAGCTCAGCCTATCTTTGACCATTTTCAGTCCTCTACATACTCATATGTTTGCACTAGTGAGTTATGATTTGTATAATCTATTTCCCTTCAAATTTGCTTCTGGCAAGTATTTTCCACACACAGGAAAACTCTGATATAATCAGGAGAAAGTCTGATTTTCATAACTGGGGGTTCCAAAGCCTTTCACATATTACAAAGCCTATTCTTACATTTCTTGTTTCACTTCTTACCACTGTATCTTTTAAACTATTCACACCAGATATTAGGGATCATGTATAATCGCATATAACTTCTGTCCCAGTCTACATCTCCAGACTCTTGTTCAGGCTGTTTATTGGCTTTTAACATACAGTATGTCCTCTTTGCCTGAGGTTCTTCAAACCTCAGCTGAGATACTTCAGCGTAGTTTTTCCTGAGGATCACTGTAATAAACAACTTCCTCCTGCTTTATATACTCTGATCACTCTGTATATCTCCATCATCATGTGTCCTGAATAGCTTGCAGTTGCCTGCTTATTATTTCTCTCGTCTACCAGATGCAAATTCTTATGCCTTGTTCACTATTGTGTCTTTAGCAATTGATTCAGCACATAGTAAAAGTAAAAAAATAATTATTTATATTAAATGAAAAATCAAGATGTCAACGTTGCATTTGTAAAGAACTTTATTATATTTTTGGAAGGTGTTATTCTCTTTCTGGCATCATCCATGTGAAAGACAAGTCAGTACCATACATCACTAAAGGATCTTTTCAATGTGAGAAATCAAGAAAGACATCTAAAAACATGAAGAAGTATCTAAAGAATAAGTGTGTGTGTTAAGTCACTTCAGTTGTGTCTGACTTTTTGTGACACTAGACTGTAGCCTGCCAAGCTCCTCTGTCCATGGGATTCTCCAGGCTAGAATACTGGAGTGGATTGCTTTGCCCTCCTGCAGGAGATCTTCCCAACCCAGGGACTGAACCTGCATTCTTATGTCTCCTGCACTGGCAGATGGGCTCTTTACCTCTAGGGTCACCTGGGAAGCCCCTAAAACATCAGACGGATATTTAAAACATGAAGAGTGCTGTTCAGTTCAGTTCAGTCACTCAGTCGTGTCTGACTCTTTGCGATCCCATGAATCGCAGCACGCCAACCCTCCCTGTCCATCACCAAATCCCGGAGTTCACTCAGACTCATGTCCATCGAGTCAGTGATGCCATCCAGCCATCTCATCCTCTGTCGTCCCCTTCTCCTCCTTCCCCCAGTCCCTCGCAGCATCAGAGTCTTTTCCAATGAGTCAACTCTTCTCATGGGGTGGCCAAAGTACTGGAGTTTCAGCTTTAGCATCATTCCTTTCAAAGAAATCCCAGGGCTGATCTCCTTTAGAATGGATTGGTTGGATCTCCTTGTAGGTATATTTAAAAATCAAGGAAGATACCTCATATTTTTTCCATGGGAGATTTTTTTTTGAAAAAAATCCTAGATCATCTGAAAAACTGCATTTATATTTACAATTAGAAAGTTCATTTTTATTTTGGATTCGGTATTTGTCTGACAGCTCATATAAGGAAAATAAATGGAAAAGAAAATGTAAATTGCATCCTAATTATTTATGCTTATATAATAACATAATATATACTGTTATATAGTATAATATCATACTATGGATTAATAATAAATATTGGAAGAGAAAGCTATCTTAGAATGATTGGACTCAACTCAATCAATTAACAAAGTTACAAAACTAGGTTAAACCAGTCTCACAAGATCAGACAGCTGACTTGTGGAAAAGCAGGAACTGAAGCTGATGATCTTACCTTCCACTCTAGGGCATTGCATACCCCACTGCACACAACAATAGCAATAATAGGCGTGTTTTTAGTGTTTTAGGTCTTGTAAGTTGGTTTACCCATGTGGACGGATCTTGACTTTCATAGTTAATGGAGAAAAAGGTAACTCTAGATATTTGTTCTTAAGGAATAGAAAAATCGTTGGAAAATGAATATGTTTCTTCTTTGGAAGCAAAGTTTAAAAACAGCTGTGTTAAGAAGACTGAACTCTCTGACTTATTTAGTATTAGGGTTATTATAAGCAATCTTGATATTCATTTTTTTCATTTACTTTACTTTTGAAAATCTACTGTATACAAAGCTTATGTCAGATGCTACAAAGTCCAATGATAGAGAGAAGATCCTTTATGCAATTAAAGTTCTTTGAGGTTAGTATAAAAGTATAAATCACTGTTAACTCAAAGTACAATCATTCCTATGTCTCCTATTGAATATGAATTAATTTTTATATACACATTTATTTACTAAATATTAGATACTCTATGCATGTGGTTTATATATACAAAGTTCTTTAGTTAACTTTTAGAGCCCTAGCAGTTAACAATCATGCAACTACAATAATTAGAATAGGGCAAACTCATATATTGTCTATAGAATAGGGCTGCAATTTCTTAACCTAATATGTAAGTTCCTCTAAAATATATTCTAATGACTGGTCTGGAAACATGCATATATATATATATTCTGAGAATGTCAAAGATCTTCTTTTTTATTGGGCAGACTATTGGAAAACAGATTTAGAGAGAAGGAATGTTAGGAAAATATAGAGGATCAACTAAAACACAAGACCTTGTCCTAGGCGCTCTCATATCTATTGTATCTGTTCAGCCTTTACAGCAATCCTTTGAGGAAGACTTTCATAGCAATTCCATTTTAGAGATTAAAACATGGTGGCTCTGAAAGATTACACAGGATAAAACAGGAATTTGAGATCAGTTGTTTTAGCTATAAATCCAGTGCTCACACAGATTCCTTCCACGGTATGTGTGAACCCAAACAAGTTGACAATTTCTCCACCATCTAAAGAGTAATATGAGTTCAAATGGGATAATGTGTGGACCTCAGGTATTGTCAACAGAAATAACACAAGTCTGTTGCTGAGAAAAGAAGTAATTATTAACCTCAGTGATGATAGTTAAATTGAATGGGTTTCAAAATTTCCTCATCTGAGCAGTGATTGAAATCAGAAAAAGTCAGCTTTTAGTATGGTTTTGTTGGAACAAACTGCTGCTGCTGCTGCTGCTAAGTGGCTCTAGCTGTGTCTGACTCTGTGTGACCCCAGAGACGGCAGCCCACCAGGCTCCCCCATCCCTAGGATTCTCCAGGCAAGAACACTGGAATGGGTTGCCATTTCCTTCTCCAATGCATGAAAGTGAAAAGTGAAAGTGAAGTCACTTAGTCGTGTCTGACTCCTAGTGACCTCATGGACTGCAGCCTACCAGGCTCCTCCATCCAGGGGATTTGCCAGGCAAGAGTACTGGAGTGGGTTGCCATTGCCTTCTCCGGGAACACGCTTAGTCCTTCTCAAATCCTAGGCCACCATCAGTAGATTAATGAATGTGAACAAGGATGGAGAATGAACCAGTGAAGTTGGTTGATGAATGGCATAAGCCAGGAGGTGGCAGAGGAGAAAGACAAATTGGAGAAAAGACTAGAGACCAGAGAAAGGGAGATAGAGTGATAGAATGATGATACACTGAAAAGAAAGAAATATGAAGTGGATATATTCCAGGAATTAAGGAAGGATTGCTGTGCTGCTATAAAGTGAAGGTGTGGTCTTGCTCACATAAAACACTGTTCTTAGCAAATCTTTTACAGAACCCAACCAACATGTCCCTCTGAGAATTTCAGCAACAGTAGTGGTCTAAGTCAATGTCAAGTATCCTACAAGTATTCAGTTCAGTTTGAATTGAGATGGTCAGTTTGTCAATGAGGTGAGGAAAGATAAAGGAAAATTTTCATGTATATGTCTCAGAGTTTAAACACAAGACAATTTCTAAAGTTCTAAAGGAAGGTGGTGATCTTGAAATATCCACATTTGGTACTGAAGGGGGTGGAGAGAGAGACAGAGACAAAGAGAGGAGAAAGAAGATAGGGATGTGAGGACAGGTGAATGAAATAAAAAGCGATGGAGAAAAATATAGACAAAATAAGGATGGTCAATGCAATCTCTAACAAAATACAAAGAACAGTTTTCCAATAATCTTAAAATTTGTATGGAAACATGAAAGAACCCAAATAGTGAAAACGATCTTGAGAAAGAACAGAATTAACAATTCACACCCCTTGACTTCAGAATATACTACAAAGCAACAGTTATCAAAGGAGTTATGGTACTGGCATAAAAACAGACACATATATCAATGGAACAGGATAAAAATTCCAAAAATAAACCCATACATATATGATCAATTAATGTACTACAAAGAAGGCAAGAATATACAATGGAGAAAAGACAGTCTCTTCAGTAAGTGGTGCTGGGAAAACTGGACAGCTATATGTAAAAGAATGAAATTAGATCATTCTCTGATAGTGTATAAAAAATAAACTCTACAATTTATACGGCCAATAAAGGTCCATCTAGTCAAGGCTAGGGTTTTTCGTGTGGTCATGTGTAGATGTGAAAGTTGGACTGTGAAGAAAGCTGAGTGCTGAAGCATTGATGCTTTTGAACTGTGGTGTTGGAGAAGACTCTTGAGAGTCCCTTGGACTGCAAGGAGATCCAACCAATCCATTCTAAAGGAGATCAGTCCTGGGTGTTCTTTGGAAGGAATGATGCTGAAGCTGAAACTCCAGTACTTTGGCCACCTCATGTGAAGAGTTGACTCATTGGAAAAGACTCTGATGCTGGGAGGGATTGGGGGCAGGAGGAGAAGGGGACGACAGTGGATGAGATGGCTGGATGGCATCACTGACTTGATGGACATGAGTTTGAGTGAACTCTAGGAGCTGGCGACGGACAGGGAGGCCTGGTGTGCTGTGACTCATGGGGTCACAAAGAGCTGGACATGACTGAGTGACTGAACGGAACTGAACTGACTGATGGAAGACAGTATGTAAATTCCTTATAAAGTTATGAATAAAACTACCATATGAGACAGCAATCCTAGTACTGGGCATATATACCCTAGGCAATCTGTAATTACAAAAGACGCATGTACACCAATGTTCATTTCAGCACTGTTTACAATAGCTAGGACATGGAAGCAACCTAGATGTCCATCGACAGAGGAATGGATAAAGACAAAGTGGTACGTATACACAATGGAATATTATGCTACCAAAAAAAAAAAAAGAGAATGCACCTGGCTCAGTTCTAATGATGTGGAAGAACCTAGAGCCTATTATGCAGAATGAAGTAAGTCAGAAAGAGAAAAACAAATATCATATATTAACACATGTAGAGGGAATCTAAAAAGAGGGTACTGAGGAACCTATTTTCAGGACAGCAATGGAGATGCAGATGTAGAGAAGAGACTTATGGACACAGTGGTGGAAGGAAAGGGTGGGGCGAATTGAGAGAGTAGCATGGAAACAGCAACATTATCACATGCAGAATTAGATCGCCAGTGGAAATTTGCTGTATGACTCAGGGAGCTCAAATCTGATGCTCTGTGACAACCTAAAGGGGTGGAAGGGGGTGGGAGGGACGTTACAGAGAGAGGAGCTATATGGACACTGACGGCTGATTCATGCTGATATGTGGCAGAAATCAACACAATATTGTAAAGCAATTATCCTCCAATTAAAAATCAATAAATTTAAATTAAAAAAATAGATCTTCCAGAAAATGAATTAAAGAATCAGAAACCATAAATCTTGTAGAAGAAAACAAAAGCAGGGCACTCTTTGACATAAACTGTAGCAATACTCTTGTTTCGTTTTGTTTTGTTTTGCTTTGTCTTCTAACGCAAAGAAAACAAAAGCAGAACTAAACAAATGGGACCTCATTAAACTTAAGGCTGTTGCACAGAAAAGGAGACCATAGACAAAACAAAAGACAACCTATAGAATGGGGAGAAACAAGTGATATGGCCAATGAGAGATTAATATCCAAAATATGCAAACAGCTCATACTAATCAACATCAAAACCACAAACAACCTGATGAAAAATGGGCAGAAGACCTGAATAGACATTTCCCAAAGGGAACAAACAGATGGTCAATAGGCACATGAAAAGACCTTCATTTTGATTAATTATCAGAGAAATGCAAATTAAACCCACTAAACCTCACACCTGTCAGAATGACTAGCATCTAAAAGACCACAAGTAACAGGTGTTGGCAAGGATGTGGAGAAAGGGAACCCCCACACATTGTGGGTGGGGGTGTAAATTCGTGAATATACTATGGGCAACATATAGAAGTGTTTCAATAAACTAAAAAAAACCCAGAACTACCAGATCACTCAAAATCCACTCCTGTTTTGTTCATACAAAACATCCAAAACCACTAACTTGAAAAGATACATGAACCTCAGTGTTCATAACAGCTTTATTTACAATTGCCAAGATATGGAAGCAATCTAATGTCCACTGATAGACAAGGAAAATGTGATAAATGTATACAGTGGAGTATTACTGAGCCATAAAGAGAATGAAATCTTACTATTTGTGACAATATGGATGGATGGAATAAGTCAGATCGAGAAAGAAAAAATACCAGCTGATTTCACTTTTGTGTGGAATATAAATAATAAAGCAAATAAACAGAAAAAACTCATGGGTACAGAGAACAAACAGGTTGTTACCAGGGTGTGTGTTGGGGCAGTCAAGATAAGGGTAAGAGTTAATTATAATTTATACAAATTATAGAAATTTAAATATACATAGTAATTTATATAAATTATAGAATAATTTATAACATATATACTAATATGTATACTTACATATAATGATATATAAATATATATTTTAAAATAATTTATAACAATATATAAATTTATATAAATTACTATGTATAAAATAAATAAGTTACAAAGATGTACAGTATAACATAAGGAATATAGTAGCCAATATTTTATAATAACTATAAATGTAATATAAATTTAAAAAATTGTGAATCACTATGCTGTACCTCTGAAACTTATATGCAGATCAAATATAATTCAATAAAAAATATAAAGGAATAAAAATGCAAAAAGAATATTAACACATTGAATTCAATAGTCCTTTAAGTTTTGCATTACTTTTATATATATTTCTGGAAACTAAAGTACTCTGATACAGTAGATCATATAGAATGCATGATTGGCTTTGTGTGCATGCTAAGTCGCTTCAGTCATACCCAACTCTTTGCAACCCTATGGACCGTTGCCCACCAGGCTCCTCTGTCCATGGGGTTCTCCAGGCAAGGATACTGGAGTAGGTTGGCATGCCCTCCACCAGGGGATCTTCCTGACCGGGGATCAAACCTGCATCTCTTATATCTCCTGCATTGACAGGTGGGTTCTTTTCCACTGGTACCACGTGGGAAGCCCCAGATTGGCTTTACTAATTTCTAGTTCAAGACAAAATTCAATTATTTTACCTCTACTTCAGTTTCCTTATCTGTAAGTTGTTGTAATGGCTTTATAACAGTTTTATTATTTTTATGTTTAGATTAAAGATCTAAATGTAAGATCAGAAACTATAAAACTTCTAGAGGAGAACATAGGCAAAACACTCTCCAACATAAATCACAGCAGGATCCTCTATGATCCAACTCCCAGTATACTGGAAATAAAAGCAAAAATAAACAAATGGGATCTAATTAAAATTAAAAGCTTCTGCACAACAAAGGAAACTATAAGCAAGATGAAAAGACAGCCTTCTGAATGGGAGAAAACTATAGCAAATGAAACAACTGACAAACAACTAATCTCAAAGATATATAAGCAACTTATGCAGCTCAACTCCAGAAAAAATAAATGATCCAATAAAAAAATGGGCCAAAGAACTAAATAGGCATTTCTCCAAAGAAGACATACGGATGGCTAACAAACACATGAAAAGATGCTCAACATCACTCATTATCAGAGAAATGCAAATCAAGACCACAATGAGGTACCATTTCACACCAGTCAGAATGGCTGCGATCCAAAAGTCTGCAAGCAATAAATGCTGGAGAGGGTGTGGAGAAAAGGGAACCCTCTTACACTGATGGTGGGAATGCAAACTAGTACAGCCATTATGGAAAACAGTGTGGAGATTCCTCAAAAAATTGCAAATAGAACTGCCTTATGACCCAGCAATCCCACTGCTGGGCATACACACTGAGGAAACCAGAATTGAAAGAGACACATGTACCCCAATGTTCATTGCAGTGCTGTTTATAATAGCCAGGACATGGAAGCAACCTAGATGTCCATTAGCAGATGAATGGATAAGAAAGCTGTGGTACATATACACAATGGAGTACTACTTAGCCCTTAAGAAGAATAAATTTGACTCAGTTCTAATGAGATGGATGAAACTGGAACCAATTATACAGAGTGAAGTAAGCCAGAAAGAAAAACACCAATACAGTATACTGACACATATATATGGAATTTAGAAGATAGAAATGATGATCCTCTATGTGAGACAACAAAGAGACACAGAGGTATAGAGTGGACTTTTGGACTCTGAGGGAGAGGGAAAGGGTGGGATGGTTTGGGAGAATGGCATTGAAACATGTATACTATCTTGTAAGAAACAAAGCGCCAGTCTATGTTCAATGCAGGATGCAGGATGCATGGGGCTGGTGCACAGGATTCAGGTAGATGATGTGGGGTGGGAGGTGGGAGGGGGCTTCGGCATTGGGAGATTGTGTTCACCTATGGCTGATTCATGTCAATGTATGGCAAAACAAATAGTATTGTAATTAAAAAATAAATAAATAAATAAAAATTTTAAAAAAAAGAGAGAGAATTAAACAAGCCCGGCTTATGTTTATGATATACATAGAATCTAAAAGTGACATTTACATGCCATTTTCTTTTTATTCCTTTCCATTTTGTAGGGTAGGTAAACCAAGTGTAAAATAAAATGGAAGCTGAAATATTAAAATTACTTAATTAAATATGGCAATTAATGTGTATATACTAAAGGAAGGAAAGCTTACTTTTGAATAAATAAATCAGGAAGGGATTCAGGAAGACAACAGGAGCTAGGTGGACTTCAAGGGCTGGCAAAGTAGGGGAAAAGCATTCCTTGTTTGGGCCTGAGGCTTGGAGGTGAGAAAGACAGGAAGACACAGCCAGTAATTCAGGCAGAATAGAAAAAAGACACTTGAGTAAATGAGTTAAGAGATTTGGATTACAGACAGATTAAAGAGAGAGATAAGTAACAGGCTGGTTAGTTGAAAATTGTCGATGGGGGAGATTGCAGATTTCTGAGCAAATGCATCACTTTAGCAGAACTGTGGTTTAATAAAAATTATTAAAAGCCATATATATGTAAATTAGAGATGGTAGTGAGGATAGAGAAATTTAAAGAATAGTTATCCATTAAGAAATATTTGCTCGAGTTTGGAGAAAATTACTTTTTTTTTCTTTAATTCTTTCACATATTTTGCAAAACATGTTCATGAAGAGTCTAAAAGAATAAATATGAATAATTGATCCTTATAGACTGCTTCCACTTTTTTGTCACACTCTGAATTGTTTTTATTAAAATTTTTAGGTTAATATTTCATACAAAAATGAAATAAGGCTAAAAACAAAGAGAAAACAAAGCAAAAAATATCTTGAGTAAAGGTATTTCCTAGTTGTGACTTCATTCACTTTATATTTAGAAGATACAAAGTTGGGTGGATTAGTTAAGTAATCTGATAAATGTACAATCAGAAGTGAGCCCACAATGACATCCAACTCCAGCTTCTTACTATGTCTGATTGAAAATTGTTCTCATCTTACATTGGCAGTTTGTAGTAAATGATTCTTGCAGACCTCTCTAGATTTCTCCTTATTTATTTCTTAGATATTGAAATTAGCCTCACTGGGATTTATGTTTAAATGTTGCATGATCTAGCCACCCAAGATGGGTGTATATCTTAATCTCTGCACATCCTCTGGTGGGCCAGTGCTTCTTCACCCTCACCATACTCCCATGACTGACCTTCCTACACATTTGCTTCTACCCCAGGTAGTGATTGTTCTAATATTTAGATTTGAACATTTCCACCTGGAGAGCTTGTCAAAGGGGCAGTGAGGAGCGTGCTTCTCTGCTAGTTTCCCTGGTAACTGATGAGACAACCTGTTGTCAATTCCCCTTACAACCGGTAACAGCCACTGCTGCTGCTGCTGCTGCTGCTGCTTAAGTCGCTTCAGTCGTGTCCGACTCTGTGCAACCCCATAGATGGCAGCCCACCAGGCTCCACCATCCCTAAATTCTCCAGGCAAGAACACTGAAGTGGGTTGCCATCTTCTCCAATGCATGAAAGTGAAAAGTGAAAGTGAAGTCGCTCAGTCATGTCCGACTCTTCACAACCCCCATGGACTGCAGCCCACCAGGCTCCTCCATCCATGGGATTTTCCAGGCAAGACTACTGGAGTGGGTTGCCATTGCCTACTCTGGTAACCACCTCTAGCCAGAAGCAAAGCCTGTTGCCATGTCCTGCTCAGCTTCCACACCGTCATTCCAGGACCTTGCTTTAAGACAGGTAAGCTCTCCCATCCATTAACTACTGACATCCCTGTTAATGACTGCAGGGTTTTCTTTGGTCTGAAAGCTGGGCCAGCACAGGGCTTGCAGGCCTGTAGGGTGCAGCCCAGCAAATGGCAGAGCAGCCAGGAGACTGAGGGAACTCCCGTGAGCACCAAGATGTCGGGGGTATGATTCAGGGATGGAAAGTTGCGGGGTTGTCCACTAACGTGTGGGGCCTGAAAGGTGCAGGTGCAACTTCAGGGTAGCCACTCACTAATGAGGGCCTGTAAAGTTGTGGGGTGATCCTGAATGTTGCAGAGGAAATTCTGAAGGTGGCTATCTGCAGGTATGTGGGGCTCTGTTGTGGTTATCCTTGATGAATGGGGGCTCTCAAGTGAGTATAGGGAACTCATAGACACCCCTAAGGCTGTTCGGGAGATATTGGCCACCTTTACAATGGGGAAAAAAAATAAATTGGGACATAGGAAGGTAGATACACAGCTTAGGGCTGGCCAGTGTGTGTTATGTTAAAGGTCACAGAGGCTGAGCTAACAGCCAAGGCAAAGGTTAAATTCAATATTGTTTCATGTTCCTATAAAAACAAGGCATGTGAATGTTAGTGAATCATATGTATTACTGTCTATCACTGTTATTCACTTAAACTGACTTAGCTATTTATTTATTGAAGTATATAGTTGATTTACAATGTTTCAAGTATATAGGAAAGTGATTTAGTTATACATATAATTTTTAGGTTATTTTCATTATAGATTACTAAAAGATATTGAATACAGTTATCTGTGCTATTAGGATCTTATTGTTCATCTATTGTTCATCTTATTGTTCATCTAATAGAGTAGTTTATATCTGCTAATTCCAAATTCCTAATTTATCCCCTTCCCCTTCTCCTTTGGGAAATTGTTTTTTTCTCTATGTCTGAGAGTCTGTTACTATTTGTAAATAAGTTCATTTGTATCATTTTGTTTAGATTCTTCATGGAACTAATATCTGGCATTTGTCTTTGATTTACTTCAGTTAATATGATAATCTCTAGGTCCACACATTCTTTTTATGGCTATATAGTATTTCATTATATATATATATATTTTCCACTATATATGTACAAACATACATACATACCACATCTTCTTTATCCATTCAGGTTATGTCCCTGTCTTGGCTGTTATAAATAATGCTTCTATAATTATTGCAGCTATAATTATTGGAGTGCATCTATATTTTCAAATCAGAATTTATGGGTTTTTTTTTTTTTGATATATACACAGGAGTGTGGTTACTGGATCATATGGTAGCTCTACTTCTATTTTCTAAAGGAAACTTTGTACTGTTTTCCATAGAGGCTGTACAAATTTACACCAATAATGTAAATGGCAGTGGTTGTTTAGTCACTAAGTCGTGTCTGACTCTTGTGACCCCGTGAACTGTAGCCCACCAGGCTCCTCTGTTCCACTGGATTTTCCAGGGAAAAATACTGGAGTGAGTGGCTGTTTCCTTCTCCAAGGGATCTTCCTAACGCAGGAATCAAAGCCACATCTCCTGCATTGGCAGGCAGATTCTTTACCACTGAGCAACCAGAGAAGTCTGTTCTCTCAGGACTCTGGGGTCCCCAGGGCGGGATCAGGGCTCCCTGTGACACTGCTTCCGGCTGGTTAGCTCATCCTGGAAGGAGGTGCAGGAGGCAGTGCTGTAGCTCGGGGCCATGGTGCAGGCTGCTGGGCAGACACTGATGGAGTCCCGAGGGCGGTGCAGCTGGGCCTCCAGGCTTTTCTTCTCCAGCCCAGAGGATGCAGCTGGGACATGAAGACCTTGTGTGGACAGTAATGACCTCACGTTTCTTATTGCCTGCTGGTAGAACCTACCATGTGCGCATCAGAGTTGGCATGAGATATACAGCATACAGAGGTGGTTTACAACATCCTTCTGGAGAACACTGTACAAGCTTTCAAAGTTAATGGCACAGTGAAAATCTCATTCAGTACCCTGGTGGGAGGAAGATGGTGGAGTAGGACGTGCGCACATCGTCTCCTGTGAGAACTCCAAAATTACAACTCACTGCTGACAGCCATCCACAGGAGAATGTTGGATCCCACCGAAAAAAAAATACCCCGCATCCAAGGACAAAGGAGAAGCCCCAGCAAGATGGTAGGAGGGGCAAAAACGCATTTCGAATCAAGCCCGATACCTGCCAGAGACACTTGGAGGGCTCAAACAAACCTTGTCCACACCGGGACCCGGAGACCCCACCGAAACTGAGTCAGAACTGTGTGTGAGTGTCTCCTGTGGAGGTCCCGGGTCAGCAGTGGCCTGCCGCAGGGGCAGGGACACGGTGCAGCAGACCTGGGTATGGCATAAGCCTTCCTGGAGGAGGTTGCCTTGTGTGCAACAGAACACAGGAGAAAGGAGCAGGGACCCCCCAGGAGACTGAGCCAGACTTGGCCATGAGTGTCCAGGAGTCTGCAGCAGAGGCGTGGGTTGGCGGCGGCCTCTGGCAAGGTTGGGGCACTGAATGTAGCAGTGAGTACATGGGGTCTTTTGAAGGAGGTCACCATTATCTTCATCACCTCCACCATAGTTTGGCCTCAGCTCAAACAACAGGGAGGGAACACGCCCCACCCATCAACAAAAAATTGGATTAAAGATTTATTGACCATGGCCCTGCCCGTCAAATAAGACCCAGTTTCCCCCTCAGTCAGTCTCTCCCATCAGAAAGCTTCCATAAACTTCTTTTTCTTATCCATCAGAGGGTAGACAGAATGAAAACTATAACTATAGAAACTAATCAAACTGATCACATGGACCACAGCACAGCCTTGTCTAGCTCAGTGAAACTAGCCATGCTGTATAGGGTCACCCAAGATGGATGGGTCATTCTGGAGAGTTCTGAAAAAATGTGATCCATGAGAAGGGAATGGCAAAGCACTTCATTATTCTTACCCTGAGAACCACAAGAACAATATGAAAAGGCAAAAAGATAGAACACTGAAAGATGAACTCCCCAGGTCAGTAGGTGTCTAATAGGCTACTGGAGATCAGAGGAGGAAATAACTCCAGAAAGAATTAAGAGACAGAGCCAAAGCAAAAACAACACCCAAGTGTGGTTGGGACTAGTGATGGAAGTAAAGTCCGATGCTGTAAAGAACAATATGGCATAGGAATCTGGAATGTTAGGTCCATGATTCAAGGCAAATTGGAAATGTCAAAAGGACATGGCAAGAGGGAAGATCAACATTTTAGGAATGAGTGAACTAGAATGGACTGGAATGGCTGAATTTATGGACCTAACAGAAGCAGAAGATATTAAGAAGAGGTAGCAAGAATATGCAGAAGAACTATACAAAAAGATCTTCATGACCCAGATCACTCACCTAGAGCCAGACATCCTGGAATTCAAAGTCAAGTGGGCCTTAGGAAGCATCACTATGAACAAAGCTAGTGGAGTTGATGGAATTCCAGTTGAGGCCATTTCATATCCTAAACGATGATGCTGTGAAAGTGCTGCACTCAATATGCCAGCAAATTTGGAAAACTCAGCAGTGCCCACAGGACTGGAAAAGGTCAGTTTTCATTCCAATCCCAAAGAAAGGCAATACCAAAGAATGTTCAAACTACCACACAATTTCACTCATCGCACATGCTAGCAAAGTAATGCTCAAACTTCTCCAAGCTAGGCTTCAACAGTATATGAACCATGAACTTCCACATGTTCAAGTTGGATTTAGAAAGGCAGAGGAACCAGAGATCAAATTGCCAACATCTGCTGGATCATCGAAAAAGCAAGAGAGTTTCAGAAAGACATCTATTTCTGCTTTATTGACTATGTCAAAGCTTTTGACTGTGTGGATCACAATAAACAGTGGAAAATTCTGAAAGAGATGGGAATACCTGACCTCCTGACCTGCCTCTTAAGAAACCTGTATGCAGTTCAGGAAGCAATAGTTAGAACTGGACATGGAACAACAGACTGGTTCCAAATAGGAAAGGAGTACATCAAGGCTGCATATTGTCACCCTACTTATTTAACTTGTATGCAGAGTACATCATGAGAAATGCTGGGCTGTAGGAAGCACAAGCTGGAATCAAGATTGCCAGGAGAAATATCGATAACCTCAGATATGCAGATGACACCACCCTTTTGGCAGAAAGTGAAGAACTAAAGAACCTCTTGATGAACGTGAAAGAGGAGAGTGAAAAAGTTGGCTTAAAACTCAGCATTCAGAAAACTAAGATCATGGCATCTGGTCCCATCACTTCATGGCAAATAGATGGGGAAACAGTGGAAACAGTGGCTGACTTTATTTTTTGGCCTTCAAAATCACTGCAGATGGTGATTATAGCCATGAAATTAAAAGACGCTTACTCCTTGGAAGGAAAGTTATGACCAACCTAGACAGCATATTAAGAAACAGAGACATTACTTTGTCAACAAAGGTCCGTCTAGTCTAGGCTCTGGTTTTTCCAGTGGTCATATATGGATGTGAGAGTTGGACTATAAAGAAAGCTGAGTGCAGAAGAACTGATGCCTTTGAACAGTGGTGTTGGAGAAGACTCTTGAGAGTCCCTTGGACTGCAAGGAGATCCAACCAGTCCATTCTGTAGGAGATCAATCCTGGGTTTTCATTGGAAGGACTGATGTTGAGGCTAAAACTCCAATACTTTGGCCACCTGATGCGAACAACTGACTCATTAGAAAAGACCCTGATGCTAGGAAAGATTGAGGGCAGGAGGAGAAGGGGATGACAGAGAATGAGATGGCTGGATGGTATCACTGACACAATGGACGTGAGTTTGTGTAAACTCCAGGAGCTGGCGATCGTCAGGGAGGCCTGTGTTCATGGGGGTGCAGAGTCTGACACGACTGAGTGACTGAACTGATAGAACCTAATATCGCCACCCACACAGTAGTCTTATATTGTTTTATAAGACTCCACTCTGTCCTTTACTCTGTATCTCATTCTTTGTGATCCCATGGACTGTAGCCCACCAGGTTCCTCTGTCCATGGGATTCCTCAGGCAAGAATACTGGGGTGGGTTGCCATTTCATTCTCCAGGGGATCTTCCCAAACCAGGGATCAAACTTGTGTCTTTTATGTCTGCTGCATTTAGATAGGTTCTTTACCACTACCATCTCTTGGGAAGCCCATATTGTTTTATAACTCCATTTAAATTATGTGGAGTTTATTATTTTATGTAAGTGAATAACTTTAAAAAGCTATATTAATGGTTGTTGCTGTTCGGTTGCTCAGTTGTGTTCGACTCTTTGCAACCCCATGGACTGCAGCATTTCAGGTTTCCTTGTCCTTCACGATCTCTCAGAGTTTGCTCAGACTTATTGCCACTGAGTCGGTGATGTCACTCCAACCATCTCATCTTCTGCCACCGCTTCTCCCTTTGCCTTCAATCTTTCCCAGCATCAGTGTATTTTCCAATGAGTCAGCTCTTTGCATCAGGTGGCCCAAGTATTGGAGCTTCAGCTTCAGTATCAGTCCTTCCAATGAATATTCAGGGTTGATTTCCTTTAGAATTGACTTGTTTGATCTCCTTTCAGTCCTTATACATTTGTTATATATGAATAAATTATTTCTAGAAAAATATACAACAAAATAATACTGCTTGTAGGGAGATGAACTGGATGAAGAAAAAAGCTTCTTGAAGTATATACACTTTTATACATTCTGAATTTTGGACCATTAGCTGTATCGCCTACTTAAAAGTTAAGTTTATGAAACATTGATAGAATTGCCCTTTCTCTGAGAGATCCATGATGAACATCACCAAGATAAAGGCTCTGAGAAGTCCTAAATAAACTTGTTTAAGTTTCCCTAAACATATTAATGGTAGATCTCATTAAATTATAATTATTGTTAATTAAAATCATTAAAAATAACAGAATTCTTTACTGATAATAAATTCCTACTATTAATCCAAAGGGATATCTTTGAAACGATTTTCATACTCATGCTCACATTTATTCCCAGAGGTACAGATTTATGATGAACAAAACTACAACCCTTATTTACACATAAACTTAGTTTATAAGATCTAGCCCTTTAGAGGAGAAAAAGGACTAAAATAAATATAGGTCAACTCTTTTTCTGGTAAATGGAGAAATGAAAATTTACAAACTGAGTTGTTGCTTCTGGTCTGTCATCCCATAAAACCTATACATTCCCTGAGGTCAGAAATTGTATTTTTGTTGAACATTATATATTCTCACATTTGCTGAATGAATAAAACCCTTTTCATTGTTACTGAGGGGGTAGAGAACGAGATCATACAAGAATCTCAGACTTCCAGATAAATGCAAACTTCAACAAAAATAGAAGCAATCTGCATGCAAGAGTGCATGCTCAGTCATGTTCAACTCTTCGTGACCCCATGGTTCCTCTTCATGACCGCATGATTCCTCTGTCTGTGGAATTATCCAAGCAAGAATACTGGAGTGGGTTGCCATTTCCAGCTGCAGGGGATCTCCTGACCAAGGGATCACACCCTTGTCTCCTTGGCTCCTGCATTGGTAGGTGGATTCTTTACCACTGAGCCACCTGGGAAGCCCAGAAACCATTTACTAAGCCTTTATCGTAAGTTAAGGCTAACTGTAAGTGATTTATGTCACATGTAATATTTTGAAAATTGTATCTTAAAAGGTAATCAATTATTTGTATCCTTTGTTGATTAGTACTATTAGAATTATCTCCATACTACAGGTTGGGATGAATAACTACCTTACTGCCATGTTGCACGACCAGGAAGTGGGGTGGAGTTGGATTTGAACCCCAATAATCAGAGACCAGAATTCATATTCTTAATTTCCACTCTGTCCTCACTGTTTAGAACCATGCACAAAAGGCTTACTACTGTGGAAGATTAAAGCACCCACAAATAAACCCATCAAGTGCATTTTATTCTTGATAGAAGTAGGGAAATGTAGGTTTTTATAGGTCAATTTTTATATGTTGTAATATGGGAGACACTTAGTTTTATGAAAATATAAATGGTTCTAGAAACCATGTCTGATATTCAAGTGATATTCCTTTTCAATAAAAAGATTGTAAGGCAATTCCATTTCTAAGAGAGAAAACCAAATCTAAGTGATGATTTTTCAGTTGAATTAATTTTTATTTCATATTTCTCAGAGTGAGGAGTAAAACATTGACTTTACCTGGAACAATTTATAGTTGCATTTAATTTTGAATGAAGGGCTAAGATAGGGGGATAGATAAAAATTTAATTTTTTCTAACTCTGATATGTTTCCTGTGTTGAATCTTTAACAGTCACACTTCATATTCCTTTGACTTTAAAGTTATTGTTGGCAGAGATTTATTTACAAGGGTAGAGTACAAGTTGCAATAATAATTTAAATGATTCATTGAAGGACTAAGATATCCTCTGAATTATAACATAGACATAACCTCAGAAGGGTCTCTTCTGGAAACCTAATAAAGACTCATTTCTTCAAGTGAAGCATTTAGCATACCTAATTGAAGAAACAGATTTTAAAATAAATAACTAAATGTTGACATCATGCAGAAGAGTGATGCTTAGCAATTTAGGGTGGAGTAACTGGCAGATATAGAGAAGTGACAGCTGGAAGAAGTAGGTTTGCGTATGTACACTTCCATTATTTGGCTCTGTGAATTTTCTTAATCTCAAATTTTATTAGTTGATAAGCTCTTGTACAATAGAGAGTAGACACACAGTGATTCCTAGAAGGTGAATTAGGTCAACATAAATTAGAAAATCTATGTCTAGAATTTTCCATTTCCATAGATTCTCCTTTTTTGTTGCTATTTGAGAGCCTCTGCCATGTAAAATTCATCTAGGAATCTTGATAGATGTTAGGAGCAGCAGATAATGTGCCTTAAGCTTTATTTTTCCTTTTTCCTGTGCAGTTTTAAAACAAAATACTTTATTTAATTAACCATGCTAGTATTGAAGCCAAGTGTGTGTTTACCAAATTTCTGAACCATAGCAATATCTTGGCCTATCGTTTTTCAATTTACACTTGAAACTGAGTTAGTCATTAAGAGGCTTGAAGTAGTTTCTTTGTAAGGTTGAGATATGTAAAAAAAAAAAAAAAAATAGAAGAGATTCCTTTTTGTCAGTTGTGACCTTTTGCTATCTGATTTAGTCTGAGAGCTTTCCAGCTGAAGTGCCTGCTCTATCCTCAAGAGGTCTGTGTGTCTATGTAAAGTCATTTATTTCTGAAATGCACTTGCCTCCTTCCATGTCTAGAGGGGACCATCTTTCCTCTGGCCCCAGTGAGTATGATTTAATTCTTTTTGGATAGCTCTTTGTTTAAACCTCAGTGGAATACTACAAGAAGCAATACTGAGGCTCTAACTCAATAGAATGTTTTACAGGCTTCTTCCAAACATTGCCCCTTGGTAGAATATCATTAGCCTTTTACTCTGAAAGGTTCTCAGATGTACTCAACATGTTATAGGTGTTCAATAAATAACATGCACTGCTTAATTGATCTTGTGTATTTTTCCACCTCTATTCTTTTCAGTGTCTCATATACTAATTTCCACATAATGTTTAGTAAACTGTGGTTAAATTAAATAGAACCATATGTGTACAATGACCACTTGCATACATGTTAGCCTCAAAGCACTAATTTAATAGGATATATAGCTTCACTTCAATATGATTCCATGTAACAGCATTTATTGAGTCCCATCTATGTGCCAAGGATTCTGTTAAACCTTCAAGAAAATAATGAAATAAAATAAAACATAATCTTAGCATGAAATGATATTGTCCAAATGAGGGAAGAAATAAGCAAACTCACATAATGACTAAGTAATACACACTATACAATAATGTTAATGGACCTCATATTAAGAAGTAAATGTCTAAAAAAAAAGTAAATGTTTCTTTCAGTGCAGTCATGGGAAAATTGAAGGAGATGGTCTTAGTGCTGAGTCTTTAAGGCTGTCTGTCGGACTAACGTAGCGTTTTATGTTCTAGATGAGCAACAAAAATCAGTGCAAAGGTTGGAAAGAAGCTGATATATGGGGGAACTAGTGGACAAAAGTTTCTTGGGCTAAATCTAGGGTCAAACCATTGAAGGAGTAGCCTTGCTTCAGGAAGATTATGGTCTGACTCTAAACAGTCTTCAATTGTAAATGAACGTGTGTGTGTGTGTGTGTGTGTGTGTACTTTGAGAAGATAAGTACTAACAGATAATACTATTTTTATAGGAAAGATGGTTATGGATGAAAAGAGAATGGAAGTAATGAGAAAATGTAGAAGACAATGCTAATTTTCTAGGTGTGACATCATAAAAGTCTAACTGAAATTTTTAAATTAATGGTACTAAACACTGAGGTTAAAAATTAAAATTTTTCAAATGACCTATGGCAGTTGCTCTCGGGACTAGCAGTATCAGCATTAAATGTAAAGGTACTGAATCCAAAACTGGTGGGAAGAGGTAGTAATTTGTGTTATAATGAGCTCTCCAAATGATTCTGATGTACATCAAAGTTTGAGAACTACAGACTGAAACTTGGAAACCTTAAAATGAATTGTAAGGGTTTCTCTTTCTGTGCAATTTAAATGCTTATTCACCATACATTTATTAGCATAATTCATTAACTCTAATATACTGCTAGTTTTAAGATGCACTGCTATTTTGTGCCATTAAAAACAGATGCCAATTAAAGTAACTCAAGTGGCCTGCTTTAAAATGCACCCCAATTTCAGAAGCGTTAAAAAATAAAAATGTACATCTTAGAAGAACTTATAAAACATGTTGAGCTGACTGCCAAAAATCACACTGAACAAAAGAAGTGATGTTTTACAGATACGTCAATTTCCTTGCTTATTCTCATCAAATTTGAACCACAACTACATGAAACCTGCATTCATCACTTTTCCTTAGCTTTGTTTGAAATTCAGACCTCATTTTTTTTTCCGCTACCAATATGTTTTTATTCATTGTATATTGCCAAGAAAAAGGAAGGGAAGGGAAAAGGATCAGAGTGTGTTTTACAAAATGATAGTAAATGGGAACGGAAGTAACTGGCATAGCAAAATCAGCCATCAAATAAATACTGCCCACATGGGGCCACCAAAGCCTAAGGGGGCTGTATCTCCTGAAATTCATGAATGGGAAGGGATGAGGGACAGAACAGATGGGTACTTGCTCTTCTAACCCCCCTTCCTCCCCATAAATTCAAGATTTCATGCAAAGCTTTGGTTTCTAGCAGTATATATGGAGTTACATTCATCTGTCTCCTATTAAACAATTTTGTGTCTACTTTGACATAAGCTTCTTTCAGTTCAGTCGCTCAGTCCTGTCCGACTCTTGCGACCGCATGGACTGCAGCACACCGGCCTCCCTGTCCATCACCAACTCCTGAAGTATACTCAAACTCATGTCCATCGAGTTGGTGATGCCATCCAACCATCTCATCCTCTGTCATCCCCTTCTCCTCCAGCCTTCAATCTTTCCCAGAATCAGGGTCTTTTCAAACGAGTCAGTTCTACACATCAGGTGGCCAAAGTATGAGTTTCAGCTTCAGCATCAGTCTTTCCAATGAATATTCAGGACTGATTTTCTTAAGGATAGACTGGCTGGATCTCCTTGCTGTCCAATGGACTCTCAAGAGTCTTCTCCAACACCACTGTTCAAAAGCATTAATTCTTTGATGCTCAGCTTTCTTTATAGTCCAACCCTCACATCCATACTTGACTACTGAGGAAACCATAGCTTTGATTGGATGGGCCTTTGTTGGCAAAGTAATGTCTCTGCTTTTAAATATACTGTCTAAGCTGGTTATAACTTTTCTTCCAAGGAGCAAGTATTTTTAATTTCATGGCTGCAGTTACCATCTGAAGTAATTTTGGAGCCCCCAAAATAAAGTCTGTCACTGTTTCCACTGTTTTCCTGTCTATTTGCCGTTAAGTTTTGGAACCAGGTGCCATGATCTCAGTTTTCTGAATGTTGAGTTTTAAGCCAACTTTTTACTCTCCTCTTTTACGTTCATCAAGAGGCTCTTTAGTTCTTCTTCACTTTCTGCCATAGGGTGGTGTCATCTGCATATTTGAGGTTATTGATATTTCTCCTGGCAATCTTGATTCCAGCTTGTGCTTCCTCCAGCCCAGCATTTCTCATGATGCACTCTGCATATAAGTTAAATAAGCAGGGTGACAATATACAGCCTTGATGTACTCCTTTCCTGATTTGGAACCAGTCTGTCGTTCCACATCCAGTTGCTTCCCTGACCTGCATACAGATTTCTAAGGACGCAGATCAGGTGGTCTGGTATTCCCATCTCTAAGAATTTTCCAGTTTGTTGTGATCCACACAGTCAAAGGCTTTGGCATAGTTAACAAAGCAGAAGTAGATTTTTGGAAGGTCTTTTGCTTTTTCGATGATGCAGTGGGTGTTGGCAATTTGATCTCTGGTTCTTCTGCATTTTCTAAATCCAGCTTGAACATCTGAAATTTCATGGTTCATGTACTATTGAAGCCTGGCTTGAAGAATTTTGAGCATTACTTTGCTAGCATGTGGGATGAGTGCTTTGGGATAACAAGTTTCTGAGTGACTTGGCTATACATTCATCTTTCCTTTCGTGGTCTCCCTGCCCTACCTTCTACATGGAAGTACTCTGGTTGCTCCTCTTTATCCTTGAATTAGAAATTAAAGTAGGTTTTAATCCATCCAAATACAGCAGTCTGTTTAGCATAAATCACATCAAGGAATGGTCATGACTCAAGATTGGGAACAAGGGATGGAGAGTTCTTAGCTTCGCCAGGATTTTTGCACAAATCATTTAATCATAGATTAAACATAAATTAAACATATAGGTGTATGGTCTATTTCACGGGGCATGCAGGTGGAAAGAGTGGGTAGGAATCTAGTTTTTAGGACAGAAGATCTTGTTTGAAATAGGAAATAGAGGAAGGGAACACAAAAGAAAGTGTGGTTCAAGACCCCCCCACCACCCTTCAAGAACAGGGGCCCCCAAGCTAATGTTTCAGATTCTTTTGTTTGGTGCAGAACATGTTTTCAAAGACACTTTGGCTATTTTTCTCATTATAAAAAGAAATTTGTAAACAATAAAACTCCAAAAGAACATGGAGAAGACCAACACATATTTACACAAATTAGGCCACCTAGCAATCCCCAAATCAGCTACTTGTGAAGTCCTCCAAAGCCCAGATAGCTATAATAACTAGAGGGGGCAGCAGTTGCAGGAGAGAAGGATCAGACACACATCACCCAAAGTGCTCTATTGCATTTGCTCCATGACAATACAATGAGGTAGGTCTGCAACGACCTCATAGCATGTAAATAAAATTCCCCCCTCCCCTCTCTCCTTTAGCTACCATGATACTAATCACTGCTGCAGCAGGGCAGGACCCTACTCTGGGAACCACAAAGAAGCCGTTGCTGATGTTCTCTCTGGAAGGCAAGGAAAAAAGCCTAGAACTGTTAAAGGTTAAGGATCTTGTCCTTGCTTCATATATCCATCCTTGGGCAGCTCAAGATGGGTACAAAGACGTCATTTTTAAAACCTTTCCTTACCAACTTACAGTTTTTGATAAACACATACATGCTGTTGTGCATGGTCAGCCTAGCCCAGTCAGGTGAAAGATGGATCTGGTGTATAAAACAAATCGTGTGCCCTGGGATTATAGCTCTGCAACAGGAATCCTTTATCACACATACAGATGACCTTGGCCTAGTCTTGGCTTCCCTCTCTGCACCTTTTACCTGGCCCAGCCTCTCCTAACATCTCTGCACCACGTTTTCCTGTTCAGACCAATTTCCAATCTTTCAGTAGGAAGGAGACCAAGCCATGGGGCAACCCAGTTAGAACCTAGTCTCTCATGAAACGCTGAAGATGGAGGGGTTTCAGCAGGACACTATGGCAAAAGAGTCAGCTCTAATTGGCAAAAAGGAGGTAGTTCAATAGGCTCTGCATTCCAAATAGTTCTCTCTGGTGATTCAGCAACAAAAAGCATTCCTGCCGAGCAGACCCGGAGCTGCTACCGACTTATCCCTGAAATTGCCCATGTACCTGAGAACACAGTGCAGGAATGAGGGCCTTAGATTAAAAGACACAAAAATAGAAAGCCTGAATGTTTACATTATGAAAAAAAGTTAAAATGCACAAGATACGTCATTCATACAGAGCTAGTGCACTTGGCATTCTGGAGAAAGTGGGAGCCAAGGTGCAGTCACCCAAGGGGGCAATTAAATATAATTGTGTCGGCCCAGAATGGAGTGGGAATGCGCTTAGAAGCAGCAGGTCTGCAGTTGTTCCCTCAACTACCCCCTTTTGCCTGTCATCACAACCCACTACTTGGGACAGTTCTCAACATTCTATCCCAAGAGGGGATTATGAGGAAACAGGACATGGAAAACCCTGCCTTGCCCCTTGAGATGTTTCCTCTCAGGGAATGCAGTGACTTGTGGGTTCGATTCAGTTCAGCCGCTCAGTCGTGTCTGACTTTTTGTGACCCCGTGGACTGCAGCATGCCAGTCCATACTATAATACTGTCCATCACCAACTCCCGGAGTTTTCTCAAACTCATGTCCATTGAGTGGTGACACCATCCAACAATCTCATCCTCTGTCATCCCCTTCTCTTCCAGCCTTCAATCTTTCCCAGCATCAGGGTCTTTTCAAATGAGTCAGCTCTTCGCATCAGGTGGCCAAAGTATTGGAGTTCCAGCTTCAGCATCAGTCCTTCCAATGAATATTCAGGACTGATTTCCTTTAGGATGAACTGGTTGGATCTCCTTGCAGTCCAAGGGACTCTCAAGAGTCTTCTCCAACACCACAGTTCAAAAGCATCAATTCTTCAGCACTCAGCTTTCTTTATAGTCCAACTCTCACATCCATACATGATTAGTGGGTTATCTAATTTTAAATAGAGTCTGACTATATTCTGCCCACTCAAATAAAAAAGGTAAGAATTTCTAGGACATTGAATTTAGGTCTTGGTAATAATTACAGTTTTAAGAGCGGGGAAACTTTAAGACCTGGGAAGAGTAGATTTCCCTTTAAACAAATCACCTTCCCTTTCCGCCACCACCATATTTTTTCCCCAGTTATTACAGACATGAGGAGAGGAAGACAGGAGGCAGCGACATTTCAGGAATTCTCACAAAGTCTGCTCATGATCTTTGGGCTGCTTGGATGGGTCACATGAGATTTTGAAAGCACATCTGCCTCCTGAAAATTCTGCTCTTACCTTCTCCCCGGGGAGTGTACAGCCAACCTGCACCCGCATTTCCCTTGGTTTCTATCATTCACCTTAGAACTTTGCTCTTTCCTTCATCTTTCCCTTCTCTCATCTCTTTTATAGCATGTCCAGATCATTCTCTCAAACCAGAAGCAGCCCAGACATCTGAGTTTGCTGTCATGTATTTTCCTCAGGACTGAGCTGAGAAGGGAATGGCAAGTGTCCTCAGGCTGTAGAACATGACCTTGAGAAGAATAAGCTGAGGCAGAGTAGCTGGGGATAAATGAAAACCAACTCGTGAAAATGGTCTAACTGAGTAATTGGTCCTAAATGATAGATATGGAAGGAAATTCTAAATGCAAGGCATTGGGATTAGAAAGAGAGAGGACTAAATTAATTCTGAAAGAGTCCGAGGGACTCCTGAGGAGTCATCCCTGCTGGTGATAGAGCAAAGTAATCTTCACCCTGTGAAGTAAGAAACTTAAATAAAAGTTTTATATCCATGTTTAGCTAACAAGGTGACACTGAGCATATTTAAATGGTTTTCCTAAGTCTGCAAGACACTCAGATGAAGCTGCTGGCCAGGGCTTTCTGTCCACAGTCCAGCGATAACCTCCTGCGGGCAATGCTAGTGGGTGACATGTAACACTTTCTTTGTTGTGCATGTATCCTCAGTCATCTCTGACTCTTTGTGACCCCCACAGACTGTAGCCCTCCAAGCTGTTCTGCCTGTGGAATTATCCAGGCAAGAATACCGGAGAATTACTTCTTCTCCTGGAGATCTTCCTGACCCAGGGATCGAACTGAGGTCTCCTGCACTGCTGGCAGATTCTTCACCATCTGAGCCACCAGGGAAGCCCAGTAGATAGTTAAGTAGTTAGTTGTTCAAAAGCAAAATGGCACCTTTTTAGTTCATGTGTGTGTGTGTGTATTTACACGCACACACACATACGTATAATAGAGCTACTTACATTCTCAAAGAATTTCTTTTATCCCCTAAAAGATGAGGAAGAAGATTTCTTCAATCCTGCAAGGTTGTCTTTTATGCACACACACACACACCCTGATAAAATATAAATATGCTGTAGAAATCTGAGATATAACCAATATTATTATTCAGTAGAAACAAGACTAAATCTTTGCTTACACTGAGTTAATCACACACACACGCACGCACGCACGCACACACACACACACACACACACACACACACACACACACACACCAGTTGCTTCTTGTATAGAAGGCGCCTTGTGATGACTTAAGAGCACAGTCTTCCCATACTGATTTTGGCATGCGGTCCCGTGTCTGCCATGTATGGACGTTTTGAATTTGGTAAGTGCATTAATCTCTCTAAAGTCCAGTTTCCTGACCTATAGAATATTGATAGTGCTAGCATCTCTACTGTAGGAGATTCAGTTCAGTTCAGTTCAGTCGCTCAGTCGTGTCCGACTCTTGGTGACCCCATGAATTCCAGCAGCCAGGCCTCCCGGTCCATCACCATCTCTTGGAGTTCACTCAGACTCACATCCATCAAGTCCGTGATGCCACCCAGCCATCTCATCCTCTGTTGTCCCCTTCTCCTCCTGCCCCCAGTCCTTCCCAGCATCAGAGTCTTTTCCAATGAGTCAACTCTTCGCATGAGGTGGCCAAAGTACTGAAGTTTCAGCTTTAGCATCGAGTATTAAATAAGATAATAGTTTCGAACCCGGGTCTCCCACATTGTAGACAGACGCTTTACCGTCTGAGCCACAAGGGAAGTTCAAGATAATAGTAGTCATCTTTTAATAAGTTGTCATTTAAGTCCTAAAGTTTAGTCTAACACCATGCCTGTTAGAAACCACACATTTTGTGGAAAGAACAATATATCATGGCTGGTGACCACCTATATAGTACCTTGATGAGAGTACTAAATGTTTTTAAAGTTACCTTATTGGGTACTTGCAACAAATCTTCAACCCACGTCAGAATTCTTGCTGGGAAAATCCCATGGAGAGAGGAGCCTGGCAGGCTACAGTCCATGGGGTTGCAAAGAGTCAGACATGACTGAAGTGACTGAGCATGCATGCATGCAACAAATCTTCTCACTGCTTATTAATATCTCCATTTTTATTGATGAGCAAGTCAAAGTACAGAGAGTTTAAGTCACTTGTCCAAAGCCATGCATGTGTGCTCGGTTGTGTCTTGACTCTTTGCAACCCCGTGGACTGTAGTCTGCCAGGCTCCTCTGCCCATGGGATTTCCCAGGCAAGAATTCTGGTGTGGGGTGCCATTTCCTGTACCAGGAGATCTTCCCAACACAGGGATCAAACCCATGTCTCTTGCATCTCTTGCATTGGCCTGCAGATTCTTTACCAACTGTGCCATCCACTCTCTTATACTTGGAAGAAAATGGAGGGAAACACACTGGTCATCATGACTTCAAAACCCTTGCTTTTTCCACAATGTGCCAGCATCTCAGGAGCAGCATAAAGGGATTGATTAGATTCGTTCAAGGACCTGCTACTATGATTACTGTTCATGGTTGTGCTTTTGTATTTGTCTGAGTTCCTTTCACGCACAATTAGCTCAACTTAGAAGTATTTCTCAAGAAAGAGAAAGCTTTCTGTTAATATTACTCATACTTAGCATAGAAGGAAACCTTTTCCTACATATGAATAGCAATTTTATTTCTGCCTTTAAAATGATAAATAGGTCAACTTACTTATCACATTGCTTAAATTATCTTCTTGATTTTGGCAGTTTAAGGCTTACAGGTCTTTTCTTTAGGGGGGAAGATTTAAGATCTTCCCCCTAAATCTTAAGGGATCATGGATATTCTATGCACATCCAATAAAATATTTATTAAGGAATATATAATATGACTGTAAATTTATTTGAACATTTTTCTCTAAGGAATTTGGAACCTTATGGCATAAATTACCTCATTTATCTTCATATATACTCTGCAGGAAAGAGATTGGTAGTATTATCAGCCCAGATTAAAAATAAATGGACAGATATAAGGCAGTTGTTTAGTTAGTCAGTCTATCATCAGAATTGATGGGTTTTCCACAATGTGCAGGTAGGTGAGCTGGGGGTAGCCGGCCTGTGCTCAGGGGAGCAATTTCTGAGCACAGCTGGTCTGGATGAAAACCTTAAATGGCTAAGGCTTGCCTCAGTTTGCATTGCTCTGGCCATCTGTTTATCTGCCCAGCTGGTAACTAAATAATCACACGCGACATTGTTTTCATCTGAGGTGCTATTATTGGCCATTATTCTGACAACCTCATGCTTTAAGGGTCAGATGAGTCATCATTTCATCTAAAAGGGCTTTCTTGATCCTCAACAGAGCCAATCATGTCTGTGTCTAGAGTTCTGACAATTAGATGGGTGTCCATTACAACACATTAAAGGAATCTATTTTGTGTGCCTTATCTTTAAAAGGCCAAGAGCTTTTGGAAGAAGAACCATGCTTTATTTCTCTGCATCCTCAACACAGATCACAATGCTTGACACAAAAGATACAGTTAAACTTATTTACTGAATGACACAGGTAACTGGAAATGTATTTAATATATGAGTATCAGGCTACAAAGCCATTGCCTCAGATTATATTTGCATTTTTAGGTTGTATTTAATCACTTTGATTAAATGTGATTTAAAGTGGCTTGATTTTCTCCTTCAAATGGTATTTCTGGGTCTTACTTTCACCTTCTGTAAAAAGGGGAAAGTGATAGTTATTTGTTCTTCATAGGATACCATGGGAAACAAATGGAATGAAGTATATGTAAATGCTAATTTTCTAGGACTTCCACAACAAAGTATAACAGCCTGTTGCTTAAAAAACAGAAATATATTTTCTAATAGTCCCCGAGGCTAGAATTCAAATCTCACAGTGTCAACAAAGCTGATGTCTTGCAGGACCCTTCTTGGCCTTAGGTGGTCATCAAGTCAAGGCAAGTGTTAAGTTGCTCAACTGTGTCCAATTCTTTGCAACCCCATGGACTATAGCCCACCATTCCTCCTATGGAATTCTCCAGGCAAGAATACTGAAGGAGGTTGCCGTTCCCTTCTCCAGGGGGATCTTCCTGACCCAAGGATTGGACCATGGTCTCCTGCATTGCAGGCAGATTCTTTATCGTCTGAGCTACCAGGAACACCATCTCCCTCTCTCTGTGATCTTTCTTCTGTGCATTTCTGGGTCCTAATCTTTCCTTCCCTTAAAGATATGAGTCATATTGAGTTAGGACTTACCCTTATTAATTCGTTTTACATTAATTGTTTTTGTTGTTAAATCACTGAGTCCAACCCTTTGCTGACCCAGGGATCGAACCCATGGCTCCTACACCTCCTCCGTTTGCAGGTGAATTCGTTACTGCTAAGCCCCTGGGGAAGTCCTTTTACATTAATTACCTTGTTTTAAAGGCTCTGTCTCCAAATACTGTTCTCTTATGTGGTACTAGAGGTTAAGGGTTAAGACTTTAACCTGCAAAATTCACAGGGGAAATCATTCAGCTCATGACAGTATAGAATAGGCCCAGTATGTTACCTGGCCAGTAGATCTCATTTTAGTCATAGGAATATTGTTAATATCACTTATAGTCAAAGATTTCCAATAGATCAAAAATGGCTTTACTTCTTGTTAAATTGCTCCACTAGTCTCTGGCTCAGCTTACTTGGAAAGAAAAAATAACATGTGGACAGGGCACACACAATCCCAGCATGAAGTACAGAGTAGAGGGAGAAAAATGAATCCTCCAAAAGAAGGGATGCTCTGAGCTCATTTACAGATTTAGCAAGAGCTTGGTGTAACCGGAAAACAGATGACCCAGATGCAAAAGGTGATGCTATAAATGGTGGCACATCTTTTGAGAAGAGCAATGAAAAGCATGTGGAGGTATATTTGGCATTCAGGAGAGGTGATAGGGAGTCCCGATGCCAAGCATGAAAGGCATTAAAAGGGAACATTTCTGTGAAAATTTAGCAGTCAAGTTTTGATGGGAAAAGAGGCATTAGACATAGCCGCGTGTCTGCCCTGCGATGATTGTCGAAGCAATCTCATGACATCATCCCTGCTTCAGTCCCCTCTTCCTCTCTTCTCTCCATTCCTGTCCCTACTGCGCTTTCTCCCGTGAAAATGAGTCAAGCATTCATTATGCAATAGGCTTTGTCAGAGTACAGTGTTGTATTCAGAAATAAATAACATCCTAAAGGGGATAAAAGTACAAATATATAGGGTTAGTTCCGATTATTGTGTTAGTTCTCTGAAACCATCACAAACACTGGATTGATAAATACTCAAACTATTACTTCTAGGAAAACATACTACACACACACACACACACACACACACACACACACACACACACACACTATACATTGCTCATAGGCTGTTATCTTAAATCCTAGAAATAACTCATTCTGACAGAGTGTATTTTCTTTATTTTTCAAAAGAGAAAGCGAGGTTAATAAGTCTTAAGTAACTTATATGAGGTCATCCACTAACAGATACCATAGATTGTCAGAATTCAAATCCCTTTCACCCAGGTTTGGAGCTTCTTGTACTTCACTACACTTCTCCTTACAATCTATATTTTCTTCTGGTTACAGAAATATAAGTATAATAATAATATAATATATATGGTGTATGTGTGTGTGTGTGTGTATGGAGAAAGACCATATAATGGAAATTTGAATGTATATATCATTCTATAAATAATTACACATAGAATAATTATATATGGTTTATATATATATATATATATATATGTCATATGGAGTTTGCTGGTGCCTTAGACTGGAAAGACTCTGCCTGTAGTGTGGGAGACTTGGGTTTGATCCCTGGGTTGGGAAGATCCCTTTGAGAAAGGAATGGCTACCCACTCCAGTGTTCTTGCCTGAAGAATTCCATTGACAGAGAAACCTGGTGGGCTACAGTCCATGAAGTTGCAAAGAGTTGGACATGACTGCACGGTTTTCACTACTATATATATTTACACACACATATATATGTACATATCAGATATATAAATGTCCAAACAATAATGTAAAAATTAGCAAGGGAAGTTAAATAGTATAGCTAAAGGAGTCTGAAGTTTCATTGAAAACACCTCCAGTATTCTACACAGAAGAGTATTTATCTATAACTCCGAATATAAAACTTCCCTCTTTTTGCGTACCTACAATGTGCCAAGAACTGTCCTAGGCCTTTAATATAAATTAATCCCCATAATAATGTTATAAAAGTGATGTTACAATCTTCATTGTAACATTACAAAACTGGGTCTCAGAAAAGTAAAACTGTCAAAGACTATGCACCCTGTAACCTGCAGAGTCGAAATCTGAAACCAGGTTTCCCCATGCCAGTAATCCAGACCAGTGAGGGGATCTAGTGTACTATAGGTCTCCTGCATTCCAGGCCGACGCTTTAACCTCTGAGCCACCAGGGAAGCCCACTATATCACCTTACCAGCTGAGATCTCTCCCTCCTGCTCTGTCTCAAAGATCTTCATCCTGAAATAACAAGGTGCAGCGAACAGAGAAAAACAATACGAAGAGGACGAAACCGGTAATGCGTTAGGAATGTTAAAATACAGGAGGAATGCTGAGTAGAATCTAAGTGTGTCCACTTAGGTATAAACCTCAAACTAAAGATGGTTAAACAGAGACAGCAATGGCACCCCACTCCAGTACTCTTGCCTGGAAAATCCTATGGACGGAGGAGCCTGGTAGGCTGCAGTCCATGGGGTCGCAAAGAGTTGGACATGACTGAGCGACTTCACTTTCACTTTTCACTTTCATGCCTTGGAGAAGGAAATGGCAACCCACTCCAGTGTTTTTGCCTGGAGAATCCCAGGGATGAGGGAGCCTGGTGGGCTGCCGTCTTTGGGGGTGGCGTAGAGTCGGACACAACTGAAGTGACTTAGCAGCAGCAGCAGCAGAGACGGATAACAGAGCAGGTATTTCTGGGAGTGGTGTTAAAAGATGAAGGAGTATTGAATTAGCCAATTGTGAAGAGGAAAGGATGACAGCTGGCAGGTAGAATAATTACGGCGAGAAGGCAGTGAGGAAGAGGAGACAGTCTTCTGGGAAGTGAAGCTGTGGGACCCTGGGTGTGAGCGAGGCCCGTGCAGCTGGTGGTGCTCAGTTCAGCAGGAGCTGAGTAGCACGTGGTCAGTATGGATGAAGGAGATAAGTAGAAAAGGGTTTTGAAGGTAGTGATTCTAGATTTGGAAATTTTCTCAAGGTGATATGTTGCAAAGTTAATTTTTAAAGTGAGAAAACAGTGTTTGATCAGCTTGTCAAAGAGTTTAAATGATGTATCTGAGGAATTCTTGTTAAGAATGTGCAAAGAGGTAGTGTGGATCCCAGAAGTGACTTTAGATTTTAGGTTCCACTATAGAAAATATTCAGTTATAGAGATAACAACAATAATAATAGATTTTTACTGTCTTATTAAAGGAAAAAGAAAGATTTATGATTTATATGCTATCTTAACATAAACCACAGAGTATGTCCCAGGATCTGTTGCCTAGAGGTTATACCTGCAGTTTTCACTGCTATATACATAATTGATTTGTAACACCTTTAATAGGAAAGAGACTAGTAAAATAAAATAACATAAAGTAGATAAAAGCGTTTGTTTTCATAAAGTTAGGGTTGTAATGTTTTTACCTGCAGCTGCAATGTTAATTATCTTGGGACTATCTCTGCATTGTTCGTATTGTGCTGTTATTTTGTTTTGCTTTTAACCATTTTTCTGCCTTCTGAGTCAATGACCCAGTGCTTTCAACAATATTTGAGGTAGTGGTGTTAGTACTTGTATACTGGAGAAGACAGTCCGTGTCCTTAAAGATGCATGCAAAAATCAATACAAATGAACCTCAGGGACATATGGGCTACCATACACAAGCATTGAGCTGAGTAAGGAAAGATTCAGCATGTCAAAAAATGTCATATCCAGGGGCTTCCCTGGTGGTTCAGTGATTGGCTAATCATTCCTAGAATACTAATTGCTTATTTGGAAAGGTAATTCTCTTTGGTATAAATATTAGTTAGGGATGCCTGTGAATGAATCAAGGGAAATAAACAAAATATTTTATCCAGAAATGTATCTGTCACTGTATTGCTTTCATTATTTTAATGGTAATCTTTTGGGAAAAAAAAAAAGAAAACATTGTTTACTAGTTAAGTTAACATTTTGAGGACAAAGATGGTTCAGTGGCATATTGTGGATGCAAGCTATGCTGTTTGTCAAGTAACTGAAGAATTAGGCTCAAGTTTTCTTGTGGAGGGCCAAGATATATAATTATATATAAAGAGAGGAAGAAATGTATTTACCTTTGTAATACTAAAGACATCATGGATGCTAAGAAAAATAAATGGGTTTGAACTGACTGACTGCTTCCTGGTTGTGTGATATTTGATCTCAGATCTCTCAGCCTGTTTCTTCAACTGTAAAAGCAGATTAACAGTGCCTCCTTTAGCTGTAAAGCTTATATGAAACTATATTATCACTTTAAATGGCTTCTAGTTGTACTTGTCTTTCAGCCACCCTAGTAACAAGGAAAGTGTGTCATTGTTGTGAAATGAAACACTTTATATATTCAAAGGTAAAAATGCTATTCCTGGATAAGAAATGAACCCTTGAAATGCATTACACACACAAAATTCAATATGCTGAAATTTTAGATCAGAAATAAGCATACGTGCTCTGGATGGTTGTTTTTTTTTTTTTTTTAATTAATTAGCTTTCTTTTAGAGCAGTTCTAGGTAATACTGAGCAGGAAATTCAACATCTCCCTATACTTTTCCCTATTATTAAAATCTTTACCAGTGATGAACCAATATTGCTACATTATTATTAACCAAATTCAGTAGTTTGTATTAGGTTCTGTCTTTGTGATGCAGAAAGATAGACAGATAGACACTTTCTGCCTGGTGTGGGTCACCAGAAGTCAAGGTGAACCTGAGTTTGCATGGAACTCTCTGCTTCCCAGCCACGTCAAATGACCCCAGGGGATATCGTTCAAGTTCAAAGGGTGTTTGCTACAACATGCATGAGGTAATTTTATCTTTACAACAAAATCTTTGTCTTTTAAAAATCTATATACACGAAATGGTCATCTGTTAAATGGATTACCTCCATTTTTCTTCTGTGGAAACTGAGGTTTAGAAATGTCAGGTCACTTGCCTAGAAGTCCAGGGATAGATAATAAGTGGCAGAAATGGAATTTGTACTTGAATGTGCTGACTCTACATTGCTGACCAATACATTTCCAGACCTCCAAGGTGCTTTTCTGATAGCTCAAGAGGGTTGGAATGTATTAATAAATTAAATAAAATAATTATTTAATTATTAACTGTGTATTACAAGTTATAAATGTATTATATTCAAAGGAATAAAAATATGGAGGAGGAATTTTCCCTTTGCCAGGAATGTTTTCATAACAAAATTTAATCAGCACTGACCCAGTACTTAAGCCTGGCACCCTGCTTGGCATGAAACAGGCAAGTATTGAAGCACACTGTTCAATTACCTATAGATGATCAGAAAACGTTTGGTTGCACCCACAGATAAACAGTATTGCAAAGTGTGGGAACAATTGCTGAAGCTAGGGATGTGCCTTTGGTATTACCAGAACACAAAGGAGGGGCAGTTGAGAGTAGCAGGGGGAGAGAGGGTCTCATTTTCTTTTTCTTTTCTTGTTTTGTAAGCCAAGCTTGTACTCTGCGATTCTTCTTGAGTGCCAGTGATGTAATTCTGAAGCCTGGGCAGCATTTGATGCTTCCCAAGTCTGTAGTAAACAGTTCTTTTAATGATGTGGCCTCTGCTTAAATCTCATCTCTCTTCCTCAGCCGTGGCTGTCTTGCAGGTTTAGTTGCCAGTTTCTGAATCTTTTTCTTTTCTACCCAAAGTAAAATCTCTCCAAGGACCACAAGCATGTGTCCTATACCCCTGTATCTTCATCCCCGCAGAGGGCTCTGTCCTTAACTCAATAATGTGTGATGAACCTAGCAAGTTATATTAAAATATA
This sequence comes from Nanger dama, assembly GCA_917880005.1. Lineage (NCBI taxonomy): Eukaryota > Metazoa > Chordata > Mammalia > Artiodactyla > Bovidae > Nanger > Nanger dama. Next base: position 9,103,347 of record CAKJTW010000058.1, on the reverse strand, counting down.
TTACTGAATTTACAGCTATGTCTACACATGTTAACTTAGTTGCAGCAGTGAGGTGATTTTCTGTTTAATTCCAAACAGGAATATATTTGAAATAAAGTAGAACCCGATTATTGTCATAAAGGCATCACCCAAACTCATTTATTCAAACTCCTGGGAAGCAGTGGAAAGTAGATGATAGTCTTATTTTATAGAAAGAAAAGCGGTCCATGCATGCACATATAATGCATTCTAATCCTATCCCCTGAAACTTAATGCTTATCTTAGGTAAAAGTTTACTGCTCAATAGTCTCGTGAAATAGTAGAAAAAACCTACTCTGGATAATGAGAGAACTGGGCTTCTGCCCTAAGATCACCAGTGGACAGCTGTGTAATGACAGTTTCTCTGATCTGATGCGAGTACTCTGTTCAGTACTACTCTGGACTCAGTGCTGCTACGGATTCCTTCAGGACTTCCCTGGAGGCTCAGACAAAGCGTCTGCCTACAGTGAGGAAGGCCCAGGTTCAGTCCCTGGGTTGGGAAGATCCTCTGGAAAAGGAAATGGCAACCCACTCCAGTACTCTTGCCTGGAAAATGCCATGGACAGAGGAACGTGGTAGGCTGCAGTCCATGGGGTCGCAAAGAGTTGGACAGGACTGAGCTACATCACTCACTCACTCACGATTCCTTCAAAGCTCTCAGCGGTACCTTGCAGAGATCCTGTACACCTGTGGCTGATTCATGTCAATGTACGGCAAAACAAATACAGTATTGTAACGTAGAATAAAGTATTAAAAAAAAAAAAAAAAGCAAAACCTGTTAGCTTCCTAAAGTCTCTCCAGTAGATCTACATAACTAAAGCAAAGGTTAATCAGTTTCTTTAGATTCTTGGAAACTGCATCAGTCATTCAATTAATAAGTTGTTTTGCTGAACACTTGTACAAAGTTTAAGAGATAAGATCCTGAGAACTTTAAAGCGTTTACTGCCCTAACCTAATGGTAGGGAGTATTTAGTGCCCCTCCTGTATCCACTGATCTTACACTTTGAATGGAGCAGGAGCAACAGGCTATGCAAATTGATACCTCCCTGTCACCCATGGCAACATTGCTATCAGAGTGAAATTGAATCAGGCCGTTCCCCATTCAGAACTGTTCAGAATCTTTTGATAGCTACCCTTCTTTATAACAATGTTTTACAGTCTGTGCTGTCTACTAGCCTGGTGAAATCTTCCTCCATATGAAAATAAATAAAGTTATGTGTCCTTATTCAGATAAGGTTGGAAAACACTGTATATCACCCTCTTGGAGAGTGACAACATGCACTAACATTTTAGAAGCTTTGATAAGTCCTACAATTCAGAAACCTGCTTTATCTTCCCAGTTTCCCTCTCCTAATTCTTCCTACTATCAGAGCTCTGGCAATGTGTCCACATAAAACCCTACTATCTGTGACTTCCTTTTATCCAGAAGTTGGTTAAGTAAACCAGTCCTGGCCAATGAAATTTAAGTGTAATTGAATTGGGTGGAGCTTCTGAAAACAATATTTTAAAGGAAGATCCTCCTCTGTTGGCATGCTCCCTATGTTTTCATCCCCTTTCTTCCTCCTTTCTCAGACACAGATGTGAAACCTACTACAGGCATCTTGTGACCATGAGCACACAGGGTGAATTGAAGGGAGTGCAGAAAGACAGGAATTCTGGGTCCTAGCACAGCTGCTCTAGCCCAGAGGCCTTACCTCTGGACTTCTGGTTAAAGCAGGAAAATACATCACCTATGGAAACCACTGTTTGTCAGGTTATCTTATTATTTGTGACAAAATAATTCCTAAAGGTTACAGCAGGAATTTATCACTGCTTAAGTTCTAACAAGATTTTCTGGAAACACTTTCAGTGATGCTGCCTCTATTACATTTCCATTGGAGCTGTAATAAATTAACAACAAGTTAGAGGCTTAAAATAACACACATTATCTGAAGGTGAGAAGTTTGACACAGGTCTCACAGTGCTAAAATCAAGGCATCATTACTTTCTAGAGACTCCAGAGAGTTTGTTTTCTTGCTCTTTCCAGCTCCTAGAGGCCACTTGTTTCCCTTGACTCACGTTTCCTTTCTTCAGCTTTAAAGTCAGTGATGTTGAATCTCTCTCACTTTTCTTCTACCCCCATGTTTCACTTTCTATACATAGCTGGGAAAGGGTTTCAGCTTTTAAGAAATCATGGAATTAGATTAGAACCCTTTGGATAATTCAGACATCATCCCCAAATCTATAATATGATCATGTCTTCAAAATCCTTTTTGCCACATGAGATAACATATTCATAGGTTCTAAAAATTTGTACATGGATAACCTTGGAAGCCATAACCAAACCACCGTTAAGATAAATCTCATATCCTTAGCATCAGTATTTTGTGATCTGACTTGAATGTCACCTTCCTAGTCATTCTTTCCTCCCCGTTATTCATTCTTCTTTTCTATAATTCTGTCACATGGATCCATATACTGTAAGTGGGGCAATTTTACTTTCCTGGTTAGGTTACAAGCCCATCCCTTGTATTTTTAGAATCTGGGACAAACATCCAAATGGAGATCCACCTACCTTATAAAATAGTGAAAAACTGCAAATCAACTATCAAACTAATAAATGGATCCTATCTTATTACTATGTCAAGTACACCTTATTAATGGTCTTAAAGACTTACTTCAAATACAGAATTGTCTTCTTCCCTCAGAATTCTACTCCAGAATGTGGTCACACAAAAGAAAATTACCCTAAGCCTTCACAATGGTCTATGTTCTGAAACCTGCACACCCAGCCCATTATTCTGAGCTCCAGCCACACTCCTGACAATCAACCAAGTCTTGGCCACTATTCAGTAGTGTTGTTATGACAGTACAGTGCAATCTGCACTCAGAAGACTAAAGCTGGAAAAACGTATTGTACATACTTGGGAATTCAAGTGACCTGCGTATCTAGAGCATGGTCTAGAAGGTGTGCTATGGGCTCTGGGGGAAGAGTAACATGATCTGAGAAAGGATGGAGGTTGATCTTCTAAAGTTCAGGATTTAATACATAAGCACCTCATTCCCAGGTGTAAAGAAATTACTGCTTATATGTCTGGTTCAAAGTTTTGCTCATTGGACTTCCCTGGTGGTTCATTAGCTAAGAATCCACCTGCCAATGCAAGAGACATGGGTTTGATCCCTGGTTCAGGAAGATTCCACACACTGTGGGGCACCTAAACCCACACACTGCAACTTTTGAAGCTCACAACTATGCTCTGTAACAAGAGAATCTACCGCAATGAGAAGCTTGTGCACCACAGTGAGAGAGTAGCCCCCACTCCCCACAGCTAGAGAAAGTCCACATGCAACAGTGGAGACCCAGCATGGCAAAAAACAAACAAACAAGAAATCTGCTCCTTATTTTCCTGTTAATATGGTCTAGTTTCTTTCTCAAGATCAACCTAATTTGTCAAACGTTCAGTGGAAGCTTTTGTGATTATCCTTCCTTATCCTAACGATGACATATTACTTCCTTTCCAGAATATTAAAAAAGTACTTTTAAATAATAATAGCTCATATATAGCATATAAATGATATATAATACATGTGGTATATATGCATACATGATATACCTATGATTTTAATGTTATAGTATATATAACAGTGCCCTAATATTTATTGAGGGCATTGCATGTACCATGCACTATGCTATTTGAGCTATAGCAAATAAGTAACATACTGCTACAATCACATGGTTGTAGTTAGTTCTATAAGTGTCTGAGCACAAGGTCTGCATTCTCCTCCTCTCTGTGCTGTATTTACAGTAACTATGATGCACCCATCACAGAGTAAGTTTTAGATAGATGCTTGCAAGATGAATGCAGGGTTGACTGGAGCTTTGTATTTGTCTGATGCTATAAGTCTCCTTATTTTCTCTTTCCTCTCCCTAGATATTTCCCAAACTGACCACAGTAGATTATTTTAATGAGGCAGTAAACAACATTCTGAATGACTGGAGAATGAATGACTTTTCTCACCATTTTCCTAACACATGACCATTTTAAAGATACCATGGAAGGGCCTGATGTTTGGATGCTGGATAAGAAAAGTGAAAGGCCTTGATATAGCAGATATCACTGGGAATGTTGGAAACACGGTTACTTTTCCAGCCATCATGTTGACATAGATATTTTGCAAAATAACATGTTCCATGCTAAGTGGCAAGTTTGCAGAGAGTTAAAATGCAGTGGAACAACTTCCTATAAGAGATTTCAAGAGGTTTTCTTTTTTTTTAATATTGAGTACATAATATTTGTTCCCATTCTAGTCTGTCTGTGGTATATTTAGTATATACCTCACCTGTGATAAAATGTTATATCCTTTCTCCCTTGAGCTGAGCAAAGATTCTTATAAATTTCATGTTCTAATGAGTTGATAATGCATTGGCAATGAGTTATACCCTAGTTCCTACTGAATTTGTAAAAAGAGCTTTTGGATGTATTATAAAAATCAACATTATTTATGTCCTTCAGTAAATATGAATAATGAATCAGTTTAGCTTAAGTGGAATAAATCAACTCAAAATTTAATAAATGAAAGCAAGTTACAAAATACTCAGAAAAACTCATCTTTCCCTTGAGATTTTTATCAAGCTTATTTATCTCAGGTTTCTTACGTATATACATATGTGTGAGTAAGTGAAAGTCACTCAGTCATGTCCTACTCTTTGCGACCCCATGAACTATATAGTCCTAGAATTCTCTAGGCCCCAATACTTGAGTGGGTAGCCTTTTACTTCTCCAGGGGATCTTCCCAACCTAGGGATCGAACCCAGATTTCCCACATTGCAGGTGGAATCTTTACCAGCTGAGCCACAAGGGAAGCTCAAGAATCCTGTAGTGGGTAGCCTATCCCTTCTCCAGTGGATCTTCTCAACCCAGGAATCGAACCAGGGTCTCTGCATTGCAGGTGGATTTTTAGCAACTGAGCTATCAGGGAAGCCCCTATATACATATGTAGACACATAAGTAAGCGAAAAGATAATAGTTTATCATTTATAAGACTGTTATTTCCTTATTGATACAACCTTATTTTCTTTTAATTAGAAAATAGCATTTTTGTTCTGTATAGTAAATCGTCAACTAAAACATCTTGGGGTAGATGTGATCTGAGAAACTGAAACAAATTATATGGATCAGATATTTATGCTCAAAGAGGCTAGAAATGGAATGAGCTTAAGTAAAGTATATTTTTAACATACCTGGTTGTGACAACAGAAATATTAGAAGAGAAACATAATTGCCTAAAAATCAGAAGTCTTTTACCCTGCCCCTAAGGGAGACATGGTGCTAATTTGTACATAATTTTTACTTATGGTTCAAGAAGTGATATCTTTGTCCTACAGTCACCTTAATGTTCCAGTGAGATATGAATAATTTCAAAAATCAGATACATCTGATTCAACCTCCAGTTCTGCTAATAAATGACTGTGTAACATCTGACAAGTCACTAGTCCTCTCTTAGCTTCTATTTACCTACCAAGTAAATATCATGCTTAAATCTTTGGATTGTTGTAAGGGTTATACGAAATAATCCACATAAAATGGCTGGACCATTTCTAAGCATAAATGACTAAGAAATAATTCCTATTTTTTCTTTATACCCAACTTTGAATATTTTGGAATGAATTACATGACAAAATACAGATAAATTATGTCAAATATTAAGCTTGGGAGCAAAAACAGGTTGAGTTCTACATTAGATGAGTAAAGACTTGAAACCTATATTTATGATGTATACAATATGCTTGAGTAGAAAAAGAAAGAAATATCACATTTGAAGGAAGTCATTCAAATACTATCTTTTTGATGATTTACTTTCGTACACAAATTCATCAGCTAAAAGCATATTTCTCTCCTTTAGCTTTCATTTGGATTGGATTCTTTCAACATATTGGATTCTTGCTATAAGTTATCAGGAGTATTAGGTGCTGTATTTTTCTCCCCCACCCTTCCCTCTCACCGTCTTTCTCTTGCTCTCTACTGTGTCTGCACTATTTTCCTTTTAATCTCCACTTTCTTCCTGCATTCATTTCTCCTTTGTCTACCACAATTTGACTTTAGCCTCACTTCTCTATTGAAACTATTCTATCTGAGGTCAAAAATGACTTCCTACTTTCATAAATAATCTCTTAACCTTACCTTAATTTGTTTCAGGAAAGAAGCAGGAGATGGGGGTAGGTAGGCAAAATGTTATCAGAATTGGATAACATTCTGATATTATGTTATCAGGAGTGGGGTGTATGGGAATGCATTAGAAAGCTTGAGATGACATAGTTTAAATGTTGCTAAAGTGATAGAATTCCAGTTGAGCTATTTCAAATCCTGAAAGATGATGCTGTGAAAGTGCTGCACTCAATATGCCAGCAAATTTGGAAAACTCAGCAGTGCCCACAGGACTGGAAAAGGTCAGTTTTCATTCCAATTCCAAAGAAAGGCAATGCCAAAGAATGCTCAAACTACCACACGATTGCACTCATCTCACATGCTAGTAAAGTAATGCTCAAAATTCTCCAAGCCGGGCTTCAGCAATACATGAACCGTGAACTCCCTGATGTTCAAGCTGGTTTTAGAAAAGGCAGAGGAACCAGAGATCAAATTGCCAACATCCGCTGGATCATGGAAAAAGCAAGAGAATTCCAGAAAAACATCTATTTCTGCTTTATTAACTATGCCAAAGCCTTTGACTGTGTGGATCACAATAAACTGGAAAATTCTGAAAGAGATGGGAATACCAGATCACCTGACCTGCCTCTTGAGAAATCTGTATGCAGGTCAGGAAGCAACAGTTAAAACTGGACATGGGACAACAGACTGGTTCCAAATAGGAAAAGGAGTACGTCAGGCTGTATATTGTCACCCTGCTTATTTAACTTATATGCAGAGTACATCATGAGAAATGCTGGACTGGAAGAAACACAAGCTGGAATCAAGATTGCCAGGAGAAATATCAATAACCTCAGATATGCAGATGGCACCACCCTTATGGCAGAAAGTGAAGAGGAGCTAAAGGGCCTCTTGATGAAGGTGAAAGAAGAGAGTAAAAAGTTGGCTTAAAGCTCAACATTCAGAAAACGAAGATCATGGCATCTGGTCCCATGGGAAACAGTGTCAGACTTTACTTTTGGGGGCTCCAAAATCACTGCAGATGGTGACTGCAGCCATGAAATTAAAAGTCGCTTACTCCTTGGAAGAAAAGTTATGACCAACTTAGATAGCATATTCAAAAGCAGAGACATTACTTTGCCAACTAAGGTCCGTCTAGTCAAGGCTATGGTTTTTCCTGTGGTCATGTATGGATGTGAGCGTTGGACTGTGAAGAAGGCTGAGCGCCAAAGAATTGATGCTTTTGAACTGTGGTGTTGGAGAAGACTCTTGAGAGTCTCTTCGACTGCAAGCAGATCCAAGCAGTCCATTCTGAAGGAGATCAGCCCTGGGATTTCGTTGGAAGGAATGATGCTAAAGCTGAAGATCCAGTACTTTGGCCACCTCATGTGAAGAGCTGACTTATTGGAAAAGACTCTGATGCTGGGAGGGATTGGGGGCAGGAGGAGAAGCAGATGACAGAGGATAAGATGGCTGGATGGCATCACGGACTTGATGGACGTAAGTCTGAGTGAACTCTGGGAGTTGGTGATGAACAGGGAGGCCTGGCGTGCTGCAATTCATGGGGTCGCAAAGAGTCAGACATGACTGAGCGACTGAACTGAACTGAACTGAACTGAACTGAACTGAACTTAGAGTATGTGCATTTTTGCACTGAGATTCTTTCCCAGTCTGGAGAGTTCCAGGGGCAGCAATAGATAAAATGACCAAACAGATATAATAGAATAAATTGGTCCTTTACTTTGTATTTTGCCTTTTTGACTTTGAGAGCTTAGTACCAATAATGCTAATAAACTACAGCTTCATTTTAATTACTCAGGCCCCAGGGCACTCCTAGTTCAGGTCTCATTGGCCTCTTATTTGAAGAATTATAATAACTTCTAACCAGCACGCTGACAATTCCCTCACTAATCTCACCTCCACAGTCAAGAGAATTACCTTTCACATGTGAAAATACTATAAGGTTAAATGGCCAAAGTTTCACTACTTTAACCCAACCGTGGTTATAATTTTGTAATGTTTAGCTTTACATAATTGTATTTATATGGTATAGGTTAGTTTCTGTCCTACCAACAACACTGTGCCATAGTATAAGCATTTCCCTATGTCTCCAGTTCCCTATCGGAGAAGGCACTGGCACCCCACTCCAGTGCTCTTGCCTGGAGAATCCCATGGACGGAGGAGCCTGGTGGGCTGCAGTCCATGGGGTCGCTGAGAGTCGGACACGACTGAGCGACTTCACTTTCACTTTTCACTTTCATGCCTTGGAGAAGGAAATGGCAGCACACTCCAGTGTTCTTGCCTGGAGAATCCCAGGGACAGGGGAGCCTGGGGGGCTGCTGTCTCTGGGGTCACACAGAGTTGGACACGACTGAAGCGACTCAGCAGCAGCAGCAGCCAGTTCCCTACGCCATAGTATAAGCATTTCTAAGTAGAAAAGATCTTTCACAGAACTTAAACTGAATAAGCATTGCTCCAATGCTGTCAGAAGCCCTTACTTTAGGAGCTCAGTAATCACAATGTATAGAAAACAAATAGTGGTAACCAAACCACTAGGATTCAAATCTTGTCTCAAACTAAATAGCTTGTGACTTTTAATAAGTAATTTGATATTTCTACATCAAAATATCCACGTTAGAGAAGATATATTTGTATCATATGATTTTTGTGAGGATCAAATAGATAAAATGACTGTCTGGCACATAGTAACACATATTTTATATATATGTATATTATATATATAATTATCTATGTAAGTAATATATACAATATGCTATAGATCTTATAAATTATATATAAGCAACACATATACTATATATATATACTATATATATAACATCTAGTAATGTGACTATATATATCACATTAGTACATCTGGAAAGCAAGAGGAAAACACAAACACATTATATTTTCTGGGAGGGAAGTGCGTGCTAATTTGCTTCAGTGTGTCTGACTTTTGCATCCCAATGGACTATAGCCCTCCAGGCTCCTCTGTCCATGGGATTCTCCAGGTAAGAATACTGGAGTGGGTTGCCATGCCTTCCTCCAGGGGGTCTAGCTGACACAGGGATCGAACCTGCACCTCTTACATCTACGTGCATTGGCAGGCGGGATTTTTTTACCACTAGCACACCTGGAGGGAGGTAAATCCGTATAACAAAAAGTCAAAGACTGGATTTCAAAAATCAAAGAATGAATTTCAAAAGTCAAAGAATGGAGTTTAAAAGTCAAAGAATGGATTTCAAATTTTAGATACGTTGTATTTAACATAGCTCTAACACTAGTAGTTGCTATGCAATTTTGGACAAATCTTTCTACCCAGCTACTTACAACAGTGATTATATTCTACAGGCTTCATAGATGATGAAAATAAAGGGTTAGAGAGTCTCTTAACCAACATTTCACAAATGGGAAATGAAACCAAGGATTCAAAAGCAACCCCCGACTACATCGTGACCTCTGTAAAATATACACATTGATTCAAGCGATCCTGAAAATTCTTTGAACAAGCATCAATTAGCTACTAAAAAAAGTGAATATAGTTGTCCTACTCAGTTAAAATGTATTAACCGACACATTATTTAACACTTTTTCATAGAGACGTTTCTGTAAAAGAAATAAAATCATCTCTGCTGATTACAAAAATAAAATGCTATCCCATTCTTTACTGTGAGATTCATTTTTCTTTTCCTATTTCTTGACACAGTGCCAAAAAACATAGACATTTAGCGATCGTTCTTTTTCCCTTCGTACTTGTTAGACCGTGATGGAAAATAAATAATGAAAACCTCTTTACTGCCAAGAACTGTTCTAGTGTATTCAGAAGCTTTGCTAGTAACAATAGACATCTTTATGTCAAAATTACCTTTACTGAGATATTTCCTCTTTCTTCTTTGATTCAAAGGTATGTTTTACAATAGCAGCATAAAGCCTACATTAAATGTAAACTTCAGGAAGTATAACTGAATAGTATAATATGTTCAGTGCCAAGTTCACACTGCCTTGAACCTTACAAATGTCACCCTATCTTACAGGTTTCAAAAATGTGTCTTTACTGGGAATATAAGAAAGCTTCAAAGGTTTCTGAGTCAGGCTCCAGGCTCCTGTAATTGGAGGGTGGATGTCTTCTCACTCAAAATGTAGCCAGAAATAGATTAGAAATAAGTGAGATGGTTCTGACTGGAAGTTCAGTGAGAAAGCTTATATGTTAATAAGTCCCCAGTTATGAATTAAAGATAAAAATTATTTAATATAGAAATATCATTATGGCCCAAGGAGAACGTGTAGAACTAGATACAACTTTAAAGTTGTTTAAACCAAATGCTTCCTTTTTAATCAAGGAAATTGAAGTCCAGAGAGGTTAGTAAGGTACATCACGTGGTGAGTTCGGGAAAAAGTTGGGACTGGAATTGAGAAATTGGGACTTTTACTGCAATGAAACTTATGATGTGTTTTTCAGTGTGCCATTTAATGTGTAAGACTGACATCAGGCCAGCCTACCAGAGTCTGTCATTCTAATTGTAAACTTATTGCTTGGCCTTTGTTTTTAGTGAACTAAAACAGAGGGTTTGTGAACACCTTGTTGTTAAAATTTTACGTTCAAGCTAGAACTGAAGTGAAAGAAAGGGATGCCACAGGGAGTGTCATGTCATTGCAAGAAAGGATCAATTTATTTTCAAACTTAAATATAATCAAAGAGTGATATTTTTTCTGCCTAAGGGTTTGAACACCCCTCTTTTCAGTGCAAATAGTAAAGAAGCTATCACTAGAGAAAGAGAACTGATGGAAATGTATGAGAAACACAGAGGGGTCTTGAGTCAGGGATAGAGAGCTATGGTATCCTGAGTCACAGGCAAATTTCAGAGATCATATAGCAAGAAAACAAGGCTGAGTAATACTCTACTGTGTACATGTACCACATCTTCTTTATTCATTCATTTTTCAATGGAAATCTAGGTTGCTTCTATGTCCTGACTATTGTAAACAGTGCTACAATGAATGCTGGGGTGTATGTGTCTTTTTCAGTTATGGTTTTCTCAGGGTATATGCCCAGGAGTGGGATGGCTGGAGAATGCTACTTAACCATAAAAACCAACTGATTTTAGTCAGTTCTACTGATGTGGATGAACCTACAGACTGTTATATGGAGTGAAGTAAGTTAGAAAGAGAAAAACAAATATTGTATATTAATGCATACATACGGAGTCTAGGAAAAAATGGTGCTGATGAGCCTATTTTCAGGGCAGGAATAGAAACACAGAGGTGGCAAACAAACTTGTGGGCACAGTGGTTGAAGGAGAGGGTGGGACAAATTGAGACAGTAGCCTTGAAACATGTACATTACCACATGTACCATAGAAAGCCAATGGGAAGTTACTATATAACATGGGGAGCTCAACACAGTACTCTCTGACAACCTAGAGAGGTGGGATGGGGAGGAGGGAGAAAGGTTTGTTGATGTTTTACAGCAGAAACCAAGATAACATTGTAAAGCAATTATCCTCCAATTAAAAAGCAAACCAGGCAAAGCCTGTGTAAAAATCATGTGTTACGGACTGAGAACACCAATACTGTATTTGGAACAAGTGAATAAGAAAAAGACACAGTGACTCATAAAGGTTTCACCATGAGAATTTAAAATCTCATTAAAACTCTATAAAGTGGCACCAATGACATCATTAGGAAAAGTCAGATCGAACCAGCTCACTAATCTGCGCTGGGCAGATTAGTGACAAATTATTCTTAGCTCCTTTAATATTAGGAACCAGAGAATGATATTTATATAATTCCTTAGAGCATTAGTACCATTAAATATGAATTAAATGGAAGATATGCAAAAATATGTGTAATTTTGGGGAGTAGATTTCAAACTTTGGTTTTAGTCATCTGAATAAATATCTCAGTTAAAGTATGCACTTTACTCTCTTGATGTTGTTAAAGATACACAAATTTCAAGACTGGGAAATCCAGTCTCTTTGATGTTCAAGATTTTCATGTGTGTGCATGCTAAGTTGCTCCAGTTGTGTCTGACTCTTTGTGACCCTATGAACTGTATAGTCCCCTAGGCTCCTTTGTCCATGGGATTTTCCAGGCAATTCAGCCGATTTTGGATTGCCATGGGTTGCCATGTCCTACTCCAAGGAAACTTCCCAACCCACTGATCAAATCCGTTTCTCTTACGTCTCCTGAACTGACAGCCATATTCTTTGCCACTAGCACCACTTGGGAAACCCCATATAGGTAGGTTATGCATATGTATATAATAACTGAAAACTCTTCATTTTGTAGATAACCCTAATTATGATAGAGTGTGTTCACTCACTTCTAGAGATAAGTGCCAGCCAGAGAAAATAGGGGCAGTGCAGCTACAGAAAATAGAAACAATAGCTAAAGTTCACTTTATTTTGCTGTAGAATTTTTATTGAAGGTTTAAATCAGAGATTACAAATTTGTTCTCTCTTATGTGCCAACTGAATTAATTGTTAGAAAGAATTTTGGCATAGAGTCTGAGATTCCATCTGCTCTCAGAGGGATAAGAGGTTGTATTTGAAAAAATATATATATATGCCTGCTCTGGTTGACGAAAGAGGACATAAGGCCGTATGCCTGATGTAGACAATCTAAGGACTTCGAGAGTATCATTACATATTCAAAATTGTGTCAGTTCAGGCACAAAATATCTTGGGAAACACAAATCATTGACTACTGTTCTCATGGACCTTGAAAAATCTTATAAGAATGAATAGAACATGTTACATATATGTAGTTGCATGACTGAAATGGTGACTTCTGCGTAGATGCTAGACATGTTTTAAGAATTCAGAATCTTACGAAAGCAAAAGCCTGCAAGGCAACAAATTGGCATGGTGATTGGATTAAAGATAGCTATTCTTGACCCTAATAATGACTGTGTACAAATGATAATCACAGTTACTAATTTTAATCAAAATTTAGAAGATGAAAATTTAAAGTTGCCATTTAAAAGAAAATTTATATAAACATTCCAGACTGCTAAATATTTTGGAAAATCTAATGAAAGATGTGTAAGCACTACAAACTATGAAAACCAAAAACCATTACTGAGAAAACTTAAATAAGATCCAAAATAAAAAGAAATGTACAATGTCCATGAATTATAGAGAGACTCTATAATTGTAAAGATGTCAATTCTCAAATTGATCTCAATCATAATGCAAGAAGAAGGGTGTGTATGTGTTGGATACTGACAGGCTATTTTTAATTCATTTATATTGAAAGACAAAGCATCAAAATAGTCAAAACAATCTTGAAGAACTGACACTACCATATTTCACTTCTACTATAATTAAGGGAGTCTAGTACTGGCACAGAGACAGAAATTTAGATCAACAAAAAGAATAGTTTTCTTTCTTTCTGTCGTGTGTCTGCCTGTCAGTCAGTCTGTCTTTCTTAAGATACACACTTTAAAAGTCACTTACAGCACAGTGTCTCTGCAATTCAATGAGAATAGGATAGCAATTTCAATAAATGGTATAGGAGAAGTTGGGTATCTTGTATAGAAAAAAAGTAAATTGTTACTCCTACCTCAGACCATTCATAACATTGAATTCAAGATGGACTATGGACCTACCGGTAAAGCCTGAAAAAATAAAGCTCCTAGAATAAAGCAAAGACAAATATTGTAGCGATCTTGCACTCAAGAATTTTTAAAACAATAAACAAAATTCACTAATCATAAAATAGAGGTTGATGAATAGAACTTATTAAAATTAAAGCAAAACCCTTTTAGAAAATACAACATTAATAACCTGAAAATGCAAGCTTCTAGTTGGGAGAATATGTTGCATGTACGTATGTGTATGTATATGTATGTGTATGTGTGTGTGTGTGTATATATATATAAAATCTCCAAATATAGAGAAAAGAAAACTTCAAAATACATTAAAAAATGCTCAAGTCAATATAAGGAAACATGGAAAATATGAGTACAAGACTAAGGCACTTTACAACACTGTTTTCTAGTTTATAGGCCACTTTTCAAATGCTCTCTAAACATGTGACAAAGATATTCAACATCATGACTTGTCAAGGAAGTGGAAATTAAAATCATATTGAGTACTTTTATGCAGCCAAAAAAATGGTAAAATATAAAAAGATAGAAAATATTGTGTTGGTAAAGATATGAAGTAACAGTGGGATATTACATATGACATATTGCATATCTCATCATCTATATAGCTCTCTATCATCTATCATAGGACTTTAAACTGTCACAATCAATTGGGGCAGCCACTATGGAGAATAGTATGGAGGTTCCTTAAAAACTAAAAACGGAGTTACCATATGATTCAGCAATCCAAATCCTGGGCATTTATCTGGAGAAAACTATGATTCAAAAGATACATGGACCCAAATATTCATAACAGCACTATTTTCAATAGCCAAGACATGGAAGCAGCCTAAGTGCCCATTAACAAATGAACTGATAAGGAAGACATGGCACATATATGCACAATAGAATGCTGCTGCTGCTGAGTCGCTTCAGCCGTGTCTGACTCTGTGCGACCCCATAGACGGCAGCCCACCAGGGCTCCGCCGTCCCTGAGATTCTCCAGGCAAGAACACTGGAGTGGGTTGCCATTTCCTTCTCCAATGCATGAAGGTGAATGTTAGCCAGTAAAACAAATGAAATAGTGCCATTTGCAGCAACATACATGGACTTAGAGATTATCATACTAAGTAAATCACAGAAAGACTAATATGATACCCCTTATATGTGGAATCTTAAGAAATGTGTAAATGAACTTATTTACAAAATGGACAGAGACTCACAGGTAAAAAACAAACGTATGATTACCAAAGGGGGAAAGGGAGTGATGAAGGATAAATTAGGAGTTTTGGATTAAAATATACATGCTACTACATGTAAAATAGATAACCAGCAAGGGCCTACTATATAGAATGGGAATTATACTCAGTATAATAACCTATAATGGAAATCACTTTGCTGCATACCTGAATCTAACACAAAACTTTAAAGCGGCTATATTTCAATAAAAATTTTAAAAATTAATACAACTACACATAAAATACTAATTAATCCCATAAGCATTATGTTAAGTGAAAGAAATCATAAATAATACTTCTGACATGTTTTATCACCTTATAAGTTTTCCAAGATGGCACAATGGGTAAAGAATCTGTCTGCCAATACAGGAGACACTTGTTTGATCCATGGGTAAGGAAGATTCCCTTGAGTTGGAAATGACAATGCACTCCAATATTCTTGTCTAGAAAATTCCATGGACAGAGGAGTCTTGTGGGCTCCAGTCCACAGGGTTTCAAAGAGCTGGACACAACTGAGGAAGTACACACACACAAAAGTGATGTATATGAATTCAGCATGTACTTTGTGGTGTCCCAGGTGGTGCTAGCGGTAAAGAACCCGTCAACCAATTCAGGAGACACGAGAGACATGGGTTCAGTCCCTAGGCCAGGAGGATACCCTGGAGGAGGGCATGGCAACCCACTCCAGTATTCTTGCCTGGAGAATCCAAGGACAGAAGAACCTGGTGAGCTACAATCCATAGGATCACAAAGAGTTGGACACAACCGAAGTGACTTAACACGCACAAGTCAGAAAACTGATTACCATGGGATGAGTAGGTTGTGGTATTGACTGTAAAGAGCCATCAGGAAATTTTCTAAGGCTCTGGAAGTGCCCTATATTTTGGCTTAAGTGGTAAGTGCATTGATTATGCATCTGTAAATATTCACTGAGTCACACACGTAAAGCTAATGAATGTTATTGTACATATGTTGTACCCCCAAAAGTCTAAAATTTTAAAAGTTGATCACATTTTGTAATTATATTGGTCACTATTGAAAATATAACATGGGCTAACATTTTTAAAATGTACTTTCATACATGCATGCCTTTTAGGACCAAAAGATTTAGAGATCATTTTATCCACTATTTACCAGAGCATGATTTATGACCCATCTTTGGGAGTAGTCTCCAGAGAATTTTTTAAACATGGGCTTCTAGGACACATGCAAGGCATATCAACCTAAATATTTGGCACATTGATCCAAATCTCTGAGGCTAGGACTTGGAAACCTGTATTTTACTTTTTATTTTATTTTTTAAATTAATTTATTTTTTTAATTACAATCCTGTATTTGTTTTGCCATATATTGACATGAATCAGCCACAGGTGAACACAATCTCCCAATGCCGAAGCCCCCACCCACCTCCCACCCCACATCCTCTACCTGAATCATCCTATGCTCCAGCCCCATGCATCCTGCATCCTGCATTGAACATAGATTGGTGCTTTGTTTCTTACAAGAAAGTATACATGTTTCAATGTCATTCCCCCAAACCATCCCACCCTTTCCCTCTCCCTCAGAGTTCAAAAGTCCGTTCTATACCTCTGTGTCTCTTTTGTTGTCTCACATATAGGATCATCATTACTATCTTCTAAATTCCATATATATGTGTCAGTATACTGTATTGGTGTTTTTCTTTCTGGCTTACTTCATTCTGTATAATCGGTTCCAATTTTATCCATCTCATTAGAACTGAGTCAAATTTATTCTTTTTAAGGGCTGAGTAGTACTCCATTGTGTATATGTACCACTGCTTTCTTATCCATTCATCTGCTGATGGACATCTAGGTTGCTTCCATGTCCTGGCTATTATAAACAGCGCTGCAATGAACATTGGGGTACATGTGTCTCTTTCAATTCTAGTTTCCTCGGTGTGTATGCCCAGCAGTGGGATTGCTGGGTCATAAGGCAGTTCTATTTGCAATTTTTAAAGGAATCTCCACACTGTTTTCCATAGTGGCTGTACTAGTTTGCATTCCCACCAGCAGTGTAAGAGGGTTCCCTTTTCTCCACATCCTCTCCAGCATTTATTGCTTGTAGACTTTTGGATCGCAGCCATTCTGACTGGAGTGAAATGGTACCTCATTGTGGTCTTGATTTGCATTTCTCTGATAATGAGTCATGAACATCTTTTCATGTGTTTGTTAGCCATCCGTATGTCTTCTTTGGTGAAATGCCTATTTAGTTCTTTGGCCCATTTTTTTATTGGATCGTTTATTTTTCTGGAGTTGAGCTGCATAAGTTGCTTATATATCCTTGAGATTAGTTGTTATCAGTTGTTTCATTTGCTATTGTTTTCTCCCATTCAGAAGGCTGTCTTTTCACCTTGCTTATAGTTTCCTTTGTTGTGCAGAAGCTTTTAATTTTAATTAGATCCCATTTGTTTATTTTTGCTTTTATTTCCAGTATACTGGGAGTTGGATCATAGAGGATCCTGCTGTGATTTATGTCGGAGAGTGTTTTGCCTATGTTCTCCTCTAGGAATTTTATAGTTTCTGGTCTTACATTTAGATCTTTAATCCATTTTGAGTTTATTTTTGTGTACGGTGTTAGAAACAGGTCTAGTTTCATTCTTTTACAAGTGGTTGACCAGTTTTCCCAGCACCACCTGTTAAAGAGACTGTCTTTACTCCATTGTATATTCTTGCCTCCTTTGTCTAAGATAAGGTGTCCATAGGTGTGTGGGTTTATCTCAGGGCTTTCTATTTTGTTCCATTGATCTATATTTCTGTCTTTGTGCCAGTACCATACTGTCTTAATGACTGTGGCTTTGTAGTAGAGCCTGAAGTCATGCAAGTTGATTCCTCCAGTTCCATTCTTCTTTCTCAAGATTGCTTTGGCTATTCGAGGTTTTTTGTATTTCCGTTCAAATCTTGAGATTATTTGATCTAGTTCTGTGAAAAATACTGCTTGATGGGAATTGCACTGAATCTGTAGATTGCTTTAGGTAGTATACTCATTTTCACTATATTGACTCTTCCAACCCATGAGCATGGTATATTTCTCCATCTATTAGTGTCCTCTTTGTATTTTAAACATATCCCCCTAGATTTTCTTTTTTAATGTCTGCTAGAGATTGAAAATTGCAATCTAAATCAGCCTCTTAAGTTTACAGTTAAAAATTGAGTCTAGGTTGGTCCAAGGATATATAATAACCTCTGGCACAGTCAGGTTAAGATTCAAATAATTTCGGGTAAATCTTACCTATAACAAATGTATTTTATCTTCATCCTCATAATTATACAACTTGGTAGCTTTTATTGCCTTTAGCTTTTGCATGAAGAAGTCAATCCCCAGAAATGTTATCTCATTCAACTTCAGAAAATGAGTAAAAGTCTCCATATTCAAATTCATACCTTGACTTACAAGCCTCTATCACTCTACACTTTCCACTATCTTGGACATAACTATTAACTGCACAGTATCCACAGTTGTTATTTTATGACTCAGATTCAATGCTTTTGGTATGGATAGAGTGGTAGGGCAACTCAAATACAGCTCTGTTCTTTTTCAATGTGTTGTAAATAGCAGCAGTTAGAACTGGACATGGAACAACAGACTGGTTCCAAATAGGAAAAGGAGTTCATCAAGGCTGTATATTGTCACTCTGCTTATTTAACTTATATGCAGAGTACATCATGAGAAACACTGGACTGGAAGAAACACAAGCTGGAATCAAGATTGCCGGAAGAAATATCAATAACCTCAGATATGCAGATGATACCACCCTTATGGCAGAAAGTGAAGAGGAACTAAAAGCCTCTTAATTAAAGTGAAAGTGGAGAGTGGAAAAGTTGGCTTAAAGCTCAACATTCAGAAAACGAAGATCATGGCATCTGGTCCCATCACTTCATGGGAAATAGATGGGGAAACAGTGGAAATGGTGTCAGACTTTTTTTTGGGGGTGCTCCAAAATCACTGCAGATGGTGATTGCAGCCATGAAATTAAAAGACACTCACTCCTTGGAAGAAAAGTTATGACCAACCTAGATAGCATATTCAAAAGCAGAGACATTACTTTGCCGACTAAGGTCCGTCTGACTGAATGACTGAAATGAACTGAACTGAATTGAGATAGCAGCAGTGCATATTATACTTATATAATATGACCAGGTGAAAAATTCTATGCTAATACCAAGAAGTTTCTCATCATGTACTCAATCTTTCATATATTCAGCCTCAGCAATTCTTAAAATGGTATTTCTGATATTCAAAGAAGTATAATTTATTTTACCCAGTATCTCTAAATTTAATGTTAAAAAAGTTGCCTATTGCATGAAGAATTACTAGATTATTTGCCCTTGGGTTGCAGATCTTCACCTGATGCTGAAGCAAAAGATGTGTATATGCCAGATGGGATGAGAAGAGAGGATTACATGAAAGATATTATGAAAATAAAACAAAGGCTCACTCTTTATTTAGTCTCATATTTTGAATAAAACAACAAAAACAGCAACAACAAAAAAACAAGCAGCATTTTCCTGGAGACAATGGGAAGCAGCTTCTGTTGCATGTTACTGATTCTGGAGCACAGTGAATCTGTGAGAAACTTCTCAGAGGAAAAGGCTTGTAATCATGCAACACATATGATATATCAGTGAAGAAAGGGATGGCCACTCACTCCAGTGTTCTTGCCTGGGGTATTCCGTGGGCTACAGCCCATGAGGTTGCAAAGAGTCAGACACGACAGAGTGACTAACACACATACATA
Organism: Nanger dama; assembly: GCA_917880005.1. Classification (NCBI taxonomy): domain Eukaryota; kingdom Metazoa; phylum Chordata; class Mammalia; order Artiodactyla; family Bovidae; genus Nanger; species Nanger dama. The sequence goes on along the minus strand of CAKJTW010000058.1, from coordinate 9,083,622 downwards.
CATGACGTATCGGGCACTTTTTAAAAGCAATTGTATATGTCTCACTTCATTTCAGACTGATGAGTAGGTATCATTATTATCTTTATTTTATTAATTGAGGAATAGATGGGTCAAGTAACTTCTCTAATATCATTCCCTCTTTCCTGGATGAATCTATCACTCTTTCTATGGTTACACATGACTGTGTATTTTCTACTATGTGATTATCATGTTCTATCTTATATCTGATAGAAGAAATAATTGTGGACAGATATCTTTCTCTGGTGACCTTGCAAGATGCTTGTCTCTCTAGATTTCTGAAAATAGAGCATTCCTATGAAAGCAAAAGCATCTGTAGATTTATTAAGTGAAATCTAAAGAATTTGGTTAGAAATCCAAAGAATTTTGTTACTGGAAACAGGATACCAGCAAAGGTCTTTCATAAAAGCAAAGGGGCATAAAACCAACTTTGGAAAAGTGGGGACACCTGTTCCTCAATGCAAGTAAAAGGATCAAGATGAAGCTCAAAAAAAGATAGCTGGGAAAAATTGGGCTAACACCACCATTAACTACGGAAAGAGTAGGCAACAATTAATGAAAACCTATGTGATGGGGACTATATAAGTGCTTTACTCACACTGTATCATTAAATCAACAAACACTACTTACTCTTTTTTTCTAGGTGAAAAAGCTCTTAAGTGGGAATAACTTGCCTGTTATGACAGCATGAGTAAGTGGGAAAACAAGAATTAAAAAAAAAAATCTGTTTCCAGAGCCCATTTGTTTCTTCTCACTGCACTAAATACCAGTCATCCATGTTCCACTTTTTTATTGCTGTTTGTCTTAACTACATAATGGAATAGATTCAGACTGTTTTGGATACCATATAGAAAAGCAGAGTCGCTTATATTTGAAATGCTAACATCAGAGGTGTGATGAGATAGATATCACTTAGCTTCTTTTCAGGAAGAAACAGAGCTATTCTTCATTTGAAAGCCACTATTCTCAGTGGAAAAAACAACAAAAAGATAAGACAGAGTAAGGATTTTCTACACTGCCTAGGTCTTCTCAATCTTTTAGCAAACATTGCTATGAAGAGGAATGTCAAGCAGTTGTTATTTCAGAGATTTGGTGTCATTTTCACAGTGAACACAGCAGTTAGAAACAAAAGCTTATGAAGTCTAGCTTCTTAGTACTTAGCAAGTTAATCCTGGAAAAGACAAAGGAGCAACAGGCAGCAAGTTAACTCCTCAATACTTTACATGCATTCACTAAAAATAAGTTAGTTTTCCAAGATTCAATAGAGCATTCGTGGATTGGGTTTATTTTACTGCTTCAATATTACATAATAGGAAAGTAGGTATTAGCTTTTTTTTTGGTAAGGCAAAGTCCATTAACTGTATTCATTCATTCAATAAGTGTTTATCATGATAAGGAAGAACCATCCTACAGTCTGGAAACATTAGTTGTTATCAGTCACTCAGGGCTCCCCTGATCGCTCAGTGGGTAAAGAATCTCACCAGTTTCAAAACTCACCCATGGCTCTTCATCTTACCTGGAATGATGTGCAAAGTTGTCAGAAGGTCCTACACAAGGCAGGAGCATCTCTACACCATTATGCTGTTGACTGAACTTCCTTCTCTTATACCTCTATTATGAAGTTCCAATTGCTGTACCTTGATCAAGCTCATACCTCAACCTTTGCATTAGCAGTTCTCTCTGCGAGGAACGGTATTGGTGATATTCTTGCCAATATCTGTATGCCTTACTCTGTCATCTCTTTCAGAACTTTACTCACTTTACCAAGGAGCCCTTTCCTGTCAAAGTTTTTAAAATTATTCATTTGAGATAGTAAAATGATGATTACCTCCTCTGTAGTTCTCCTTAAACTACTTTCCTGCTTAATTTCCCCGTAACACTCAACACCTCCTATGGGCTCTTTATTTGTTTATTTGTATCATCAATATTCCCCTAAAGATTGAAGCCACATGAGTGAGGTTTGTTGTTGTCTATTTTGTTTATACCTGTGTCAACAACTCCTGAAATCATGCCTAACACATAGGAGATGCTCAGTAAATAGTTGCTTTTTATCAATGGGTAAGGGAATGAGTGGATAACTGAAATTACAGGATGATCTAGGAGAGAGAAAGCCACGTTAGAACATGAACAAAGACCCAAAGCAGAACCGATCTTGTGTCTGAAGTCTAGAAACGGGGCCCAGCAAACATGAGAACCGGTGATGTGAAATGAGGGCAGGGCAGTAAGCAAATGCTGGTGGCGCTAGCGGGAAAGAACCCGACTGCCAGTGCAGGAGACATAAAGGCATGGGTTCGATCCCTGAGCCAGGAAGATTCCCTGGAGGCAGGTGTAGCAACCCACTCTGGTATTCTTGCCTGGAGAATCCCTTGGACAGAGGAGCCTGGAACACTCCACAGGGTCACAAAGAGTTGAGTGACTTAGCCTGCATGCATAGAGCCCTGAGGACTGTGAAAAGAATTTTGTTTTGTACCCTGTGGCAACAGGAAATCTTCAGCAGTTTGTAAGGAGAAAAGTGATGACAACTAATTTGTATTTTAACAACTCAGCCTGGGTATGATGTAGAGAGTTAATGAGATGAAAGCAAGAATGGAACCACTACAATGACAAAGTGAGAAAAGGTGATGACTTAAGAGCAGGACAATAGTAGAGAGATTCTGGTATGTGGTTGGGAAGACTTTTTTTTTTTTTTTTAAGTCCCTGAGGAATAAGGGATCTACTTTTGCTGGAGTCAGTTTCTGTTATAATCATTCATTCTTTCAACATGTAACTGAAATGGAGAATTTTTCTAGGCAGTTTGAAATATACAGAGATGGCTTATAATCAATTTTTTATGTGATTACATTGGCTTAGTCATTTCCTCATTGGCAATTTGGCTATAATTAGAGTAAAATATTACTAGAGAGAAAGAGAATTAACATTCATGACTTATGTAAGTTACATTAGGGGTAGGTGCTGTATTTCTGTTATTTAATCCTCTGACCAGTCCTGACAAATGGATGATTTAATTACAGAGGATAAGCTAAGTTTTCCAAGAACAGACAGATATGTGGTGGATGAATAGAAACTGATACTTTCTGGCTCCAAGTATCCAAACTTTTCTTCCATACCAGATTCAGTATTTCAATAGTCATGACTTCATAAAGTCATGACTTTATAATTTTTCACCTTATTCTATTTGGAAAACACACAGAGGCACTCACACACAGACATATGTATACACTCATATGCAAAAGCAGAAAAAAGTCAAATTTCATCCATCTCATTAGAACTGAGTCGAATTTATTCTTTTTAAGGGCTGAGTAGTATTCCATAGTGTATATGTACCACAGCTTTCTTATCCATTCATCTGCTGATTGGAACCGATTATACAGAGTGAAGTAAGCCAGAAAGAAAAACACCAATACAGTATACTGACACATATATATGGAATTTAGAAGACAGTGGTGATGACCCTATATGTGAGACAACAAAGAGACACAGGGGTATAGAGTGGACTTTTGTACTCTGAGGGAGAGGGAAAGGGTGGGATGGTTTGGGAGAATGGCAATGAAACATGTATATTTTCCTGTAAGAAACGAAGCACCAATCTATGTTCAATGTAGGATGCAGGATGCATGGGGCTGATGCACGGGATGATTCAAGTAGAGGATGTGGGGTGGGAGGTGGGAGGGGGCTTCGGCATTGGGAGATTGTGTTCACCTATGGCTGATTTGTGTCAATGTATGGCAAAACAAATATAGTATTGTAATTTTTTAAATAAATAAATAAATAAATTAAAAAAAAGAGGTCAAATTGAAAAGCAAAAAAAAAAAAAGTCAAATTTTAATAAAAATATAGCCTTAAAGAGGAGTTGTAGATAGTCCATGAATGTGCTTTTAAAGAAGCCAGCAATTTAGATATAATTGAATATTGTTTTTGGTTTTTCATTATTCTCAGTCATTATTTAACTTAATCTCATCTTTGACTTCAGGCATAAGAAGACTATTTCTTTCAAGTTACCATAACTAACCTTATGCTTAGTCACTCAGTCATGTCTGACTTTTTGCAACCCCACTGTCATCCACCAGGCTCCTCTGTCCATGGGGATTCTCCAGGCAAGAATACTGGAGTGGGTTGCTATGCCCTCTTCCAGGGGATCTTCCCAACCCGTGAATCGAACTTGAGTCTTCTGCATTGCAGCTGAGCTACCAGAGAAGCCCAACTAACCTTACACTTCAAATTAAAAATATTTCATTTGACATACTTCTAATGATCTAGAGGCCAGAATTAAAACAGCTCTTCTTTTTTTTTTAATCCTATGAGGGAAAAAAAAATGATTCCTAAACTTTACTTAAAACTTATCGAAGATCTAGGTTTATTTTGCCTCTTAGAATTCTGCTTTTAACTAACACACACAGAGAAGATATTTCCCCCAAAGGAAAAATAGTCGTTAATCTCCTCTGTTATCCATCCCAAACTCTTCTGACTTCCCTTTAAAAAGGCTCTCAAAGTAAGAAATCCTACACAGTACTATATATAGGATGAATAGCTAATAAGAACCTACTGTATGGCACAGACGACTCTACTCAATAATCTGTAATGACCTATATGGGAATAGAATCTAAAAGAGTGGATAGATGCAAAACTGGCTCACTTTGCTGTGTTCCTGAAACTAACACAACACTGTGAATCATCTCTACTCCAATAAAAGTTAACTGAATGTATATATTTAAAAATAAATTCCTTTCAGTAACACCATGCTATTCACTGAGTCATGTCCCTCCATCACACACACACACACACACACACACACACACACACACACACACACACACAAAGATATACTAAGATACTTTTGAATGTGCCGCTAATTTTGTAAAAAAAAAAAAGTCATTGCAGATGTAATTAATTAAGATGAGGTTTTACTGGAGTAGGGTGGGCCTCTAATGCAGTTTGGATCCTTATGAGACGCCATATGAAGACAGAGACACACAGGGAAAATGTAATGTTTGAATTTTTGGTGTCCATATGTGTGTGGGTTTATCTCAGGGGTAGCTTTAAACCAAGAATCACCAAAGATTGCCAGCAAATCACCAGAAAGATGTCAAAGGGAGTATGCCCATGCTAATACCTTGATTTCAGACTTCTAGGCTCCAAAACTGTGAGGAAATAAATTTTTTTAAAACACCCAGTTTGTGGTGATTCAGTTCTGCAGCCCCAATAAACTAATATACAATATAAATGTGTATCTCTCTCATAAATTACACCATTTTTAAAACATTGCACTTAATTCAATTTCTCAGAGGACTCCTTTGTTACATTTATCTATTTTAAAACATAGTACTTATTGTTCAATATCTGCTTAGCTCTTCCCTCACTTTATTAAAGTTTTGGTTGGAATGTCTCCTAAAAAAAGACTTTATCTCTCCACTCTATTTAAAATAATGCCTCACAACATTTCTTATTCCCTCACTCTGTTTTGTTACTTTTATATCACATATAAATATTTTAATTTTATTTTGTGACTATTTTCTGTTTCCTCAGACTTGAATGTACAATCCACTGGGAAAGGAATTTTGTCTTTTAACCATTTCTGTATTTCCAGTACCTGTAATAGCAACTTACAGTGTTGGCATCCAAAGTGAAAGTAAAAGTCGTTCAGTCGTGTCCGACTCTTTGAGACCCCATGGGCTATATAATCCATAGAATTCTCCAAGCCAGAATACTGGAGCGGGTAGCCATTCCCTTCTCCAGGGAATTTTCCCAACCCAGGGATTGAAACCAGGTCTCCTGCATTGCAGGCGGATTCTTTACCAACGGAGTTATCTGAAGGCACCTTTCAAGTAAGCTTCAAAGACTGACAAAACAGCCATCATTTTACTGAGGAGGAATTTGCTCTTGGTACTAATTAAAAATTAGAAAGGAAAAATTCCACTCATCCAATGATGGACACTGAATAACTAAAAGAAAAACATCATCTGAGTCAAGCTGACCTGAATGCTAGGAATGCTATTGTTTCCAAGTTTCCATCTTAAAAGATTTCAGCTTCTAAGGCACTAGTTCTTCAGACTGTTTTATATACACCAAAGAAACAAATAATAATGTTCTTCAAGCCTTCTTTGCAAGTTCAAAATAGAAACGCTGCTTCATTTTCATAAAACAAATCTTTTCTATAGACGAACATCAGCAGAGATTACTAAAGAGCTTTTCTTATAATAGGAGCATTTAAATGGCATCAGAAACAATCTGAATTCATTCATTCATTCATTCTTTTATTTTTTTATTGATTTTAATTGGAGGCTAATTATTATACAAAATTGTGGTGGTTCTTGCCATGGATGTACATGTTTGGAGGGGTGGTAATGCCACTGATATATTAAAAGCCTTGTTGATTCTGCAGAAAGGTACTGTTAGTGTCTGATGCCTTTGTTTTAGACATGATCCAAATCTTTGTTTTACATTGCCTCTATCCAAAATATTTAAGCATCTGACATTTGCAACCAACATTTCAATTAGAGACTGTGATTTTTATTTCTTGCAGTACATTAAAATCTCAGAGGTACTTTGGGGCTCAAAAGCTAGGATTTCTACGTCAGTATATGCATTTCACATAATAAAACTGTTAATGGTGAGCAAAGTATTATATACTAACTAGATTTTTATACATCTGTATAGTATATTGCATGTATTTTTGTGGTATTGAGATTATAGAGAATTTAGAGTGTCAAACATGCATTTAATGTGTATTTTTAAACAAATTTATGGCAATTAAAATATTTGGAGACAAGGGTATCACGTTTCACTTTGTAAAGATATTTTTAACTCTACTGTGTCATTAAGATGCTTTGTACAATGCCAAACCACACCTGGAGAAACTAAGTTTAATAAATATCAAATAGATTTTCTGTAAAAAAAAATAAATAAATAAAGATAAGCAGCAAAGAGTCCCTTCTTCGGCCCTCCAAAAGAAATTTTAAAAAGATATATATCGAACCTGGACACAAAAAGGATATATAGAACAATATAACTTTAGTTAGGAATTGATAAGTGCATGGGATAGGCATAGGAATTGTTCCCAGGGAAAGAGAGATTAAAGCCAGAGCTAGTCACCCTCAAGCTCTCAGTGCTGTTTGCTGCTCTATTTCTTCCCCCTCTCTTCAATCCTGCAACTTGTAGGGCCTTCCCATCATTCCTCATCTCTGGTGCCTGACCGTGCTTGTTTGTTCCCTTAACTTTGCTAAGACTTTTCTAAATCCATTAAATTCCCTTCACCAAAGCTGCTTCATTCGAACTCTGGGGAGGAATTCTATTTCCTATGGCGCAGTTGCTGATCAGTTCAGTTCAGTCACTCAGTCGTGTCCTACTCTTTGTGACCCCATGGACTGCAGCATGCCAGGCTTACCTGTCCACCACCAACTCCCAGAGCTTGCTCAAGTTCATGTCAATTGACTCAGTGGTGCTATCCAGCCATCTAATTCTCTGTCATCCTCTTTTCCTTTTGCCTTCAATCTTTCCCAGCATCGGGGTCTTTTCAAATAAGTCAGTTGTTCACATCAGGTGGCCAAAGTATTAGAGTTTCAGCCTCAGCATCAATCCTTCCAATGAATATTCAGGGCTGATTTCCTTTAGGATTGACTGGTTTCATGTCCTTGCAGTCCAAGGAACTCTTAAGAGTCTTCTCCAACACCACAGTTCAAAAGCATCGATTCTTCAGCACTCAGCTTTCTTTATAGTTCAACTCTCACATCCATACACAACTATTGGAAAAACCATAGCTTTGACTAGACAGACCTTTGTTGGCAAAGTAATGTCTCTGCCTTTAAATATGCTGTCTAGGTTGGTCACAACTTTTCTTCTAAGAAGCAAATGTCTTAATTTCATGGCTGCAGTCACCATCTACAGTGATTTTGGAACCCAAAAACAAAGTCTGTCACTGTTCCCACTGTTTACCCATCTATTTACCATGAAGTGATGGGACCAGATGCCATGATCTTAGTTTTCTGAAAGTTAAGTTTTAAGCCAACTTGCTGTACTCATCCTATTTCCTGGTTCATGGTAGGCATGCTCAGTAAGTGTCAGCTACTGTTATCACAGATTGGACCATTCCTAATAGTTATATAGCCAAGTGTAAAAGACATGAATTACAACTACAGATACACAGTCAATGATATTAGTCTTGAATTACACCACTCTGACCTTCCTATTGACTCACATAAAGTTGGTATCAATAAGTAAATGTACTAGCAATATTTGTTATGAATAATGTGAAATAGCAATTTATTTTTAAGAACATTACTCAGAGTTGGCCATTTTAATCTTTCCCACAAACACTATAACATTTTCATCATTTAAGGTTGATAATAGGGCTAACAATATTTTTTCAACTTGTTTCCCTTTCGAATAAAGAAAAAATTCTATTTTTAAATGAGTTTTCAGTTATGGAAAGTAAAATTAATAAAGGAGAAGAAATCTAAAACAAAGGAATCAAATTTAAAACAAAAGCATAGAACTTGGGCACAGCCCCATCCAACAGGAAATGAACGTACAGGGTTTTATTATTGTTGTTCTTTGTTTTGATGTCACTCAGATGCTGATGGTAGCCTGGAAATGAACAGGACTGACAGGCTGATATCTTTTTCTTGATTCTGTGGGTGGTGGTGCATGGCCATTCTGAATTAGTGGAAAGGTTTGTTTGCTTAATTCCTGTGTCAAATGAGACTCCAGCAATGCTCATGAGTTATGTGACTCCGGAAGCATTGGCATCCCCAACTTCTCAGGGTAACAAGATGTGTTCAGCCACCCACTCACTCCCCATTTCATTATAGGGATGAAGGATGCAGTCATTCCTTATGAATGATAAGTTCTCAAGTGCAGGTCATAAGCTTGCACTTAATGTTTTTATGTAATTGCTTTCAAATTGTGTTAACAAAGGGGGTACAAATCTTCACTATTAAACTCAATAGGACTATTGGTAGGAGACAAATTCACATACATGCCTCTAAAATGTAAAGTTGACACTTTTACAGTTCTCTGAGGATGATCAAGGACAATTAGAAAGAAGAAAATAAAAATAAAAGCAGGGTATCCTAAGTAAAGGAAAGGAGTATGTCAAGGCTGTATATTGTCACCCTGCTTATTTAACTTAAATGAAGAGTACATCATGTGAAATGTCAGACTGGATGAAGCACAAGCTGGAATCAAGATTGCTGGGAGAAATATCAATAACCTCAGATATGCAGATGATACCACCTTTACAGCAGAAAGATGAGAAGAACTCAAGAGCCTTTTGATGAAAGTAAAAGAGAAGAGTGAAAAACTTGGTTTAAAAACTCAACATTCAGAAAACAAAGACCATGGCATCTGGTCCCATCACTTCATGGCAAACAGATGGGGAAACAAAGGAAACAGTGAGACACTTTATTTTGAGGGGCTTCAAAATCACTGCAGATGGTGACTGTAGCCATGAAATTAAAATATGCTTGCTCCTTGGAAGAAAAGCTATGACCAATCTAGGCAGCATATTAAAAAACAGAGACATTTTGTCAACAAAGGTCCATCTAGTCAAAGCTATGGTTTTTCCAATAGCCATGTATGGATGTGAGAGTTGGACCATAGAAAAAGCTAAGTGCCAAAGAATTGATGCTTTTGAACTGTGGTGTTGGAGAAGACTCTTGAGAGTCCCTTTGACTGCAAGGAGATTCATCCAGTCCATCCTAAAAGAAATCAGTCCTGAATATTCATTGGAAGGACTGATGCTGAAACTCTAATACTTTGGCTACCTGATGTGAAGATCTGACTCATTTGAAAAGACCCTGATGCTGGGAAAGATTGAAGGGAGGAGGAAAAGCAGACAACAGAGGATGAGCTGGTTAGATGGCATCACTAACCAGGAGTTTGAGCAAACTCCAGGATTTGGTGATGGCCATGGAAGCCTGGCGTGCAGTAGTCCATGGGGTCACAAAGAGTTGGACACAACAGTGACTGAACTGATCCTAAGTAACTTCATTCCTTATTTCCATTTCCCCTGCTCTCCTCTGTGAATAACTAGAAACTGTCACCTACACTTGAGCTTGGAGAGCTGAAAGTTTCCAACAAAAACAGTTGCAGCAAAGGCTATAGCCTGAAAGAAGACTGGGTAAAGGAAGGGATAGGGGACTTAGGTTTAAAAGGACTTAGGCTCTAGGAAGAAGGGGAAGCCAAAGTTTAATACAGTGACACGTCTCAGATAATTTGAGAAACAAAGTAATGGCCTATAGTGGAAGGGTTCTTGAGGCCTTTTCTGTGGATTTAGTGCAATGGAACTAGGGTATTAGGAACAGAGGCCAGCTAGACCAATCATGGGACTTCCCAGCTGGCACTAGTGGTAAAGAACCTGCCTGCCAGTGCAGGAGATGTAAGAGATGTGGTTTCCACCCCTGGTTGGGAAGATCCCCTGGAGAAGGGCATTGCTACCCATTCCAGTATTCTTGCCTGAAGAGTCATGCCATGGTCTTTGTTTTCTGTACGTTGAGTTTTAAGCCAACTTTTTCACTCTTCTCTTTCACTTTCATCAGAGGCTCTTTAGTTCTTCATGGACAGAGGAGCCTGGCAGCCTATGGTCCATAGGGTCGCAAAACGTCAGTCATGACTGAAGCGACTTTAGCAGGCTTGCACACAGACCAATCGTACCAAGACTCTCCAAAACTCCAACTCTCATAAGATTTAGATTAAAATATCATGAAATATAATTTGAGAATTTAGAGTTACTTGCTGAATAAAAGCCATGTTATAAGTTCTCAATGTTTGTGCTCACTTGGTTAAAGGGAAGGACTAACCACCTCACTTTCTGTGCATACAAAAACACCACTGATGTGAGCAGTGATATGGAGACAAAAACCTTCTCAGTGATCAGGAGGGCTGATTTTTCTCTAGGCCATTTAATCTTGCCAGAAAGACGTAACAGACACTACTGTGGGATTAAAGAAAGTGGAGATAAGGATGCTAGTGCCTCATTTTCATAAATGGGTGAAACCCAGGGCTCAGAGGGATTGAGAAACTTACTCAAGATCACTCAGTTGAGAAGCTGTACAAGCATAAGTCTCCCTGTAACTGGGGCTATTTCCACACTGCCTCTCCAGTTGAAAATGTGGACCATTACACATCTTCATCACTTCCCCTTGCACTAGCATACCATGAATTTAATTTTTTTAATGTGTGCTAGTGAAAAGACTCTTGAGAGTCCCTTGGACTGCAAGGAGATCCAAACAGTCAGTCCTAAAGGAAATCAACCCAGAATATTCATTGAAAGGATTGATGCTGAAGCTGAAACTCCAATAGTTTGGCCCCCGGATGTGAAGAGTTGACTCATTGCAGAAAACGCTGATGCTGGAAAAGACTGAAGGCACCAGAGGATGAAATGGTTAGATAGAATCAGTGACTCAGTGCACATGAGTTTGAGCAAACTCCAAGAGACAGCAAAGGACATGGAAGCCTGGTGTGCTGCAGTCCATGAGGTTGCACAGAGTCTGACACAGCTTAGTGACTGAAAACAAGTGGCAAAAGTAACACAAGTTAGTGTTATATGAGGCCAGTCTTTTATGGCATTACTTATAAACCTGCGCCTTTTAAGTTTGCAAAAGTTAAAAAAAAAAAAACACCACTACTTGCATAGAAAGCAAGTTTCCATTATTTCATGGGTTGAAACTTATGCTAAGAAAGCAAATGTTAAAATCAGAAGTACATTTGAAGGAAGAAATATACTTTAAAAATGTTTAGCCTGCAGGATTAATTTTAATGATAATTGCATTTTTAATATAGAAAATAAAATGATTAACATTTTAAAAACCCTGATAAAAAATTGCAGTCCATTGTACTTTAAAATGCTTGTTGGAAATTAACGATTGGCCTCTGGCATTTCCCACTAATTTTCTTCATATGAAGATTTGAAGAAGATAAGTGCTTTGTCTGAATCAAGCACTTCTTGCTTTAGACTATACTCTTTAAAAGTGCATAATAGTTATAAAAATGATTTTATGCTCCCTAATTTTGTTCTCAGACCCCGCTTCAGAGGTGCCTGGAAAAAAAAACAAAGAAATAGAGGGTCCAAAAGGATGATGTGATGTGCTGAATTGTGTCCCATTCCCCAAATTCATATGTTGAAGACTTAATCAACCCCAGTAACTGTATTTTGAGTTAATCAGCCCCAGATGTGACTGCATTTTGAGTTAGGGTATTTGAAGAGGTGTCTTGCAATGAGTTCCATCTTCATAAGAAGAGGAGATAAAGACATACAGAGTGACACCAGAAATGGTATACCCAGAGGGATAACCATCCGCTAGCCAAGGAGAGAAGCCTCAAAGGAAATTAACCCTGAAGACAACTTGGTCTTGGATTCCCAGCCTCCAGAACTCTGAGAAGAGAAATGTCTATTATTTGAATCACTGGATATTCTTATGGTAGCCCTAGCAAACTAATATACTCAGCATGTATTTATTTACTAACTTGTCATAGAATGCTTGGAGAATGTGATATTCTGGCTAACAAAGAAAAAACAAAACCATTCATAAGAATATTATTAATTTTTAAAAACTTATGGTTGACATATAATAAACTCATTTCAAATATATTAAATTGTTGTTACAACAGTGCTCTGAAAACTTAAGGCATACGTGTCTTCATGAGGAAAGTCAATTACCTTTATTTTGGCTTGGCATAGTGAAAAATTATACTGGTTTCATTGAGGTCTATAAACAAAATATTTTAAGGCTGTAACTGATATAGAATCCAAAATAATGTATAAATAGCAAAATGATGGAATAATCTCCCCAGTTTACCCATGTGCTTATTCAGCACACATTTAATAAGCAATAGTGATGAGACATCATGACATAGAGATTTGCTGTCCAATATGGCAGTTCCTAGGTAGGGGGCTATTTAAATTTAATTTGATTTAAATTAAATAACATTTAAAATTCTATTTTCCAGTTGCACTAGCCACATTTCAAGAGCTTAATAATCACTTGTGGCTAGTGGTTAAATTATTGATATAAAGCATTTCTAAGTTGCCAACAGAATTCCTAGTTTTTCTATCCTAGATTTTCCATTTATCAGTGATTTAATTTTTCTGTAACTCAGTTACTTTATTTGAAGATAGGGAGCAATGAGTAAGCCATTCTTAAAAGGTTATGATGGGAATTTAATGAGATAACACCTGTGAAGGTCAACTGTGAATTGAGAAATGTATGTATCATAAGTCTTGTGCTATGCATATGAAAACAGTGATGGATCTTATATAAACCATACTTTCAAAGAGAGTATATTGCATAAAGGAGATAATACTTGTCAACAATAACTATCACACAAATAGAACAAGAGAGAAACATAATTAATAGGGGACTGCAGAGACACTGAAGATTTTTGCTCTTCCTTGGGTATCAAGTCCAAACTCGTAAGAAGTCATCCATGATCTGGTCTTCTGATCTCTTCATTATTTATTTGTGCATTTTGTCTCTTGCTGGGCATCACTTTTATTTATTCGACATTCTATGCACATTTAGAGATTCATTTTTAACTTGGAGGATAATTGCTTTACAATATTGTGTTGGCTTCTAACATATGACAACACAAATCAATCATAACTATCTCTCTATATACCCTCCCTTACGGGCCTCCCTCCCCCATCACAGAGGTTTTTTAAATTTGGTTTTTCAAATAAGTCAAACTTCACTTCTAGACTTCGTTCTTTTTCCTAGACTGTAGTGCAGTGCTGGGCTGCTTCATTTGACCCCCAGATTCTCCCATCCTTTCACCTGGCTGAATCAGTTATTATTTCTCATCCCAGGAAACATTTCTTCTCAGGCATCTTCTTGAAACCAAACTCTCAGTCATCATGGTTATCATATTTGGTTGAAATGTCCTGCAAACTGAAATTCCCTGTCCCTCCTACTGACTTCATAATTATGCATCATTAATCTTTGGATCATTGTTAAACACCAAACACCTCTCAGAGAGAGAAAGAGAATTAGAGAGAGTTATGTGAGTGAAAAGAAGACAAAAATTCTGTAAAGGCCATGGCAAAATGCTTCCTGTTACAAAGTGATAATGATGGGGCGAAAATAATAAAAAATATTGTAACTATAGAAAAATAAACAGCAAGGAAGTATAACTATGTTTGGGTTATACTGAGCAACTAACACACTGATTTGTACATACAAATGTTCACTGAGTGTGTGCATGCATGCTAAGTTGCTTCAGTTGTGTCTGATTCTTTGTGACCCGATGAACTACAGCCTGCCAGTCTCCTCTGTCCATGGAATTCTCCAGGTAATAATACTGGAGTGGGCTGCCATGCCCTCCTCCAGAGGATTTTCCCACCCCAGGGACTCTCTTGTGTCTTTTGCATTGGCAGGCAGGTTGTATTCCCTAGCACAACCTGGGAAGCAAATGCTCACTAATATATGGTAAAAGCATAAGAAATATCAACACGGACATATAGGAGAGCACCAACCGTGGATTGAATATCAAAAAACTTGGCCAACGTGCCATATGTTACAGAGAAGTTGCTTGTCCTGGGAACATTCTCTATGCAAAAGGTCACTAAAGATAATTCCATATATATTTCTGGTATTTAGGACTTCCCTGGTGGCGCAGACGGTAAAGAATAATACACCTGCAATGTGGGAGACCCAGGTTCAATCCTGGGTTGGGAAGATCCCTGGAGAAGGGAACGACTACCCACTCCAGTATTCTGGCCTGGAGAATTCCATGGACAGAGGAGCCTGTCAGGCTACTGTCCCTGGGGTCACAAAGAGTAGGATATGACTGAGCTACTTTGACTTTACTTCTGGTATTTATGGGCAAAGAGAAGTTCGCTCTGTTGGAAACTATGTTTATATTTTTAACAATTAGAGTTCAAATAACTTATAATTCCACTACAAAAGTTGAGAGTTTGAGGATAGGAAGTTTTGGAAGAATAAATAGCAGTCAAATATTGAAATCCCGTTTTACTCTTAGATAATTGTCCTTCAGCTTTCCCTTTATATTGGGTACTCAAAGTAGAATCTGTAGACCTAAATTCCTAAATATGTAGAACAATGGTTATTCCTACAAAAACGAGTTCAGAAAACTTTATTAAATCCCTAAGTATGGTGAGCTAACTTGATGGAATTTGTAAGTATCAGGGAGAGAGAGTAATATAAGGATGATCTAATTAAATAATTGTTGTGTTGTAAGTTATGAGCTTTCAATTAAATAAAGTCTTAAATTATTCTTTTTGCCTCTGCTAATTAGTGGATTTTGTATTTGCTTCAGTTAAGCATGAAGACTGATACTAGTACAGTCTTTTCACTTCAGGGACTGAATTTGCAATTTTCCTAGTCTTCTGGGATTTAATGCAATTAAAATGAAATTGAATCCTTAGCTTCATCCTGCCGAGGGAGTTCACTAGACAGAAAACCTCACAGATTCACAGAGTAGAGACTTGCATAAAGTGGAGTTGCTACTTTATTACCATTCCTGGTGTGTTTATATACTGTCTTCTTCATGGAGTTATCCTGATCTATCTGGTTGGTATTAATCTCCGGGTTCTCTAAAGGTCCATGTGGGACCTCATATTTCCAGTCATGATAATGTGTCTTGTTTACTCATCTTTCTTCCTTAATAGGTTATAAATGATGAAGACAAGTACAATGTCTTATTATCATTTGTATGCCTGCAATGATGAGATCATTGCTGGTAAGACCAAGGTCTCAGGCATGGTAGGTGCCAAGTGGTTCCTTCATGTGTTGTCTCACTGGGCGCATGCAACACTCTGCCTTGATTGGCCAAGGGCATATGTGTAGACCGGCTTTGTTCAAAGCTGTGCTCCTCAGATTCATCATCAGTCGATTCATTTTGGTGTGTTTCTGCCTATTATACGTAATAGGGCTTCCAGGGGTACTGTTGGTAGACATGGATTTATTTTGGCTAATGCCTTCCCTTTCCTAAGGATCTAATGGAAGAATGGACACAAACTCTGGAAGTAGACTACCCCAGATCAAGTTCTACTACTTATTTCTTTTAATTTAAATTTCTCTGATTTCTTATTTAAAGAATGAAAATAGTAGTGCTTTGCTTCTTAAGTTTAAAAGAGGATTTAATCCAAGGATTTTATATATATATATATATAAATATATAAATATATAATATAAAAGAGGGGAGAAAATTTCATTTGTATTCTTAGGAAAATTCTAGAATAATTTTTTAAAGGCTGCTTTATGCTTACCTTAAATAAAGATCAACAATTTAAACTTATATGATTCCAAGGAGGCTAGAACTTGTCCCATCAAGCCTATCTCTTCTCTTTATTATGAAGATATAGATTGATTAGAGAAAGTAAGTCAATACAGAGTTTATGAGGCTGAGGCCCTCATCTGACATGGTAAGTCTCTCAACATATACTTGTGAATAAGTTGGGGAACTAAGGGATGGATTTATAGATAAGCTTTTGAGTTTCAACCATGTTGATGGCCCAAGGTAATTTTTATAGAAAGAATCACTTTGTTCTGCCTTCATAGTCTGTCCTGAACTTCTTACATAGACTCAGTGTCTTGTACAAAAAAATGCAGGGTGCACTCATATTTTTAGGGTGGAATAAGTTTAGCCATGACAGTAAATGCAAAAATTAAAAAAAAGGAGTGAATTAAGATGATTCAGTAAAAGAGTCTTTATTAAAATAAGACTTCTGGGTTATTTACATGAAGTTTACTTGAGGTATCTTTTTTTTTTTTTTTAAGTCAGAATTCTTGACCATTCATGTGTGTGTGCTCAGTTGCTGTTGTGTCCAATCCTCTGTGTCCCTATAGGTTACAGCCCACCAGGCTCCTCTGTCCATGGGATTTTCCAGGCAAGAATACTGGAATGGGTTGCCATTTTCTCCTCCAGGGTTCTTGACCATATCCCAGACCAACTGAGTTAGGGAATGTAATGAGAGGACCACAAATATGAGATTTTAACATTTTTACTCAAGTGATTCCTCTGAAGATTGAAGTTTAATTATCACTGATCTGGGATAATATGTTAAGTCCAACAAGGTGTAATTTAATGGAAATATACACCAATGCCTACTATGTTTCCACTTGGGTTAGACTGGTAATAAAGACCATTAAGGATTCTTGTCAGTAGCACAGCTTACCTTAAATATGAGATGAGATTGCCCATAAATATGTGATTTTTTTCTAAGTTAATATTCACCTATTTATTCATTCTTTCACTCCTGTCAATTGCTTTATACATTTATCCAGTCACCTGACTCATGTGTACATGCTCAGTCGTTCACTCATGTCGGACCCTTTGTGACCCTATGGACAGTAATCCGCCAGGCTCCTCTGTCCGTGGGATTATTCCAGCAAGAATACTGGAATGGATTCAACTGATGCTTACCGTGAAGAAAAACTCTAGGTGAAGTAAAATTAAATTTTTCTCTACTTTTACATATTTTTAAATCTGAAAGTGGAGACGAACAAGGTAATCTGAATTATAATATTGAATAGTTATCATATTAGGTATAACACAGAGTGCTAAGAATGAAAGGAGGTATGCTTCAGCCAGCTGGCTGCTGATAAAAACTCTAGGTGAGTAGTAGTTAGCCAATTAAAGGGACTGTGTCAAGAAATTGAAACAGCTCATGCAAAGGTAGGGAGTCAAATATGAGTGTGTTTGGAACTTAAAAATGATTTGTAATGGCTAAAACAAAAGATAAGAGGAAAGAGTGACAGAGTGGGGCGTTGTATTTCTCAGAACAAGCAGAACTTTAGTGTCAGCCACTATTTTTATCCTATGTGCTCTAATTTCAATATAATAGGGTTTTCATGTGCCATATGGAGACAGTGACTTAGAACAAGTAAAGAATGTCTTTATTTTCCGCAGATAAATTATGCTGTTAAATGGTAAACTGCAATATGGCAAATTGTATTACAGTTCTAGAATTGAATTTCTGAGTAAGACTTTACCTAAGATGTACAACTGACCCTATGTAAGGGAAATAATTGCCATGAGAAAATTGTTATAAAGAGTTATGTTGTTTCACTGTGTTTTAATTAAACACTGACAGCACATGTATAAGCTTATTTTTTTAAGGAAATATCATGGCTATTTGCACTATTGAATCACATTTATTTCCTTCTTCCTTGGTAGATCTTTATCCTCCTGTGACATTACTCAAGAAATTGATTTTACCAATTATGTTCCAATTTCATGGTGTAGATCTCAATTTTTTTCTATAAGCAGGTATGCTGATTGTGTGGCCAAGAAAACTTATACCATGGGATGAGACTCTATGAGTGAGGAGATTCAATCTCCAGAATATAGATTTATCTTCTATAATGGAAGATTTCCTACCACCTAACTCTTATTAACAAGATATGATTAACCTGAACAGATAATGAGGTTCCATTTATCAATTCAGAATCCTTGGTATGCTCATGACATAAATAAATGTTGAAACATCCTAAGTTTAATGCCAATTTTTGCCTATATTCAGGAAAGGAAAGAGAGATGTTAGGGTATAAAAGACTCCCAGGAGGTAAAAAGGAAAATAATTTCTAGCAAAGTTTGTTAATGGCATGCTTTTCTGCCAGATTAAAAATACATTATTAGTTCTTTTTTAGTACTGGCAAAGTGTAGAGTCCTAGTTGCTTAAGCACGAATTCTGCAAAATACCCAAACTCTGCCTTTATGTCCATCTCCCTAGTCCCTGCAATACATAGTTTACTTCTCCAATTCACCCCCTACTCTAAAATTTTCTCTCCAAAGCAAGCGTGGCCATGATACTTTAAAAACCTGTGATGCTCAGCTATGAGTACACATACCATACATTAATCACAGGTTTAAGTCAGCCCCCATTTAGATAGGTGGAAAAGATCAAAATGGGCCCTATTTTTTATTCAGCCAGATCTCTAACAGTACCTCATGTTTCAATAGAGAAAACCAAATCTTTGGTCATCTATGGGACAAGGCCTTTCATGCATCTAGGATTTTTACATGCTATTCTCTCGGAGAGGAAGGCCTTTCTGCCATCCCACATGAAAGAACCTACAGAAATCTTTTCTACATTGTAGTGGGCAATGTGGATAGAGCTCTCTATAAAGATAATGTTTTCCAAAATACCTGAAAAAGTCTCCATTCTCACTTTGTTTCCTAACATGAAATGTGTAGCAGCTACAAAGCTGTCTCATGAAGCCAGGGCCAAGAACTGCTTCTGTTTGGTGTAGCAGGGTATAATCCAAAAGGTTTACATTTCATACTAGGCCAGATGGTTGAATTGTAAAGCCAGGGTTCTTTGATTTTCTTATGCCACAGGGCCTGATTAAGTGGATTTTCCACAGTAACACATGTGAGAAGGGAAGGATGACAGCTAAAAGATGTAAAGTGGGGGTTCACCAGGATACTCCCATGGACTATCTGTATGAAAATTTCAACTTGGTACTGAATCCCCTCCTCTGATATCTTGCTATTGTTTACTCACTAAGTTATGTCCAACTCTTTTGCGATCCCATGGGGTACAGCCGGCCAGGCTCCTCTTTCCATGGGATTCTCCAGGCAAGAATACTGGAGTGGGTTGCCATTTCCTTCTCCAGGCGATCTTCCCAGATCTGGGACTGAACCTGCGTCTCCTGCCTGGTCAGGTAGATTCTTCACCAATGGGACACCAGAGAAGGTCCCGCTAACTTACGCTAGTTGCTCTTAGGCTAGTCATCCAAAACCCCTGTATCTCAGTTTCTTTGTCTATAAAATGCAGATTAGTGATATTAAGAGCTGCTCATGACTGCGTCCATCACTTTATTGACCATTAATAGATTATAGCAACATATAAATTATAGGCGGCAGCAGGAAGAAAGTATCCTAGAGGATTGACCAGTTGTCTAAATATGCAAAGCTTCTCATTTTGCTAAGAATACTGAACAGTTGTCACATGGACTTTCTCTTGAAAAAGATTTTTTTTTACAGGATGACCTTTAGTTTCCTCTCTAATACATCATTTGTCAAAGAATGGAAGAAAAAATATGCTTGTTTTAGAATTCTGCTAGGCAGATACTAATATGTTTTCTGTAGCATGGCAATTTGCATTTAGAATCCTAGAACTTCCTGGGAAAGGCTTGAGCCATCAATGGGGACCCAGCCAAAACTATATCACTGGATTTTAAATGGAGTTTTTGCTTGGAGGAAGAGAGCTACACTTATTTTTCTTCATGGCAACAGAGCTTGTCCATGGTAGCTAGAAGGAGAGCAATCATTTAGAGCTGTTTTCATTTGGCCTCAATGAGTCTGAATATCTGTTCTGATTTTTGTCAAGTTAATGCAGTTGTTGATCCCTTTAGGGAAGTTAACTGTGTGGATATTCTGGATTTGAGGTGTGTGGAAATTTAAGATGGAATAAGAGAAGTATGTCTTAAGGGGAAATACTTTAGAAACATTTTTTAATACAAGATAATAAAAATACTTAAAGAATACACATGCTTGATAGGTATCAATAGATGTCTTTTTGAAGCCTGAATTAATATACAATAATTACAATGGCAACAACTAGTGTCTGTAGAATCTCTCATTCATGACTTCATTTTAATCTCCCAGCAGAAAAATGACTTCTTTAACTGAACGCTCTCAGGCACTCAGGATAGCACTCATATAAATATTATTACTTTCAGGTATATTTTTCCATGATTTTCTCTCTCCCAGACGTTTTGCAAACTATTTCAAAATGTATTATATTCAGTTGTGCATGTGTGTTTAATAACTGCTTTCACAAGTATGCAGTGTATATTGTAGATACTTAAGAAAAATTTGTGGAACCAATTTATAAATGAGAACAAAGTGTTATTTACACAGGGCAGGAATAAATTTGCCATAAACAGTTATGATGCTCTTATAAAGGGAAGAAAGCTGATGTTTCCTCTAAACTTGTTACCTGTTTCAAAAGGAAGTTCTACAGTGCTGTGGTGTTTCAGAGATATTCTTGCATGATTCTTGCATGCACCTAGGAGTTAATTGCTTCAGTTGCTTTTGCTGAACCATAAATGATTTACTATAAATTATATATATATATGACATATATATGCATTGTGTATATATGCATATATTCACATATAAATATGTATATTCATATATATGAATGTATATATCTATATAGAGAGATGTATAAGTATATATATATACTTGTATATTCACAATTTCTCTCAATCTCTGAACATCTTTCACAAAGGGTTTTGTGAGTAGTAGTTCCCATTCTATTCACAAAACCAGGAAAGGCTGATTGAAGTTTGCATTCCTTTAGGATCCCATGGATGGAGGAGCCTGGTGGACTGCAGTCCATGGGATCACTAAGAGTTGGACACGACTGAGTGACTTCACTTTTATGCATTGGAGAAGGAAATGGCAACCCACTCCAGTGTTCTTGCCGAGAGAATCCCAGGGACGGGGGAGCTTGGTGGGCTGCCATCTATGGGGTTGCACAGAGTCGGACACGACTGAAGTGACTTAGCAGCAGCAGCAGCAGCAGCAGCAGGATGGGTCTAACAATATCCAACTATACTACAGACAACTTCTCTGTTGTGAGTTTCTTACTTTATGTCTATTCCCAATTTATGTTCCCTCTGCCTGAAAGGATCTCTTTACTGATACATGGCTTGACTAAGCCATCTACTTGTAAGATGTTACATCAAAAAGCTGAATATTCCAGTATTCTTACCTAATTTTCTCAAATGGTAACAAGAAGTTGGAAGATTCCCTATTGACTCTATATGTACTTAAGATATAGTTTCTTGTCTGAGAATTATTATACTTACTTTTATATTTTAGACTATGAACTTATTGAGATTAGATGAACTGTTTAGTTTGCTTTTATATTTAGTGAAGGACTACTATATCCATATAGCTCAGGTGGTAAAGAATCTGCCTGCAGTGCAAGAGACCTGGATTTGATCCCTGGGTCAGGAAGATCCCCTGGAGAAGGAAATGGCAACCCACTCTAGTATTCTTGCCTGGAGAATTCCGTGGACAGAGGAGCCTGGCGGGCTACAGTCCATGCAAATTGTCAGACATGACTAAGCAAGTAACACACATTAAATATCTTATAGATTATCAAAAAGGAAAAAAAAACATACATTTTAAAATAAGGTAGAATTGACTCACTAAACACCAGTGGAGATATTGTTGAGATATACAAATAGATATTTGAGGATAATTAACTATAGTTTTATAAGGTTTCCCATAAAGAAATATTTAATAACGTATCACTTCTGAAGTTCTAGAGTTAGAGCAAGAATTCTCATTTGGAAAAGAAAAAGCTGATATAAGTAAATCAAATATTACAGATAGTGAACAAAAGCAACTCTGCTTACATTGTGGTAAGCATTCTTAAAGTGTCAAAAACTCTGAACTAATCATAAGATGTCTAGATCCTGTAATAATGGATAACTGGAAAAAAAGCATTAATTATAAAGGAAGTTAAAAATAAATAAAAACAAAGTCTACAAACTGATTGAGGCATTCAGTTGTATTCTCAAGGACTACTGAGGGGACATGGCTTATCATACAATTTTTTCTCACATTTTAACATAAACATGATCTTAAGTGGATGTGTACCTGCCTTTACCCGTGATCCCATTCCACATGGAGTCCATCAAAATAATTCTTCACAATATTTGCTGGCAGATATAAATACTAGAAGATAACATGTTTAAAAAATGACAGTGACTGAAATTATTATGCTTGATATAGATGGTGGGAATATGGCATTTATAAAAGAAAAAAAATTAATAGAAGTTGGAAGTCTGATACTGTTTGAAAATGTGTGTCTAATCTTAAGAGGATTCAAAGTCCCAGATGAACCTTTGATGTGACCCTGATGTTACTTGCAGTGATCTAAGAACACTGTGTCTTCTCTCTGTAAAAGCTGTTTCAGCTGGTCTGTAAGAAAAAGACTGGTGTTAAGTGATAGGTAGTCACTGGGGATGTCTCTTGATGTCATTACAGGCAAAATTTCAGGAGAAAACTATTAAGAAATTCTATTATTGTTTCCAGTTTCACTTTTTCTTCTCTCAAGATATGAAAGTATTTGCATTTTTAAATATTTCAGTCATTCCTCATATAGTTCATTTGTAACATTTATTCAGCAAATTCAGTGTGGACAGTTTAGAAAATCAGCTGTGTATTGGAAAATTAAATACATTTAAATATGGAATTAGTTATCCAAGCTTGACAAATTCCCCTTACTACTTACAGATATATGGAATCTTACATTCTATAAAAGCAAAGCAAAGAAACCACAGCACTTTCAGACTTATTTCTCCAAAGACTCTTGCCTTCTTATCTTTCTAAATATCTTGCATAACCTCAGTGATTGTCATAATGTCATGTGTGTTTATAAACTAAATAAAAGAATTCTAAACGATGAACCCGAATCTTCTGGTGTAGTGGCCTGGGAGAAAGCAACATTTAATTGCCCTCATGCCATTGCAATCCCAAGAGTCAGTAAATGACAACACCCAGGTGACTTCAAATATCCTATGAAGACTTACTGCTGTTAGTATTTATTATCCATGGGATGTTAGTGAAATAGGATAAATGCATTTACCAACTTGGTTGGGAATCCACAGCTCTTAGAGGATAAGGGCTTTTTATGGGAGAAGGCAATGGCACCCCCACTCCTGTACTCTTGCCTGGAAAATCCTATGGATGGAGGAGCCCGGGAGGCTGCAGGCCATGGGGTCGCTAAGAGTAGGACAGGACTGAGCGACTTCACTTTCACTTTTCACTTTCATGCATTGGAGAAGGAAATGGCAACCCATTCCACTATTCTTGCCTGGAGAATCCCAGGAAGGGGGAGCCTGGTGGGCTGCCATCTATGGGGTCGCACAGAGTCAAACTGAAGTGACTTAGCAGCATTCAGAGTTTTACAGTAGGAAACGTAGAGGCCTTTCAGAACCGAAGTGGAATAAAAATGAATTCTATGGGGCATGCTTAACAAATTCAGCTCTAAACAAGATTTAATTAGTCAATTATCTAATAAACGTTGGAATTCATAAACAGTGCACATGTGAGTATGTTGAATAAAAGTTGCAAGTTGCCTATATTCATAATGGATGATTGAAATATCATTAAAGATATGTAAATGCAAAATCACTTCATTAGAATTTTGAGGAGGAAAAAGGTAATTAAAATAAGAATTGTGAAGTGATATTAGGTATCTTCCCATTTGAAATGTGCTAATGATATTTTTATTAGAAGGTGATTGCAGTTCAAGTCCATTTAGCAGTTATGTTGCAATCCAAATAACTCTACCCTCTCTCCCCTCTATGAAATTGGAGATACTGTGTAAGCCTAGTATCAGGGAATTTGGAAAAGTCTTTGTCTCATTTACCAGATTTTTGAAAGACAAGTTTGGCAGGGAGTCCAATCTTCACTCTAAATGAAACTTGTGCCACTTAAGTTTTCTGAAGCTTTTTATTTCACTAACATAGTATGTATCTCTGAATGCACTGGAGAATTGGCTTGATTGTTGTAAGAAGCTCAGCTCCTATACTTTTCATAAGGCATACTTAAATTTCATTTTATTGTTTTTAAAACAAAGACTGGAACATACAGAGAACATGCAAGGGAAATATACCTATTCTTTCTCTCTCTATATAATATGTTATATATAATGTATATACACATTTAGATAGATGATATACAGAACTACATAAAAATTAAATAAGGAGACCATTCAGCTGAGTTGGCTTTAATACTTTGGTGGTCTACATAAGCAAATCAAAACCCAAGCCAATGTCAAGGCACTTGAATCAGAAAAAGAAACTTAAGAACGACCAATCACAAACAGCCAGCTAGGCTTTTCCAAATAAGGCAACCATGTAAGCTATAGCCAATCAAATCACTTTAAAATTCTCCTTATTGAATAGAAATCCATCTCCATGTGACTTATAGTTCCTTTTTTCTTCCACATAATAACCCCTCAAAATTTAAGTTATTTTTCCTTCACTTCCTGCATATGGCACCCTGGTGAATTCAGTCATGGTCCTTACTCTTTGTAGGTTAGTATGAACACATTGGTTGTTTTCTGAGTTTTGAGCCCAAGCCTCAGAAAGTATCTCTGACTTGGTGGAATTACCATTATTCCATAGAGTGATTCTGTCCTTATAACCAGGCTCTAAACTTTATACCTTAACTTAGAATCACTCAAAATCTGAGGGACTAACTTAAACTAACCAAAGTCATGAGATAACAGGCAAGATATCTCCTCTTTGTACTGGTCCTATCAAGGGTTTTGCAACACCAGCTCTGCTGGGTTATTTTAAAAGCATCTGGCTTCTCTACACTCTGGCATCTTTGTTTTCTTTGATTCATGGAACCAAATTTTTAACATTTTGCTTGACATGTAAGTCTTCAATAAATGTTTATTCAGAAAGGAATATATTGTCCTACAGTATAAATAGACAAGATGGGTAGATCACATGTCTAAATCAGCCCTTAGGAGAGATGATTATTTATTAGTGTGATAGCCATCCTAGAAAATAGCTCCCAAGTCCCTTGCTTCCTGTTACTTATGGTCTTGTGTAGGCCCCTCACACATTGTACCTGAGTTGACCCATAGGAGTAATAGAATGTGACAGAAATGACAATGTATCTTCTGAAATTTGGCCTTAAAAGGCACTGCATATTTATTTTGGGGCCCTTGCTATGTCTAGGGAGAAACTAACTTATGGCCTGAGGATCCTCAAGTAGCCCTGTGGACAAGCCCTTGTGGAGAGGAACTAAAAGCCACCAACACCTGTACCAATTTGCCATCCTTCTGTGAACCACCTGTGGGCGCCTAGCACCAGCTGAGCTTTCAGATGATTTCGGCTTGAGCAGACATTTCACTATCTAATTAGAGATCCTGAGTCAGAACCACCCAACTAGGTTGATTTTGAACATCTAGCCCATAGAAACTATGAGAGGTAAGAAAGTATTATGTTAAGTCTCAGTTTTTAGGTCATTTTTATGCATCATTGGTAATGAATAAAAGAATTAATGCCCTTATTTGAAAAGTTTTCATGAATTTCATTTAAAGAAATAGCCTTCTATAGCTCCTAGGTCAGGATATTAATCTCTAAAAGTGATGAGGCAAATATCATTCAATTATTACTTCTCTCCTAATTCTAAAACAAAATTATTAATTTGATTAAATTCAACTTTCATTTTAAATGGTTATTGCAAATTACATGACTGCTGCTGCTGCTAAGTCACTTCAGTCGTGTCCGACTCTGTGCGACCCCCATAGACAGCAGCCCACCAGGCTCCCCCCGTCCCTGGGATGCTCCAGGCAAGAACACTGGAGTGGGTTGCCATTTCCGAAAGTGAAGTCACTGAGTCGTGTCCAACTCTCAGCGACCCCATGGACTGCAGCCTACCAGGCTCTTCCATCCTTGGGATTTTCCAGGCAAGAGTACTGGAGTGGGGTGCCATTGCCTATCCATATACATATATATGATGATTGACTTTTATATCTACATATGTAATTTACATGTCATTATATAAATATATAATTTATATGGCATTAACTGTGTGTGTGTGTGTGTGTGTGTGTGTGTGGTGTGTGTATAATTTATATGGAATCGGCTATGTTCTGGCAGTTATAGGATTTTTTTTTATAGGTATTAACTATTTAATCCTACTAAAACTGGTACACTTATTGGCCCCTTTTTATAGATGAGGAAACATTTAAATAAGGGTAGTCTTCAGTTCAGTTCAGTCACTCAGTTGTGTCTTACTCTTAAAGGCCTCATGGATTGCAGCATGCCAGGCTTCCCTGTCCATCAGCAACTCCCGGAGCTTATTCAAACTCATGTTCTTTGAGTCAGTGATGCCATCCAACCATTTCATCTTCTGTTGTCCCCTTCTCCTCCCACCTCAGTCTTTCTCAGCATCAGGGTCTTTTTAAATGAGTCAGTTCTTTGCATCAGGTGGCCAAAGTATTGGAGTTTCAGCTTCAACATCAGCCCTTCCAATGAATGTTCAGGACTGATTTCCTTTAGGATGGACTGGTTACATCTCCTTGAAATCCAAGGGACTCTCTGAAGAGTCTTCTCCTACACCACAGTTCAAAGCATCAATTCTTTGGTGCTTGGCTTTTTTATGGCCCAACTCTCACATCCATACGTGACTACTGGAAAAACTATAGCCTTGACTCAACAGGCTCCAAAGTCTGCGCTTTACCATTATGCTCTGCAGGCTTGCTGCCCATCTGCCTATGTAGTTATCAAAGTTTCATTCTGCCCCCACACCCCTGAGAGAGTCTATCCAGTAACCACTTTAGTATTGGCTCATTCCTGGCATAATTCTCAATGAAGTCATATATCCTTTAGATTATGAAGCAAATTTTGGAGCTAAAGGAAAAGATATAGAAGGACTGAAATAGGCAAAGTAAATAAACAAGGATGCTCTACAAACCGATATCATTACTTAGATTATCTCATTCACACTTCTTTTTATACTGCATTCCCTTCTTTGCCATCAAGTGAAATTTCTTAAGTATTTTGTCTAAGGACAGAAAATTTATTGGAGAGTCCATGAAAAAACCTCATCTTCCTTATTGATAGACTTGGATTATCAATTGCTTTTTAAGCTGGGGAAAAAGAAATGTTTTGATGTCATAAGATGACATATTTGCTGCATATGTCCAGTGATCTCTTGGGTACTGAGTCAACTAGAAGCTGCAGTATATTTTATAGTTGTGTTCTATATAATGATCAAATAAAGAGATAAATTTTAAAAAGTTAAGGTTACCAAAGAAGAAAGAGCATAAGGATAAATTAAAAAATAAAAATAACAAGAATAACAGTGACTCCATTTTTCCTTTGTATGAATTTTCTAGTTGTTGCATTTACATTTACAGTGGCATTAATCAACTTATAATAAATTATCTGGAATATATTTGGATTGATTTGGTCTGAGACTATGCAACCATGTCTCTTTGAACCTTTGTATAACTTTTCCAACAGAAATCTACTGAACATTCTTTAAAAACAAAAATACAGATTGATTCAATTTTTGCAAGTGACATATTTTCCCTTTCCAATTTAAAATCATCAATCTGACTGAGCTTTTGTCTTCTCAAGCATTATTTTATTCCTGCGGTTCTCTTCACGCTGTTACAGCCTGTCTCTTCCTCACTCCTGTTAGATGTATCTTGTCTCTTTTAGCAGTCCTGTTTGAAAGAATGTTTTTCACTTCATAGCTTTTCATTTGGGGCTGGAGACTATATGCGTCCATCAGTGTCCAGATACTCGAAGCACAGTCAAGTTCAAGGGTAGCAGTGTGTGTCTTCTGTCAATCCCCCAGTCCCGGCTCTGAGAATCCAGAGTTAGAGAATCATTGTGTACTTGTACTTTGTAAAATAGACCAGCAATTTTAAGATTGCCATAATAGGCCTTTGAGGTTTTCTTGGAAAAGCTCAGTGTATCCAGGTATAGTTTTATTGAGTCTCAAGTCAAGTCACTCAGTCGTGTCCAACTCTTTGCAACTCCATGGACTGTAGCCTACCAGGTTCCTCCATCCATGGGATTTTCCAGGCAAGAATATTGGAGTGGATTGCCATTTCCTTCTCCAGGAGATCTTCCCAACCCAGGGATTGAACCTGGGTCTCCCACACTGTAGGCAGATGCTTTTACCATCTGAGCCACCTGGGAATCTAGCAGATGAAATTTGGAAATCCTCCCTAAAATGTTTTTTAGCAGTAGCGAATACAAATGGCACAGGTCAGATAGTTAAAGGAGGTAGACTGGATTTTACTTTTATCTCTGCATTGTTCTTGATCTCTGTTGAGACTTATGATACCAGTTTGCTTGTTTGCTTTCTGAGGTTTGTGAGAATCAAATGAGGAAGATCACTTGCAAAGACACTTTAAACATTAAGCAATCTTTCTAACCCCAAGGATAGTAGCCTGCCAGGTTCCTCTGTCCATGGGATTTCCCAGGCAAAAATATTGGAAAAAGGGAAAGTGAAGTCGCTCAGTCATGTCGACTCTTTGTGACCCCATGGATTGTAGCCTACCAGACTCCTCTGTCCATGGGATTTCCCAGGCAAGAATACTGGAGTGGGTTGTCATTTCCTACTTCAGGGGATCTTTGCAACCCAGGGATCAAACCCATGTCCCTTGTATCTCCTGCACTGGCAGGCAGGTCCTTTACCACTGTACCACCTGGGATGCCCCAAGCAGTCTTATATACATGTGCACTATTTTCAATACTGGAGCAGTGTATACTTGAATATCTATCTATGCCCCCTCCATAACGGCAGGGACTATATTTTATTTGTCCTTCAAGGAAATGGAACTCCACTCCAGTATTCTTGCCTGAAAAATCTCATGGACAGAAGAGTCTGGTAGGCTACAGTCCATGGGGTCGCAAAGAGTCAGACACGACTAAGCGACTTCACTTACTTACTTATATCCTCCACAGCATCAATATGACTGTATGGTACCAAGATTATTATCATTCAGTAAATATGGAATAGGTAGATTGTGATAGATTTTTCTTTTATTTTTCCATGACCCATCATGTAGAAAAATGGATGATAGACAAATAGTTATATGTTATATTTGGACATGTCTTAGAGAAAAAAGAGGAAGTCGTAAAGAAAGAATATGTTCAGTGGTTGCTGGTAAATATTTAACAACCAGATTTCCAGAGATGAAAGGTACACATGAAAGTCTTATTTTAGAATTTGCTGATTTATTTCCATGGTATGAACACTTTCACAATTATTGATTTCTAGTTGTATTGTGGCATCACTGAAGTTGGAGCTAAAAAGAGATTTGCAGTAGCGCACCATTATATAGCATATCCATGGATACAATTGTGCTGTTAGTCTCTCAGTCATGTCTGACTCTTTGTGATCCCAGGGACTGCAGCTTGCCAGGCTCCTCTGTCCATGGGATTTCCCAGGCAAGGATATTGGAGTGGGTTGCCATTCCCTTCTCCAATGGATACAATAGATGTAAATAATTTCAAGAGCATAGCTGAGAGTAAAATGAATTAAAGTATTTAAGAAGACATGACTTTTGAGTACTTATTACTT
This sequence comes from Nanger dama, assembly GCA_917880005.1. NCBI lineage: Eukaryota > Metazoa > Chordata > Mammalia > Artiodactyla > Bovidae > Nanger > Nanger dama. The sequence continues at coordinate 9,053,556 of CAKJTW010000058.1, read as the reverse complement.
TTGTTTGTAATGTAACTTATTTAACTGTAAGAGTATAAAATTTAATTTTAGTGATTTCTGTGCTTATCAATAATATCAAAAATACCTGAAAATGTTAAAACTGGTTCTTATTAGCCGATAGCTCAGTCATGTCTGACTCTTTGCCACCCCATGGACTGTAGACCACCAGGCTCCCCTGCCCATGGAATTCTCCAGGCAAGAATACTAGAGTAGGTTGTCATTCCCTTCTCCAGAGTATCTTCCTGACCCAGGGATCTAACCCAGACCTCCTGCACTGCAGGCAGAATCTTTACCGTGTAAGCCACCAGGAAGCCCTGAAGAGGACACGCAAGCTCGCTTGCTTTCCACACAAAGCAAAGGAGGCAGTTTCAAGTGGACCAGGACTCTGGCTGGTTTCCTATGACCACCCCAGGGCGTATTTCAACTTGAACCAAGTGTCTACACCAAACATTTTTGCTCTGTGGAACAGATTCCCACCAGGGCAAGGTCCACTGAGGCCAAGGATAGTGTGCAGTTTTGAGGGACAAAACTGGGTAAAACACAACATGGCATCCAAATGAGGAGAGGACCACGCTTGCTGGCACTCATGGAGGTGGCATACTGGGAGTGGTCTGAAACTTTGGTGTGTGCCAGGAGTAGCCCAGCATGGGCCCTGGCCTGTACCAGGCACCGGTTCTGGCCCCTCACACTTGAGAACTGCTGCCCTCTAGGGTAAAGGTGCCAGTGCATAAGGGAGCAGAGCAGAGGAAATGGAGCCAGCTTGGACCCAAACTTCAGGGCTTTTGCTCCAGTAACTTGGGACCCATCTCTGCCTCCCTGTAGGTGGGTACTGGCCACTGAGCAGCTGAGAATCCCTGGCTCACACATCCATCAGGTTTAGCCCCTCCTTCTCCAGCCACAATGGTTACCAAGGGTTTAGCTTCTAGCACCCCCTGCAGGCAGATGTGACTTGTGTTCTTGTCAGATCCAGCTCTCCCACAACAGCCACTGGAAACAGAAGGACTGTGTAAGAATGCTCCCACACAAGGACATACCTGGATAGGAAACTATTTTACATAATTTCATAAAGACAGAGAATGTTAAGCAAGATGAGAAGACAGAGAAATTGTTTTAAATATAAGAACAAGAGAGAAACCCTGAAAAACTAAAGAAACAGATAAATAATTAACCTAATAAAAAGTTCAAAGCATCGGTAATAACAATACTAACTGAATTTTGGGGGAAAATGTTACATGAACACAGTGAGCATTTTGATAAGGCACTAGAAAATATTTTTAAAGATCAGAAATTAAATATATAATAATTGAAGTGAGAAAGACAATAGAAGGTGCACAACAGCAAATGGTGATGCAGAACACAGAAGTGATCTAAAAGATACAATAATGGAAATCACCCAATCAGAACACCAAAAATAAAAATAAGTCTACAAAATGAGAACAGTTTAAGAAACCACTGAGACAGCATCAAGCGCATCAATGTTTGCATTATAGAGGCTTCAGAAGAAGAGAGTGAAAAAGATCAAAATGTATTTCATAAAATTGAGGCTGAAAACTTTCCAAATCGGAAGAAGGAAATAGATATCTGGGTACAGGAAGCACAAAGCTCCTTTTATGGAAACCCCAAATCAAAAAATATTAGAAGTGAAAAAGAAGAAGCTACAACCAACACCAGAGAGATACAAAGAATTGGAAAAGACTACTATAAGCAACTATATGCCAATAAAATGGACAACTTAGAAGAAATAGACAAGTTCTTAGAAAGGTTCAATCCTTCAAGACTGAACCAGGAAGAAAAAAAAAAAAGAACAGATCAAATACAAGTACTGAAATTGAATCTGTGATTAGAAAGCTCCCAACAAACAAAAGTCCAGGATCAAATATGGCTAAAATATCCATACCACCCACAGGAACCTGCAGATATAATATAATCCCTATCAAAACACCCATAACATTTTTCATGCAGTAGAACTGATTATTCTAAAATTTATATGGAACCACAAAAGGCCGCAAATAGACAAAGCAATCTTGTGAATAAAGAATAAAGTGGGAGGTATCATACTCCATGAATTCAAATTGTATTGCAAAACTATAATCATCAAAGTACTATGATAATAAAAATAGTCAATTCAAAACCACAGTGAGGTATTACCTTCCACCTATCAGAAAAACTAGAAGCAAAATGTCTACAAATTATAAATGCTGGCAAGGATATGGAGAAACAGGAATCCTAGTACACTCTTAGTAGCAATGTGAATTGATGCAGCTACTCTGGAAAACACTATGGAGTTTCCTTAAGAAGCTAAAAGTAGAGCACCATGTGACCTTGCAATCCCACTCCTAAGCATATACCCAGGGAAAAACATGGTCCATGTGGAATATAAAGATTAATGATGAATGAACATGGCAAAAAAACAGACTCACAGATATAGAGAATGAACTAGTGGTTACCAGTGGGGAGGGGAAGAGAGAGTGGCCAGATAGGCATAGGAGGGTACAAGGTACAACCACTGTGTATGAAATAGACGAGCTACAAGGATATATTTACAATTCAGCGGATTTAGCAGGTTCAGCCGTATAATAAATTTAAGTGGAGTAAAATCTATAAAAATATTTAATCACTGTGCTGCACACCTGAAACTAATATTGCTGTTCAGTCACTAAGTCATGTCCTACTCTTTGTGACCTGAGGAGGAAAAGGGGATGGCAGAGGATGAGATGGCTGGATGGCATCACGGACTCGATGGACGTGAGTCTGAGTGAACTCCGGGAGGTGGTGATGGACAGGGAGGCCTGGCGTGCTGCAATTCATGGGGTTGCAAAGAGTTGGACATGACTGAGCGACTGAACTGAACTGATTTTCCTATAAGGAATAGGTTGTTACTATCTTGAGCAGTGTTATAAAGATTATAAGTGATGTGTGCAAAATGAGCTATACAAAGCTCAGTCACTTCAGTTCAGTCACTCAGTCGTGTCTGACTCTTCTGTCCTCACCAACTCCTGGAGTTTACTCAAACTCATGTCTACTGAGTTAGTGGTGCCATCCAACCATCTCTTCCTCTGCTGTCCCCTTCTCCTCCTGCCTTCAATCTTTCCCAGCATCAGGGTCTTTTTCAAGGAGTCATTTCTTCGTATCAGGTGGCCAAAGTATTAGAGTTTCAGCTTCAACATCAGTCCTTCCAATGAATATTCAGGACTAATTTCCTTTAGAATGGACTGGTTGAATCTGTTTGCTATAAAAGGGTCTCTCAGAGTCTTCTCCAGCACCACAGTTCAAAAGCATCAATTCTTCAGCGCTCACATTTCTTTACAGTCCAAATTTCACATACATAAATAACTACTGGATAAACCATAGCTTTGATTAGAAGGACCTTTGTTGGCAGAGTAATGTCTCTGCTTTTTAATATACTGTCTAGGTTGGTCATAGCTTTTCTTCCAAGGAGTAAGCATCTTTTAATTTCATGGCTACAGTCCCCATCTGCAGTGATTTTGGAGCCCCCAAAATAAAGAGTGTCACTGTTCCCACTGTTTCCTCATCTATTTCCCATGAAGTGCTGGAACTAGATGCCATGATCTTAGTTTTCTGAATGTTGAATTTTAAACCAAGTTTTTCACTCTCCTCTTTCACTTTCATCAAGAGACTCTTTAGTTCTTCACTTTCTGCCATAAGGGTGGTGTCACTGGCATATCTGAGGTTATCGATATTTCTCCCGGCAATCTTGATTCCAGCTGTGCTTCATCCAGTCCAGCATTTCTCATGATGTACTCTGCATATAAATTAAATAAGGAGGATACACTGGAATGAAAACTAACCTTTTCCTGTTGGTTCTATGTATACAAAGCTGGTTCTATGTAAATGGTATTTATTTTATAAAGTGCAGGAATAATTTCTGTTAATAGTAAAATGAGCTGAATTGAATTTTAGCTGAGGAAATACACTCTCTCTCAGCTTGTAAAATGAACTCTTTAATGAACTTATGTACCCAGGACCTGGATTTCATTCCTCAGGCCATCTCTAAAACTGCTTTGATGAGTCAACAGCAATCCATTCAAAATTACAGCATCAACCAAACCACCAAGAAAATCCATTAATGAATCTGCCTTCTCTTGAGGGGTCAGTAGGGCAATGATGCAATACAGTTGGAAAAGCAGAGAACAGTCTTTACAGTAAATAAATAAATAAATGAAATGAAAAGTAATTGATTTGTCTATAATTTATACAGCATATATAATATAAAAGTTCATTTAAATATATACATGTAAAAATTTTTTTGAAACTGCCTGCATATTTACAGTGACTTTCTCTAATACTTGTGAAGCAGGATTTCAACATGAGATGTATTTGGGGTGAATTATTGTATGCAAAGAGATACTTAATAGTTAACTCCATGCAAGTATTTGCAATGAAATTATTTTATGATGTCTGAATTTTAATGCAGCTAATTTCTTCAGTTATAAGTTCTTTGGCCATGATAGGAATTTGCCTCTTTATCCCTGTGACAGCAGATGTTCTGTTCTAGATCTTGGTAATTTCTTACTGTGAGTGCTATGATAATAGTCTAACCCTCTGTGCCTTGAATTTATCTGGTGTCCACTAGATTTTCTGGGCTTCCCAGGTGGCACTTGTGGTAAAGAACATGCCTACCAATGAAGGAGATACAAAAGCTGTGAGTTCTATCCCCGGATCTGGAAGATTCCCTGGAGAAGAGCATGGCAAATTCCTGCCTGGAGAATCCGATGGACGGAGGAGCCTGGCGGGCTACAGTCCATAGGGTCACAAAGAGCTGAACACCACGACTGAAGTGGCTCAGCTTGCGTGCCCTAGATTCTCTATCCTGGGGGATAAAGAACTTCCTCTGCCACCAGAGCAAATCTAATCCCCCTGGTTTCCTTTGGTCAGGAAAGAATTCTAACTCTGATCACTGGAATTTCAACACGTATAAGCAGGGCATGCCTTCTCCAGAGCACCGTTACTCTAACACTCCCTGTTTCTTTACGCATCAGTGGTAGCTTCTTACTCTATAAAGATTTTCTTTTACTGTCTCTAGCCTTCATTGTCACTAAAGTATTCCCTCTCTTCTCAAATTTGATCAAACTAATATGTTTCTCAAGAATCCTAATTGGTTCCTATTAGCTTCCTATACATTTCGAAATGTCATTCAGGGTCCTTTATCTACCTTTAACTTTATTTCCCCAGGAAGGAAGAAGGAACTAGCATTTACTAAAGACAGAGTGTTTTATAGACATTGAGCTAAATAAAAAGCATTTTTGGGGGTCTTCATAATAATCATTTACTAAAAAATAGTAGTTCAATGAGTTTAAGTGACTTTGTCCAAGGATATAAGCTAGTAAGTGAGAAAGCTAGAATTTATATCAGTGCCTTTCACATTTCAAATCTTTTGCTTTTTCCACTATCCCAGTAGAAGAACAATTAGAGTAGGAATCCTTAAAACACCAGGAATGTGTGAGTGTAGAAATGGGTGAGTCTAAGTGGTAAATTGAATTCATCTTGTTGCTCAGGTATTATGTGGACTTTAACAAGTTAATGACGTAAGACAATGGACAGTTAAAACATATCCCAAAGCACTATTATCAGTGTATATTTTAAATGATAGAAAACTTCATAGTTTGGGGACCAGTAATTTAGGGAGGAAAAAAAAAAAACACAACAGTAAATATACCAGATAACAGGGAAGCACATCCTATAAACTTGATAAAGAACCAATGAGAGAGAATACAGAGGAAGGCACTTTCAGCCAGCACAAATGGCTCTCTCATGGCAGTCTGAGTCTGTAAAGGGATTGAGTAAAGTTGTTGACAACATAAAATGCAGTTCAACAAATTCCCGTTGGCTCAGGAAACACAAACAGAGGCACTGTATCAACCTAGAGGGGTTGGATGGGGATGGAGATGGGAGGGAGATTCAAGGGGAGGGGATATATGTATATCTGTGGCTGATTCATGTTGAGGTTTGACAGAAAACAGCAAAATTCTATAAAGCAATTATCCTTCAATAAAAAATAAATTAATTAAAAAAATGTAGTTCAAGATTACAGGCTCCATTAACTTGATATGCATTTTAAGTACAAGTCACCAAAAATGAATTTGAGAACAGAAAACTATAAAATGATAACATGCCTGTTCTCATGGTTACCTAGAAAACACCTTTTTTCTCTAAGACTTTTGTTTTCTCAGATCATTTTTATGCCATTTGAAAATAAAGTTTTTCATTACTTTTTTTTTGGTGGGGGGACTTCCCATGTAGTCTAGTGGTTAAAACTCTGCTTCCAATGCAGGGGACACAGGTTCAACTCCTGGTTTGGGAACTAAGATCCCACAGGCCATGTGGTATGGTCAAAATAAATAAATGATAATAAACAAAAGTCCCTTGAATATGTTTTGAATTATCTGGTAGCTCAGATGGTAAAGCGTCTGCCTACAATGCAGGAGACCTGGGTTCAATCCCTGGGTCGGGAAAATCCCCTAGAGAAGGAAATGGCAACCCACTCCAGTACTCTTGCCTGGAAAATCCCATGGGTGGGGGAGCCTGGTAGGCTACAGTCCATGGGGTCACAAAGAGTTGGACATGACTGAACGACTTCACTTACTTTCATTACATTTTTGAGTCATAGAGTGAGTACTGCTACCATGTAAACTGTAGATATAAAGCAGGGAAATTTATGGTTATCCTTCCTTTCTTTTAACAACCATGTAATGGTGCACCAACAGTTTTATGCTGGGCTAACTTTGTGAGACCTGTAAAGATAAATAATGATGCAGCCATTGATCACACAAGCTAACAATCCAGCAGAGAAGACTCCAAGTACAACTGCATACAATATCTCCAATTGTTATGAAGTGCATTTCATGAGTGAGGTTGAGCAATGCTGAGTCTAGGAAAGGGAATGATTCATTCGACTTTGGAGTATCAGGGAAGACTTCTTGAGGTCAGTACATGAAGCAGTGTTTGTAGACCAGCATAGCAGAAGATGAAAATTTGCTGTCTTCTCTTGTTTTATATTTGATGTTTAAATCTCCATACCCCGTTTGACCTTTCTCAGTTGCAAACATATATATATCTATACATATTCAAACATTTTGTCTTGGGACTTCCCTGGTGGTCCAGTGGTTAAGACTTCACCCTCCAACACAGGGTGGGATCGATCCCAAGTTAGGGAGCTAAGATCTCATGCACCTCACACCTCATGACCAAAAACCAAAGCATAAACTTTGGAAAATTCTGAAAGAGATGGGAATACCAGACCGCCTGACCTGCCTCTTGAGAAATCTGTATGCAGGTCAGGAAGCAACAGTTAGAACTGGACATGGAACAAAAGACTGGTTCCAAATAGGAAAAGGAGTACGTCAAGGCTGTATATTGTCTCCCTGCTTATTTAACTTATATGCAGAGTACATCTTGAGAAACACTGGGCTGGAAGAAACACAAGCTGGAATCAAGATTGCCAGGAGAAATATCAATCACCTCAGATATGCAGATGACACCACCATTATGGCAGAAAGTGAAGAGGAGCTAAAGGGCTCTTGATGAAGGTGAAAGAAGAGAGTGAAAAAGTTGGCTTAAAGCTCAACATTCAGAAAACGAAGATCATGGCATCAGGTCCCATCACTTCATGGGAAATAGATGGGGAAACAGTGGAAACATTGTCAGACTTTATTTTTGGGGGCTCCAAAATCACTGCAGATGGTGACTGCAGCCATGAAATTAAAATATGCTTACTCCTTGGAAGAAAAGTTATGACCAACCTAGATAGCATATTCAAAAGCAGAGACATTACTTTGCCGACTAAGGTCCGTCTAGTCAAGGCTATGGTTTTTCCTGTGGTCATGTATGGATGTGAGAGTTGGACTGTGAAGAAGGCTGAGTGCTGAAGAATTGATGCTTTTGAACTGTGGTGTTGGAGAAGACTCTTGAGAGTCCCTTGGACTGCAAGGAGATCCAACCAGTCCATTCTGAAAGAGATCAACCCTGGGATTTCTTTGGAAGCAATGATGCTAAAGCTGAAACTCCAGTACTTTGGCCACCTCATGCGAAGAGTTGACTCGTTGGAAAAGAGTCTGATGCTGGGAGGGATTGGGGGCAGGAGGAGAAGGGGACGACCGAGGATGAGATGGCTGGATGGCATCATGGACTTGATGGACGTGAGTCTGAGTGAACTCCGAGAGATGGTGATGAACAGGGAAGCCTGGCATGCTCCAATTCATGGGGTTGCAAAGAGTCAGAGAAGACTGAGCGACTGAACTGAACTGAACTGAAAGAATAGAAGGAGTATTGTAACACATTTAATGAAGACTTTAAAGATGGTCCACATTAAAAAAACAAACAGTATTTTAAAACACTGTTCTGATTTTAAAAAATAACTTTTGTCTTAAAGACAGTTGCATATCTGAACATAGAAGGTAAAAAATAAAGCACTTAGAAAAAAATCATAGGAGAAAATCTTTATGATTTTGGAATAGGAAAAACTTCCTTTAACAGTATACAAACAGGTTAAGAACATATTAATCTTTTGTTTTGTCTTCATCAACCAGTAAGATGGTAGAAGACAAATGAAAAGACTAGAAGAAAACATGAAGATATTGATGATACTGTGTTTGAAAAATGACTCATATCTGGAATATTTAAAAATCTCTTAGAATTGTGTAAGGAGTAAACATTAAAAATGGATGAAAGATTTGCCAGTCATCACAAGATGAGACATCATTGCTTGTTCCATAAACATGAAAAGTGACCTCATTTATTATTGGATAAATGCAAAATAGAATGACAGTATGTATGATTTTCCTAGAAAAGTGAAAATGACAAAAGAAAATTCCAAATGAATTCTAGAGGAACTAGAATTCTCATGTACTCTTAGTGGAAGTATAGACTGGTAAAACTGCCTAGAAAGTGTTTGACAGTTTCCAACAAAGTTAAGTGAAAGCCTACCCTATGACTCAGCAATTCCAGCCCATGGTTAAACCTGTATCAGTTTCTTACTGCTGCTGTAACAAATCACCACAAACTTAGTGACTTAAAGCAATATAAATATGTTATCTCACAGTTCTTTAAAACAAAAGACTCATCAGATCTCTTTGGGCTAAAAGTGTCTTATGTTCCTTTCTGCACATTGTAGGTGACAGTCCCTTCTAAAGTCATTCCTATCTTCTAGAAGCTTCCTGCATTCTTCAGGCCCTACCTTCTTCCTTTATTGTTAATAATGGAGGAAGAGGCCAGGACTTGAGGAATGCAGGAAGCTTCTAAGCTGGACATAGTTTCAGAAGGGACTCTCACTCAGAGTGTGCAGCATCGACTGACAAAAGAAAACATACACACACGCATGAGAGCTGTCGGTTGTGAGGACTATTAACTCAGAGACAGCATTTCAGGTAGCTCTGAGAAACTTCTCCAAAATGATGGTTGTGGTCGGGTGAGTATATATGTGATGTTGGTGAAGAGAGGTACATGCAATCAGACACATTTTTGCAGAAGTTCATTGCCACTCTCATGAAGGTTACTGCTAGTCAGGAGGAGCAGATGTCACCAAGAAGGATTTTAGTGCTTTTTTAGATACGAGGTAATGCAAGCATTAGGCTCATAAAATCTTCTCCTAAAAACTATCTAAACACCTGTTCTGCCAGTTTTTCCTAGAACCCAGGGTATATTCCTGATCTCCAGTCTGAACTCCTTTCAGGTGTGTTGAAGGCCAGCAGCTGCAGAGGCTCAGAATTTGATCCTCATAGAGGTAGACGGCAAGTACCAGTTTGTAGGTGACAATGCCAGGAATGTGGGATTATCTTACCCTTCTTCCCTCATTATCTCTGTGTCTATCTCTCTGCCTATCCTTCTCTCTCTCTTTGTGTCTTTCTGTCATCTTTCTGTGTCTCTCTCTACCTGTATCTCTGTCTCTTTTCCTGTCTCCCCTTTTCTCTATCTCTATTTTTCTCTCTCCTTTCTCTCTCTCTCCCTTACCCATCATATCCAGGAGAGTTTCTCTGCTTTTAAAGCCTCAAGTGATCATTTGGGCTTATCTGAATAATCTAGGTCACTTCTTCCATCTCAAAGTTCTTAACTTAGACCTATTTGAGGAGATAGAAGATAGTTGTCAAGTTTAAAAATTGTCAAAACCCATCAGTATGTTAGAACTCATGATGGGACTGCTCTTGTGGAGGACATGGCTTCTGCTTAAAAGAGGAGAGGACATGGATACAGGAACTTTTCAGGATGACAGAACTGTTCTGTCTCCTGTCCTGGGCACTGGGTGAATTGTTTAGTCTGTGAAACTTATGTATGTTATGCTTAAACACTACATTTGAGCCATCTGTTGTATGAACATCAAGGGCAGTAGATATAACTGAGTGATATGGCAATATTGGAAATTATCTTTATCAGAATCTTATTTGATAAACATATTGGGTTTTTTTTTCTGTTCTCATATAGCCCATAAGTGTTATTAGCCCTATTTAACAAATGAATGGTCTAAGAACCAGGATTGTTAAGTACCGAAGCTAGTAAAGATCAGCACCTTAACTGGAATGTTCATACTTCAAAGCTCTTGAGTTTCTTTCCATGACACTGGGGTCAGGAGACTCTGTTAAATCTGTAGTATTTTTGGAAAGGAACCTGGAATATGGATATTCAAGAATAAGCACTACAGGATCTGGGTGTATTATATAAAAATAAAAATATTAAGAAAGTCTAAATCATAAAGCAGATGCAATTCAAGTACTATTAAAACTTTAAAGACAATACAGTGTGTTCAGTGGCGATATTTAAAGATTCAGAGTCTAGGGAAAGAACGCTTTGAGTTTATCTGCCTCTTTTAAGATCTTTGCCTCCATTCTCCAGACTTGACTTGTCCAACTTCAAGTCAAAGCACTCAGCACCATGCAGACCACAGGGTCCTAATCCAGGGAGTGATTACTATCTGTCAGGGATTCCACTACCAGGAATTGGAAGGTTTTATGGCTCACATATTTCTTGACCTGATGAGAACTGGATTGGGAACCTATGGTCTACATAGAACTATATGGGCCTTTTTTTTTTTTTTTGATAAGTAATGGAAATGCTTCTTTATTAATGACATTGAGTAAGATCTAGCAGTAGGTCTGGATGAATGCAATTTCAAAATTATGCTTAGCATAAGCAATATTTTGAGATAAGTGTAACAACTGTAATGTGACAAAAATGTGGTGTGGTTTATGGTTTGTTACCTTCACTTTCTTTTTTAGGTTCCTTTTTTAAAATATAAATTTATTTATTTTAATTGGAGATTAATTACTTTACAATATTGTATTGGTTTTGCCATACATCAACATGAATCTGCCACAGGTATACACATGTTCCCCATCCGAACCCCCCTCCCACCTCCCTCCCCACCCCATCCCTCTGGGTCATCCCAGTGCACCAGCCCCAAGCATCCTATATCATGCATCAAACCTGGACTGGCGATTCTTTTCATATATGATATTATATATGTTTCAATGCCACTCTCCCAAACCATCCCACCCTCTCCCTCTCCCACAGAGTCCAAAAGACTGTTCTATACATCTGTATCTCTTCTGCTGTCTTGCATACAGGGTTATCGTTACCATCTTTCTAAATTCAGTATACTGTATTGGTGTTTTTCTTTCTGGCTTATTTCACTCTGTATAACAAGCTCCAGTTTCCTCCCCTTCATTAGAACTGATTCAAATGTATTCTTTTTAATGGCTAATACTCCATTGTGTATATGTACCACAGCTTTCTTATCCATTCATCTGCTGATGGACATCTAGGTTGCTTCCATGTCTTGGGTATTGTAAACAGTGCTGTGATGAACACTGGGGTACAAGTGTCTCTTTCAATTCTGGTTTCCTTGGTGTGTATGCCCAGCAGTGGGATTGCTGGGTCATAAGGCAGTTCTATTTCCAGTTTTTTAAGGAATCTCCACACTGTTCTCCATAGTGGCTGTACTAGTTTGCATTCTATATGGGCCTTTTTAAAGGGCTGTTTACACCATGTTTTTCCCCCAGAGCTAGTGATGATGAAGCAAATGAGAGGGAGAACAAGAAAGCAAGGGAGAGAGGCAGTCAAAATGCCTGTAGAGCCAGTCCTGATGACATATCACCCTTCTGCTGTATTCTCTTGAGCCCGGAGACTAACTCCAGGACATTGTAGGAGGTGTGGAAACCAAGAGGAGAGGATCGCTGCGGACCCACTTGGAGACTTGCTAGTCATTATTATGGATGTGATGTTTGCAACGAGTTGTAGCCTATAGCAAATAGTCAAACAATGGAAAACGCTAGCGAGCACTATTGGGTAGTATTAAAGACAGCATTTGGATCTCCTAGGCAGATAAACAGCACCACATAAAATCATGTAACTGCATAGTTTGCTTCCAGAAGTTTGGCTTTTTCCTTGGAACTCATAGGATTTATGCAAAATATGTCATGCATATAAACTTATTAATATTTGATTTATTTGCAAGAACAATCCATTATTAACAGCAGATGAGACTACACTTACTTATAACACATTAATGGCTTTTTTCTGATGTACTACTATTCTGTGCCTAGAACTGTTTCCCTTGACTTTAAACTCTGAGGGTCAGCAATTCCCGTTCTTGCTTTTTGACCAGTTTAAAGGATTTTTTCAAGTGTATAGTGTTGCTGTGTTGCTTATTACACTTTAATTATCATAGGGGAATTCTAAGGTTTTTACCATTTTTTTCCAATAGCTTATAATTTTTCTAGGGATTCACAAGAAGAAATGTATTGATTTACTGAGATATGCTCAAAAGAGAAATTCTGCATGGAAATACTGCTGTCCATCGGATTTTTGAGTCAAGTCCAACCACACAGCAGCCAGTTAAATTTGAATTACAAATGGAAAGCTATTTTTTTAGTATAAGTATGAATCATGCAATGTTTGGGACATGATTATACTGCAAAATGATTTGTTGTTTATACGAAAAACAAATTTAGCTGGCTTCCTGCATTTTTATTCGTTGAATCTGGCAGCGCTCTCAGACTAACATTCTGTGACAATGGGGTTCACCCAGGCAACATTTTCTCTCCAGACCTCAAAATCTACCGCCTCCTGGTGTTGCACTATCATTAGGACTGAGATTCACCTTTACTTAATTGTTTGTCCAAGTATATTTCTCATGGCCTTCCTTTCATTAGAAATATGTATTCTTCTGAAGCCTAACTTGTCTGGGCTCCTGAGTTCTAGAATTTTTAGTTAATTTCATCCTTAGATGGATGCCCCTGTGTCCTCAGTCACTCCTTGGAGAATATAGTAGATAGATGAAGTTATTCAGAACTGTAGCCAAACTCTGCCTGACTCAGTAAATAGAGCCGCTATTTTAACTTCTGAATTAATTGTAACTGTCCACTAGATGGCATTATACCTGACTTTTTCACACACACTGATGTCTGGTTCTCTTTGACTTAGAATGACATATCTAAATTCCTGCCTGGGTTAGTTTCCTCCCAGTTTAGGAAGAAGCACAGGTAGCCAACAGGGGTCACCTGGTTTTAGCAGGTTTAATCTCCTCCCACGTTGCTTCCAACCCTTGCCTGCTTTTGTTAAATCAAAAGGGCACACACGAAGGGTCTGCCTGGATTACAACGCTGTGACCTAGGAGGAAGGCAAAGAAAAGAGCGTGGGTTTTTCCAGCTTATAATTCTAGACACTTTCCCAGTCAAAGGTCACACTGATGACATGATCATTCTCTGATTATGCTGAAACTAGAAGACCAGGCTGAGTACTTGGAGATTAGGGAAGAAAGGCAGGATGCTTTTCCCCAAGGCTATTAATTTCAAAATATATACAGTCAAGAGGAGACAGTAACATCCCATCTCAAAGACAAAGTCAGAGTTCAAACTGGAAACGTGATCCTGAACAATTCTGCAAAGGAAAAACACTTAGGCAAGAATGGATTGCAACATAGAGTTTCAGTTTTGGGAAAGAGAGACAGGGAAATTGACAGGCTGCTTTTATTACTGAAAGCTTTATTTCACAAAAACACTTGAAGCTTCCTATTTTCCATGTGGAGCCACACTTTTCTCTGAACACATATCACATAGATTTTCAAGATACTATTAAATCAAAAGATTCTATAAAACATTGAAATTAGTACCAAAGAGAGCTTTAAGATAAGGATATAATCCCTAGGAAGAGTTTTTTGTTTTTTTTTTTCCCCTGCCATTAATGAAATCACACTAAATGCCCAAGGCAGAAAGAGATGTGAAGAACTGTTTAAACTGTCTTTCATTTTATGCAGGCAATTCCAGGGCTTTGTTTTAAATAGATAATTACGTATCTTTGGTCAGAATTAGTTACATCTTTGTTCTTCATTTGATAACTTACAAATGAGACATGTGTAGGACAGAAGATAGTCTGAGAATCTAATGAAGTATTTATGAGCTTCCACTCACTACCAGTACTAGGTTACTGCTGCTGTTGCTTCGCCTGTTATCGCTACTGCTACTGGTCTAGTAGCGGATATTACTACTCCTGTTAACATTATGGAATCCTTCAGCATTATAGAATTCCTGCTACATGCTGACAATGCGCTGAGTACTTTCCTTAGTTGAATTTTATCCATTAACCCTGACAAAAACACTACAGGTGAAGGAATAGAAGGTTCTGTTGTTACAAGGATCAAGACGTTTCTCCTAACAGACCAGTAGACCTCTTGGCTCTCTGAGAGTTGAATTTTGGCTTTACCAAATTATCTGAAAATTACTTTGGGTAATTTGACCCATTCTGAACCTCAATCCCCTCATCTCTTAAATGGAAATAATAGTGCCTGCCCCACGGGAAGTGTTTTTAGGATGTTGAATGAAATAGTAAAGAGAAAGCGCTTTGAACAAAGAATGGATGCTATGGCTTGTCACTTAATGTGATCTTTCTTGGGCCACAGAGTCTTGTGTGATAATTAAGCAGAAGCAATTATTGCAAAAAAGTTGGATAAAAGCAGCCTGGGTATAATATGCTAGGTGTGAAAGGAGTAGAGCCAATGTGTCAAAAGATTACAAAAATTACCTAATTGGGCCAGAAATCTTGTATTAATATCTTGAATGAGAATGGGGCAGTAGTCAATACCAGAGACCCGCAGAGTCTGGAAGGGCACCTTCTCATTTGAGGGCAGCTTGAGTACTTGCCTGATTGAGGTGGGTATGTATGATGCCAATGCCTATTACTATTGAAGAGGCTAAATTTAGTACATTTTGTATCTTTTTCTAAGAAGTTTTACTTGTTATCTGAATGTCTGATCAAAGCAGGGAATCTTACTGAATGGCATTTGACTTTATTAAATTAAGAATTAGATGAAAGAACAAATTAGTTTTGTATGAGTTGCTTCTTTGGGAGGACTTTTTTCTTAGGAATAATTGTAGCTACAGACATAAATACTTTTATGTGTGTTTTATGGTGGTGTCTTTAGTGTACGCATCTGCGTGCTATGTGGGTATGTATATTTCCATCTATAGGCGTGTGTTGGCATGAGTGCTTAAACATACTTGTTGATTAGTAGTTCCTTACAGATATCCATTAGATCCTTGTTCATTGACTTTCATAACTATATGTTCTCTGCACGTTTGCAAGTTCAGACATAATCTATACTAACAAATAGATTTTTCTTGACCATTTTTACATGCATTTTGCTCTTCACAGTAATCTTTGCAATTTGGTTTATACATGAGGGCATTGAGGATTAGGGATTTTAAGCAACTTACCTCAGATCTGGAGAAGGGAATGAATGGCACCCCACTCTTGTATTTTTGCCCTGAGACTCCCATGGACAGAGGAGCCTGGTGGACTATAGTCCATGGGGTCGCAAAGAATCTGACCCGACTGAGTGACACTTTCACTTTCACCTCAGGCCACACCCCTAGATGCTTATAGAATAGAGTAGGAGCTCAATTCTGTGGCTTTTCAGTTTACACTACACCAAGCTCCCCTCACTGTTTCAGTTCAAGTTAAAAATTAAGCCTCTCTTTCTCATTCCCTTTCAATTAAGAAATAATCAAATTTTCTTACAGGATGATAGACATTCAATATGTTCTGCTTATATACATACATGAGTCCATATCCATGTATCTGCAAATGTGTGTACATGTAGGCATATGCAGTTTATCATATTTTGATTTCAAACAAAGCTGAAATAAATATGTAATTTAGATTTAGATAAACCTACTCAGCATTTATCAAGCACCTAGGAAAGATCATGTAGTCTGATAGGATATGTATAGGTAAGAGTCGTACTGTCTGGTAGTTAAGATTCTTGTAACATTAGACATATTCACTATGGTACAGACACGTGGAGCAAGGAAAGAGTCTTTGTTGATTTTTGTCATAATAATTTTTGGAGACTGGGTTCATCTGATATCTTTTATTACAGAAGGATGGACCACTCCTTTTAATATAAGCTCCTTGGATAAGACAATTTAGATCCAATGTCATAAAACCTATCAATTTGGCCCTAAGTGAACTTACTGTGTGTCACTTCAAAGGTGCTTACAAAATGATTCTGAGTGTTTATTACTGAATATTTTAAAATACCAAAATTCCAAATTCTCATATGTTAACATTGGCCTAAAAGACTTATATTAGAATGTAAAATTTCAGTTATTTATTCTACAGGTAAGGGACCTGATAACAAGTGTTGTGAAATGAATTCACCAAGGTCAAAAATTTAAAAGACAAGATATCAAGATATCATAAGAAAATACCATCCCATTTGTCAGTGAAGAACTGACAATGCCATTTCAAAACTATAATGATAATGAAACAATTCAATATTTAAATAAATGTAATTAACTTCTTAATTTATAATTGCAGTCAATGAATTATGGGTATATATGATAACCACCTATTCTCAAAACTACTTGTCTGCCTCTGTGTCTCCTGTGACTGTTTGTATTAGTTTTGGGTGAAATTTAAATCTTTGAATGTCAGTCATAAAGACTGAAATATTAACTCGATATTTAACATGTATTAACTATCCTAGAAGTACTATTTGTTTTGACTGGAGGCACTATTTTAGGTAAAGAATGTTGAAGAAAAGATGGCAATGGCAAAAATAATATTGTTAATGGTGTGATACTGAAGAATAGCAACATTATCTACCAGTTAGATTTATAGGTCTAGAAGTTTCCTTTAGTAACTAGTTATAATCAAACTCTATGGCTTAATAGCCTGTCATGGTTTCCATATATATTCTCTAACATATGCCTTAGATATTGACAACTCTCTATTCCTGATTTGAAGTAGCATTTGAAGTCTAAAGAACAGTGACACAATTAAATAATGTTAGTGATAAAAACTAACAATATTCTAGTTAGGAGAAGGTATATGTGGGAAGGATAAGTAGCTTTAATATAAAAGACTTGTAAGGAATCCCATGGAAGTTTGCAATGTAATTAATCATCTGTATGTAGACACACTTCTAAAGAAGGCTCTGTTTAACTACATGGGATGTAACAACTCTGAATAATTTCCTGCAATCAATTTTAAAAATCTTTACTACTTTAAATTCTTTAATCCTATAGAGGCTCACTTTGGTTTTATTGCTAGTACTCATCAATCAACGGTGCAAGTTTCTTCCTGTATCTTTGCCACTGAGTATTGCAAAACAACTGAAATTAATTTAAATGCAGCACTGATTTGCTATCTAAAGTCTTTAAGAAATTAGATATTTTTGAAAAGACAAGTGGGATAGTAGCCTAGAAAAGAATTTGGATCTGGAAATGTGGAAGGAAATAGAGCTTAGATAGTTTGAAAATACAGAAGAGAAGCTGCCTTCATAGAAAGACACAAAAAAAGTGAAAGTTGAAGATATATCAGACAGTTGTTCAGAAGTGGATTCATCTCCAGTACAGTTTCTTACACATAGATCTTTATCCACTGGTAATTCCCTTCTTACTTCTTTCCTGAGCATTTTGACTTAGTAAGAACTTGATATCTATTAAGTAAATGCCCAAAGCATATGGGATGTGTATCATTAAGTGTGTTTATTTTGAAAAGAGGGAATTGACATAAATTATATCAGACTCTCATCAGAGGTGACATCTCTACTAATCGGATTCTGAGAAACCATGACCTTGCTAGTCCATGTATCTTAAAGAGAAGTCAGTGGGCACTACCATTGACTAGTCATCTAGTCATCTTTCCTATCGAGTTACAGTATCCATCTCAGAGACTACGGTGTTTTGGTAGTATGCAAGTGTGCAAACTTATTGTGTGGTTTGGACGGGACTTTCGTCTTCTAGAAACCTGTAAACACGTACATGCCGCACAATATGCAATGGTAGGTACAAGACAGGGCACCCATGCTTAAAAACTCATCTTTAGAAAAATAAGAATGTGGAAACCACAGCAGTCACTGGTCCACAACACTGATGGAATCTTACTTGATTTGTATGAAAAAGGGTAATAGAAACAGTTTCTCTGAGATAATTCCCTTTCTGCATTTTCGGCATGGCTCCTGCTTCTCAGTTCTGGAGAGTTCTTTCCTGTCCAGTGTCCTGAATGGAGATCTGAAGTGGGTTTTGCATAATATACCCTTTAGACTACTGCTTGTCAGTGAATATTTAGAGGCCTGAGAACCATTTTCGAATCCAGGGCGTTGGGGCAGTATGAGCTTTCTTGATAACTTATGAGGGAATTTTAATCCATTGGTCTTCTTGTGTCGTGTTAACATACAGTCAGTTAAAGCAACCAAATCTCTTTCATAAACAAATATCTCATATCTGAGTATTTCTTTGCTGCTTCCTTAATTCCATACATACCCCTTCTCTGTTTCTTCTCTCTCCCTCCTCATCCCTTTCGTCCCCATTCTTCATTTGATTTTTACCAAACAATTTAATCCCTCTGTTTAATTTAGAATTGTTGATAGTCTTCTACTACTCAAAGTATGTATCAATCTCATTCCCACTCTTGGGTTAGCCAAAAGTTCTTTGAAAAGCCTAAATGATCTTTTGGCCAACCCAATATCTTAAATCCCCAAACAATAAACTTTTGCACCTCTGCAAAGCCTCTGTTCTGGGTTCTCTGTTTCCTTCCAGTATGCTCTCAATGTAACCAATTCTTGATGGAGCTCATCTATTTTGCTTAATATCTTGCTTAACATGGTACATGATAACTAACACATACTAGTATTTTGGTTTTCCACTTTCTCCACTTGAGATGGAGACTTACTGGCCTCTGGTCTACCTTTCAAATTATTAGAGGTAAAAGCTTTACCATGCATTTTACCACTGAATTAAATGAATCTCCACCTTTCCAGGCTCCAGTTAACACCTCCTTATCACTTTCCAATACCACATAGTTTATATTTTTGTTAACAACAACACATAACTTCAAGGTACTGATATTTTATTATTTAACATAGGATATTCTGCAGTAATACACAGGCCTAAAATGCATAATGGCTCAGACTACAGCCTCAGCTGGAGATTTCTTCACTGTAAGGTGTTCTCTTCTTCTAGAGACCTGTCTTGTTCTCGGTTCACCATCCTCTGTGGCCTTGCCATCCTTGTCCCTTGCTCTCAGGGCAACTGGTGTAGGGGCATGTAGGGAACACAGACGACTCTTGAAAATCTTGGCCTCAAAATAATGCATACTACTTCTGTTCATAACCTGTTTACTCAAACTCAGGCACATGGCTAAGTTCTGCAAAATGAAAGTGTTAGTTTCTCAGTCATGTCTGACTCTTTGTGACTCCATGGACTATAGCCCATCCATGGAATTCTCCAGGCAAGAATACTGGAGTGGGTTGCCATTTCCTCCTTCAGGGGATCTTCCTGACCCAGGGGTTGAACCTGGGTCTCTTGTACTGGAGGCAGGTTCTTTATGGTCTGAGCTACCAGGGAAGCCCACGAACTGCAAAAAAACCTGTGCAAGCTAGTCTAGTGGTATGTTAGAAAAATGAAAGAAGAAATGTCTGACTGTCTATGCCTGTCACAGTTTCCTTTGACTGTTTCTTGAATGTTAAGGTTGCCAGGTCAGTAAAAATAAATTTATGTATAAAGCATCTTTTTTTTTTATATTCTGTAGGAAGAGGAATAAGGTAAATAATTGATACAAAATAGTTATATGGTCATCTTATGTTTTTATATCTTTTACCAGTTGGATAAATTGTGAAGTCCTTCAAGAAAGGACTCAAGAGCTTACATTTTGAGTATTGATAGAGGCCTAAACATAGATAGGATAGTGTAGCAGTGCTGAATAGATGTATCCCCTTCATTGTCTTATGCTTTAGAGCATAATTCAGCAGTTTCTTTCAGTATGGACAGAGAGAAGCAATTTAAGCCTTTCTGGACACATAGCCTCCATCACAACTATGCAAATCTGTTTTAGTGCAAAAGCAGTCATACACAATAAATAAATGAATAAGTGTGACTGTGTTCCAAAAGAATTATTCATAAAAAGCTGGCAGTATGCAGGAGTTTGGGCTCTGGATATAATGATCACTTTGCTTTGACTGGTTGCTTGATATAAAACAACTTAGACTCCCTCAATCTTTAAATTTCATGGAAAAGGGAAAAGCTACATCTCATGGTTAGTTTTAAATATTCTGAAACTGAAAGTATTAATCACTTAGTGGTCACTTTTGACCCCATGGACTATAGCCTGCCAGACTCTTCTGTCCATGGAATTCTCCAGGCAAGAACACTGGAGAGGGTTGCCATTTACTTCAGCATGGGAGTTTCCTGACTCAGGGATAGGACCTGAGTCTCCTCCATTGCAGCCAGATTCCTTACTACTTGAATCACCAGGGAAGCTCTTAAATATTATATGTGATAATATATGAGAGGTTCCATCACTGAGGCTGAAACAGAGGAGATGCCCATTCAATAGACACCTATAATCATCACATCTATTCCTTGTTGAGTGTTTATAGGTATGAAAGGTAATTTTGAATGTCTTTTTAATATAAAATAAGAAATATTGAAGAATTGAAACTGCATTATTTTTCCTTTTAGTTCTCACCATGAGTTTGATAGTAGATGCTCAATAAATATTTAAGGACTTGAAGACTGGTGTCTGTATTGTCACGTACTAATCACAGGCTCCATAACATTGCTGTGGAACTGTGATTTTTAACCTTCTCGATGTTATTTTCTTCCCGTTACTATATCAAAGACTGAGGATCTCAGCGTGATGGAAATAAAAGAGCACTTTATTCTGAGAAAGATATGGAGATGTTTATAGACATTGTGTGCTGCATTTCTGCTTTTGTATTGATGAAAACTATCTTCATAGCTCTGTTTTTAATTATTTTTATTTTATTTTAATTATAACAAAGATCATTTTTCCAAAATAGTTCATTCCTTGAAACTCAGGTAATTCTCTAAGAAAATAAAGAAAAAAATAGAAATAAACACTCATAGGACATATAAGAGTAACATTGCTACAAATGGGAGATTTCTTTTGATTCCAAAATAAGCTAGAAACATTTTTCTACAAAAATTTTTTAAAAGACTGAAAAAAATGATATATCAAAGAATAGTGTAAGTTAAAAAGAGACATGAGAAGCTACTGAAAATTATTTTAAAAAATAAAAAGCAAATATTATATTCACTAACAGAATCTCTAGCCCCCAATTTTTCTGTTCCCAAAAGGAAATCTCTGTGGTGAGCAGGATCAAATCCTTTAGGATTAGATCCTTAAGCCACTAACTTGCTTCTTTTGACTATGAGGTCATCATTCAGTTCAGTTGCTCAGTCATGTCTGACTCTTTTCAACTCCAAAGACTGCAGCACACCAGGCTTCCCTGTCCATCAGCTCTGGTTTTAAAACAAATAATTCTGTTCAGCTTTGAAATGTATAATGATATAGATGAGAAAAAAGATATTTCCATACCTTTTAGATATAAACCTACAGACAATAATGTTTTTTTTTTTTTTAAATTAAAATGCTGTTATGGGTTTGGTGGGAATGGCGGGGAAATTCGGGGGGATTGGCAGTACTGCTTAAAGGCTATAACAAGTGAGGGATGGTTAATTGTTAAGAACTGTTTTGAAAAACTTACAGCTTGTCAGGATATTTTCTTGTCCTTCCCTGGTTGGCCTTGTAGTTGGTTAAAAATCAAGACCACAATGAGCTACCATTTCATACCAGTCAGAATGGCTGCGTGCAAAAGTCTACAAGCAATAAATGCTGAGAGGATGTGGAGAGGGAACCCCTGTTCCGCGGTGGGAATGCAAACTAGTACAGCCACTTGGACAGGGGGGAGTTCCTTGGCTTGATCCAGCAATCCACTGCTGGGCATACACACCGAGGAAAGGCCCCTGTCTTGCAGGTGGGTATAGGGAAGCCAGGACTGGGCAACCTAGATGTCCATCAGCATACACTATGGAATACTACTCAGCCCTTAAAAGAATAAATTTGACTCAGTTCTAATGAGATGGATGATTGGAACCAATTAACAGAGTGAAGTGCAAAAACCCAAACAGTATCTGTTTGGTTTAGTCCCAGTGCTTACATGTGAGACAACAAAGAGACACAGGGGTTTGATGTGAGAATGGAGGTGGGATAGTTTGGGAGAATGGCAATGACATGTATTTTTCCTGTAAGAAACGAAGCCAATCTATGTTCCCTGTAGGATGCAGGTGCATGGGGCTGATGCACAGGATGATTCAAGTAGAGGATGTGGGGGTGGGAGGTGGGACAGGGCTTCGGCATTGGGAGATTGTGTACATGGCTGATTCGTTGTCACATGTGATGGCAAAACAAATACAGTATTGAAAAATAAATAAATAAAAATAAATAAATAACAAAAGAAGTACTAGCAATAGTTCATAGGGAAAGAGACTTATTTTGTGGTGTTTGGAAAATTTGAAAGCATTTAAATTTATTAAACTTTAAATGAATCTATGAGAACTGAGAGCAAAGTTCTGTAGTCCCTCTACATTTGAAATTGATGAGAATGGGTTTTAACTTGATACTAAAAATCCTTCCCTCTCAGACATGTGAACAATACTTTTAAAATTTTTCACATGTGATTTAAGTAACCATTTGAAGTACTAGAATGTTCTAAGAACAGTGGTGTGAATTTGAACAGCAAATGAATGAGGTACTCCCAGTTATGAGATGCTAAGATACTAGTGGAATAAACAAGTAAGCACATAAATTTAATACAGTGCCCCCAGTTGGGAGATAGAAACAAGATATTACTGGAGCAAAAGAAGAAACATTAAGATTTAAATTAAGGATTCAAAGATTGATCTGTGAAATAAGTCTCAAAGAATGAAAATGCCTGTATGTAAAATAGATGAACAACAAAGTCCTACTGCATAGTACAGGGAACTATATTCACTATCTTGTAATAAATCAAGATGGAAAAGAATATGAAAAATAATATATATATAGGTGTGTATATAGATATATCTGAATCACTTTGCTCTCACCAGAAACTAGCACAACATTGTAAATTAACTATGCTTCAATTAAAAAAAAAAAAAAAGTTAAAGAACAATGAAAATGCTTTCCCCAAACAATTTAAGATGGGAAGAAAATTCTAAGTAGGGAATTTCAGAAAAACATCTAAAGCAAAAACCACTGATGTTGTTTCTTCTGTGCTGCTTTATTTTTCCTTGAGTTTGCACATGCTTTTTCTTTGTCCTTGAATACCTTTGTTTTTACCTGTCTGGTGAAAATAGTTATTCTTCAAATATCAGCTCAGATGTCTCCTATTTGTGAAACCTTCCCTGCCCTTCACAAGCACATTGAATCAACCTCTCCTTTGTTCAGCAAATGCCATTCTCCTGCTTTATGTCACATCACTCTGCTTGGCAAATATCTCTTCTCTTGCTTATTTTTCTCATTAAACTAGAGGCACCTTAAGGAAAAACACCATTGTTGGCAAGCAATAGTTCCTCAAACATTTGCTGGTTGGAAAAATAAATTAATATTTTCTTATTCTATTTTTGACAATTATTTTTACTGTCACATGTCATATCACATCTTTATTCCCTTTCTTCCATCACATTGTTTAAACGATTTTACTATTTGAAAGAAATTGACCCAACATTAAAACAATATTTTTTAAACCTAATACTTTATTTTTATATATTTAAGTGACATTGTTGGAGAAGGAAATGGCCACCCATTCCAATCATCTTGACTGGAGAATCCCATGGACAGAAGAGCCTGGGGAGCTGCAGTCCATGGGATTGCAAGAGTCAGACATGACTTAGTGACTAAACCACCACCACCAAGTAATGGTATATTTAGCAATATCATATTTGTGTGTAATTATAACTATATGGCAATCAGATTTAAATTTTATCTCATATTTTTATTTCTATAAAGAAATAAAGAATTTATTTGATATATTCAAATTTGTTTGAAACAGTTTAAGTGAAAAAAATAAAGAAAGTCTTAGAGAGAAAAAGATATATACAAATTATCCCAGAAGAACTTGGTGTTAAGTAAACTTTGAGCTAAGTAGCCATGGCTACTTAGGCTCTCAAATCTGAGAATTTAAAAATATCCCTGAGTCTACAATTATTACAAAGCACTGTGTTTATAGGATTTGTGTAGGTCATTTTATTTGTCGGCTGAATATAGCAATTATATTATTAATTCAATTTTAAAGAGTATAAAAAGAGAAGTTAAATGGCTTGGCTGAGATCATTGAGCTCATCATGGGTAGAATAAAGCTCTTCCTTGTTTGTTTCTCAGTGTCTGTCAATTACATATTGACAGTTACAGATAGTGACTGTCTGGAAGAAAGGATTACTAGATTCCAAATAATCTCCTAGAATCTTGTTGATTACTTGAAAATATCACCTACTCAAGGAACATGGTGTTAAAGGAGAGCAATAGGTAAAAGTTCAGAGGGTGAGAATTAGAGCCCTCAGTTCAGTTCAGTTCAGTCGCTCAGTTGTGTTTGACTCTTTGCAACCCCATGGACTGGAACAGGCCAGGCCTCCCTGTCCATCACCAACTCCCATAGTTTACTCAAACTATGTCCATAGAGTCAGTGATGCCATCCAACCATCTCATCCTCTGCTGTCCTCTTCTCCTCCTGCCTTCAATCTTTCCCAGCATCAGGGTCTTTCCGAATGAGTCAGTTCTTTGCATGAGGTGGATTAGAGCCCTAGCACAGACCTAATGATGCTTCTAACTAGATGAAAGTCAGTATCAGTTTTCTCATTAAAAAACTGAAATGATCATACCTTCCCTAACCACACTCCCAAATTACTGTGAAGATTAAAGAACTTTCTAAACTACAAATCATTATCTGGATGAAGAGTATCATTAAAAGTTGTACAATAATAGATGTAAAGAAGCCACTACAACCTGTCTTTGTGGTTAGGTTCCTGGTGTGGCTTTTTGTAGTAGTGAAGAGATACGCACCCTAACCTTGGCTCTGCTGCTGCCTTTGTGTCTTTGAAAAACTCCCATAACTTTGTCTGTTTCCTCATTTACAATATTAGGATGAACTATATAATCTCGAAAGCCTTTTCTGTGTTGAAGTTCTGTGATTCTAAGTGAATCCAACCAACATTTTGGCTTAGACTTCCTAATCATCAGCAAAATAAATTGCAGAGACAGCTGGCTAGGGTGAGGGGTGCAGTCTCTGGCTGCAGAAGAACATAAAGCTAAGGGGACCACACAAGCCATCAAACAGATGACGGGGCTCTCATTAGCAAAGTGCTGAGGCCAGTGACATCCAGGGACAATTACAGCTGGTCTTTCCTCCACATTAGGATGTCTGTTCAACTTGTTTTTATGTGCTAGCTCAGTCTGAACTCAGTCTCTGCAAACTTAAGGAAGTGTTCCTTGTTTAATAACTGGAGTTTGGAAAATAATCTTTAAGTTCACCCTTTATACACATCTGCCATGTGTGTAACAGCATGTTAAGCAATGGCAAAACTTTAAGAAATGAATGGCACTCCCCCTTCTGTTTGAGAGGAAGTCTGAGCTGTGATGCCAGAGAGCTTGGCATTCGGGACCCCATCTGTTGCTTATTAGTAGTATCTCTTTTATATGTCATTATGTTCACTGACTAACACTACACCTGACACAAAGTAGGTGCTTATTATGTGTTAATTAAATAGATATCTTTCGGCTCTGTCATTTTTCTCTAAATTTCTTCATATAAAATGGGAATAGTGATACCTGATATCTAAAGGAGTTGTGAGGATTAAATGAGATAAGGACAGAAACTTCCTTGGACAATGGGATCTCTCAGTAAACAAACATCTCCTTCTCTTGCACAAACTCTCCTACCTTTTGTTTTAGGGGGAGGGGAAGTATTGAAGATATTTACCAATGTGGATATTAAAGTAAAGCCGTCTATGTTATTGGGCTTCCCAGATGGCTCAGTGGTAAAGAATCTGCCTGCCAATGCAGGTGCTGCAGGAGATGCAAGTTCAGTCCCTGGGTTGGAAAGGTCCCCTGGAGGAGGAGATAGCAACCCTCTCCAGCATTCTTGCCTGGGAAATCCCAGGGACAGAGGAGCTTGATGGGCTACAGTCTATGGGGTCACAACTGGACACAACCGGAGCGATAGCGTTTAACACATGCACACATCTATAACATAAGTAAACCAAACTAGCCAAAGGAAGAGTTAATTCAGACTGAGCAATGAATATAATAAAAAACAAACAAATGAAATCTGTGTAAGTAATTGAAAGCCACTGAAGTAAGCAGCAAAATCAGAGAGATATCATGTATATCTAAGCCAGACACCAAACTGGGTGGAAGCCTCTCTCCCCTGTCCTGACCACCTACCTCACTGGTCAAACTGAAGAGCACGATGGATTAGAAATACAGAGCAGTATCCAGGGTCACCAAACAATGGGAATTTTGTTTCTCTGTCTTTCAATAAAAATGGCATTATCTAAGAAGGAAAATTTATAAAGCTGAAATGGAGAACAATTCCAAGCCTTACATCTGATACAGATATCTTATGAGAATGATTTATAGTTCAGATTCACAGAGACACTGGTTTGGGTCCTACCTCTGATACTTACGTATTGTGAGAACTGGGGCAAGCTGTTCAATCTCCTTAAGCATCAAATGTTATCATCTAAAAAATGGAGATAAAGATAGTGACTTCGCTGAGTTATGAGGATCAAATGAAATTATACGCCCAGTACATTGCAAAGACAAACTAGTACCACAGTGTCTGCAATGTAGTAGATACTCAAAATGCATTATTTGGTAAACTAAAGAGCCACTGAATTAATAATTGTGATACTTTCACTTCAGAAGGAAGAAGTTATGATTTAGTATGAATTTATCTATAATAATATCTGGCATTTAGTAAGTACTTAATAAATGTTTCCTTCTTTGACTTAGGGTTCTTGGAAACATGTCCTAATTTTTAACTGCAACCCATATTATTAGCATCGGCTGGAATTTTGAAGGTCAAGATGATTAAACCAAACAGAAATAATTCAAAATCCACAGTGCATGTGCGACACTCAACATTTAGGAAAAACCCTGGTGCCTCTATGACTTAGGGCTTATAACACTATTTTGCAGGTTAGCAGAGCTGGTTTCATAAGCATGTGACCAGGACAGGGCTCAGAGCTTGGTGCTCAGAAAGGCACTTTGCTTGAGATGTAAAGCCCGGTGATTACCATCTTGAAATTCTTCACTGTTTGATCTTTGAATCTGTAAGTGAATTCTGAAGGCACGGTGGAAGATGGTTCGGGGAATGGGGCTTTGGTTCATGTGTGGTACTTCCTCCCATCTCCTTTCCACGTCTTTAGGGTTGGATTCTCTACTTGCCTTCTGCTCCCTAACACTCCAGGCCCCAAACTGCCTGGCTTCCTCTTCCTTGCCCTGAAACCGTCCCCGCCCCTTCCTAGGGCCACGATTTGGACAGGAATGGGAGGCCCACATTCTTTCAGTGCACTGCCACTGCCTGATGTGGACACATGGAGAGGAAGACTTGGAGCCAGGCATACCCTGTGCAGTTTCCTAGGCTGGGAGCATGGCAGACACCCCGACCTTGGCTGGCAGGGATGTCACACGCTCACCCGGCGTCAGCATGGAGCTGTCATCCACCCCTGATCTGGACACTGGACGCAGAGGAGAGGTTCAATCCCTTCAGGGCCATCCATCTCCCCTGAGTTGAAGCAGTAGGCCCATGGGGAGGAGAGATTCACTTCCCCACCCTCGCAGAGTCCTTCACTCACATTTGGCCCTAGACCTGACAAATTATGGGGCCAGCCCTAAATGTTCAGCAAACCAGATGGCTGAGGCAAAAATTTGCACAGGTATTTTATTATGTGACTGGTCCCCTCTGGACAGACATCTAGACATATGAAGTGCCTCTGGCCATGGGGCCCCTGCACCCACCTATGTGCTCAGCATCTCTCAGAAGTCTAGTTCCAGATGCCTCAGATTCATGGCAGCTTGGATAACACAGGGTTACTTGCATCCCACCCTTTCCCAGTTTCCAGTCTGATTATTCTCTGAGAACTCCATGATTGCTTCACTTCATTTTATAACCTAAAGGCACAGAATCTCACTTGCAGCTTCCATCTTTCTCACCTTCATATGTGATACACAGAATTATGCATCTATCATCCTCAACACAAGCTCCTGCAACTTGCTTTATCATACAGCATCCACTCGCTCCTGCCCTTTTCAATCAAGTTGACTTTTTTTTTTTTTTTGGCAAGGCAAATCAGATCACATCATTTCTTTTACATTAAACTGTTAATGACTTCTGATTTTGCTGAGGGAAAAAAAAGATAGCAGAGGCTTAACTTGACCTACAAGTCACTATGTGACCTATCCCCTGCTGACCCCTAGTTACTGCCTGTTTTTTGGGTCACAAACTCCCTTTCCTAGCTCCCTAGAATTTGGAGATCCCCTTGCTGGCTTAATCACTCACCTTTCCAAATTTTTAACCAACTCTAATATATCTTCAGATTGTGGTTTACTTATTGCTTCCTTCGAGGAGGCTGCTTTTCTATTACGCCATGTGTATACAATGCAGCATGCTTTTGTAATAACAGCTTCCTAATTTTTATTTACATGTGTGATTTAAAAAAAAATTATTGAAGCATAGTTGATTTACAGTGTTGTTAATTTCTGCTGCATGGCAAAGTGACTTTGTTTATATATAAATGTATACACATATATATACTTTTTTCCATTGTGGTTTATCATAGATATTGGATATGGTTCCCTGTATACAGTAGTAGTTGCCAAGTCATGTCTGATTCTGCAGCCCCTTGGACTATCTAGCACACCTCCTCTGTCCATGGGGATTTCTACGCAAGCATGCTGGGGTGAGTTGCCATTTCCTTCTCCAGGGATCCTTCCGGATCACAGATGGAAAGCATGTCCCTTGCACTGGCAGGCGCGTCCTTTGCCACAGCTACCAGGGGAGCCCTTGACCTTGCTGTCTGCCTGTGCTGTATATAGTGTTTGCCTCTGCTGGTCCCAGCCTCCCACACCATCCCTCCCCTGCCCCTCTTCCCCCTTGGCGATCACAGTATGTTTTTATGTCTGTGACTCTGTTTCTGTTTCATAAATACGTTTGTGTCATATTTTAGGTTATATGAGTAGTTCTCTGATTATGTCTCTCCCTTCAGTGGAATATGGACATTTGTGTTATACCTCCAGGAGTTCTCACAGTCAAGAGTATATAGTAGATGATTAATAAGTAGATACTATATAGTCGATGATTAATAAGTACTGAATGAATGAATATGCATTTACCTTATGCCTTTCTTCAACAAAATTATAGGGCAAGTAATATACATAGTTCCTACAATCTGTGGCATGACTAAGAGTCGTAGGTTAAGATTATGCAACTTTTAAAGAATCATTTCATTTGTTTGGATCTTAGAGGGTCACAATAACTTGTAAATGTGTTGGGAAACAGCTTGCTGGAGCTATTTTCCTTTTAATAGGGAATTCTGTTAGCATACCTCACTTTATTTTGGCTTTGTATTTTCACATTTTTCATGTGTGAGCAGTAATGTGTCCATTTTGGAGAGGTTTATTTCAGTTGTGTAAATATGTAGCTCATTGTTCCATTGCTATTTTATGTACTTGCTAGCTTGTGTTCATGCCTCAGGATATTTTTTAACATGAAAACAATTTACCAGGGATAGTAAGGACAGACAAGAGGTAGGGGGTGTGTGTGTGTGAAGATAAGTTTTATATTTTATTCTAAGGTTTTTGTTTTTTTCATTTGTTTTTATAAAGTCAAAATTTTTCCTAGAAAACATTCTAAATTCTGCAATGACTCAATACTTTCATTTAGTAAACTGCCACCCAAAAAACAGCCGTGGGCAACCAGTCCCACTTACTATAACTGTATTGGAACCTTAGGCTCCCCTTACCACTACACACGCAAGCACACACACACTACATACACACACACACACACAGACACACACACACACCCCCTGTCTTCTTTTCATTCATCAGTTCCAGAACAGCTAAGCTGTTGTTGACCTTGTGTCCCTTTCTAGACCCTTGAACTTTATGACCAAATTCCACTGTTTATTTTATCTGTCTGTCTTCTTCCCAAGATGGCAAGTGTTTTGATGGTAGGAACAGTTGCTCATTAAAATTATATTCCCCGGGACTTTGCTGGTGGTTCAATGACTAAGACTCTGTACTCCCAATGCAGGAGGCCAAGGTTTGATCCCTGATCAGGAGATTAGATCCCACAGGCCTCAACTAAAGATCCTGCCTGCTATACGTTTTAAAAAAAAAAAAAAAGAGAGAGAGATCCTGCATGCTGCAACTAAGAGCTGGCACAGTCAAATAAGTAAATAAATATTTGAAAAAAAATTATATTCCCTGACTAATCCACAGCTTCTCACATAATTGCTGAGTGAATGATTGAATTAGACCTTGTGAATACCTAGGATATGATCATTTAGGACTCCCTAGTGGTGACCCATTCCAGTAGTCTTGCTTGGGAAATCTCATGGACAGAAGAGCCTGGTAGGTTACCATCCATGGGATCTCAAAGAATTGGACATGACTTAGTGACGAAATAACAATGAAACCACCTTATCTTAGCATCACTCCATCTAAGCATATCCTCTGGGCCACCTCAAAGAGCAGATTCAGCCTACTGTTTGTCTCCTTTTCTTCTTTCTCTTTTACACATGAACTAGACTCCAGAATATTTGCAGAATAGAGTGTTTAAATAACTCAGCACTGATTAGGACCCTTTCAGAATTCTTCAAAGGTGTTCATAAATGGAATTTGGAGTTCAGGAGTCAGGCAACTCAAGTTTAATAATGGCATCTGTTATCTGTCTGTGTTTGAATGAGTGTTATTTTTGTGTGTTTGAGTTCATCAGTTATCTTTATCAGTTAATCTGGATTGGTAAAAATAATGATTTTGCCAGTTGGTTGTTAGAATCAAGTGAACTATTGTGAATGAAACCACTTTGTACAGAATAAAACATCCTTTCATGGTAATTATCACTTATTTTTACTTACTGGTTTATGAGCTGTTTTATTGCTGAAGACTAGACTAAAAATCTGACTTTTTTTTCAATATGATTAAACAATTTCTATTCTGAAAGGTAATTCCTTATTAATAATTCTATGGGTGATTTTTGTATGTGGTTACCAAGAAGAATTTTGAGTTTGTGATTTTAAAACCCTGAATGTAAAACATGGGTGCATAGTAACCATATGCTGCTGCTGCTGTTAACAAATTCTATGCCTCCACCATGCTGGAGAGTTAACTACCTCATCTGATGCTCAAAGCATGACTTGTAGTAGAATCCTGGTTTATAGTTGAGAATATTGATACATTAATAAAAGAGCATTGAAAATTTCAGACCCACCTTTCTTGTTCTCTCTCTCTTTTCTTTTATTCTTGGGCAAGAAAACCCAGTCAAGCATTTGTGATGGCATTATTCATTGCATACAATCCAGAGACAAAAGAGCTCTTTTAAGTTTTGTGGGGGTGGGGGAGTGTATTTAGATTTTTCTAATGCTTTCATAAAGATATTCCATTTATCTTAAAATGATTTTCCCCATTAATTGGGTTCTAGAAAGCACATTATATTTCTGTCAATAGAGTTAAAATGTATATGGCTGTAGGTGCCATGTGTTCTTATTTTAAAATAAGAACGCAATTGTCTTGATAAATCCAATGGAAATTTTTGAAGAAATGTTTCTTTACAAAGAAATTATTTCTACAGAATACTTTGCACAAAGAAAATACTCTAATGACAAAAGCCTCCCTTGTTCCTAATGTCAATGCATATATTTTTCTCTCCAGGAGTGAAAAAAAAGTTATCAGAAAATGGGATTTTTTTTAAGTGGTTTTGAGAGAAGAGCTTTTTCACCATGAACATTTTGACAATCTCTGTGAAACCAATGCATAATTAATCCTTACTGCAAGCTCTTGATATTTACAGGGTCTAATATATCAGAATAGTAGACTTGGCCATGACAGCTTCTTCTTTTTCTTAGCATATTGAGTAGCACAGATAGATAATAAGCAAATCAACTGTGTATAATCATGAGATGTAACTTGAAGCATTTGTATAGAATTAACAAAATTACTAGTGTTAAGGACTATGATTAGTTCTTCCCAACCTCATTAATTGAAATAATTTTACCCACTGACTTAATCATGAGATTTTCTTAAACCATAATTATATTTTTAAAAATGTTGACATATTAGTGCATATTCTCATAAGGTAAATGACTAGTGGAAAACACAGTTAGAATTAAGCTTTACAATGCATTTTGAAGTTCAGCAGGAGATAGGTCTTATTAAACCTGTATATAATCTCTTGATCCCTGGAGTCCTATACTGGGGTCTGTGCGGGCTTCTAGCAATGTTTTGAATAAAGCTCAAAACCTGCACTCTATACTTTGAGCCCTTTTGGATATAAAGAGGAAGAGGATAAGCATTTGAATGGATTCCCTGTGTGTGTTTTTTATTCTACTAAGCCTTTGTGCTTATAAATTCTCATTTTATCTCTCAATTACCATGTAAAGGGGAAAAGGGGGCCAACATGCTTTGGAAAATTACTATTTGCTAGGACTTTTGAACTGTGGTGTTGGAGAAGACTCTTGAGAGTCCCTTGGACTGCAAGGAGATCCAACCAGTCCATTCTGAAGGAGATCAGCCCTGGGATTTCTTTGGAAGGAATGATGCTAAAGCTGAAACTCCAGTACTTTGGCCACCTCATGTGAAGAGTTGACTCACTGGAAAAGACTCTGATGCTGCGAAGGATTGGGGGCAGGAGGAGAAGGGGCTGACAGAAAATGAGATGGCTGGATGGCATCATGGACTCGATGGACGTGAGTCTGAGTGAACTCTGGGAGTTGGTGATGGACCAGGAGGCCTGGTGTGCTGCAATTCATGGGGTCGCAAAGAGTCAGTTACGACTGAGTGACTGAACTGAACTGAAGACTTCTAAAGGAAATATGAATTATTTCATTAATCTTAATGTACATTATTCCAATTCTATACAGGAAGAAACTGAGTCACAGTTTAGTGACTGACTTGTGTTGGGTTCCACAGGTGGAAAGTGAAAAATTTAGGGGTAGAACTTGGTCTTCTGATGCAAAGTCTCAGGCCATTTGCTTTATACCATGGCCGACAGCCTGGCAAGGGCCACTGCACAATTACTGCATGGCTGGGCCCTATTTGGCAACCCCTGTATTTCTGCCAGCTGATTTCATTTGACCCTCAGCCACAGACACAGGGTGTGATCAACAAAATTCTATGTTGAGGTATCAGGTATAGGAAAAGACTTGAAAGGAAACTGATATCCTGGCTAGGATACAACAAGGACAAAGGAAATTTTTGTTGACAATTAGGCACTTAAGATGGGTGAGTTCTCAGCAGGGGAAGGACATGAAGTGTTACCAGATTATCTTCCTGGTATGAAATCAAGACTCCAATGGATAAAAAGAATCACATGTTCCAAAACAGAATAATCAGATGATACCTCTGGGTCATCTGTCATATGTCCATAACAGGGGCAAGACATGATATCTGCTTAATGAAAGTAAATCTAGCTGCACAAACAGAAAACTGTTAAATAGCTAGTGGCTTGAAACAATCTAAATTTTCACCTATCATAGTTTGATGTATTATTCCTGATCCGGTAGCATTCCTAAGTAGACTTTAAAAATAACTGTGAATTTTGACTGCCTTAAGATCATTGAGGACTTAGACAGAAAGCATCATATCTTTGAAGTAGAAACTTTGTCTCACTTATTTACCACCACACTCACTGGAGACAGATCCCTACCTGAAAGAGAGTTTAAGTGCTCAAAATTTTTTGTTAAGGGAATGATTAACTGAATGAATGCTATTTAAATATGATCATGTGATTTACTGACCTCAGGGAGTTTTCTTTTCACTTTTTAGCTTCTAAGTCAAGAGTTGTTTAGCCACTGAGTTGTAGGTACCACTTTTGTGACTCCATGGAATGTAGCCTGCCAGGCTCCTTAGTCCACAGGCTTTTCCAGGCAACAATACTGGAGTGGGTTGCCATTTCACTTTCCAGGGGATCTTCCTGACCCAGGGATTGAATCCATGTCTCCTGCATTGCAGGTGCATTCTTTACCACTGAGCCACCTGGGAAGCCCCTGAGCCAGGAGAGGAAAGGTTTATTCATATACCTTGCAAATGCTTGTTGAGCTACCATAATACATCAGGTACTCTGCTAGGCACTGGAGATAAAATAATGTCAAGAGAGCATCTGTTCAGCTCTTTGAACTATGGGTAAGTATATTTTAGAAGATAGGGTTACACAAAATAAATATTTTGTGTTATTTGAAATGATACAATGTGGAGCAAAACATCACTGTTTGTAGCTCCAAAAATCATAGCTAGGATATAAAAATCATATTATGGATATAAGTTACAGGAAGGCAACAGTCTACATAATGCTAATGGAAAGGCTTTTAAACAATTTTCTTCTCCGAGATGCAAGTTCTGGCTCTAGAAGTGATGAGTTCGTTTTCACACATAAGCTGGGGAAAACTAAATATCATTAATAATTACATAGTTGATATAAAATTCAGCTGTAAAAGTGTCTTGGGTACTTATCTGAATATTTGTAAAAAAATTCAGTTGTTAGTATTAATAGTTGTAATAAAGGAGACATGGAGAGAAGGAAAGTTGGTGGTAAACCAGAAAGCAACTTGCCATTTAGATCCATGAAAGAGAGTGTGAAATTCATCTTGTTTATCTATTTGCTCAAATTTGGAACAAGAGGATCCAGGTCCTGTTATGTCAATCAGATTACAGATATGTTCTAAATTCTACAGAATCCCTCCTAAGTGGTGTATTGGCGTCAATTGCCTGAATGAAGCAAAGCTGTCTTTAGCATTCCCTTCCATTGCAGAGGCACCTAGGAAATTTTTCATGAACCAGGCGGACTTCTCTTTGGTAAAATGGAGTTAAATACATCACTAAAGTACATCTAAAATTGTTTTTTTTTTTCACCTAAATCATAGCAATTTTCTCTGCCTCTGGAAAGGATTGCCAAGTTTAGGAAAGAATACCAGATGCCCAGTTAAATTTGAATGCAGTATTTAAGACATGCTTTTACTAAACAATTACTGTTTTGTTTATCTGACATTCAAATTTGATGAAGTATCTAGTTTATATCTAATTTGTCAACCTTATTCCAGGACAGTAGTACACAGTGGGGCAGTCATCTACAAATTATACATTTTCACTTGAAAATAGGAAAATGTATTTATGTGAATTATAGACATTTGCATTGTCCCTTAATTTTTTAGTAATAAGAAATAAGATGTCAATCCTACTCTCCTAATTCACTTCACCCCATCTCATGTCTACATGTCTATTCTCTCTGCAAACAATTTCATCCATACCATCTTTGGGAGAGTAGAATTGACATATATATACTATAGTGTGTAAGACAGAGAGCTAGTGGGAAGCTGCTATACGGCACAAGGAGCTGAATCTGGTGCTCTGTGTTGCCCTAGAGGGGTGAGATGGTGGGGGTGGGAGGGAGTTTTAAAAGGGAAGGGATATATGCATACATGGGCTGATTCACTTCATTGTACAGCAGACATTAACACAACCTTGTAAAGTGATTATAATCCAATACAAAATAAAGAGCTAACAAACAAACAAAAAAACCAAATATGATATGAATTTAAAACTGTCTTTTTCCTTATGGATTTCAGAGTCTAGTAGTCATAGGTGACAAGAATATAAAACAAAACCAAAACACAATATCACTGGCACTGTGAGAGATCCAATTTGGGGCAGGTTGGAAGTAACCAAGGATGGGAAGTGTGGGCCTGACCTGGCAGGAATGAGGAGACTTCAGGGAAAGTCTTATCACACAGACAATGTTTAAGTTGAATCTTGAAAGATAAAATGGGCTTCACTGGGAAGACAAATTCTACTGTAATACTTATTGGAGATGATTTTTCTATCAACATCCACATTATGTCATAAGTCTGCAAAGTATAGCAGTAAATAAAAAGTTGGATGTTGCAGGCCAGGGGTCCTTCATTTTTAACCAAATGAAATGTACATTATTTCTATAAGCAAAAATGAAGTTATTTAGATATTTAGGACTCTAAGCAGACTCCAGAGAGTATCTTTAAAATGAGAAACCCAGCTCTTACTGAGGGAGTCAATAACATATTAATTATTATTTTGAACCAGCTTGCTGTTGTCTGTTTATTGGTCTTCCCATAAAGTATTTCATTTAAATTTATTGGGATGGATTCTCCTCATAGCATGTAGCAAGCTATTAAAAGCAGTGCCAATGAATAAAATAATTACTCAAAAGCATGGCTACCAGCTGAGCTAGAGGCTTGATCAGTTAATTATTTGAAGAGCAGTGGCTATGACAAGATGCCTTTATTTAAACTTATCCCAACCCTGTGCAAAAGCACAAGGAAAACTCATTTGTATATCAGCTTCATATGGAAAAATAGATAGCATGATGAACTAAAAAGAAAGAAAATGTGATATTAGTAGCTGATTGAAAGGTCCTATAATGAGACTTAAAGGAAGATGAAATAGGGGTAAGTAACAACTTTTAGAACCCACTGTGTGCTAGTTTCTTTATAGCATCTATTTAACTCAACTACAGTGTGATAGGTAGATACAATTGTATATGTCTCTATATTTAATAGTTGAGGTAAAAAGTTCTGAGATGTTCAGTTCAGTTCAGTTCAGTCGCTCAATCGTGTCCGGCTCTTTGCGACCCCATGAATCGCAGAACACCAGGCCTCCCTGTTCATCACCATCTCTCGGAGTTCACTCAGACTCACGTCCATCGAGTCCGTGATGCCATCCAGCCATCTCATCCTCGGTCGTCCCCTTCTCCTCCTGCCCCTAATCCCTCCCAGCATCAGAGTCTTTTCCAATGAATCAACTGTTCGCATGAGGTGTTAAGCAACTCTAAAAGGACTACTTAGCTAAGTATTACTACTTAGCTGAGATGTGAGCCAACTTGTTTAGCACCAAAGTCCAAATATTTACTCTACCAAGTTGTAGACAGGCATATTTAAGTCCAATACTGATGATGATTTTAATTTTATACTGATTTAAGTTATTAGAAAGTAAAAAAGACTGCTCCCCCAAAATGGCAAAATGGAGTATTTTGCCCCTACGGTTTCTAAAACCAACCTTGTCACCCACAGATGAAAAAGAAAATTTCTATAATGAAAGCAAGTTTGTGCTTAAAAAAAAAAAATCCCATCTAGTCTAATTCTCTCCTTCTCTCTGCTATTTATTGCATGTGGCTTACTCTTTTCCACCTGAGATTGCCTCTTGATATGCAACAGTATCAACCACTTTCAAGAGTTTTTATTATTTCTGCTATCATTTCTTCTTAGCCTACCTTTTGTTTTGTGAACTAATTTTGCCTTAAGATTAATCACTGATTTTTTACTCCTTCCTAAACACTCTTCCAGAGAAGGCAATGGCACCCCACTCCAGAACTCTTGCCTGGAAAATCCCATGGATAGAGGAGCCTGGTAGGCTGCAGTCCATGGGGTTGCGAAGAGTTGAACACAACTGAACGACTTCACTTTCACTTTTCACTTTCATGCATTGGAGAAAAAATTGCAACCCACTCCAGTGTTCTTGCCTGGAGAATCCCAGGGACGGGGGGAGCCTGGTGGGCTGCCATCTACGGGGTCGCACAGGGTTGGACACAACTGAAGCGACTTAGCAGCAAGCACTCTTCTGGAGAAGGAAATAGCAACCCACTCCAGTATACTCTTTCTTGGAAAATCCCATGGATGGAGGAGCCTGGTAGGCTGCAGTCCATGGGGTCGCAAAGAGTTGAACATGACTGAGCGACTTCATTTTCACTTTCATGCATTGAAGAAAGAGATGGCAGCCCACTCCAGTGTTCTTGCCTGGAGAATCCCAGGGACAGGGGAGCCTGGTGGACTGCTGTCTATGGGGTCGCACAGAGTTGGACACGACTGAAGCGACTTAGCAGCAACCACTCTTCATCCAAGTAGATTCAGAGGTTCTTGTTCCCCTACTCCCACTGTATTCTGTACATATTTCTATCATAGTTCTTATTATAATTTATTAGAGATAGTATATGTGTTTTCACATCTAGATCATAAATGCCAAGCTTTTGGGGGATCAAGAGGTTACTAAAAATCATTAGACAAAAATGAGATAAAAGAGTTGGTGGCCTATTTTGAAGAAAAGAAGTTTGCATGGATCACATCATTGATTCCAAGGACATAAACACACTTACCCTCTAGAGATAATATCACCATTCACTTTTGTAGAGTATATCCCCTACTCATGTTTAGCCACATTCTTTAAACATGCTTTCATTTTTTAAAATATAAATTTATTTATTTTAATTGGAGGTTAATTACTTTATAATATTGTGTTGGTTATCTCCAATCCTTGCTTCTTTCACTTCTCAGAATAATCAACATCAGAGATGACAAATGCTTTCATACAGAATATTAAAATAGCTGGTCAAAGCTGCCTGAGTATTACAACCAGAAATGCGGACTCTTTTCCTTCACTGACAAAGACCTAAATTCTGTTTTCCTTTTCTGGATCCCAGTATATTTAGTATGTATCTCGCAGGATAACAGATCTAGAAAGGATTTTACATCTATCTGGATTTCCATTCCTCAACTGATTGTGCTGTGAGAGTGGAGAGGGCAAAGTAAAAAACAGTTTTTTAATCGTCTACTTTATATCCCAAATGCAAACTATTGATAACATGGTGGAAAATACAGCATTTCATTTTGATTAATTCCAATAATTTGATTGTTTCTTAGACTATGCTTTCCTCACTACAGTCCTTTAAAGAACTATTGTAAGCTAGATTTCTACTTTATCCCTAAACATTTCCCAGGAATGTGAATGATTAAAGATGTATAAATAAGCATAAACTCTGAAAATAATTTAACATAGGAAAAAAGTTTGCACACATTATTTAAGTTTGCTTATAAGTTATGAGAATAACAGTGGTTAAGCAAAAACAAATATATATACATATATATATCTCACAGTGTAAAATACTTTATATGACGTCCAAGATGATATAGCAATTCAACTCTAGAAAGAAACTACAGCTCAACCTAGCTCACTACTATACCCCAGGATATTCTATCATAGGTTAAAAGGGCAGCTAGGGCTCCAACCATCCTCTTCATGTGCTAGGCACCAATGCCAACATCTGCTGGATCATGGAAAAAGCAAGAGAGTTTCAGAAAAACATCTCTTCCTGCTTTATTGACTATGCCAAAGCCTTTGACTGTATGGATCACAATAAACTGTAGAAAATTCTGAAAGAGATGTGAACACCAGATCACCTGAACTCCTTCCTGAAAAATCTGTATTCAGGTCAAGATGCAACAGTTAGAAGTGGACATGGAACAACAGACTGGTTCCAAATAGGAAAAGGAGTACGTTAAGGCTGTGTATTGTCACCCTGCTTATTTAACTTCTATGCAGAATAAATCATGAGAAATGCTGGACTGAAAGAAGCACAAGCTGGAATCAAGATTGCCAGGAGAAATATCAATAACCTCAGGTATGCAGATGACACCACCCTTATGGCAGAAAGTGAAGAGGAACTATAAAGCCTCTTGATGAAAGTGAAAGAGGAGAGTGAAAAAGTTGGCTTAAAGCTCAGAAACATTCAGAAAACGAAGATCATTACATCCAGTTCCATCACTCCATGGGAAATAGATGGGGAAACAGTGTCAGACTTTATTTTTGGGGGTTCCAAAATCACTGCAGATGATGACTGCAGCCATGAAATTAAAAGATGCTTACTCCTTGGAAGAAAAGTTATGACCAACCTAGACAGAAAATTCAAAAGCAGAGTCATTACTTTGCTGACTAAGGTCCGTCTAGTCAAGGCTATGGTTTTTCCTGTGGTCATGTATGGATGTGAGAGTTGGACTGTGAAGAAGGCTGAGTGCTAAAGAATTGATGCTTTTTAACTGTGGTGTTGGAGAAGACTCTTGAGAGTCCCTTGGACTGCAAGGAGATTCAACCAGTCCATTCTGAAAGAGATCAACCCTGGGATTTCTTTGGAAGCAATGATGCTAAAGCTGAAACTCCAGTACTTTGGCCACCTCATGCGAAGAGTTGACTCATTGGAAAAGACTCTGATGCTGGGAGGGATTGGGGGCAGGAGGAGAAGGGAACGACAAAGGATGAGATGTCTGGATGGCATCACTGACTTGATAGACATGAGTCTGAGTGAACTCCGGGAGTTGGTCACGGACAGGAAAGCCTGGAGTGCTGCAGTTCATGGGGTCGCAAAGATTCAGACATGACTGAGCGACTGAACTGAACTGAACTGAAAGAAGGTAAAATGTACTTACAGATGTCTTTTAAAGAATTTCCTGGAAATTACAATAGTATAATTTTCCCAACCTACTGGACACAACTAAATCACATGCACCTACTTTATAGTGTAGTTTTAGTCTGGCTACCCCTCTGCTTTGTTAAAAATTAGTTTTCTATTATTATGGAAGACAGAACAGATATTTGAAGACAATTATGAGGTTTTTCCATAAGGACTATTTTTTGCTCATTTGTTTGTTTTTGAGCTTTAAAGAGATGAAAAGCATCAAGATTCTGTCCTGGAAAAAAAATGTTGTCTCCTAATAAAACTTCAGTCACTGAATTTTATTGACAGTCAAGGCTAGAGTACTGGGGCTAACAAATTCTGGATCATTAGAATAAAAATACAGTATAGAGTACAAAGGGCTTGCTAGGTGGCACTACTGGTAAAGAACCTGCCTGCCAATGCAGGTGACTTAAGAGATGTGGGTTTGATCCCTGGGTGTGGACAGATTTCCCTGGAGGAGGACATGGTGACCCACTCCAGTATTCTTGCATGGAGAATCCCATGGCCAGAGGAGCATGGTGGGCTGCAGTCCACTTCGTGTCCATCATGAAGAGTCGGACATGACTGAAGCAACTTAGCACGCATGCTAGAGTGGGAGATAAATAAGAAAGTACAGGATTACAATATTGTATAGGCTTATAAAATAACAGTCTATACAATAGACTGTGTATGCTATATAATAATGGCATTCTGTTCAAAGTGTAGTGGTGATTATGTAGCAATTTCTGTTGGAGAATTGGGAAAGGCAAGAGGGAGACTGATTTACTAGACACAGACACATTTAGGTGATGGTTGGAGAATT
Organism: Nanger dama; assembly: GCA_917880005.1. NCBI lineage: Eukaryota > Metazoa > Chordata > Mammalia > Artiodactyla > Bovidae > Nanger > Nanger dama. Next base: position 9,011,935 of record CAKJTW010000058.1, on the reverse strand, counting down.
GGGAGAGGCAAGAGGGAGACTGATTTACTAGACACAGACACATTTAGGTGATGGAGAGAAAAGTTTCTGTGAGTAGACTGCCTTTTAGATGAACATTAAAAATAGGGAAATGTTTAAGACTAGTTGTGGAATTAGCCTGGAGGGTAAAGTCAATTTGTGAACAAGCCAAGGAGGTGGTTAGGCAAACGCAGTATTCTGAGAAAATATACTTAGTCTCATCTGAGTTGAAGTAATTTCTGTACCAGTAAGGACTCTGTGGGTTTCAATCTGAGTTTGCTAAGGCATGAAGAAGCTTATGTAAGCAAACCCATCTGTTCATTAACTCCAGACATAAGGACCAAGAACTAAGATCAATATAATTCTAGGACTCACAGAACTTAATTCTAACAATTATAACAATCCCATGAGAAATAAACAATTAACCTTATTTTAGAGATGAAGAAACTGACAGAGAGTTGCATAAGCTACCAGAAAATGAACAGATAGTAAAGGGCAAAATCCAAGTATGAACTCAGGTCTTCACATTTCCAAAGCGTAGGCTGTCATACAGTACTAGAGATAGACCTTCTCTAAGCTTGACATTACCTTTGGAGCAAGTGTTCTGTCTTTTTACATGAAAGGGATCTTGACTTTCTCTAAAAGTTTCCATGGAGCCTGCCCATAAACCAGGTCTACTTTTGATGCCTTAGACTATCTACTGCAACTTTGAGTGTAGGATATGTTGTAAACATACAGCAAAAGTTGTGAGCTGGGATAGGAGTAAGGAAATAACAGAAACAAGCATATACTCTGTGCTTGGTACAGAAATGTAACTTTGACATATAATCCTCTGTATTCTCAACATACCCTGTTTAACTTTTGCTATCCCCTTGCTGTTCAGTCAGTAAGTCGTATCCACTCTTTGCTACCCCATGGACTGCAGCACTCCAGGTTTTCTTGTCTTTTGCTGTCTTCCAGAGTTTGATCAAATTCATGTCCATTGAGTCAGTGAATTATCTCATTGTCTGCTGCTCCCTTCTCTCCCTGCCCTCAATCTTTCCCAGCATCAAGGTCTTTTCCAATGAGTTGGCTCTTCATCAGATTGCCAAAGTATTCAAGATTCAGCATCAGTCCTTCCAAAACAATATTCAGGGTTGATTTCCTTTAGGATAGTAAAAATAAAAAGAAAATAAAGAAAAACATCATCTTCCCATCTCAAGTCTGTTTACACTATTGCATTCTCTGATTGATAATTCAAGTTAGACTGATTGAGAGGTATATCTTGATTTTTGATAATCTTAGTATTTGAATATCACACAACCAACAAACTAAGATGTTTCAAGTTCTCTATACATAAGGGCATTTAAAGGGGACTTTTACAAATTGTGATTACAACCCCAAATAATACTTGTCTTTTGCTCTCTCTGACAACTTGCCTCTGGTGACAGTGAGGCCACGACATGTCTAAGAAGGATAAGCATGGGTATAGATGAGCATTAACTTATCTAGTAAATTCTAACCAAGCTCCTATGCTTACTTATTTGCTAGGTTCTGGGAACACAAAGATAAAAAATGAGTTTAGTGCATGCCCTAAAAATTAATATTCTGATGGAGGAAAGAGAAGCCATAGAACATCAATACTTTGTGTTTATGGAAATGGTGAACGTATGATGGGTGTGTAGAGGAGGGCATTTCAGTCAGCCTGAGAGTGAGTCCTTGACCCTGAGTTGGGGTCAGAGATCACCCAGAGAAGGTAATCATAAAGAGGATCTTTCAAGGAAAGTACCAAGAAAAATCATGTCTTCCTCCAGGGTTCTAGAAGTAAAGAGTATATGACCCAAAACATAAGCTTTTATTACAGTTATCTTTAAAAGCACGTTTGTCCAAATGTGGTTCAGGAAAGAAAATTGCCAGATCGTGTCCTGAAATCAGGATGTATTCAAGGCTGTAAATCATTCCCCAGTCTTGCATGGTGCAGTGCAGTATTTCCACTTATTTGTTTAACATTTTACTTTCAAAGGGACGAGCAAGCTAGTTTCTCTTCATGTTCTTGAAAATATGAAATGTGTCAGCCAATTATCTCCCTCAGCCCTTCATCTACACCAAAGACATGACTAGTCCACAAATTCCCCCAGAGGGATGCCAGTGTGTGCTCTGTATTTCATCTCTTTTTTGTTTAATGTCCTCATCGGATAGAAAAGTAATATTTGATTGTCATGGAAACACATTAAATTCAAGTCCAATTTATTCCTACACAAACTATAAAGATGCTGTTCACGATCTTTAGAATTGTTTCCTATTGTACCTTTTTTTCTTATTTTTACCTTTTGATTTTTATTTTACTTTTATTAATCATGAATCCAGTACATTTTCTACAGGGCCTAGCATAAATTGCCAGCATAAAGCAAAAAAGTGTCTTTGTAAAAATAGATGTATATTATTAGTATTTCTTTACTTTATTACCAGATCCTTACAAATATACCTGTGGAGAGTCTCCTTCCTGTTTTGCAGATAAGAAAATTAAAAATCTTAAAAGTGAAGTAACTTACTAAGAGTGCATGCCCATAATAGAACAATAGAGCTCAGACCTGGAAGACACTGAAACATTTTTCTTGCTTTAAACTGGACCTTAAAAGTGTTCAGTAGTCAAATAACTGAAGGAACCTTAGAAAGTTTCTCCCCTGTCTCTTGACTTCAAAATACAAACTCATAAATCTATATTTTATAATTTGTAAGGTACTTTTCATAGCTATTGATAGTAACCTACAACACTATGAAGTGTGATTGTTAGCCCTGTTTTTAGAGGTAAAAAACCAGAAGCTCAGGTAAAAATGAATTATTTCCCCCAAATATTAAACTTAGTAAGTTACAGAGCCAGCACTTGAAACTGAAACTACAAATTCCATGCTCATATATTTCACTCTCATGACTCATTGTGAAGACAGATTCTTCTGGGTTCAATAAGGCTGAAGATCTCAGCAATGCTTAAATCAGGCTTTCAATTATGACAGGAAATGCCTGGAAAGCAGTGGCAACAGCAAGAATGGGAAGGCTTAATGGTCCTTTCCCCTCCCCCTTCCTTCTCATCATAAGTATGTACAGATTCTGAGTATTCTGAATGATTTCTGACAAAAGAATTAAAAACCAAGGAGCAGCCAGGACATCTCAGAGCACTAAGTTTTTCAGTCTCAAAAATTAACCACAGCTTTTCTCAATTTGTTAAATATTCATGTTTTAGACAATGAAAGATCTTACAGAGATTGACTTTGCCAATTGAATAGTATTTCTAAATTATAACTCCATGATTTGTAAATAAAATTAAACTTATGTGAAAAATCACTAAATCATCCATTTTTAAATGATAAGGTTTACAACAAGGATAGCCTCTAATAGAATAATTAAATATCAATAAGTTAATATTGGGCTTCTCTAGGGTTCACTGAGAAATGCAGGAGACACAAGAGATGTGGGTTCAATCTCTGGATTGGGAAGATCCCCTTGCACCCACTCTAGTATTCTTGCCTAGAAAATCCCATGGACAGAGGAGCCTGACAGGCTACAGTCCATAGGGTCACAAAGAGTTGGACATGACTAAGCAACTGAGCACACAAATTAATATTACCAAGCTAGACTTTTTCATCTTCAGAACTTTGTAGATATGTGATGAGAATAAATGAGCTTAGAAAACAGGCATAATGAATTATTTTACATTTGCCATGATCATAAACAAGTCAGTAATCTTTTACTTGAATGAATCCCATCCATTTTTAAGAGGAGATGGTAGAAACAGTTAAATTTGACTTTCACAAACACTTATCAAGCACTATTATATCAATCATGGTGTATTATACTATAATTTCAAAAGTAAATACTTAATAATACATTTCTCTCCCCTTGCTTGAAGCCATGCAAATATACTGAGAGAATAAAAGCCTCATGAACAAATATATTATACCATTGTATAACATTACAGATGGCTTTTCAAAACTATTGATAATGCCTACCTTTTATGTGTCTAAATAGAGCTTAGAAATGCTCATATTGTATTGGTTTTTGCCATACATTGAAATGAATCAGCCATGGGTTTACATGTGTCCCCCACCACTACAATATTATAAAGTAATTAGCCTCTAATTAAAACAAATAAATTTAAAAAAGAAATCTCATATTGATGAAATGTTGAAGAAGGGTCTTAAACTAAAATGACACAAAATAAAGTCAAATATGTCTGGATTCCAACAGTAAGTTGCCTCTCTGTAATGCAGAACTTACAACCAATCTTGACTTTGGGGTATGGATTTGAAATGTTATATGAAATCACCTTCAGTACTTTGTGGGCCCTCAAACTATAGCCATCATCCTTATTACTACTGCTAACTCACTTTTGTTTTTGATGTTGTTGTTTGTTGTTACTGTTGTTTTTATTCTTAACTTCATTATTGCTATTCAGTTCAGTTCAGTTGCTCATTCATGTCCGACTCTTTGTGACCCCATGAATCGCAGCATGCCAGGCCTCCCTGTTCATCACCAACTCCTGGAGTTCACCCAACTCATGTCCAACGAGTCAGTGATGCCATCCAGCCATCTCATCCTCGGTTGTCCCCTTCTCCTCCTGCCCCCAATCCCTCCCAGCATCAGAGTCTTTTCCAACGAGTCAACTCTTCGCATGAGGTGGCCAAAGTGCTGGAGTTTCAGCTTTAGCATCAGTCCTTCCAAAGAAATCCCAGGGCTGATCTCCTTCAGAATGGACTGGATTGGATCTCCTTGCAGTCCAAGGGACTCTCAAGAGTCTTCTCCAACACCACAGTTCAAAAGCATCAATTTCTCACTACTCAGCCTTCTTCACAATCCAACTCTCACATCCATACATGACCGCTGGAAAAACAATAGCCTTGACTAGACAGACCTTTGTTGGCAAAGTAATGTCTCTGCTTTTCAATATGCTATCTAGGTTGGTCATAACTTTTCTTCTAAGGAGTAAGCGTCTTTTAATTTCATGGCTGCAATCACCATCTAGAGTGATTTTGGAGCCCCCCAAAAGAAAGTCTGACACTGTTTCCACTGTTTCCCCAGCTATTTCCCATGAAGTGATGGGACCAGATGCCATGATCTTCGTTTTCTGAATGTTGAGCTTTAAGCCAACTTTTTCACTCTCCTCTTTCACTTTCATCAAGAGGCTTTTTAGTTCCTCTTCACTTTCTGCTATAAGGGTGGTATCATTATTGCTATTAAGTCTGACCAAAGATGCATTTACAGAAAGCCCCCAAAGCAACACTTTGCAGCACCTCATTTGGGGATGTAGTACTGTATATTGCTTCCCAATCGATTACTGGAGCAATTATTACTTCAATGATTGGAAGATATCATTATTTTTATATATCATTTATTATTTACTAAGCATGCAATAGATGTTATATATCCTATGATAAGGAAAGGTAATACTTTTCCTTTCCTTAAGGAATTTATAGTCTAGTTGGAGAGGACACAACTAAGACAGTTCCACAGACATGTGTCAAACTGCAAATGTGGTAGGTATTACTGAGGAGCAGTCTCACCAGAGACTTTGCAATTAGGAAAAGTGGGATTCAGTGGAGCACCAGAGGCTAAGCAGTGTGTGAAATTTACCACAGCATAAATGTTATGGATCTGCTTCCAAGTCTCACCAGTACTGCATCTCTGTCCAGCTGACCTCCAAGCAAATTGATGAATCTGGATTCATCTTGCAATTAAAATGCATCTGTTCCTTTAGGAAAATAATACACTATCAATGTGAAAATTCAAATAGAGACTCTGATAAAACTAGAACCATAGAAACGTGACTATAGAATATATATAGAAACATGTATACTATCATGTAAGAAATGAATTGCCAGTCTATGTTCGATACAGGATACAGGACGCTTGCAAGGGCTGGTACTCAGGGGTGATCCAGAGAGATGATATGGGGTGGGAGGTGGGAGAGGGGTTCAGGATTGGAAGCTCATGTACACCCGTAGCTGATTCATATCACTGTATGGCAAAACCAATACAGTATTGTAAAGCAAAATAATGTAAACATAAAAATTAAAAAAAGAAATGTGACTATAAGTATGTGACTGTGCAACCATCACACTTCATTGTCAAGTCATTTGCAGTTTATCAGAAGAAGAAATGTGCTAAGATTTATGTTAGGTTCATGAAACAATATACATGAATTATGGTGAGAATGGCTTATACAGTTGTTCATTTCTCATTGTTTTCCTGTTCACAACCATCCTCTACATCTAACCTTGTGGTGTGTAATCATATGGTTTCTTAACCAACAATGATTTAACACCCAAATATGGGATAGACAGTATGAATAACTTTAGAGAGACTTAGACAAATAACAAATGTATGAGTAAAATCATTTGCAAGGAACTCCCACTCAGTTGTACACAGACTTGAAAGTAGATAACTGTAAGACAAGATGCAAATATTTTATTTGCTTATTTTTATCACAGTAAATTTGCTTTATAATATTGTGTTAGCTTCTGCTGTACAAAAATGTGTATCAGCCATTAGTATATTACTGTTCCCTCCCTCTTAAGCCTCCCTCCCTCCTTAGTGCCCCACATTTCTGGGTCATTAACAAGCACCAAGCTGAGTTTCTTATACTATGTAGCAGGTTCTTGCTGCTACTGCTGCTAAGTCGCTTCAGTCATGTTTGACTTTGTGCAACCCTATAGACGGCGGCCCACCAGGCTCCCCCATCCCTGGGATTCTCCAGGCAAGAACACTGGAGTGGGTTGCCATTTCCTTCTCCAATGTGTGAAAGTGAAAAGTGAAAGTGAAGGCGCTCAGTCATGTCTGACTCTTAGCGACCCTATGGACTGCAGCCCACCAGGCTCCTCCATCCATGGGATTTTCCAGGAAAGAGTACTCGCGTGGGGTGCCATTGCCTTTTACTAGCTATCTATTTTAAACATTGAGGTGTATGTATGTCAATAATACGCTCCCGTTCTGTCCCATCCTCTTCTTCCCCATCTGTGCTCACATGTCCATTCTCTATGCCTTGTCTCTGTTCTTTCACTGCAAATAGGCTCATAAAGTACCATTTTTTCTAGATTTCACATATATGCATTAATGTACTATATTTGCTTTTCTCTTTCTTACTTACTTCACTCTATATGAAAGACTCTAGGTCCATCCACATTAACAGAGTCAATAGAAGGTATGTTTGCTGCTTAGTTGCTCAGTCATGTCTGACTCTGCGACCTCATGGGCTACAGCCCACCAGGCTTGCTGTCCATGGGGCTTCTCCAGGCAAGAATACTGGAGTGGGTGGCCATGCCCTTCTTCAAGGAATCTTCCCAACCCAGGGATTAAATCCAGATATCCCACATTTCAAATGGATTCTTTACTGTCTTAGTCACCAGGGAAGCCCAAGAATACTGTAGTGGGTAGCCTATCCCTTCTCCAGTGGATCTTCCCAACCCACAAATCGAACCAGGTCTCCTGCATTGCAGATGGATTCTTTACCAGCTGAGCTACCAGCTATAGTAATACCAAAAATGGGAGTGATAATCAAACTTTCCCTGGGGCAAGGGAAAGGAAAAAAAATAGTATAAAACAAAATGAGTCACTATTTCTGGGTTGTGAAGAATGAATATACATCTGTTTATCACACAAGTTTGTGTGTTGAAATGTGTGCTTTCATGGAGGGAGTGAAGGGTCCTGATGTGAGAGCTTATAGAAGATTAGCAGAGCATGGTGACTAAGAACATAGGTTTCACAGTCTTTGCTGTATGAAGCAATGCCACAGATGGATATTGGTCTTTTTGCCTGAGTTCAGCATCCACTTTCTTAGCCTTGGTGGGTTAATTTAAAATAATTGAAACGGCAACAGACATGTTTCATCTGAAAATATTTGAGCTTCTCTAAAATAGAGGATTCGAGGAGAAGAAGTGGCTCTAGAATAGATGGTCCACAATATCACTCTTCCAACCTTTCAGCATTCCCACAGTCATGTCCTTAGCAGGGGTGCTCAACAGGGCTTCCTCTTCTTTGCTAGCCTCTGAATCTGGTGTTTTGGGATCGCTCTTCCTTGATTACTGGCAATTTTGGTGATATCAACAAAAGGAAAGGAGGTCACATCAGTGTCCCTTTAACTCTACAGCTTATGCTGTACAGTTTCAGTCATCAGTGTCAAACCTTAATGAGGCATCATAGCATCTAGATGTCCTGGAATAGATTCTCCTTTGAAAAAAGTCCTATACTCTGCCTACACCCTGGGATAATTAAATGAGAAAATGAGGAATCTGGAGCAAAAGTAATAACCTCAGTCTCTAGTTATTGAACATATTATAGAAGCTAGGAATTTAGCTTACAGGATGCCTGACTCACCAGGCAACAAAGCACAGTTGGCATTCAGTCTTCCTTATAATAACAAGAACAAGACACAGAGGTCAAGTTTACCGTTGGGTCCAAAGTTACATAGCTAGGCAATAGTAGAGCCCAGATAAGAACTATAACCTATTTTAATTTTTGCAATGGCCATACTAATATTAGTAATAATCCTGGAATGTGAAGTCAAATGGGCCTTAGAAAGCATCACTACGAACAAAGATAGTGGAGGTGATGGAATTCCAGTTGAGCTATTTCAAATCCTGAAAGACAATGCTGTGAAAGTGCTTCACTCAATATGCCAACAAATTTGAAAAACTCAGCAGTGGCCACAGGACTGGAAACAGTCAGTTTTCATCCAATCCCAAGAAAGGCAATGCCAAAGAATGCTCAAACTACTGCACAATTGCACTCATCTCACAGGCTAGTAAAGTAATGCTCAAAATTCTCCAAGCCAGGCTTCAGCAATATGTGAACTGTGAACTTCCAGATGTTCAAGCTGGTTTTTGAAAAGGCAGAGGAACCAGAGATCAAATGGCCAACATCCACTGGATCATGGAAACAGCAAGAGAGTTCCAGAAAAACATGTATTTCTGCTTTATTGACTATGCCAAAGCCTTTGACTGTGTGGGTCACAATAAACTATGGAAAATTCTGAAAGAAATGGGAATACCAGACCACCTGACCTGCCTCTGAGGAAACCTAAGAAGGTCAGGAAGCAACAGTTAGAACTGGACATGGAACAACAGACTGGTTCCAGATAGGAAAAGGAGTACGTCAAGGCTGTATATTGTCACCCTGCTTATTTAACTTCTCTGCAGAGTACAACATGAGAAACACTGAGCTGGAGGAAGTACAAGCTGGAATCAAGATTGCCAGGAGAAATATCAATAACCTCAGATATGCAGATGACACCACCCTTATGGCAGAAAGTGAAGAAGAACTAAAGAGCCTCTTGATGAAAGTGAAAGAGGAGAGTGAAAAAGTTGGCTTAAAGCTCAACAGTCAGAAAACAAAGATCATGGCATCCGGTCCCATCACTTCATGGGAAATAGATGGGGAAACAGTGGGTGACTTTATTTTTCTGGGCTCCAAAATCACTGCAGATGCTGACTGCAGCCATGAAATTAGAAGACGCTTACTCCTTGGAAGAAAAGTTATGACCAACCTAGATAGCATATTGAAAAGCAGAGACATTACTTTGCCAACAAAGGTCTGTCTAGTCAAGGCTATGGTTTTTCCAGCTGTCATGTATGGATGTGAGAGTTGGACTGTGAAGAAAGCTGAGTAGTGAAGAATTGATGCTTTTGAACTGTGGTGTTGGAGAAGACTCTTGAGAGTCCCTTGGACTGCAAGGAGATCCAACCAGTCCATTCTGAAGGAGACCACTCCTGGGTGTTCATCAGAAGGACAGATGTTGAAGCTAAAACTCCAATACTTTGGCCACCTGATGCAAAGAGCTGACTCTATTGAAAAGACCCTGATGCTGGGAAAGATTGAAGGCAGGAGGAGAAGAGGACGACCGAGGATGAGATGGCTGGATGGCATCACCGACTCTATGGACATGGGTTTGGGTGGACTCCGGGAGTTGGTGATGGACAGGAAGGCATACACCAGGTATGCGGTTCATGGGTTCTCAAAGAGTTGGATACGACTGAGCGACTGAACTCAACTGAAGTAAAATAGAATGCTTTCTGAAAGCTTTTTAAAAATTTAGATAGAAAATGCCTATCTTATACTTAAACCTAGTAAAAGTTAACTTCTCCCCTTATTCTATTTTTCTATGAAAAGACTCTATTAAGTGCCGTGTCAAGAGATGAAGAATCCAGTTCACGTTCAAAGTAGTTATTGACTTACAAACCAGAACAAGAAAGCAAGTGCCCTGACACCTAGTCCACACTTAGTTATCTGGTCCATTTCAGGGCTACAGAAGCAAAGAAGATAATATTCAGTGCATGGAATTTATTTGATTTACTTTTTTCTAGTTTGTGGAACTATGGATTCTCTTATTTGAATGTGCCTTAGATAGGCAAAAACATACAAATAGCTTCAAAATGTTTCACTGCTCTGTGTATAAATTCATCCTCTATTCTGTATTTCATAAAAACTTTTGAGAATAATTATAGCCTGAACTTTGACAGTTTCTCTTTTTCTCTCTCTCTTTGTAGTAACATCAAAAATGCCTATCCACTGACCACCCCTCTTTTTATTTTAAGTGAGTGACAATTTGTCATATCTTTTGGGCCTGTAAGGCTAGGGTGAGAATGATTTAATCAGCACATTGGTGTAAAAGATAGTTTAGATATTCTTCAATTTATGCCAAGTATACTAGTCCCAGTTTGTTCAAACTGGACAGAGGCTCTCTGTGAGCTGAAAATCATAAAACACATAGTTAGAATCTTATGCTTCCAATGGCTACAGCTGCTGAGACATCACAGAGAGGAGGCCTTTCAAATCAAGCCTGGAGGAAAATAAAGGGTTGAGCCTAGAGAGTAAGTTGATAGAGACCATTTCAGGGGAGGGCCTAGAAAGTGCAAAGAATCCCAAGAGGAGAGGGGACAAGCTCAGGGCTCAGGATATGGGAAGAAAAACAATCCCTGTGTGCCTAGGGCAGAGCAAGCAGTAGAAGGAGGTGAGGTGCAGGGGCAAAGGGGAGATAGTCATCTATGGCCTTTCAGGCCAGAGTAGTAAGGACATCAGCATGCACTTTGGCATTTACTCTGAACCAGCCAGGAAGTTTCTAAAGGAATCTGAGCAGATAAGACAGGATGTGACTTTAAGCAATCCACCCCTGAGTTAAGCTCAGTAAAAAAACATTAGTTGATTTTGTTGAGTCCTTTTATTGTGCTAATCTCCCTATCAACTTACAATCAGAAGAGAAGGAAAAAACAAAAACAAAAAATCCAAACCTAATCAAACAGAGGTATATTAAACTGATGTAAAACCCATGTGCAGACCTTGGCTATCCTGTCCCTGTCTGAGAGCTCAAAGTCTGTTCTTCCAGCTGCCTGCCAAATCTCCGTTCACTTTGAAGGCAATTACTACTATACTTTTTGCTGTTGATTTTTAAAAATTGAAGTATAATTGATTTACAGTGTTGTGTTAGTTTCTGGTATACAGCAAAGTGATTCAGTTTTATATTCTTTTATTAAAAGAAAAATTTAAATTGTTAAGAAATAAATAAAGATATTCTACAATGAAAAGAATATATATATATATATATTCTTTTATTATTCATTTTATTGTGGTGTTCCCAAGTGGCACTAGTGGTAAAGAACCCAGCTGCCAGTGCAGGAGACATGAGAGATATGAGTTTGATACCTGGGTTAGGAAGATCCCCTGGAGGAGGGCATCCCGACCCACTCCAGTATTCTTGTCTGGAGAATCTTATGGACCGAGGAGACTGGCAGGCTACAGTCCATAGGGTCACAAAGAGTTGGGCACAACTAAAGCAACTTAGCATCCACTTAGCATATGCATGCATATGTGTGTGTGGGGGGGGGGGATGTCTTTTTGTTGTGTTTTGTTTTTTTTTATATTATTTTTACCATAGGCTATTAAACGCATTAAACAGTTGAATATAGTTCCCTGTGCTAAGTAGGACCTTGTTGTTTATCTGATTCATATACAGTTTGTATATGCTAATCCAAAACTCCTAATTTGTTTCTCCCCACTGCCCAGGTCCAGCCCCAGTGGATCCAGGGAATTCAAAGCAGGGTTGGAGTCAGCATCTGGGAAAGGACTATTTAATTAGAAATATAAAGAGAGATTAGAGAAGAATAGTATAGTAGGAAAATTGGTGGAGAAAAGATTCTGAATAACTTGGTTTATGTGGAAAGCTAATAAAACCTCAAGACAAGAGGTTTGCACCATCTACATAGGCCACCAGTGCCCGCTTGAATAGTGGAGGGTGCCCCGCCTTGGGCTCCCTCTCACGTGGGTCTTAGAAGCCAGGGCAAGTAAGTAGATGTGGTGAGCCTCCAGTTCCAGATGGGAATTCAGCCATAAAAGGAGAGGGAGGGAGAAGGGGAAAGAGAGAAAGAGAGAAAGTCAACACAGGGGGAGCCAGATTTCCTGGAAACCAGTTCGAGAAGCTGGTCTGAGAAACTGATCCATCATTTATTGTTCAGGAAAGCTTTTTATACTTTTGGTTGTACATAGAGATCAATGGATAATACAAAAGTATGCAGTGTCAGCAGCCCTGACTCATCGAGACCAGGCTTTCTCTCTGCATACCTAGCTGTATACATAAGTCTTTCTTAGGTGATTTACATCATATTCTGGCCAGGAGGCCAACTAACATTTTACAGCCTTTTTCTGATAAAGGTCTGTCAACCAGAAAACTTATTTGCACTTAAAAGTGTTGTTCTTCCCAAAGTCTGGTGCCACTCTCAGAAAGCACTAAATAAAGTTACATTCTTACATAGCAAGAACACAACAATTTATAACAAAGAAAGAGGAGTACAATGATTTATAACAAAGAGAAAATTAATTAAATCAAAAACCTAGTGTTGCTAACATCAAAACTACTATATTCCTTTTCTATATCCCAATTACATTGATTAATACCCTTCAGGTGCCTAAAAGATAAAGAATATGGAGGCCTGGCAGCAAACATTAACTCAACAATGAAATCCTTTACCAAACTAATTTTTAGCTCTAAAAGGCTCTATATCTTTAAGATGTTTTAAGCTTTGTGCCTCCTGCTGTTGGGGGCTGTAAACAACCACAAGTTGTAAAGGTCTCCAACTGTCAGACAAGTTAGACAGCCATCAGAAGGATTTGAGCTGAGACATTCCTTTCATATGCAGGAGACCAGTTGGAGCTCTAAGTTAACTTTTTCCAGAGAAAGGTGGTCGGGGATAGCCCCCTGTAATGTCAGAAGAATGGAATGCACAGGACAATAAGGCAGGCAGACTCTGGTTTTGGGGGTAGATGTTCAAGAAAATTCAGCGAGGCTCCACTAAGGCCCGACTCGCATTTGCCTGTCGGACCCCTTAACCTCATGACCTTTGACATGGGCAGGGCTCCTCGTGCTGGCTCCCAGCACGCCACCACTTTTCCATTTGGTAATCAGAAGTTTATTTTCTGTGTCTGTGAGTCTGTTTCTGCTTTGTAAGTAAGTTCCTTTATATCATATCTTAGATTCCACATATAAGTGATGTCATACAGTATTTGTCTTTCTCTTTGTGCCTTACTTCACTTAGAGTGATAATCTCTAGTCCATTCTTGTTGCTGCAAATGGCATTATTGCGTTCTTTTTGTGACTGAGTAGTACTTCATTGTATATGTATATAGACCACCATTTTTTGGATACATGCTCCCTGATATTCATAGCAGCACTGTTTACGATAACCAAGACAAGGAAGCAACCTAAGTGTGCACTGACAGATGAGAAGATAAAGCCTATTACTATTTTTATCATTATCATCACCTTCATCGTCATCATCATCAATTGTTTTAATTTATCTGAAAGCTTAAGATCATTTGGGAAGAGGAAGAGTGCATCAACCAATGAAGCTAAAATTCTATAACTGCTAAACCCAATCTTCACTGGATTCATCTCCATCTGTAATGATCAACAATCTTAGAGATCTGGGAGAGACAGAGAAAATAAGATGGAGGAATTTATTTGTTTATGTGCTTCTGGTTTATTGAATCCTCTAATCCATCAGAAGGTTAGATAGATGTAGATATAGGTAGAGATATAATATATGCAAATTATTTTTCTTAGTAAGGAAATAGTATTCATTTTCTCTTAACTATCAAGTGCTTGACATACTCTATTACATTCAGTCTTCTCTATACACACGTAAGATTTGAATTTATATCCCTACTTTATAGATGAGGAGAGGGGAACATGGGAATTAAGTAATTTACTGAAGGGGTTTTAACCCATGTTCTGCCCGACTCTAAAGTGCAATAGTATTCCACTGGATTTCACTTTCAGAGATACAAGGTGGGTGTGTTGACCTTTCCCTCCTTATTTTCGCAACTGGTTTTGCTAAGTCAGCAGTATTTCCAGATATGCCAGGTGGGGTTTCTGACTCTTTCCCACCAGTGTTCTAGATAGCCAGTTCCAGGCAGATGGAGTCAGCCAGTGAGAGGAAACCCACTTTCCCACTGTTCTTGTACTATCCTCATAGCTCTCCCTTCTCATCTTTCAAATGATGAGATCTTTTTCCCCTATAATTAAACGTGAAATATACGGTGGTAGAGGCTTGCCATCATCTACCTTTAACAATCCACTGAAGATAAAAACCTTGTTTCTTGGCTAATCAACATCACCATCTACAATTTGCTGAAACTAGGAAATGAAGGATCCTCCTGGATTTCTTTCTTTGCTTCATGCACCATATACAATCCATCACAATATTCTGCCCACTATACCTGAAAAATATATCTTGAATTTAACGCCTTTCTCTGACGTCACTGCTATGAACCTATTTCAAGATTGGTGTATAGCTGACGTTTGTATTAAATCTTGTCTGCATTATTGCCTCCATGCTTCCATGAATGACTTTCTTTACAAAAGTTTAGCTTTAACACAGCTAGGAAAAATAAGTCATTGTTTTTCTTAGAGTAAAATCCACACTTGTTGACATATAATGGCCCCAGTTACCTTGCAGCTACTGGATTCTATGAATGAAGCTTCTAGCATTCTTCCTGTTATTGCTCTAGAGAGCCAGATGTTCTAGAAATGCTCTGGAGAGCTGGTATAGATAACCTGGATGGTCTAGAGATCAGTGATGCTCCTTTGACATTGCCCCCCTTTATCTTACTGCCCCCTTTATGTCACTGCAGACAGCCAAGCTCATTCCTGTATCAGAGTCTTTACCTTTGAGGTTTCATCTGTCATCAAATTCTTTCTCCTGGTATATTTCTTTTCTCATTGGATCAGAGGTCAAATATCTCCTTTCCCAAGAGCTTTCTTTGACTCCCATCAACAGTAGTTTCTTTTCTTCCTTGAGTAATACTAGTTGAAGTCATCTTATTTGTTTGGTTAGTCACCCTTTTCTGTCTCTATTTTTAGCAACAAAGGCTTCATTCAGTTCAGTTTAGTTTCTCAGTCATGTCTGACTCTTTGTGACCCCATGAGGTGCATCACACCAGGCCTCCATGTCCATCACCAACTCCCGGAGTTCACTCATATTCACATCCATTGAGTCAGTGATACTCATCCTCTGTCGTCCAGCCATCTCATCCTCTGTCGTCCCCTTCTCCTCCTGCCCCCAATCCATCCCAGCATCAGAGTCTTTTCCAAATAGGCTTCATTAGAGAAATCCAAAATCTCCTATTCATCACCATGCCCCTAGTACTTGCATCAGGCCAGCGTAGCAAAGGCTCAGTCATGATTTCCTAGGAGGAATGGGTAAGAAGTATCAGAATTGTTAGGCCCACTGATAACAATATCTAGTCAGTCCTTAGCTGTAAGGCAGTAGCTCCCTGTCCTCTGCATCTGCTTTTCCTCAGTTGATAGAAAAGTCAAAGCCTACAGCTAACGTGTAAAGTAGAGCCAATAGATGATTATCTTTTATTTTCTTAGACGTTTTCTCTTTGGCCTACACTGAAAGGAACATCTCTATACTAAGACTGCTTTTTACACATATAATAAATCCTGCCCCAGTAACAAGCTTTATTGACTCCACAATCATGACCTGGGATTTCCCTGGTGGCTCAGTGTTAAAGAGTCCACCTGCCAATGCAGGAGATGTGGGTTTAGTCCCTGGATCAAGAAGATACCCTGTAGAAGGAAATGGCAATCCACTCCAGTGTTCTTGCCTGGAAAATTCCATGGACAGAGGAGCATGGAGGGCTATAGTCCATGGGGTCAAAAAAGTCGGACAGGACTTGGTGACTGAACAATAATAACAACAGTCATGACCTGGCTGGTTCTTCCTGCATTCAATGAGTCCTGCCTGCCTAGTATCTTCCCATTCTACCTTTCACTTTAGATAATCGCACACAACCCTTAGAGACCAGCCCAAGCAGCCTTTCTGCTTCTCATGCCTGAATCTTACATTTTGGTGTTCAGAATATCTGACTTGCAGTTTCATATAGATTTTATAACTTGATAAAAAATATCCTGCAAGACAAGTCTATATTGTACTATAGAAATAGACATGTTTGTGAAAGTAAGCTTTGTCAGTTTCTCTTTCTAACTCAATCATCAGACAGACACTTTCTCCAACCTGCTTATGACCTAGCCATACTGAAATGTGTTCAGTTCTCCAAATATGGCAAGCTCTTTTCTCTGGGAAAAAGTCAGATGAAAAGTCATATGATATAGACTTTGCCTGAAAGATGCTTCACCCTTTTCCTCCCATTGCTGACTAGCTGCCCTTTAACTTTCAAGTCTTAGTTTCACTCTAATTTCCTTTAGAAAACTTTCCCTTGTATGACCACACCCCAACCCCATGCTTCCCAAACTGCAGATACCAGTGGTTCACATGAGCAACCATAGCATATGGAATTCACTGTCACACGACTTACACTTTATTCACTTAGTTGAACTCAGTGAGGACAGGGACTGAATCCATCATTTTTGTTCCAGATTTTGTACCCAGTAGTAACAATAAATAGATGACTGAATGGATGAATGAATCATTTCTAGCCTGTCCCATTCCTAATGGTCCTATTGCATAGATCTCATCAAAGGGTCCATGAAGATGAAGAACAGTTCTTCTTTGATTTGTTTGTATCCTTCACAGACTGAGCATATTTCAAATCACAGGGCAAATACTTAATCAGAATCCCAATTAATTGCATCAAAAATCAAAGCACGGGAGGATTACCTTGTGAATTTTTTTTCGAGTTGCATGCTCACATTATGTACATTTTCCCATGTATATTTTCTAGTTCAATAAAAATATTTACAATTGTTTTATAATACCAGAAGAAAAAGATTAGAAATTGATGCGTTGTTAGTAATAATCATTCTAATTAAGTTTCCTGGAAACTGTTATTGTGATTGAGTGATATACAGAAATAAATTAGTAGGATACTGGGGTGAGGGCATCTCCACAAAAGGACAGTCCTTGAAAGGACCCTGAGGACAGGAAGAAAGGCATTGGCCATAGTGAGGGGGGGTCAGAAGCAGTGAAGTTATAGACGAGAGCTGGAGAATTTAGGTTGCTGTCTTAAGATCAACAGGGCTTCCCTGATGGCTCAGATGGGAAAGAATCTGTCCTCAGTGCAGGAGACCTGGGTCCAGTCCCTGGTTAAGGAAGATTCCCTGGAGAAGGGAATGGCAACTCACTCCAATATTCTTGTCTGGAGAATCCTATGGACAGAATAGTCTGGTGGGCTGCAGTCCATGGGATCGTGAAGGGTAGGACATGACTGAGCGTCTAACACTTTCACTTTTAAGATCAACAGGGAGCTTCTAGAAGGGTTGTAAGCTGAGAAAGGATACTCTGATTTCCGAATGCAGAACGTCTTTAAAGTTGTGGTAGTTTGGACTGGGTTCTAATGATAGAAAAGGAAAAAGAAAGAGAGAGAGAGAACATGGATTTTTCTGATATCAAAGAATTAAATCAGTAAACTTACAGAATATGCAAGGGTACCAAGAATACTGATTTCAATTTTCTTTATCAAGAAGAAAATGAATATTTTCTTGTTTTTTTGCTATATGAGTGTTAGTGAGATTTATCTATGTTCTGGGCCTTAATTCACCACCTGAAAGACACCTGTACAATGCTTCTCTGATTTTAAGCCCTCTAACCTAATAGTCATGAGGAACTTATTGTCTATTAAATACTACATGCGTATGTACCTGTTACTTTCCACATGGCTGTTGTTTGATGGGCTTACTTTGAATAAAAAGAGGTGGCAATTTTTAGTAGAGCAATAATGATTTATATTAAAATCGATATGATTGAAGGTGAAAATCATATAGTTTTGTTTCTTTTTTTATATGTATGTGTAATTGATTGATGATTGCTTTACAGTATTAGTGTGATTTCTGTCATACATCAACATGAATTAACTATAGGGTTGCTTATGTCCCCTCCCTCTTGAATCTCCCACCTGCCTCCTGCCCATCCCACCCCTCTGGGCTATTACAGAGCCCCAGTCTGAGTTCCCTGAGTCCTACAGCAATTTCCTGTTGGCTCTCTATTCACTTATGTTATTGTACATGCTTCCATGCTGCTCTCTCGTTCATCTCACCTCTCCCTCTCCTCCTCCACCCTTGTCCACAGTCTTTTCTCTGTGTCTCCATTGCTGCTCTGTGAGCAGGTTCATCAGTACCATCCTTCTAGATTCCATATATATATGCATTATTCCATATATATGCATGTGATATTTGTTTTTCTCTTTCTGACTTACTTCACTCTGTATAATAGGCTCTAGGTTCATCCATCTCATTAGAATTGACTCAAATATGTTCCTTTTTATGGCTGAGTCATATTCCATTGTGTATATGTGCCACAGCTTCTTTTACCATTCATTTGTCAATGGACATCTAGGTTGCTTCCTTGTCTTAGCTATTGTAAATAGTCCTGCAGTGAATACTGAGGGTACGTGTGTCTTTTTCAGTTTTGGTTTCTTCACAGTATATGCATATAAGTGGTATTGCTGGGTCATATGGTGGCCTTATTCCTAGTTTTTAAGGAATCTCCATACTTTCTTTCATAATGACTATATCAATTTACATTCCCGTCAACAGTGCAAGAGGGTTCCCTTTTTCTACACCCTTTCCAGCATAGAGTTCTCTGTTTCTACCCGAGGGTTTTTGGGTTTGTTTGTTTGTTTTATTTAAGAAATTTGGCTTCTCTTTAGACATTGCTATGTGATTGGTTTCATAAAAATGCAGAATTTGTTGATGGCAAAGATGGTGCTCAGTTCTATTGCATCCAATACATAAAAATAAAGAAAATAAGCATGCACAGCCACACCCACACACCCCTAGCGGTTAAAGCCTTTCATGATCTACCTCCATCCTCTTCCTCACACTCAATTCTTACCATTCCCTCAAATCCTCTGTGCCATAGTCATGACCAAGTATTTTCTTGCCTCTACGTTGTCGTGTTTATTAGTGCCTGAGTGTCTTAGTATCTATTCTCATTGCTTTGTATTCCTTCTCTCTTTTCCAAAGTTCCTAACATATGGTCACTGCTCAGTAAATTCCTATTATTATTGTTATTATAATTTTTACATTAAAAACACATGAAAATGTAACAGAATCATATTCAGAACTGACTGGATTTTAGAAAGGTGGTTTTGGCTGAAATGTGGAAGAAGATGATTTGCAGACCGTGAGAAATCCAGGAAAGAATTGACAATTACATCACAGCTAGAAGGAATGAAAATAGAGAGGGAAACATGGATTGGATTGACTAATAAATAGATAAACAATAAATGATAGAAGCTTATTTGTTTATTGACTTTATTTATGCTTGCTTATTAATTTATTTGTTTATTAATTTATTGACTAATAGATAAATAAAAGTAAAAGCAAGAAGAGTTGGCAATATTCAGATGAGTAAGTCGAATACGACTCCCAGGTTTCTGATTGACCCTAAGTTGGTAAGTGGTCATTTGGTAAGTGGTCATTTTCACTGGAATAAATTGTTGGTTGTGAAATAATGAGTTCGATTTTGTTCGCAGTGAATTTGCAGGGTCTGCGGGGCAGCTAGTTAAACACTTGATAAACAGTTAAGCATAAAACTAAGCCAATAACCCTAGCATGATTGGTAATTTTTTAAAAGTAGTTATGTATCATAGAAATAACTGCTTAATTCTGCAAAGTAGGAATCATTGATGTGTATAATGCTAATAGTGAAGAAGACAATGTTTATTTCATTAATGACTCAATGTCATTCAGCTAGTAGGTATCAATCCTTCATTTGAATGTAGGTCTATCTGCTTTTTTCCATTACAATTTATTGTCTCCTCTGTGTGACAGAGATTGAAGAGAAATGAAGTTGGAAGCTTGGCATGAGCAAGATTAACTTTCTTCCATTTTAGCAGACAAAATAGCCCCATCCAACAAGTATGTAATCAGTGTCTACTAGAGCATGCTCTGTTTGGGATATGACAGCAAACAAGGCACCACCCATTTACCAGTGTACCCCCAAAGCACATGCCCAGAAGAGAGGGGACATATGTAGGTAAATTACTACTTTATGTCATCTCCTTGGAGGGGCCTTCCCTTGTTTGATAACAGCAATCAAATTATGGATATTGTGCTCATAGTCTCTTCTGTTATACAGCATCATCTCTGCCTCCTGAACGGCTCTCATTAATTCTCTCATCACTGGGGAATATTACTGAAAGAGAAAGGCAGTATACTTCTTTCTCATATCCTGGAGATATTGGAAAAATATAGTGGAGCAAGTTTGGAAGCTCTGTCAGTTCCATTTCCCCCAGATCCTCCCTCTTCCATCTCTTGCAAGAGTGAACACATAGAACTGTGTTGCTGTTCTGTATTTCAAGGTACTTTGAGGTTGAAGTGTCTGAGCTGTTTCACATAAAGCTCTTTGACCTTTTAATGCCAGTTCAGCGATACATCTTCATCAGCCCTGAAGCTAAAAGAAGATGAAATAAGAAGCATTTTAGAGCAAGGATTAGGAAGATTAAGTGAAAAGTCAGCTCATTATTGAGTTTCTCCAGTAGCCCCAACACAGCACTAGATCATGATAATGAAGAAGGACAAAGGAGACATATCCATTGAGTAGTAGAGCTACACAAAGGACATTCGCGTTTGTTATGTGCTCAGTACTCACAAGAGTCCAAGACAGACATTGCTATGTCTATTTTAAAGACAAGGAGACTAAAATATTGGGGGGGATATTTAAATCACTTCCCATCAGTCAGATAGCTAGTGGAATTAATGCCTAAACCTTCACAATTTCATAATCTAAGGGGCAGGGAAAGTGGGACAACAAAGTGTAATTGATTTTTTAAATTAAAATATATTTGGGGAGGTGAAATGGACACTAATGATGTGACATCAAACACAGGTGTTTCATGGCAAGTTGATAAATTAAATAATTTAGACCACAAGTGCTCTTGAAATTAGGGGTCGTGGGTGGGGACCATGACCATTCGTGGACTCATGAAATGTTGGAGTCAGCAAAGGCATTCTTGCTGAGGTCTTGAAAATCAAGACAGTCCTAGGATGAAAATGTACTGTAGAGACTGTGACATCAAGAGAGAATAAAGAGCATTGAGCCTGTGGGTATCATGCTAATGGTAAAGAAGCTTGGTCCTTCCACCGAAGTATGGACTCAAACCACTCAGGGTCATATTGAAATGAAATTCCACGTCTCTGTCTTCCTCATAATCCAGGTCTGTGTTTTGATTATCTTATTGACAGAGACACATTCTACTTTTAGCTCTATTCTGCATCAGTGTATCTTCATCATTTTCTAACCTGGCACTTTAGGGTTCTTGATTATTATGTTCATATAGTATCATTAAGCAGCAAACCACTATTTAGTAGGAAACACTCCATTTTCTAAAGTAGAGAATACCATCTTTGCTTGCTGATACATTGCTATCATCATTCTTCAATAATTACCCATATGTTCCGACAGGTTTTGGAATGAGCTTACCATTCCCATGTTAATTGTTGGCTGTGGCAAAGCTCATTTTTCAATAGTGGGATCACACTATGTTTATTGGTCCCGATGAGTTGATTGTTCAGAATTGATGCAATGCAATTTTGTGAAAAAATTTGCAAATCTGAATTACAAATCAATTTTAAGATAACCTTTTTTAGAAACCAAAGTGTATCCCAGACAATATAACACTTTCATGGGAAGAAAGACAGATTTGTCAAATAAAAGCCAATTTGGATAATATAGTCCAAAATTCTGAAGAAATGTATGGTTTTCCAGAAGGAATTAAAGCCTCTTCAGATCACAATAGTATATTTGTTGGAGTATCATTAGCAACTTGTTTAAAACTCTTACACATTTGTCAGTTACTTTTTTCCAACATTAACAATGTATTCGATGGATATTTGATAAAATGTTGCATCAGAAAAAGTTTGTGAAAATTAATTTGACAATGTAGATAGTATGTAAGAATTAGAAGATAGATAACCAACTGGTGAATAATCAATCAACACTTACAGTCCAATGGTTTTATATATATATATTGGCTTTTATTTGACAAATCTTTCTTTCTTCCCAATTAAGATAAAACAGAGAGCTGTAGCAATAAAATAACTAGCTTCTGGATTCTTAAACTCATGGCCAGATGTTACAAATGAAGTTTTACTCATTGACCTTGGTTGATGCTTCCAGAAAGATATGATGGATACCAATCTTTCAAGGTTATTCAAAAGCAGATTTTTAGCTTGAATCTGATATATAGCCTTCCTTCTCCTTCATGAAAGTCTGTAAAGTGATGGTTGTTAGGATTTCATCATGGAGAAAGTGAGAGCATTAAGGAGAAGAAGGGTGACAACATCATTTGGCGTCATCTTAGTTTATCATCACCTATTTAGCAAGTGCCTGAGATACAGCATGTATCTTGCCAGAGCTAGAGCACAAAATCAAAGTGTGAGCTCTGGCTTCTCCTCTTGATGTCAAGTGATCAGTGCTTATCCTTGGTGGGATTTAAATTAGTTATTTGAGGCTGGGTAAAGAAAGAGACATGGGTATTGCAGTGAGTCAATACCCATGAGAGTATGGGTATTGAGTCTCAAGTGAGTAATGAAAATGGTGGAAGAAACATTGGTTGAAATAACTTGGAGTCATACTGTATTGCAACTCAGATGCCATTCTAAGAATTTCGGACTTCATTTTCCAAGTAATACAGACACATAGAAAGTGTGTAAGATTGTAAAATAGTTTTTAATCTATTAAAAAAGAAAACTCAAAGTTTTTCAATCATCACTTATTGTTAGCTCTGACCAAGATATATCTGTGTAAGGTGAATTATACACAATACACATCTTCAGTGAGCTAACAGTCTTTGGTAGGGGAGGGGAGTGGTCTATATACACATACATAGCGAAGATGCCAACCTCTCCTTTTATACTCTCCCACTCCTTAATGCCAGGACATCACCATGTCCTGTCTGAACATTCATTACATCATGTTTCTGAATCCCTCTTCTTACCATCTTTCTTCTCACCAATCTAATCTCCAAGAAACAGAGTTATGAAATTATACTATTTCTCTTATGCTTAAAGATATTACCATATTACACTTTGAACAAAATCCAGACTCCTTGCCTTGGCCTGCCAGCTACCAAAAGACTCAGATTGGTGAACGATTTCCAGCCTCATGGCTCTGGCCATCACTACACTCCCTCCTTGAGCGACTGTCTCATTGACCTTTCTCATTTCTCAAGTGTTATATCTTAAGATCTTTTCTTCCTCAAGTTATTTCACATGCTCTAATTCTGCACCGAATTCTGTCTTCCTGGTTCTTTGACCAGTTTCTACTTTTGTGTCAAGCCTTGGTTTGTGTCACAGCCTCAGCAAACACTTGCTTTGTGAACCCATGTAGGTATTCCTCCAGCCCTATTATGCGGGAGAAATGTCAATAACCTCAGATATGCAGATGACACCACCCTTATGGCAGAAAGTGAAGAGGAGCTAAAAGCCTCTTGATGAAAGTGAAAGAGGAGAGTGAAAAAGTTGGCTTAAAGCTCAACATTCAGAAAACGAAGATCATAGCATCCAGTCCCATCACTTCATGGGAAATAGATGGGGAAACAGTGGAAACAGTGTCAGACTTTATTTGGAGGGGCTCCAAAATCACTGCAGATGATGTCTGCAGCCATGAAATTAGAAGACGCTTAGTCCTTGGAAGAAAAATGACCAACCTGGATAGTATATTCAAAAGCAGAGACATTACTTTGCCGACTAAGGTCTATCTAGTCAAGGCTATGGTTGTTCCTGTGGTCATGTATGATGTGAGAATTGGACTGTGAAGAAGGCTGAGTGCTGAAGAATTGATGCTTTTGAACTGTGGTGTTGGAGAAGACTCTTCAGAGTTCCTTGGACTGCAAGGAGATCCAACCAGTCCATTCTGAAGGAGATCAGCCCTGGGATTTCTTTGGAAGGAATGATGCTAAAGCTGAAACTCCAGTACTTTGGCCACCTCATGCAAAGAGTTGACTTATTGGAAAAGACTCTGATGCTGGGAGGGATTGGGGGCAGGAGGAGAAGGGGATGACAGAGGATGAGATGGCTGGATGGCATCACGGACTCGATGGACGTGAGTCTGAGTGAACTCCGAGAGATGGTGATGGACAGGGAGGCCTGGCGTGCTGCGATTCATGGGGTTGCAAAGAGTCGGACATGACTGAGCAACTAAACTGAACTGAAACCCCATTTTTCATATATTTGGGGATGTGAAAAATTGGTCCATAAAGAAGGTTGAATGCCAAAGAATTGATACTTTCAAATTTTGGTGCTGGAGAAGACTCTTGAGAACCCCCTGGACAGCAGGAAGATCAAACCAGTCAATCCTAAAGGAAACCAAACCTGAATATTCACTGAAAGGACTGTGGCTGAGGCTGAAGCTACCATACTTTGGCCACCTGATATGAAGAGCAGACTCACTGGAAAATACCTTAATGCTGGGAAAGATTAAAGGCAAAAGAAGAAAAGGGCGACAGAGGATAAGAATGGTTAGATAGCATCACAGACTCAGTGGACATGAATTTGAGCAAACTCTGGGAGATAGTGGAGGGCAAAGGAGGCTGACAAGTTACAGTCCCTGGGGTCACAAAGAATCAGACACAACTTAGCTACTGAATAACAACAAAACCCCATCTATTTCTTTATGGTACTCAATCCAATCCTCCTTTATATATTTGTCTATTTGTTTACTATTTATCTGTGTTACTAGTTTATAAGATTCATAAGTCTTGAACCATTTGTCTTCTAGTTCCCAGTGTTTATCCAAAGCCTAGTACAATGTCAGAAAAAGAGTGATCACTAATAGATTTCTGTTAAATTGATTACAGCAAAATCTTGTATTTAGGAAGAACGTCTTTTTGCAAAAACAAGAAAACACAGGGCTATGCTTATTATGTCATCCTTGTTTACTGCTTCAGTTCACTTCAGTCGCTCAAGATGTCCAATCTTTGCAAACCCACGGACTGTGGCACGCCAGGCTTCCATGTTTATCACAAACTCCTCGAGCCTGCTCAAACTCAGGAGCCTGCTCAAACTCCTGGAGCCTGCTCAAACTCCTGGAGCCTGCTCAAACTCAGGTCTATCTAGTCGGTGATGCCATCAAACCATCTCATCCTCTGTTATCCCCTTCTCCTCCCACC
Organism: Nanger dama; assembly: GCA_917880005.1. Classification (NCBI taxonomy): domain Eukaryota; kingdom Metazoa; phylum Chordata; class Mammalia; order Artiodactyla; family Bovidae; genus Nanger; species Nanger dama. The sequence continues at coordinate 8,986,345 of CAKJTW010000058.1, read as the reverse complement.
TTCACTCTTTCCCAGCATCAGGGTCTTTTCCAGGGAGTCAGTTCTTCACATCAGGTGGCCAAAATATTGGAGTTTCAGCTTCAGCATCAGTCCTTCCAATGAATATCCAGGATTGATTTCCTTTAGGATTGACTGGTTTGATCTCCTTGCAGTCCAAGGGAGTCTCAAGAGTCTTCTCCAACACCGCAGTTCAAAAACAATTATTTGGTGCTCAGCTTTCTTTATGTCCAATTCTCACATCCATACATAACTACTGGAAAACCATAGCTTTGACTAGATGGACCTTTGTCACCAAAGGAATGTCTCTGCTTTTGAATATGCTGTCTAGGTTGGTCATAGCTTTTCTTCCAAGGAGCAAGAATCCTTTAATTTCATGGCTGCAGTCATCATCTGCAGTGATTTTGGAGCCCAAGAAAATAAAGTCTCTCACTGTTTACATTGTTTCCCCATCTATTTTCCAGGAAGTGATGGGACTAGATGCCATGACCTTTGTGTTTTGAATGTTGAGTTTTAAGCCAGCTTTTTCACTCTCCTCTTTGACTTTCATCAAGAAGCTCATGAGTTCCTCTTCACTTTCTGACATAAGGGTGGTCTCATCTGCATGTGTGAGGTTATTGATATTTCTCCCAGCAATCTGATTCCAGCTTGTGCTTCATCCAGCCTGTCATTTCACATGATGTACTCTGCATATAAGCTAAATAAGCAGGGTGACCATATACAGCCTTATACACTACTTTCCCAATTTGGAACCAGTTCATTGTTCCATGTCTGGTTCTAACTGTTGCTTCTTGACCTGAATACAGATTTCTCAGGAGGCAGGTATGGAGGTCTGGTATTACCATTTCTTGAAGAATTTTCCAAGTTTGTTGAGATCCACACAAAGGCTTTGGTGTAATCAATAAAGCAGAAATAGGTGTTTTTCCGGAACTCTCTTGCTTTTTTGACGATCCAGTGGATGTTGATATTTTGATCTCTGATTCCTCTACCTTTTCTAAATCTAGCTTGAACATCTGGAAGTTCTTGCTAGGGTCACATACTGTTGAAGCCTGACTTGGAGAATTTTGAACATGACTTTACTAGTGTGTGAGATGAATGCAATTGTGTGTTAGTTTGAATGTTCTTTGGCATTGCCTTTCTTTGGGATTGGAGTGAAAACTGACCTCTTTCAGTCCTGTGGCCACTGCTGAGTTTTCCAAATTTGCTGGCATATTGAATGTAGCACTTTCTTTTTTTTTTTTTTTTTTAATTTAATTTAATTTTTTTATTTTTATTTTTTTAATACTTTATTCTACATTACAATACTGTATTTGTTTGCCATACATTGACATGAATCAGCCACAGGTGTACACGATCTTTCATAGCATCATCTGTTAGGATTTCAAATAGCTCCACTGGAATTCCATCACCTCCACTAGCTTTGTTGGTAGTGATGCTTCCTAAGGCCCACTTGACTTCAGACTCTAGGATGTCTGGCTCTAGGTGAGTGATCACACCATCCAGTTATCTGGGTCATTAAGATCTTTTTCGTGTAGTTCCTCCATGTATTCTTGCCTCCTTTTCTTAATATCTTCTACTTCTGTTAGGTTCATACTGTTTCTGTCCTTTATTGAGCCCATCTTTGCACAAAATGTTCCCTTGGCATCTCCAATTTTCTTGAAGAGATCTCTAGTCTTTCCCATTCTGTTGTTTTCCTCTATTTCTTTGCATTGATCACTTAGGAAGGCTTTCTTATCTCTCCTTGTTATTCTCTGGAAGCTGCATTCAGATGGGTATATCTTTCCTTTTCTCCTTTACCTTTAACCTCTCTTCTTTTCTCAGCTATTTGTAAGACCACTTCAAATAACCATTTTGCCTTTTGCATTTATTTTTCCTGGTGCATTTTGTTTTTATTTCTTTTTTGTTTGTTTACTGCTTATTCCCATTAAAAATTTTTAACCTTAGAAAAATCAGAAATCAAAGACATCTAAATTTGTTTTTTTAAGTAGATTTGAGAGAAAAGCCTGGATAATTCACCATCTAAAGCAATCCTGCCTAATACAAATATAACATCAGTAATATATTTAATTTTAATTTATTTTGAAGCAATGCCAATAAAGGTAAAATGAAAAGGGAGGATGTAATGTTAATAACACATTTTAATTCATCAAAATATCACTTCAACATGAAATCAGTATAAAATTACTATTCAGTTCAGATCAGTCGCTCAGTCGTGTCCGACTCTTCGCGACCCCATGAATTGCAGCACGCCAGGCCTCCCTGTCCATCACCATCTCCCAGAGTTCACTCAGACTCACGTTCATCGAGTCCGTGATGCCATCCAGCCATCTCATCCTCAGTCGTCCCCTTCTCCTACTGCCCCCAATCCCTCCCAACATCAGGGTCTTTTCCAATGAGTCAACTCTTCTCATGGGTGGCCAAGGTACTGGAGTTTCAGCTTTAGCATCATTCCTTCCAAAGAAATCCCAGAGCTGATCTTCAGAATGGACTGGTTGGATCTGAGATATTTTATATTATTTTTTCTTACCATATCTTTCAAAAGCAAATGTGTATGTTATAATTCATCTCAACTTGTAAGCAAAACTTTCATTGAGAATAATTTATCTTATCCAAATTTCATAAAATTTACAACTTAAAAATAGATTCATATGCTCAAGTTGTTCTAAATATGTACAAAATTTTCCAACAACTTAAATAAATAATCATGTACAGGCATACCTCAAACAGGCAATTTGGATTCCACACCACCGCAATGAAGCCAATAGCACAATGAAACAAATCACAGGAAGACTTTCGGTTTCTCAGTGCATACACAAGCTATGTTTACATTTTACTGGAGCTTGTTAAGTGTGCAGTAAAGCGATGTCTCAGAGAAACCATGTATATACTTTAATAAATATATTTGATTGCTAAAAATAATGCTAACCATCCTCTGAGTCTTCAGTGAGTCACAGTAGCATCAAAGACACCACTGATCTCAGATCCCAGTGCTAAATCTAATAATGAAACAGTACTAAATATTGTGAGAATTAAAAAAATGTGACATACTGACACAAAGTGAGCACATGTTGCTAGAGAAAGGAGCTGACAGCTTCGGCCCACACAGGGCTGCTGCAAACCTGCAATCAGTTACAAACGCTATAATGTGTAAAAAGCAATAAAACGAAGCATGGTTATACAAGGTAAGCTTGTACCTGCTTTTTAATTTGAACTTAATTAAAATTAAATTCAGATAATTTAAAACTCCATTTTCTCACGCTGGCCACTCTTCAAAGACTCAATTGCCACATGTGACTAGCTGCTACATACCGGACTGCAGCACTGGGAACCGAGTGTGAGTGTGCTTTGTTTGTTCCCGTTTTTTGTTTTTTTTTTTTTTTTTCTTCTGAATTTATAGAAGGTAGGACATTCTGATAAAAAGATGTTTATCTTTATGCATTTCCAATAAAGAGACCAATTTTCTTATTTGGTAAAATGCCCAGTGAAAATAATCATGATGATGAGCCAGCATTTTAAAAGTTATAGTCATTACGAACTAAGAGTGCTCTCCTTGAAAAGATAGTTGTGTCTTTATTCAGTCAAGCAAGACGCCCAAGCTCCTCACACACCAGATGAGCCTTCTCTGAGCTTCTGTTCCCTGAACGTCTCCTGTTTTCTGCTCGACCACCACTGAGTGTCACTGTGGGCTGAGAAGCTTGTGCAAAATCAACAGCTGTGAGAACTGCCTGAAAGGAGAGAAGAAAGGAATGAAAATGCACAATGATGCACTGAATTCTCCTGGGTTTCTTTGCTTCTCTTTTCACTTCTGACACTGGTACACTTCTAAATCCATGTCAAGTACATGAGGAAAATTAAATCAGAGCACAAAGCCACAAAGGAACAGCCCAGCAGATAAATATCTCCTATCTTTGAGAAACCTGAAGTTGCCATAATAGTCAATGCGGAGTTGAGTAATGTCATGAAAATAAGATTTACCCTTGTAAGGCAGTATCGTTAGTATCAGAAATAAGGCCTTGCCAGTGATGCCTTTTCTCCTACTAAATGGCTAATATTTTTGCTTTCCTTTGATTTTCAAGAATGGGAGTTTTTACTTTTGTTTTCTAAACAATTTCTAAACAGTTTTAATGTACATTAAAGGACACATATATTTATATTTTAATTACATGAAATGGAAGTTCAAGATTTATACTGTAGGTGTAAAGACGAATGTATATATTTAATATCGGGGGAGAAACGTGTGACCATTAATTATGGTGCTGTACTTGTTGCTAGCTTTGGTGAATACAGAATAAACATTTCCTTGCTGGCTGTTATTGGAGAAACAGGCAGATAGACACTAGTGTCAAAAGAAATAAACATCTTTTAAATTCAGACTTGTAAGTAGCATTTCTTAATGTAAGATTATATATTGGGTGCATAACCTTATATGAAAGAGTGTGCCTGATGGTTGCTGTAAGAAATATACAGGAATGTTCTTCCAAGGACAATTTGGTTATAATGAACCAAAAGCATAAAATTAAAATGAAGATCTATGAAGGTACTTCAAACATTGAAAGTGAAAGAATCCAGTTATTTTATTTTACCTAAACTTTTGATATAACTTCTAGATGATTTTTGTGAAGTGCATGATAAATGCATTCCTTCTTCATTAACTATATTCCTTAATCCTTTCTTAAATAATAGCTTCACAAAGATTGATTGCATTTCTCTTTATTTCCTTTAAATCTCAGACATCTAAGACTATGGAAGAGTAAGGAAGCTATCAGTCCAAGATAGTGAGAAAAGTTAGTGTTGAAACAGGCCTGCTTCACATGATAGATATCTGGATGTGAACATTTTTAGCTGTATTATCTGGCTGAGAATTTTACCTCATGTTCACGGTAAAAAATGAGGAAAGATGAATGTCACAAAGGGGAAATGGGGAATTTTGGCCATTTGGAAAGTGGAAAACACCTTCAATTCTATCAACAAACTGATGAATACTTACTACGTCCAAAGCAAACTGCACGGACATTAAATGATTCACAACACAACTGTGTGTTACAGGTGGTTCAACATATTTTATACAACAAATCAAGACACAGAAATATACTGTGATTAATCCAAGTTCTCAGAGTTAGAGCCGTAATTTATTCTTTTGTTTGATATCAAAGATTTTGCTGTTAACCAATACTCAGTTCTAACTATTTATTTATCTAATTCCCTATGGGAATGCATTTGCCATAGTGATAATGCACGTGCATGCTTAGTTGTTAAGTCCTGTCCTACTCTTTACAACCCCATGGGCTGTAGCCTGTCAGACTCCTATATGCATCAGGCTTCCCAAGCCAAGAATACTGGTTTGGGTTGCCATTTCCTACCCCAGGAGATCTTCCTGACCCAGAGATGGAACCTGAGTCTCCTACTTTGGCAGGTGGGTTTTTTTTTTTTTTTTTTTTTAATCACTGAGCCACCGGAGAGCTTAGTTTTCTGAATGTTGAGCTTTAAGCCAACTTTTTCATTTTCCTCTTTCACTTTCATCAAGAGGCTCTTTAGTTCCTCTTCACTTTCTGCCATAAGGGTGGTGTCATCTGCATATCTGAGGTTATTGATATTTCCCCTGGCAATCTTGATTCCAGCTTGTGTTTCTTCCAGCCCAGCGTTTCTCATGATGTACTCTGCATAAAAGTTAAATAAGCAGGGTGAGAATATGCAGCCTTGACGTACTCCTTTTCCTATTTGGAACTAATCTGTTATCTCATGTCCAATTCTAACTGTTGCTTCCTGACCTGCAAATAGGTTTCTCAAGAGGCAGGTCAGGTGTTCTGGTATTCCCATCTCTTGAAGAATTTTCCACAGTTTATTGTGATCCACACAGTCAAAGGCTTTGGCATAGTCAATAAAGCAGAAATAGATGTTTTTCTGGAAGTCTCTTGCTTTTTTGATGATCCAGCAGATGTTGGCAATTTGATCTCTGGTTCCTCTGCCTTTTCTAAAACTAGCTTGAACATCTGGAAGTTCATGGTTCATGTATTGCTGAAGCCCGGCTTGGAGAATTTTGAGCATTACTTTACTAGCATGTGAGATGAATGCAATTATCATGGGACCTGGTCCCATCACTTCATGGGAAATAGATGGGGAAACAGTGGAAACAGTGTCAGACTTTATTTTGGGGGCTCTAAAGTCACTGCAGATGGTGATTGCAGCCATAAAATTAAGACATTTATTCCTTGGAAGGAAAGCTATGACCAACCTAGATAGCATATTCAAAAGTGGAGACTTTACTTTGCTAACAAAGGTCCATCTAGTCAAGGATATGGTTTTTCCAGTGGTCATGTATGAATGTGAGAGTTGGACTGTGAAGAAGGCTGAGTGCCGAAGAATTGACGCGTTTGAACTGTGGTGTTGGAAAAGACTCTTGAGAGTCCCTTGGACTGCAAGGAGATCCAACCAGTCCATTCTAAAGGAGATCAGTCCTGAAGTTCTTTGGAAGGACTGATGCTAAAGCTGAAAGTCCAATACTTTGGCTACCTCATGTGAATAGTTGACTCATTGGAAAAGACTCTGATGCTGGAAGGGATTGGGGGCAGGAGGAGAAGGGGATGACAGAGGATGAGATGGCTGGATGGCATCACTGACTTGATGGACATGAGTCTGAGTGAACTCTGGGAGTTGATAATGGACAGGGAGGCCTGGCATGGTGTCAAAGAGAGTCAGATATGGCTGAGTGACTGAACTGAATTGAACTAAACTGATCCAGGGAAGCCCCACAGGGATAGTTGTTCAGTTGCCAAGTCAAGTCTGATCTTTGCAACCCCGTGGACTGCAGTATGCTAGGCTTCCGTGTTCTGTCCCTCACCATTTCCTAGAGTTTTCCTAAGTTCATGTCCATTGAATTGGTGACGCCAGCCAGTGATAGTACCACTGCTTAAAGCAAGTATTTAAAAAGTGGGCTACTTTAAGGAAATGGAAATTTCTTTTTTAAATATAAATTTATTTTAATTGGAGGTTAATTAGGCAATGTTTTCTTCATCAATTACATTTAGGTTTTCCCTCCCGTAGTACTTAAAAAGTCTCAATTTTCTTACCTCCATCTTTCACTCATCCTGAATGCTACCTTAAGCTCATTTTATTTAGTTTCCTAAGACTTAATATTTTAATGTAGAATATGGAGACAATAATATCTACTGTCAAGTATTTTAATGTGGTATATGGAGTTAATAATATCTACTATTTAAACACTGTGAAAATTAAACTCATAATACATAAAACAGCTACCAAAGTCTAGTCTAGAGAGTTTTCAATAAGTGGTGGCTATAATCATCTTCTTAAATCATTTTCTTTATTATGTACTTCTTGAGAACATATATTGACCTAATACTAAGTACAGATACTTAGGTCCCACTGATTCCTATCCATATATGTTTTCTTTTGTATTTAAAATGTAACAAGTGCATTCTGTCACAAACATACCTGTCTATCTATTAATCTATCTATCCATTCATCCATATCTCCACCCACACAGTTTTTCTCTTCAGAAGATTTTATAGGGTATTTGGTTTGAGTATTTAATGGTTTGCCAAGTAAAGCAGGATTAGCTAATTTGTTTGTCTGTTTTTGTTTCTGTCTCCTGGGTGATTAAGAGAAAGCTAGAGTTGATTACCTTTAAAAGTATAAAGATTGATACAAACTAGATAGTAATGAAGTGTCTATAGGGTGATGTTGTGAAGTGCAGTGGGTGTGACCCTGGAATGAAGTGCGGTGATTGTTCCCAGAAGGATTTAGTCTGTTACCATTTAAAAAGAAGACAATGGATGGCAAAGGATTAACAGTGCAATCCTTTTCTTTGAACTGTTGAAGTTCTCACAAAATATGCTATTTCACCTTGATGCTCAAGGTTCTTGCCATGCAGAACACATGATAATAGAAATAAATGCCAGTATGGATCAAACATGTGATTTTGTACATGTGTTTTTACTGTATCTACTGTACATGGCAGAGTGGTATGGAGAACAGAAAGGAATACCGAATGTATTGAATAGTTTTCTCTTCAGAACCTTGTAATTATTAATGCCTCTAGAAACGTTAGTTCCCTTCCACCTAATACACTGAATCACTTGTAAAATCTGTGACAGTGGCCCCATTTTTAGGTGACTGAAATTAAGATGAAAGAAATTATAAGGTCTTCATAGGATCATATCCTTAGCAAGTAGTCGAGTTTTCACATTAGCCCATTTATTTCAATAGATTGCATTCTTTACTTTATGCTAGTGGTCTTCAAATATACTCTTAGCTTAAGAACACTTTTTTGTTCTGAGTAGAATTTTTCACAGAAGCTCATGTATAAACCACATCAGAGCTGTGCTTCTGTTTGGCACAGGTGTGAGGGTCCTGGTGGCTGCACACTCAAACCCCCATCCCTTCCCCCTTCAGGACGCCTGCTGCATATCTGTGGACATTCTTAGAGTTCTCTGACACCACAGTTTGAAAACCAGGGCATCACACTATATGTACGCTCAAATAGAACAGAAATCCTTGAGCTCTTTGTGTGAATAGCCATATGGTGGGAGATAATCAGATAGTGTCTTTGCAATAGGATTTTACATTCTAAAACAGTTTTTAAAGGGGAAAGAAATAGCACAAATAATTAAGACAGCTTACTTGATGGTATACAGACATATCATCAGACTTGGGCTATCATAGGCACAGGGGCTTCTGGGTAGTTCCTTTTCAGCCAGGGTATACGACAGTCAGCTAATGAGCTGTTCTCCCTTTCTTTAGTAGCTGGTCTCTTTTACTCTAAGCACTATAACTAAATATTAGGTATATCTTTTAATTTTTTTAAAAATGTTTGCCCACTTCCCTCAGAGGCCTGTTGAATCATGAGGACATCTAATTAACCTTTCTGGATAATTTGATTTACAAAATGATACATAATTTTGCAAGTGGGTACAGAGATATTCTGTGTGGAGAAGAGCTCCATTCGAGCCGGCTGTATCCCCATGGCTCCTCTCTGATCTTCAGAGGTTTCTTTGCAGGCTGGAGAAAGGGAGGACTATAGATGCCCTTTGTATCCTGAACAAAGAAGACAGCATGGACATCTTTACACAAGTTCCAAGTGTGACTTCACGGGCTGCCCTTTCTCACCTTTGGCTTTTCCCCAGAGTGTTCCAGGCTGTTGCCCTAACAGAAGCTTTGTGGCCTCAGTCTATTTGGCACAGCGTCTCTCTGATTACCAGACGCCTGAGAACGCACTGGGATTTGACTTATAGATATATTTTTGACCAAACATATCTAAGCCAAAGGTTGACCAAATCGACTGCAAAAAAGAATTCACATTATTAAAAGACGCAAATACAGGTATACTCTAAAGGGATATCACTCTGATATTTTCATAGAGCCATCTCTTTTATCCCTAATGTACATCTGAGAATGAGCAAATCGGTGATGGTCAAAGGGAAGAAAATAAGGAGACTGATATATTTATTGAAAATGCACACACACACACATACAAAAACATATAAAAAATAGAAGAAGAGAGGAGATGGAGAACTAAGTGGTACTGACCACCTGCAATTCACCAGACCTTGTGCGGTAGTAACTCCAAAATATGGAGAATGAACTATGCCAATATAAGTGCCACAAAGCTTGGACCTGTGCCCCCAGAGCATTCTGTCTGTATAAGTATGGCAGCATCTATTATGCTAAAGCTTAACTGACGTTCTGTCCACATTTCTGAGACTATCATGTAAGTTTAACAAGTCTTATATACCAGTATTAACTGAAAACCTGCCATTGTGCACTGTTACAATAACATGAGGTCAGAAGGGAACTAGAGTTGTTTGATTAACTTGTTTGTAGTTTACCCTTCCCTGAATCACCAAGAACATTTCCAGGCTGACAGTCATAACATTCACAGACGTATCATTTATATTCCAAATTGTCATCTGTATCAATAGCAACAATAGTGAATAATCACTTTTTATGGGTAATTATTAAGTTCTTCCCTTCGTTCTCTAATTAGTCTAAGTTTTTATCTACAAAGACCAATTTTTTTGCCCTTATCAAAATCTTTTGTGAAGGAAAAAAAACGTGAAATCCTCTTGGTTGAAAATCATTCTTCCATATTGAATTACACAAGAATATTTTTAAAATCCCAGTTACCAATAAACTAGTATAAGTTTTAAAGTGTTCAGCTATGTATTTCATTCAGTAAGAATTTGCTGAATACATAATATTATGATTCTGCTAAGCTCTGGGAACATGAATAAGAAAACAAAACTGACAAGCTACATAAGAGGCTTCTACTCCAGTAAAATGATAGTAACCAAATATTGTGGTACATTTATACAACAGTTGCTTTGGGGACGTAGAATAGAGGCAGCTATATCAGAGTAATGAATCAGGAAAGGTCCTGTGGAGATGAAATTTGAGTTAACATAAATTTTAAGTAGGAATTACATAGATGAAAGACAGTAAATAAGGATGTTCTAGATAAATAAAAGTGCCGATTATTTTAAATGACTAAAAGCAGGAATGATTGTTTTAGAAAGATTATAACTGCATTTTTGAGTATGCTGTTTTGATCATGAAAGTATAATATGGAAACTGTCAAGTTGAAATCAGAAGTTATTAATTCCCTATAATAGCATATATTTTGAGCATTTTCCCCTAAAACTGACAATATGTTCTTCTGAAAAAGTAAAAGCCTTTTGACTCTTCATTAACATTTCTCAGATATTCAGAGAAATACGGTAATTTAGGGCAAGGAGCAGAGTTTGTTCTTTTGTGTGTGCATGTGTGCTTTGTTTTGTTTTGCAAGGATATTATATTGATGTGCAAATTATCCAGGGCTTCTACAAGCAAAGGATGTGTTGAGCAAAGAGACAGTTTCTTCTAAGATATTATATGGATCTAATGCAAAAATAACAAGTGTATTTCTGTGCTTGATTTAGCTAAAAGAATTTTGATAAAGTGCATTTACAAATTTAAAAACAATAATATTAATAAAGATACAACCTCTGCCACCACAGCAGACTCTGAAAAAGATCACAAAACTTATGTCAAGACAGTGTCGTGGGCTAGTTTATAGTACATTATTTTACAACAGATAGACACAATTGGTAACCTAGAGTTCTCTGAGTAGCAACTGGTGTTTGAGATGAGATTCAGTTCAGTTCAGTTCTGTTGCTCAGTTGTGTCTGACTTTACTCTTTGTGATCCCATGGACCGCAGCATGCCAGGCCTCCCTGTCCATCACCAACTCCTGGAGTTTACCCAAACTCATGCCATGAGATGAGATGAGATTGGGTTTGACCCCCAGCTCTGACATGTTCTTCATAGACCTTTAAGAAGGAGTAGCGATCCTCTACTTATCCTGATTAATGTCTGAAAATTAAGGTTTGAACATTTAAAAACAGTCTTTAAAGTTACATAGACCTGAGTTTAAATGTGGCCCTTCCATTTCCTAGCTGTGTGGCTTGAGAGAAGTAATTTAAATTCTGTAAACTATTATTTTCTTAAGTTTTAAATGGACAAAATGTCTACTGCATGTGACTGGAGAGAAATGACTGAATATAGGTAAAATATTTAAACTAATGTCTGCTGTTAGGCAAAGAGTCAGAGCTCAAAAAGTGTCTATTTTTATCAATATTAAAATCAACCACAAGTAACATTTAAGCTATTCCTATATGTAAGACATTGAGTTACTTACTTTCTTGACTAATTTAGTTATCACTCTCTCAGGCTTCCACCAGAGTGCAAGGCAGTGGTTAAATAACCAGCTTTGGGTATTAACCACTTCATTGGGTACATATCCCTATTGTACCATGTTTTTTTTTAAATGAGGTAGCTTAACTTTCCTAAATTTCTGTTTCCTCATCAACAAAATGGGAATGTTATCAGAACCAGCTTCATCCTGATGCTTTAGACATTCAATATGATATGGTGTGTAAAGGGCTTGGGAAACGCCTGGCATATGGCAACCATTTAAGCAATGGTGCTTTGTGTTATTATGACTGTGATGATTATTGTCACCTTCACATATTAGGCTGTGTGCTAAGATGCAGGTAGAGAAAAAGATTTATCCTTTATAATTCCTATGTAACTATTGTGTGATAGAAAATATCCAGGTCTTGCTGTGAAACTGAGTTCTTCTGTACCTGGCTGTTTGTAAGTGAATAATTTTCTGAGCCTCAGAAGTCTCTTCATTAATAAAGTGATTAAATCTAACAGTTTAACATTGCTACTGTTAACATATTAAATCTCCTTAGTGAAAACAATACCTACTTATTACTTCACAATTGCTATAGGTCAGAGGGCTTCCCTTGTGGCTCAGCTGGTAAAGAATCTGCCTGCAATATGGGACACCTGGGTTCAATCCCTGTGTTGGAAAGATCCCCTGGAGAAGGGAAAGGCTACCCACTCCGGTATACTGGCCTAAAGAATTCCATGGACTGTATAGTCCATGAGGTAGCAAAGAGTCGGATACGACTGAGTGACTTTCACTTTCAATAGGTCAGGAGTCTGGCCTGGAATGACTGTGTTTTTGGTTAGGATCTCACATGTCTGAAGTCAAGGTATTGTTGGCCTGGGAATTTCTGGATACTATGGAGATTAATCTGCTTCCAATTGCATTCAGGTTGTTGGTGGAATTCAGTTCCATAGGTTGTAGGACTGAGGTCACTTTTTCCTTGCTTGACTGCTCTTCACTCCTGAAGGCCTGTCACTGGTCTGTACACATGGCTCCTTACATCTCAGAACCAGCATTGGCACATGGAATCCTTATCAGGTCTGGGATGCCTCTGAGTTTCCCTACCATTGCATCCCTTCTGCTTTCAGCAAGAGAAAGTTTTCTGCTTTTAAGGGTTCAGGTGTTTAGACTTGACCTACCTGGATAATCCAGGGTACTCTCTCATGTTTAAGGTCTGTGAACCAAATCTACAATGTCCATTTGCCTTGTAGCATAAGATATTTTCATGTTCTAAGGATTTGCAGGTGGGCATCTTTAGGGCACGATTCTCTCTACCACATAAAATAGTAATTATGTTTAAGTGTATCATGGTATGCCAAGAGATAATATATGAAAGTTGTTTACTATAATATCAGTACAAGTAGCAGTTGCTCAATATATATTAATTTTTATTTTCCTTCATTTTTACCTAAAATACATTAGATTTCTAAAAGACAGCTTCATACTTGAATATAAACAATAACTTACATGAAAGTACTTTGAAATTTTAGAAGAGCTATACAAATTCCAGTTCTTGTAGTATCATCAGTAATAAAATCAACAACAAGTAACATTTAAGCTCTTTCTATATGTCAGAGGTTCTGTTATTTACTTTCAGTCTTAGCTAATACTCTCTCATACTTCCACCAGAGTGCAGTGCAGTGGTGAAACATCCAGCTTTGGATATTTAATCACTGCATTGGGATCATATTCCTCTTGTACCACTTACTTTACCAGTAATTTAACCTTTCTATTTTTCTGTTTCTTCATCTGCAAATGGGAGTAACTATCAGAACTAGCTTCGTGCCATTGAAGGGCATGTGCAACAGTGTTTGACTACTGCAACATTCTGAGATAGGCTACTGCATGTAGATATTCTAAGTGGAAAATTACCAGTGGCGATGATTACATGGAAACCTAGAGGTGATCTGGAGCTCATTTCGCCTATGACTTGCTAATAAAATCAACTGAGAGATAAGGAATGATTTAGGTTTGTTTGGTTTTCTGCTTTATTTTTTCCCTCCTTTGCAAAGCTAAGCTTTGTCAGGTTTAGAAAACTTTGACATGCATTATTTATTTTCTCAGGGCAAATATGGAAGGGAATACATATTATATTCACATTCATAAGGATTGTGCCTTCAATGACAAATAATAATTAATTGATGTACTTTATTAATTTATATAATAATTTAAGTCCAAAGTATTCACAAGCCAGATTTGTAGGTTCATGCATTCAGAAAAGAGTGATTTTCTAAAAGTGTTTTTGTTTTAATGTCCTAAAGCTATGAATATTCAATGTATAATTTGAAACAAAAAATAAAAACTAAGAAGGAAACCAAAATATACTGTAATTGCATCACCTAGAGCAAAGATACCCATATTATAAAGAGTTTATTTCATGGTTTCACATTCTTTCATTTTAATATATAATTTTATAAACAAGCGTTTCTTGCATAGTCTTAAAATGTTTGTGATATGCTTTTAGTGGGATTGTCTAATCTCCCACTGAAAATGTTTTATGCCAGTAATTTCAATTCATGATTATTTCCTCAGCATCTATGAAGCTCACTGTGCTAAAACTGGGCTTAAAAGGATGAGAAGGGGCTACCCCCTCCCCTAAAGTTTCATGTGAGAAAAAGACTTGTAGAAACAGAAGGGAACATGCCATCAATTATTTCCAATCATATCTATTAGGATAACATATCTTAACAAGCATTTATACACATTTTATATTCAGATTGTCATTAAAACTCCAAAATGTTACCAGCAAGCACACCATTTTCTTGAACTTGCAGCTTTATGGTCAATGTCAAGAATTGTTAATAATTTGTCTGGATTTATTAATGAATATTCAATTACCCTAGGACCTTTAAACAATTCAACAATCCTGAATCTTCAATTTGTTCTACAGTGTCAGGGTGATAAAGACCATAAATAATTGTCCCCTTCTTTGGGGGCACTCTAATCTTAATTACATGTTTGCTCCATGCATTCATCTGACTGGAATTTTATGATCCAAATGTGATTTACAGCTGTAAATTAAATAATTATCTGAAGCACTGCCAGGACTACTGGGACTAGAGATGTGAAATCTGATCAGTCTTGTAGAGCTTAATGTCTCCTAAGAATGGAAACCAGCTCAGGAATTCATAGCCTGTTTTATTGTCTCCTGCAGCCTGGTCATTTAGATCAGGAAAGGGAAAAAAAGAAGAAAATGTATTATCTGTCTCAAACGTGTGGTAGCCAAGTGAAAAGATTTAGAAAGTCATAAAAATTACTCTTTAAAAAAAAAGAGTATGGAAACAATTTGATGTGGGTGGTTTGGAAGAAATGTACCAGAATAACTCTTGTCCAGCAGTTCATGAAAATACCTGTCTAGTATTGTACCTTCACATAATCACAGCAGGCCATATGTTACTTCAAATCTGCTAACAAACAAAAAATTTAAAATCTGAGGCACTTCCACTCTCACTGCTCTCTCATATGTGCTTGAATTATTATAGTCATGAAGAAAAAAACAATCAAGTACTTTCTACATATAATATCATTGGGATATCAATATATATATATATATCCAATGAAAACACTGAGGAAAGAGAAGTTCCATGGTATTTAAAAAGTTAGAGAGATCTTATTGTTTAGTTGCTATGTTGTGTCCAGCTCTTTGTGACACCATGGACTCTAACCCTCCAGGCTCCTCTGTCCATGGGATTCTCTAGGCAAGAATGCTGGAATGGGTTGTCATTTCCTTCTCCAGGGGGATCTTCCTGACCCAGGGATCAAACCCTTGTTTCCTGCATTGGCAGGCAGGTTCTTTACTGCTGAGCCACCTGGAAAGCCACCAGGAAACTCACCTGTAGCCTGGATCCTCTCTTTGAGCACAAAGGCTCAGAGTGATTGTTGCCTACCCCAGTTAACATTGGCCAGACTGTGCAGTTGAATTCTGGATGCTATTTTCACTTGACTTTTTCTCCCCTTACTCATTGTGTAACTTAACTAAAATCTTGATATTTGTTTTGTTTTTTCTCTTTCTGCCTTATTTCCTGTGCACTGCCTTGTGTAAAATAGCTAGCTAGTGGGAACCTATTGTATAGCACCAGGAGCTCAACTTGGTGTTCTGTGGTGACCTAAATGGGTGGAATGAGAGGTAGAATGGGGGAAGAAGGGGGTCCAGGAGGGAGGGGATATATATGCATATAGCTGATTCACTTTTTTGTACAGCAGACACTAACACAACATTGTAAAGCAACTATACCCCAATTAAAAAAATTTTTTTCTCCCTCCCCACGTTTTCCTTTCCTTCCCATCCCTATGCTTTAATCGAGAGAGAGGCTTGCTCCATATTCTTTTACCTTTCAGCCTATAGTCACTCATTACTTTATATTTCTTGAAGTCCTATTAGATTGTGGAAAGAACAATGAATAAGATGGTCAGCATCCTTTGTCTGATGGAACCAACTACTAAGACAAATAATAACAAGCATATAAACAAATATGTAAAATAATTACACATGAGTAAGGAAGCCATCTGATCACTGAGCTCTTGGGACTGAGGTTAATACTCTGTAGGAGGTGCTTTAGACACTGTGGCTAGGAAGTCCCTGGCACAAGCTGGCCTTGTAGGAGATGGCAAGCAGGCTGCATCTTGAAGGATGAGGGAAAGGGCTGGCTACATAGTTTCATACTTTTGTTTTTACAAACTTACCGCACAAATTCTAGCATTCTTTTCAAATGGCATATATAGATATCCTCAGAGGGGAACCTTCTCTGTATCTTAACACCAAACCTGCCAATGTACACATTTGTAATGATCTTTGTCTTCTTCTGCCATATTATCATGAAATAAGGTCCTGCTGTTCTCTAACATGTACCACAGATAAAGGAAAATGTTGTCAATATATATAAAAACAACTTATTGATGTATCTGTCTTACTAAGTCTAATCTAATGCAATGTTGATCTTAGTTCCATTTCTCAATGCATAGGCTCCAGAGAGGGAAATTCCCCTCTCTATCCTTCTTGAGTTCTTATGGATGGACTAATTTTAAAAAATGACACAACATAGATTAATGGGAGAATAATAAATTTTAATTCATGTGCATGGTATTTTCATAGAAATGGAACCTGAAAAGTGGCCAAATCAGTTAGCTTTTATACTTTGCAGATGAAGAAACAGATTTGTGTGACATTGACAAGACAAGGAAATTCAGGTTCTGAGTGATCAATTAGTGAAGAATCTAAACAGAGCCTAGGCTTGAGGTAGCAAATTGAAGAAGTTATGAGGTTTATTTTTACAAGCTTCTCACTCTGAATTGCCTAACTGCGGTGATAAGGATGTCCTTCTATCTCCGAGTGCTGGGGTGTGCCTTTCAAGTGAAAGTGAAATGCTGGTGATTCAGTTGCATCTGACTCTTGGCAGCCCCATGGATTATAGCCTGCCAGGTTCCTCTGTGGATTCTCCAGGCAGGAATACTGGAGTGGTAGCCCTTTCCTTCTCTAGGGCATCTTCCCAACACAGGGACTGAACCAAAGCCTCCTGCATTATATGAGTTCTTTACTGTCTAAGCCACCAGGGAAACATCTTTCAAAGAAGAGATTTATTCCCTGCTTTCAGGGAGACAGAAAGAAGGGTCACCATGTCCCTCTTGCATGGGCCATTTCTTAAGTAATTTTAATTCAAAATAATCAGTATCCCTTTGTGGCATATTTTGGGGCAGCTCCTCCTGAACCCAAACACATGCCTGCTGTGGGAATTACCTTCCACTTGTTCATCTATCCAAGAAACATATACTAAGCGCCTATAATGTATGAGTCTGTGTAATATGAGGCACTTGGAATCCAAAGGTGAGGAGGACAGATAGAAGTCTAATGCTCTAGGATCTTGCATCAGCAATGCTTGTCCATAAGGAGCTCCTTCCTTGTTTGCAAATGAGAGTGAATTATTAATCATGAACTTTCTGCTTGCTGGTTTTAAATGTGCATCAGAGTCCCTATAATCACTAGTGAGTGACTCTTGTGTGGACTTAAGTTTTCTCCTTCTTAAGCAAGAGGTAAAGAGCATTATTCCTCTCTTAGTGTTTTTTTTGTTTGTTGTTGTTGTTGTTGTTATTTAGTCACCAAGTTGTATCTGACTCTCTTGTAACCCCATAGACTGTAGCCCACCAGGATCCTCTGTCCATAGGATACTCCAGGCCAGAATATTGGAATGAGTTGCCATTTCCTTCCCTTGGGGATCTTTCCCACCCAGGGATTAAACCTCCAACTCCTGTGTTGACAAGCAGATTCTTTACCATTGAACCACCAGGGAAGCCTCTCAGAGTTTTGGCAGAGGATTAAATGAGACCCATATATTGACTAGCTTCAAACTTTTATACAAAAGCAGTATAATACTTCTGTATAATGTAGTAGAGTGAAGTAACTATTGTTCTTGGTTCATAGTCATTGAAAAGAATTGATCATCATTATTAGCAGCAAATATTTACTAAGCACTCACCACAACAAAGTTTCCTCTCCAGAGTATCTTTATTGACTGTACTTCTCAGATTTGTCTGTGGAAACAAAATCATATATTCTGTATTAGGCAATGGCACCCTCACTCCAGTACTTTTGCCTGGAAAATCCCTCCTACCAGGCGGAGAAGCCTGGTAGGCTGCAGTCCATGGGGTCGCTCAGAGTCGGGCAGGACTGAGCGGCTTCACTTTCACTTTGCACTTTCATGCATTGGAGAAGGAAATGGCAATCCACTCCAGTGTCCTTGCCTGGAGAATCCCAGGCACTGGGGAGCCTGTGGTCTGCCATCTATGGTGTCACACAGAGTCAAACACAACTGAAGCAACTTAGCAGCAGCAGCAGCAGTAAGCTACCTAGAGTGATCAGAGCTACTAGAATTATAGAGAAAGGGCATTTTCTGGGTTTATATGTTTGTTTTATTATATTTTAGATAGACATATATTTTATGTTATTTCTTCTTTATGAATTGTTTCTATAAAAGTAGATTAGGAAGAGCTTCCCATTTTTTTTTTTTGTTTGTTTTTTTCTATTTTTTCCCCTGGTTAAGTAATGTATCTGAGGAGATATTGTTTTTGTCAAGGAAAAAAAATAAAGATTCTATCCAATAAGAGGAAACAAGATTACACTGAGATGCATGTCAGTAAAGTTTACACTCTATTGACAAGGATATTATATCACTGTATAAAATTCTTGCTGTCTCTTGAGATGACCTAAAAAGAAATCAAACGCAAAGTGACATATGAAGCTTGCAATATTTTTGCAGTATATATTTTCACCAACCCCCAAATTTACCAGGACTCAAAGCTTGTTATAATTTAAACCAACTTTGAGCTGATCAACTAAAGATATCAAATCTAGACTAAAATAAATAAATTCCATTCTCTGGAGCAAATTTTTTCTTCTAGGTTTTCCTTAGAGCTGCACATTGTTGAATTCACCATTCAGCACCTAAAAACTCTAAAACAATGCATGACAAGCAGAATGTCTTCAGCTTGGATGAAATCCACCCAGAATTTTGGAACCAGTTTATTATTGTCTAAAAATTACTGCTACGGTATAGCTAATTAAATTGAAAGGTAAAATTTTGCACGTTTGATTTGTGTGTGGATTAGCATGAAAATATCTTAATTCAACTGGCTTACTAGATTTTGTTGAAGTGATTTGTTTTCTGGTTCTAATTTGTAGTAATTGTTGTAAATGCTTATGGATGCCCTTGCTAATTAAAGCATGTATTCAAGAATGCTCAGTTGTGTTTGACTCTATGTGACCCCATAGACTTTAGCCCTCCAGGCTCCTCTGTCCATGGGATTGTCCAGGCAAGGATACTGGAGTGGGTTGTCATTTCCTACACCATGGGATCTTCCCAACTCAGGGACTGAACCTGCTTTTCCTGCATTGGCAGGTGGATATTTTATCACTGAGCCTGGTTATGCTCTTGATGGTAATCAACACATCAACCAAGAACAGACTAACCAGAAATGACAAAGTTTCTAAATACAGATTTTACCACCAAAATGTGATTCATGTCTCCTCTCTGTTCAACTAGCCTAGTTCTGGACTTTTAAATTACCATTTGTACTCTTTTACAATTCCTAACTGGTTTCCTCTGTTGGGCTTTTTGTCTGTTACTCCATCCTACACTGACCAACTGCATCAATCTTAATCAAGCACAGAAAACAGTGTTAACTCCTTAGCATGGTGTCAAGATCCTCAATAGTCTAGTCCTGATCCAGGACATTAATCCCCTTCATTCACCCATTCTTAGACTGCAAGATGGTTACTCTGTTCTTCATATATTCCTGTTTATGTGCCCTTGCTTGGATTGTCTATGGCAATACTGACATCATCTTCATCTCTGACTATTGGCATTTGAATAGTCAGAGTGCTCTATGAATGTTAAGTAATTCTCTTAATCAACTTTAGAATAAAATCAATATGATATATAAATCACTTTATAAACTTATTTTACCTTTTTCTCATCCCTTATTCCTTGATATTCAATATACAAAAGTATGTCCATCTTGCTAACTTGGATATCACATGTGTATTATATATTGGTTGTTGATATGTAGTAGAAGCAATAAACGTCCTTTTACAGTGTTGGACATATGTGCTTAGACATCTTCATTTTATTTTTATCCAGAATACCAGTCCTCTTTCCATAATTTCCCTTTCACAAAAGTTTGACCCCATTAATCTATTTTTCATCCTTCAAGTTTCAGTTTAGCTGATATTTCTTCAGGGAATTTTCCCCTAAAGGACCCTTAGACAAAGTTGAGTATCTCGTGATATCCATGGATATATTTGTGTCATTGTACTTAATTTTTATACTATGTTTTCTTATCATCCCTAGTTTGTAAATTCATTGAATGCAGGGATCTTTCATATCAGAATTTTATAAGGCCTACCACCAGATTAGAAATGCAGTCAATATTTGTCAAAATGTTGGATTTACAAATGTCTATTCATGATCATCATTTGTGATCTAGAACTACATTTTCATGAAGTCCTTCATATTTTTGTCTGTTGGAAAAATGTTTTCCTTCCTCTGAATCTCCATATCATTTTTTCATTGAATTTATAATTTTCTTCCCTTCAATATCTGAATTTATTGAGCAGTTAACTTCTCCAGACTAAACTGTGAAATATTTGAGTAAGAGCTATGTTTCATTCTTTTCTGTACTCTTCTAATCCTGGCACAGATTGTGAACCTGATGGTCTTTCAATGCATGTTGAATAAGGGGATGGTTAAATGATACATACTAATGTTTGAAATATATTCACTAGTATGGGCTACTTCTGTTGGAGTATTGGGCAATCATCTAACCCAAATTCTACTTCATGATGAAATCCTTACATTCACATAACAGAGAAGCATCTTATGGGGTCCACTGTATGAATGGTGGTGGAGGAGGAGGATCTGGCATGGTGCACAGGAGATGGAGCTGATGCTTATGTTGGCATGGCACTTTGTGATTTCCACAACCGTTATCTCACTTGATTCTGACTAAAGGCTGCCAAAGCAAGCAAAATGATGAGCCTTTGCTTACTGCTTTCTTTTCTTTTTTTTTTTTTTTATTTAAGAAAATCCTTATTAAGTAATAACCCTGTTCTAGGCATTGTGCTAAACATGGGACACATAGGGGTAGAAAACTAGAAAATGGTCCTTGAGGTATTACTCTGTTTTAATGATGAAAACATTGTGTCTGAGAGAAATTGTTTTACTAACCCTGGGTCACAAAGTAAGTGCATGGAGAGAGTTTAGCATAAGAATTTTATGTCAATTAAGACATAAGGTTAAGAAATAATGGATCCCTGCACTCCATGGCATTATCTTATTTTCAAATAATTATTTTATTTACCCAGAGGCAGAAAATCAGTAAGCAAAATCTTTATTGTAAATGTGAACATTTTCCAGTGATAATCAAGATTATATTGAGAAGCAAGAATGATTTTTTTTTTCAGATTTGTTGCAGTCAGCTATTGTTATAACATCTTCTAGACAATTTCAGGAATGTATGATGAAGACTAGTATCAAATTTGAGATGTACTGATGTTTAAAGGATGAATCTTAGATTTATAAACAGAAAAATTTCATAAAGAAACAACTCTTGAGTCTCAAAACTTAGACTAGAAAGTAAAATAAGTACTTCTAATTATGTAAATAATATTTTATACAGAAATTATTTCTTACTGAATCATGTATTGACACATGATACGCATATTTTGCATTCTATAGTAAAGTCACATTACATAATATAATACATATATGATGTATATTTTTTCCTTTAGTATTTTGTGGTTGTTGATATTCTGTTAAAAATGAGTTGTGTGTGTATTTTTGACCATGAAGTAGTAGCAAGCAAGGGAAAAAAAACCTCACTTGGGTGAAAATTTGCTATACAGAATTCACAAAGAGAATAAAGCATATGTGGATAATTGGGGGACAGTCCTAGAAAACGTGGTGAACATCTGTCAGGAGCACAGATGTTAACTGCTATTTGGAAAAGACAGCTTATTAATTCATAGCGATTATTTCAAATGGTTGGAAGACTTCAGGTTGACAAGACACATTTGTTTTCTTTTACCTTTCTTTTTTTTTTTATGTCAGCAGTTATTCTATGGAAATATGCAAGCAATTCACTGTGGGAAAATGACAGGCTCATCATTTAGAACTCTAACTCTGGCATGTTGGTGATATAAATGATCTGAGACTGTCAGTCTGTCCCAGCCTGACTTAGCCAGCCCTGAAAGACTGTATATAAATATGAAATAGCACAAAATATGAAGGAGAAACTGGCAAAAAATTGTGCTAACCTTATATAGCTTATTGTTGTTTTACATAAATTGATGCATGTCATCCTCACAACTTTCATATGAAGTAGCTTGTGTTATTACTCCTACTTCATAAAGAAAGAAACAGAAGGAGAGATAGGTAAGGGGAATAGGTCATACCTGGTGGAGCTAGGGATCAACTCAGGCAGTCTGGTCTCAAGAGCTGTAACCTGAAGAGCATAAACTCATAAATGTATATGCATGTGGGTTATGTGCATTTGGTTGTGTGTACAAATCATATAAAATTATAGTAGGTTTTCCTTTGCATATCTTCTTAGTACTTTTACCCAAATGCGGCATCAGACTTTGATGAATATAAATAGCAATCTATTCATTTATTCAGTCATCCACATATTGTTTGAGTCGTGTAAGACATATTGTTGGTGAATGAATGCATCAGTAAATGAATGAGTAAATTCAGAGATGGCAGAATATAATAATTAAAAATGTGAGTAAATGAAGTGAAAAAGGAGTTCATTCACAAATCAATAAATGTGTTAGTATGAGCTTTAGTCCCCTCCTCACCAAATAATGAAAAAGAGAGGCCTCTAAATTCATGAAGTTCCTAAGAAGTAATTTTGAAACTAGGAAATATCTAAGTACAGTAGAGTATTACAAGGAAAAGGTGGAGTGAAAAGAAAAGATGTATCATTCTAAAGTGGCATCCAAATCTAACCATGTATTAGAATCTTCTAGAAACCTTTGAAAAAAAATGAAAAGATCCATAGCCAGTGCTCCAGTCTAGACAAATTGAATATGAGTCTTCGGAGCTAAATGCCAGTCCTGTCAACTTGCCCCACATGACTCGAGTGTGTGCAGCTATTATTTGAGGACCACTGGTTGGGCAAAGAGAGCCCTCAAGAGAGATTTTATAGAGGAGACAATTTTCTGTTTCAGTCTTAATAAGTCGATGGCTTTGCTAGGATAGATCCATTGAGAGGGGCATGGGTAAGTAGAGGGACCCAAAATAGCAGGGGAGAGAGCCAGACATGGGAGCAAAGGCAAGGGAAAAAAACTGCTAAAAACAGAGGAAGCTCTTGGCAGAATTACAGCTGACTCGGCTTCTGCAGCCTCTGAGCCCCTGGGCCCTTTGTCTCCTCCTATCTGCCTCAACTCCTTCGGCAGTCAAGAATTAAAACCTTCAGCTGAGCTGTGGTGTCCTGGACTTATTTAGGATAATGGCCTTTATCGATTGTGGTTCTCTGCCTGCAGGCCTCATAGGACGTTTCAGCTTCAACTTTGACTTCAGACTCATACTTCCCTAAATAGCTTCTAAATGGATTTTAAAATGCTCCATCTAAATTACTTAAAGGCTTACCTCAGCCACCCCATCAATTTCTAGAGAACAAGCTCTTGCCAACAATCAAGGTTTTGTAGCACTTCGCCAGCCAAGTAAATGCTCCAGCCCTTGCCCTGAGCAGTTTACCTCCGTGAAGTAGGTGTGACTGGCTACTTAAAAATACATAAAATGCTATGATTTGGAATTGGACCCAGAAATGCTGACTCTCTTCCTATCATTAGAACTGTTAACTACTTTACTGAGCGTTTCATGTCATTTCAGTTTGACAAGAGAGTGGCTATAAGATTTTGTGCTGCTCATGCTGAAAGAATCTGTATGGTACCTTTAAAATCATCTGAGAGGGTCTTTTAGATGCTTTGACTATTGTCCTTACTGAGTAATAATGACAATAGCTAATAGTTCTTATAGCTAGTGCTCTTGAGCATTTACTCTGTGCTAGTCAATATCCTTAGCACTTTGTAGGTATTCATTTATTAAAAGTCCTCAATAATCCTGTGAGAGTAGCAATTTTTAATTTTTAATTTATGGGTGGCAGATTCATATCACAGAAAAGTTATGTAGCTTATCAAAGGGCTCTAGGCTTTTAAGGGGCAGATCTGGGAGACAAATGCAAGTAACCTGGTTCCTGAGCTGGTGTGCTTAATATAAAACAGACATGATTCATGTCTCGATTCTTATGTCCTTAATGTTTTGACATGATAAATAAATAAGACCGTTTTGCAGAGTGTTTACCAGAGTTCCTGATACATAGCAAATCGGTCCAGTCACTTCGGTTGCTCAGTCTGACCCTTTGCGACCCCATGGACTGCAGCATGCTAGGCTTCCCTATCCATCACCCCTATAGGAATCCTATTTTTTTTTCCATTTTGCAACAAAGGAAATTTATATCCTGACAGGTGACTGACTTTTTGAGCTCACATAGGTAATGTTAGATATGAGATCCCATCTTATGTCATACTGCTGCTGTTTTCCATAGCCTTCAAAGAGATGAGAGATTTCCAGCTTCTCTGGTGCTCAGTGGTAAAGACCTTGTCTGTCAATGCAGGGGACTTAGGTTTGATTCCTAGGTTGGAAAGATCCCCTAGTGGAGGAAACAACAACCCTTTCTAGTATTTTTGCCTGGAAATTTCCACAGACAGAGGAGGTTGGCAGACTACATTCCATGGGGTCACAAAGTGTTGGACATGACCGAGTACACACATGTGTGGAAAAAAAAAGAGATTTCAAATAAATCCTACAATTTGGAAAAGCAGCATAACTCTGCCTCCTCCCCCACCCCACCCCTTTCTCCTCCTTCCTCCTCCTTTCCTCTGTCTCTCTCTTTCTGAATAGGATTTCATGAAACTCACGAGTAACGACAAAGACTTACACAGTTGGTATATTACAAAATGTTCTGCTGAGTTTTGCAGACATGGGACATGACACATACAAGCCAGACTGCAATAATATGCATTATCACATCTCCTGATGTGACTTCAGCCCTTTCTCTTCTGATATGGTTTCTCCAATTGAAAGTAAGATGAAAGCAACATTATTGTAAAGATAATCCTAAAGAACTTTGGATATATTTGCTTTTATTATTTCATTCACTTATAAGCACTGGAGCTTAGTAAAACGTGCCTGGCAGTTGGCTCAGAATTGTGCTACTCCAGGATGCCATGCTACTTTGAAAACCAAGCCTGGTTCATTATGAGACTTGACAAGGTGGTGGATGTGCTTGGCTTGTTTTGTGATTGGTCAGCTGCTTGCTTGCTTTTACTTTGATTTATTATTTGTGTAGACTGGACACTTTTCTTTTGATTGTAATACATGCTCCCTATCCTATTCTTAGAAGGCTCTGATTATTGAGGACAAGGCCCCCTAGAATTTGTTTTTGTAAATTATTGTATCCACAGCCATAATATTTGGGAACCAACTCCAGGCAAAGCCTAATATTCTATACTACAAAATGTCACAAATGACTCCTTTCAACCATTCCCTCCTGTCTATATAATGGTGTCTTCTTCCATTACACAATAAGTGATAAAAACTAGGGGTTTCCAAGACTCAGAAACTTCATTTCATACTTGCTCCTATAAAAGATGAGACCAGTTACATACAAATGGCTTGCTCATTTTTAAAGTGTCAGATCTTTGCTCTCTCAGGATCCTTTACCACAGAAGAACATTCATATTTCTTCTGGTTCTCCTAATAATAACACTAAAAATAAAATAAAATGAAAAAAACTCCCTGTGTCTCCAGTCTATTGCCAACTTTAATTCATAACAGTCACTATTAATTCAAGCCTAAGGTCCCTAGGAAAGATAACAGATGCCTTGACTTTTTTTTTTTTCCTCTTCTACATTTGATTTTCTCATGTTCCATCAAGTTTGGCTAAATCTATTTAGTCCAGATTCCAGCCCCAGGCATCTCTAAATGTGTTCGTTTAATCCTTTGTCATCTTTCCTTTTGCATTCTTCATGGAGGTTAGAGAGTTTTATATTAAGCAACGGCAATAAAGTGTTTCCTGACAAGGAAAAGATTGATTCTGGGAACCTCCATCAAATACATAGAATTGATTTTTCTTATTTTGTATTGAAATCACACAATGCTTGTTGAAAAGCATCTGTATGCCGGATCTCCCCTTTAAGGATACTGGTATGAAAGGAATATTTACAGGATTTCCCTTCCTGTAGCTCATCATGTGAGACAGAACAAGTTTTAAAAACCAGGAAATTGTCATGAATCTAACATAGAAAGGACAGGAAGATGGTGCCAGAACCAGACATGAGAAATCACTAGAGCTCACCTCATCAAACCATCTCATCTCAGAGAAGTTGTTTGCATTTCTCAAGCCTCAGTTTGGATCCTTGTAAAATGGGCTTTCTAATGTCATATAAGTTATTGAGGAGGTTTACTACAGTAAAGAATATTATCAAATAAATTTTCAAATATTAAAAAAAGACTCTCCTACAAATACAGAATGAAAATAGAGGAATTCATTAAATTTATTAAATTTAATTAAATTTATTAAATCATTAATGCAGAAACAAAAAACATGATAAAGCATGTATATCTTTCTATTTATCTGTTTCATCTTCAATTTCTTTCATTAATATCTTACAGTTTAAGGTAAGGTACTGGTCTTTAACATCTTTTTAAAATTTATTCCTAGATGTTTTAATATTTTTGATGCAACTGTAAAAAGATTGTTTTCTTAATTTTTCCTTCTGATAGTTCATTATTAGTATATAAAAACAAGACAGATTTCTGCATATTGATTTTATTTATATCCTGTAACTTTACTGAATTTTTATGTTAGTTTTTATAGTTTTTATGGTGGAGTCTGTAGGGTTTTTATATAAAATGTTATGCCACCTGTAAACAATGGCAGGTTTATTCCTTCTATTCTGAATTGCATGGCTTTTCTCTTTTTCTCTTTTCTGACTGTTATGTCTAGGACTTCTAATACTATGTTGAATTAAAGTGGTGAAAATGGTGACAGAACACATCCTGCTTTTACTCCTGATCTTAGTTTTAAAGTTTCAACTTTTATTTAGAGTATTATGTTGTATGGGGTATCGTTTAGAATATTATGTTATCTGGGGTTTTATTATGTGGGATTTTCTTAAATGACCTTTATTTTGTTGAGATATGTTCCCTCTATTCCCAATTTGTTGACAATTTTTATTATAAATGAGTGTTGAATTTTATGAAATGCTTTGTATGTACCTATTTAGAAAACCATACTATTTGTATCCTTTATTTGTTAGTATATCACATTGATTGATTTATGATATTTATTTTGGAATAAACCCCATTTGATCATGATATATGATCCTATTTATGTATTATTGAGTTTGGTTTTGGAATGTTTTGTTGAAGATTTTTTAATCTATTTTTATCAGGAATATTGGCTTCTTATTTCTTTTTTGGGGTATCTTTGTCTGGTTTTGGTATTAAGGTGATGGCGGCCTCATAGAATAAGTTTGGAAATGTTCTTTTCTATTTAGTTTTAGGAAATATTTTGAGGATAGATATTAACTCTTCTCTAAATGTTTGATAGAATTTACCTGTCATGACATCTGGTACTGGACTTTTATTTGAAACTCTCTGCTTCCTGGACTTGGATGTGTCCAAGGTTCTTTTGCCAGGTTAGGGAAACTTGCAGCCATTATTTCTTAAAGTAATTTTTCTGCCCTTTTCTCTTTCCACTTTCCCTGGAGTCCCTACAAGGTGAATACTACTACTCTTGATCTTGTTGCAGAGGTTTCTTACTATTGTTTATTTATTTGCTTATTTGCTGTTCTGATTGGGTGATTTTCACTATCCTGTTTCCAGCTCACTGATCTGTTCTTCTCTCTCCTCTAATCTGCTGTTGATTTCTTCTAGCATATTTTTCATATCAATAATTATTGTAGTGTTCAGTTCTAATTGTTTAATATTTTATCTTTATTGAATTTCTCACTGCATTCATATATTCTTATCCTGAATCCAGGGAATGTCCTTATGATCATTGCTTTGAACTCTTTATCTGGTAAATAGCTTATCTCCATTTCATTTCCTCTTTTTGAAGGTTTTTCTTGTTCTTTCCTTTGAAAGGCATCTTTTCCTCTCCTTATTTTGTTTAATCCTCTCTGTCTCTCTCTTTTTCTACATGTTGGGTATATCAGGTGCATCTCCCAGTCTTGAAAGAATGGCCATGTGTAAAAAGTGGGGTGCAGTGCCACGGTGCCCAATGGCGACTAGAGGCAGCTGTTCTAAGAGTCCTCCCTCTGTGGGCTGCGTGTGCCCTCCTGTTTTGATCGGGTTGCACATCTGTGGATTTGCTGGTGGGTGCTTGACCCCTTCCCCTACTGGCCGTGAGGCACAGCTGTAGCCACTGTGTTCATGTTAGTATGTGGTGCTGACCCCCTGGAACAAGATTCCGTTCGCAAGCTTCCTGTCAGGCGAGGTGGGGCTAGGGCCACTTTGGAGATGCCCATCAGGGCAGGCAGGTGGAGTCCTCAGGGAAATGCTAGGGCGCTGTGCGCAGTGTTAGCTAGATTAATGCAGAGTGACAGAGATGGGACTTGTCAACACTGAATCTGCTAAGGGAGAAGGGAGTAAACAAAAAATGGCATCCACCAGCCCTTTAGCCCCTGGATATATTTCCACCAGATCCTTGCCCCTTGAGCTATCACTCCTGAACTTAATGAATCTCCTTCTTGCATGACCCAGCTGCTTTTCAGGCTCTGACCTCTGTGCTGGGACTTGGAGTCAGAGAGTCTGAGTGTGAGGTTCTTGAGAGTGGAGTCTCAATCTCCCACAGCTCTTCTGTCAATAATCTTAGTGAGGGCAGAAAAGGTGATTTGTTCACTGCAGTAGCCTTTCACTGGAGAAGGAAATGGCAACCCACTTCAGTATTCTTGCCTGGAGAATCCCATGGATGGAGGAGCTTGGGTGGGCTACACTCTACAGGTCTCAAAGAGTCGGACACGACTGAGAGACTTCACTTTCACTTTCACCCTGTGACAGTGTCTGATACAGAGAGGGTGATAAGTATTTAAACAATTAAAATGCTGTAATTGGACAGAGGGAATAGAAATCTGAATGAAGCAAGATGAAAATATAGGTGGAGTGTGCTAAAAAAATAAAGATAAATGGTAAAAGAATCTCTGGCTTATTATTCTGAATTTTGATCTACTTGAAATGGAAAAAAGGATAAGGGGCTATAAAATTCTATTTTGTCATCTGAAGGCATTAATTTGCCCCATCAATCTGTTCGCCTTCTCAGTCATTAACTATTTACCTATAGTCATTACATGTAAAGGAAATGGCAACACACTCCAGTGTTCTTGCCTGGAGAAACCCAGGGATGGAGAAGCTTGGTGGGCTGCAGTCTATGGGGTTGCACAGAGTCGGACACGACTGAAGTGACTTAGCAGCAGCAGCAGCATTACATGTGAAGAAGTTTTAAGTAATAACATGACTTATCAGTTCCAATGAGTCAAAGTAAAACTTCTTGTCAATGAGAGTTGATATTTCAGTTAGGGAAATAAAATATATAACTTTGAAATGATAAGATACAATTACAATGTAAAAATATAAAGCAAGATACAGAAATCTCATTGCAGATTTTATATACATGTGAAAAAAAAATCAAGAAATTCAGGTTAGTTTTTCAAGGCTGGCTGTTAGCAAGGTTCAAAGTCTATAACAAAAGTAAGATTTATTTGCTAGCAAGGCCTGTCCTATTTCCACTAATTCATGCTAGGAAAAAAGTTAGATGCTGTATCCCAGCTTTACAAGGTAATAGATTAAGGAGACAAGCCAATCAAAGAATCAGTTTTTTTGAAGGGCTAATATTTTATTAGACATTAAAAAATCAAATGTAAATATTCTACCATAGTTCCTTACATAATGAACATTAGCATTTGGGATTATTCTTCAGTTTAGTTCAGTTCAGTTCAGTCACTCAGTTGTGTCCAGCTCTCTGTGACCTCGTGGATAGCAGCATGCCAGGCTTCCCTGTCTATCACCAACTCTCTGAGCTTAGGCTCATGTCCATCGAGTTGGTGATGCCATCCAACCATCTCGTCCTCTGTCATCCTCTTCTCCTCCTGCTTTCAATCATTCCCAGCATCAGGATGTTTTCCAATGAGTCAGTTCTTCGCATCAGGTGGCGAAAATATCCTTCTTTCTTATCATCTATTTTTAATGAGTTAGTGAAACACTAATTTAACCAAGTGATCATTCTCTAACCTGTAAAGAGGCATAAATACACTCTCAATTATCATATTAATGTGATTATGATTTACATTTCACCTATTAAACTCATAAAAAAATAGAGTTAAAATAATTTTTTTTTTATTCCCAGTCACTAAATCCTTCTATACATGTCATTAAAATTAAGTATGGAAGGAAATTCACAACTGTAACAGAAATTGAGTTCAATTAGGGACTCATTATGAAGGCACAGTGAAATTGATTTGCAACTGTATCTTTTGAGCTTCCATTTTTAATGTTAATAATAAAATCATAAATTTGATGAGAAGAGTCATTAAAGTACTTCATAGGAAGGGTTATTCATTACTGCAAAAGTGTATTATCTGGAACTTATTCTCTTTTGCTACCAAGGTTTGTCATGTCCAAGAGATAAATGATGCTGAATATAAACTAGTTGGCTGACATCAGTTACCATGATCCAAATTCTCAGTAATTTATGTTCCATACTATTGTTCTTTCAAGCCTTGAAAAATAATTCTTCTAAAAAGCTAGTATTACCTTTTTAAAGATAGGTGCTGGCT
Organism: Nanger dama; assembly: GCA_917880005.1. Classification (NCBI taxonomy): domain Eukaryota; kingdom Metazoa; phylum Chordata; class Mammalia; order Artiodactyla; family Bovidae; genus Nanger; species Nanger dama. Next base: position 8,955,227 of record CAKJTW010000058.1, on the reverse strand, counting down.
ATTGTATAGGCTGTTTCTTAAAGACAGAAATAGGTCCAGTGTGATTGCATGGTAAACATTGACCTCAAGATGACTAGATACACTAGTGGTACATATGCATGAGCAAACTAACATGAAATTCTGGTTAAATAATCAGCAAAGGATCAAAACAGCCCAGGAGAGAGTCACGTAAAGGAGGGCAAGCAAGAGATTCCAGGCATCATAAGATTTTCAGCCAGATTTCAGGACAGAGCCTATGTGTATTCAAAGTCTATACTACTATTATGGATGCACTAGGGTATAGGCATACTCAACATTTCACACAACAATATGTCTGTGTGTGTGCTTTTAATTGTTATCACCCAGAACTTAGTAGTTTAATAAGGCTCCTAATTATTATCTCATACTGTAGGCTAAATCTAAAATAGTCTGCCTAGATTCTTTACTTGAAGCTCACAAATCTGAAATCAGGGTACCAGCTGAACTGTAGTTCTCACCTGGGGCTTGTGCCCTTCTTCCATGCTCACTGCCGGTTAGTAGAAATCAATTTTTGTCCTGTTCTTGTCACATGAACTTTTGATCTTAAGTCAGCAATGTGGTCATATTTCTCATATTTTGAAATTCTCTGACTTTTTCCTCTGTCTTCTTTCTTTGTCTCTTAAGGATTTATATGATTATATTGCACTAGACTATAATAGATTTCTCCCCAAAATCTAGAATAATCTTTTCATTTTAAAATTGGCTGGCTAGTACACGTAACTATGGACACACTTCCTTCTGCCATGAAAGGTAACACAATCATGGAAGGAAAACTAGGGGTCAAATATCAAGAGGTCAACATTCTGCCTCCAAGAACTAGAAATTAGAAGCTGGAACTCAGAGTCTGAGAGAAGTAAGTTTGGAGAACATAGATGCTGGATTTCATACAGTAAGAAGTACTTTCTATAGTTTGTTAAACCACAGTGTTGTCTTGATTGAACATAGTGAGAGGCTCCCAAAATTTTCATTAAGTCTTGAATGACAGTTCTGTGCTAGGTGGAAAAATAAAAGGGAGGGTTATATTTGGAGGCGTTTGTGATATTTTGAGGCTGATATTCATTCTCTCTTAGTGGCAGGGTGCCTGGCTATAAGCTGTAGGGATCCTCAGTATGACATCGGTACGTGGCCAGGATTAAGCTCTTAGGAAGTAAGAATCCAGCTGCAATGCAGGAGACCCTGGTTTGATTCCTAGGTCGGGAAGCTCCCCTGGAGAAAGGATCGGCTACCCACTCCAGTATTCTTGGGTTTCCCTGGTGGCTCAGTTGGTAAAGAATCCACTTGCAATGCAAGAGAACTGGGTTTGATCCCTGTGTTGGAAAGATCACTAGAAGGAGGGTACGACAATCCACTCGAGTATTCTTGCCTGGAGAATCCTCATGGACAGAGGAGCCTGGTGAGCCACAGGGCTACAGTCCATGGGGTCACAAAGAGTCGGACATAACTGAGAACAGCACAGTATATATTTTATCTCCCTCAAGAATTTGAAAATAATGTTAATACTAATATTTTAGTTAATGCAGCTCATATCTATATGCTTATAAAAGTAAATGAAAGCTGCATCTTTTCATGCATAAAATACCTTTAAAAATGAAAAGAACTGTGGAGTTGTAGGTTCACCTATATTTCATTTAATCTGACAACTGCAAAATGAGTAAATAATCTCTGAATTCTGATTAAACTGTAAATGCCTTTGAATTATTATGATCATCATCTATTGAGATTGTTGACAATATACTTAGTACTAGATAAAACACTGGAGACATAACTTCTGCCCAAGAGTTTTTAAATCCACATTGTATTAAGTACATGCTGTGTGAAATGTAATTTATCTCAAGTTGACCAATCTTTTTCATTAAAATTCTATTTACAATACCAGGCAAACGGGTAATTATACTTTAAAATAAAGTAATCCAGTGTGGTTTATTAATACATGTTGTGAGTAAAGATAGTCCCTTCCCATCGAGAAAAGATATTTTATAGACTGCAATTTTGGTTTCATGCAGTCATTTTTGAAAGTATTTGCTTGTAGAAATATAAAAAATCAAGATGAACTTGAATGTTTTAGCTTAAATCATATTAATCAGAAAAACCAGTAAATTTTCATCATCATAATGACAGCACTATATATTTAGCAGAGAGAAGTGATTTTTATTCAGTGTCTCCTCTATATCAGGTACAAAGCTGTGTGTTCTCTATATTGCAAGGAATCATAAAAATAATATAAAAATCTTTATTTATAAAAAAGAAGAAAGTAAGACACAGAGAGTTCCATTCAAATGTCCAATTTTTCCCATAGGTGACTGGAATCTGACCCCTACTTGCCCATTCATACTTCTTTTCCAAGAGAAGAGTCATTCATAAGCAATTTCATGAGAAATCATGATACTTCTCATACTGCTTGAAAATCCTGATCTCAGTCAGGATTTTTGTACCCATGTTTTGTACCCATGCAGTTCTTCAGATTTCCTGTTTTGATTGCTTAACTGTTGATAATCAAGATAGTTGAGTATCAAGAAGCTGACAAGAATTCTGAATCACTGAAATGATTGAGTTTTTTTAAATTAATTTTATAATTCATCTTGTTGGGTTACCAATAGGAAAAGTTTTGAAACAGACCTATATATAACATGCATTAGTACTTCTGTGACCCTCATACTGAATAGAACTGGCCTTGTGGCCCAAACAACTGAAAATGAGTCTGGGAAATATAGTCTAACTAAAGGCCCCATGACAAAAAGAGTAAACCGTTTATAAGTAGCTAGCAGGCTCCGTTACATTCTCTCATTGTCTTTTGTTACCCATAAATAAAGTTCATCCTTTTTCACACAACCTCCTTTTCTAGACAAACAAAACTTATATTTCAGGTACGATTTCCTTCAGAAGACCTTGCCCTCTCCTCATCTGGATTAGTTACTGCTTCTTTGAACTTTTATTGCGTCTCATGCATACTGAAATCAAAGAACTTTCAGACTGTTTGAATCTCTCCCAAATAATAGAGCTTCATTTTTGTATTTTGAAAATTTGGCATAATATTTGGAATTACTAATTCAATGAGTACACATTAAAGATTGTAAAGGCATCAGATTTTCATTAAATAATCAAATAATATTATTCACTGAATTTTCCCACATTCATTTGTATTAAATCTAATATAAATAAATACAAAATAATGCTGGGCAGAAACATTTTCAGATACCTTTAATAAAATGTACTTTAAAATATCTTTAATCTCTACTGGTAAAAGTTATAGAGATTGTTATTACTACTGAGATTTCCTGCTCATATTTTTAATTGAAGGAAATGTTAAATTTCAGGAAGAAATTCATAAAAATAAACAATATTTTATAAAAATTTGCAGACCTTTAAATCCTATCAATGTGTATACCTTATGTTCAGATTGTCTATGTTAAATTCTTAATTATTGAAGGATACAGATATTTTGTGTGATTCAAGTTTGTACTTTCCATGGTCTTTAAATAATTTTTTTAAGAATAAAATCATTGCTTATAATTTATACGTTAGAAATATTCCCCCAAATATGTTTGGATTATTTCACAGTCCTCATAAAAGCTGTCAGATAAGAAAACAAGTTTTACAGAGTTAATCAATCAGCCTAACACCACAGAATTAGAGAGAGGAAAACTGAGAACGGAAATCCATGCATGTTTAAATTTAGCTATTAAGCACTGTAGCCAATGACATGGGGTACATTCAAACTCATCTGAATTCAAATCCTGTCTCTGCCATGTCAAAACTATAAATTTACTCAGGCAAAACATTTACTGTCACTGGGAATTAGTTTTTGAAAGTCAGTATAATATCAAGTCAATTACTTTTGTGAAATCACTTTACAATCTTTAATCATAAATAGTAGCAAAACTTAATTGAGAGAAAATCTTATTCTATTTTTTCCCTGAATGCAGGTCATAGCAAAAGCATTTTTAAAATATAAATTTATTTTGATTGGAAGTTAATTACTTTACAATATTGTAGTGGTTTTGCCATATATTGACATGAATCAGCCATGGGTGTACGTGTGTCCCCCATCTTGACCCTCCCTCCCTCCCTCCGAAATCCCTCCCTATCCCATCCCTCAGTGTCATCCCAGCACACCAGCCCTGAGCACCCTGTCTCATGCATTGAACCTGTACTGGCTCTTTCACATATAATACACATGTTTCAGTGCCATTCTCCCAAATCATCCCACCCTCGCCCTCTCCCACAGAGTCCAAAACACTGTTTTATACATCTGTGTCTCTTTTGCTGTCTAGCATATAGGGTTATGGTTTCCATCTTTCTAAATTCCATGTATATGCATTAGTATACTGTACTGGTGTTTTTCTTTCTGGCTTACTTCACTCTGTATAACAGGCTCCAGTTTCATCCACCTCATTAGAACTGATTCAAATGTATTCTTTTTAATGGCTGAATAATATTCCATTGCATATATGTACCATTGCTTTCTTAACCATTCATCTGCTGATGGACATCTAGGTTGCTTCCATGTCCTGGCTATTATAAACAGTGCTGGGATGAACATTGGAGTACACGTACCTCTTTCACTTCTGATTTCCTCAGTGTGTATGCCCAGCAGTGGGACTTCTTGGTCATATGGCAGTTCCATTTCCAGTTTTCTAAGGAATCTTCACACTGTTCTCCATAGTGGCTGTACTAGTTTGCATTCCCACCAGCAGTGTAAGAGGGTTCCCTTTTCTCCACATCCTCTCCAGCATTTATTGCTTGTAGACTTGTGGATCTCAGCCATTCTGACTGGTGTGAAATGGTCCCTCATTGGGGTTTTGATTTGCATTTCTCTGATAATGAGTGATGTTGAGCACCTTTTCATGTGTTTGTTAGCCATCTGTATATCTTCTTTGGATAAATTTCTGTTTAGTTCTTTGGCCCATTTTTTAATTGGGTCATTTGTTTTTCTGGAATTGAGCTGCAGGAGTTGCTTGTATATTTTGAGATTAATTCTTTGCCAGTTACTTCATTTGCTATTATCTTCTCCCATTCTGAAGGCTGTCTTTTCACCTTGCTTATAGTTTGCTTCATTGTGCAAAAGCTTTTGAGTTTAACTAGGTTCCATTTGTTTATTTTTGCTTTTATTTCCAGTATACTGGGAGGTGAGTCATAGAGGATCCTGCTGTGATTTATGTTGGAGAGTGTTTTGCATATGTTCTCCTCTAAGAGTTTTATAGTTTCTGGTCTTAACATTTATATCTTTAATCCATTTTGAATTTATTTTTGTGTATGGTGTTAGAAAGTGTTTTAGTTTCATTCTTTTACAAGTGGTTGACCAGTTTTCCCAGCACCACTTGTTAAATAAATTGTCTTTTCTGCATTGTATATTCTTGCCTCCTTTGTCAAAGATAAGCTGTGCATAGGTGCATGGATTTATCTCTGGGCTTTCTATTTTTTCCATTGATCTATATTTCTGTCTGTTTGCCAGTACCATACTGTCTTGATGACTGTGTCTTTGTAGTAGATCCTGAAGTTAGGTGGGTTGATTCCTTCAATTCCATTCTTCTTTCTCAAGATTGCTTTGGCTATTCAAGGTTTTTTTATTTTCATACAAATTGTGAAATTATTTATTCTAGTATTATGAAAAATACCTATGGTAGCTTGATAGGGATTGCATTGAATTTATAGATTGCTTTGGGTAGTATACTCATTTTCACTATATTGATTCTTCCAATCCATGAACATGGTATATTTCTCCATCTATTTGTGTCCTCTGGATGTGAGAGTTGGACTGTGAAGAAAGCTGAGTACAGAAGAATTGATGCGTTTGAACTTTGATGTTGGAGAAGACTCTTGAGAGTCCTTTGGACTGCAAGGAGATCCAACCACTCCATTCTGAAGGAGATCAGCCCTGGGATTTCTTTGGAAGGAATGACGCTAAAGCTGAAACTCCAATACTTTGGCCACCTCATGCCAAGAGTTGACTCACTGGAAAAGACTCTGATGCTGGAAGGGATTGGGGCAGGAGGACAAAGGGACGACCGAGGATGAGGTGGCTGGATGGCATCACAGACTCGATGGACGTGAGTTTGAGTGAACTCCGGGAGTTGGTGACGGACAGGGAGGCCTGGCATGTTGCAATTCATGGGTTCGCAAAGAGTCAGACACGACTGAGTCACTGAACTGAACTGAACTGATTTCTTTCACCCGTGTTTTACAGTTATCTATATATAGATCTTTTGTTTCTTTAGGTAGATATATTCCTAAGTATTTTATTCTTTTCATTGCAATGGTAAATGGAATTGTTTCCTTAATTTCTCTTTCTGTTTTCTCATTGTTAGTGTATAGGAATGCATGGGATTTCTGTGTGTTAATTTTATATCCTGCAACTTTACTATATTCATTGATTAGTTCTAGTAATTTTCTAGTGGAGTCTTTAGGGTTTTCTATGTATCAGTCAGTTCAGTTCAGTCAGTCAATCATGTCTGACTCTTTGCGGCCCCATGAATCACAGCACGCCAGGCCTCCCTGTTCATCAACACCTCTCGGAGTTCACTCACGTCCATCGAGTTTGTGATGCCATCCAGCCATCTCATCCTCTATTGTCCCCTTCTCCTCCTGCCCCCAGTCCCTCCCAGCATCAGAGTATTTTCCAATGAGTCAACTGTTTGCATGAGCTGGCCAAAGTACTGGAGTTTCAGCTTTAGCATCATCATTCCTTCCAAAGAAATACCAGGGGTGATCTCCTTCAGAATTCACTGGTTGGATCTCCTTGGAGTCCAAGGGACTCTCAAGAGTCTTCTCCAACACCACAGTTCAAAAGCATCAGTTCTTCGGCTCTCAGCCTTCTTCACAGTCCAACTCTCACATCCATACATGATCACAGGAAAAACCATAGCCTTGACCAGATGGACCTTAGTCGGCAAAGTAATGTCTCTGCTTTTGAATATACTATCTAGGTTGGTCATAACTTTTCTTCCAAGGAGTAAGCGTCTTCTAATTTCATGGCTGCAGTCACCAACTGCAGTGAGTTTGGAGCCCAAAAATATAAAGTCTGACCCTGTTTCCACTGTTTCCACCTCTATTTCCCATGAAGTGATTGGACCGGATGCTATGATCTTCGTTTTCTGAATGTTGAGCTTTAAGCCAACTTTTTCACTCTCCTCTTTCACTTTCATCAAGAGGCTTTTTAGCTCCTCTTCACTTTCTGCCATAAGGGTGATGTCATGTGCATATCTAGGTTATTGATATTTCTCCCCGCAGTCTTGATTCCAGCTTGTGTTTCTTCCAGTCCAGCGTTTCTCATAATGTACTCTGCATATAAGTTAAATAAGCAGGGTGACAATATACAGCCTTGACATACTCCTTTTCCTATTTGGAACCAGTCTGTTGTTCCATGTCCAATTCTAACTGTTGCTTCTTGGCTTGCATACAGATTTCTCAAGAGGCAGGTTAGGTGGCCTGGTATTCCCATGTGTTTCAGAATTTTCCACAGTTTATTGTGATCCACACAGTCAAAGGCTTTGGCATAGTCAATAAAGCAGAAAGAGATGTTTTTCTGGAACTCTTGCTTTTTCCATGGCAATTTGATCTCTGGTTCCTCTGCCTTTTCTAAAACCAGCTTGAACATCAGGGAGTTCACAGTTCATGTATTGCTGAAGCCTGGCTTGGAGAATTTTGAGCATTACTTTACTAGCATGTGAGATGAGTGCAATTGTGGGGTAGTCTGAGCATTCTTTGGCATTGCCTTTCTTTGGGATTGGAATGAAAACTGACCTTTTCCAGTCCTGTGGCTACTGCTGAGTTTTCCACATTTGCTGGCATATTGAGGGCAGCAATTTCATAGCATCATCTTTCAGGATTTGAAACAGCTCAACTGGAATTCCATCACCTCCACTAGTTTTGTTCATAGTGATGCTTTCTAAGGCCCACTTGACTTCACATTCCAAGATGTCTGGCTCTAGATTAGTGATCACATCATCATGATTATCTGGGTCTTGAAGATCTTTTTTTGTACAGTTCTTCCATGTATTCTTACCACCTCTTCTTAATATCTTCTGCTTCTGTTATGTCCCTACCATTTCTGTCTTTTATCAAGTCCATCTTTGCATGAAATGTTCCCTTGGTATCTCTAATTTTCTTGACGAGATCTCTAGTCTTTCCCATTCTGTTGTTTTCCTCTATTTCTTTGCATTGATCCCTGAAGAAGGCTCTCTTATCTCTTCTTGCTATTCTTTGGAACTCTGCATTCAGATGCTTATATCTTTCCTTTTTCCTTTGCTTTTCACCTCTCTTCTTTTCACTGCTATTTGTAAGGCCTCCCCCAGACAGCCTATGTATAGGATCATGTAATCTGCAAACAGTGAGAGTTTTGCTGCTTTTCCAATCTGGATTCCTTTTATTTCTTTTTATGCTCTGATTGCTGTGGCCAAAAATTCCAAAACTATGTTGACTAGTAGTGGTGAGAGTGGGCACCCTTGTCTTGTTCCTGACTTCACGGGAAATGCTTTCAATTTTTCACCATTGAGGATAATGTTTGCTGTGGGTTTGTTATATATAGCTTTTATTATGTTGAGGTATGTTCCTTCTATTCCTGCTTTCTGGAGAGTTTTTATCATAAATGGATATTGAATTTTTCAAAGGCTTTCTCTGCATCTATTGAGATAATCATGTTTTTTATTTTTCAATTTGTTAATGTGGTGTATTACATTGATTGATTTGCAGATATTGAAGAATCCTTGAATCCCTGGGGTAAAGCCTACTTGGTCATGATGTATGATCTTTTCAATATGTTGTTGGATTCTGTTTGCTAGAATTTTGTTAAGGATTTAGCAAAAGCATTTTTAAAGTAAACTACCAAAGGGTAAACTGTTATGATTTAGAAAATCTTTCAGTATTTTTTCTTCTTCTAGCTATATAACAAATTCTTAAGTTTATATTTGGATAACCAAATTTTCTAGTAAAATTATATGAAGCATTATGTTATAATCCCTCACTAGACAGAATAAAATTCTGTTTTATAGAATAACTCATTCCAATTCAATCTGAAATGAATTGAAATTCAGATATTATAATACCTGTATTAGTAAGGTTTTACTGTGTAACAAAATCACTACACAATTTAGTGACTTAGACAACAGCAAGTTTTCTTGCTCTTCCTATAGTTTAGCAGTTTGTACATTGAGGCTTCCTAAAATAAGATTTAAAGTTGGCCAAGCTGCATTTATCTTATAATAAGATGACACTAGACTTTTAAAGGACTGAGTTTTAAATTTTTAATTCCACAAAAATCAAGAGCATTATGTACAAATCATATTAAGTCAACCCCTCTGTTCTCATTCCACTATCACTTTTTTTTTTTTTAAGAAATCTATTTGGGGTTAAAGTAAAATAACATTAGATATCAGTGGAAAAATGCATAGAATTATACTCAAGTACATTTAAAAATTAATGTGCTAATTTATTATTTTCTTAGAATTAAAATTACTTGCACCTGTAATAGTGTCCTCATAAACATATTATTTGTGCAGTTGACATAACTAGCATTATTTTGTGGAATTTGTTTTGAGGAAATTGATAATAAGATGAGCAGAGTGACTTCGTCACCACTTTCAGGTAGACTCATTTTAAGCACTTTTGAAAATGTAAATATTGTGCCCATATTAAGAAAATAATTTGTAACTAGCTAGCTAACTGGAATTTTATGAAAATCTGTATTGTGAAATACATACATTCTTTCTCTTAGAATCTTGGAGCCCATAATGAGTCACAAGAGGATGAAAAGACAGGAGTAGAAACTGAGTAGTAAAAATGCATATTGCTTATTACTTTTTAAGGGTAGAGTGCAAAGCATGCATTTTGGCAATGGATATGTAAAAACATCCTCAGATGCAGGAGGAGCTAAAATTGCCCTTATTTTCAGACTTCTTAGCCTTTGTACCTTCTCTGGCTGTATTCTGGTGATTTCTTCTTTGAAAATGTGATGGGATTCTCAGTGGTATTTCTGTCCTATCACTTGAACATTTTTTTGTCCATTTTCTTTTATCTTTTTTACATGGCTTTGTTTCTGTTTGCTTATTTTTGTTTTTGCTTTACTTTTTATTTCTGGAACACTGTGTTGAATCTTTTCATTGTCAGTTTGCCTTTATTTTTCTGCCATGAAAATTAGATCCTTGCAAAAATGTACATACCAGTCTTTATCGTGAAATATGCCTTTTTTCCCTATGTAGCAATCAATAATGGTATCCTAGAAATTTATGCATAGGCTGCAGAGATATTAAACTTAGACAATATATATTTAAAAATCTTATACCTACTAGAAACAGAGATTCAATATTTATTTTCGCGAGGCTAGGGCAGTGATGGAGTTGGTAATGTTTAAGTAAGAATTTAGGGAATGCCAACTGAAACTTACAGAATGCTCTAGATGCCTCTGAGGCAATCTAGATGTCTCTGCAAATTCTTTAATAATTGGTCTAACCAAATATCGTTTGAAATGAATATGGCTTCCAACATCAATTATCAGTAAGACTTTGGCAGTAACTTGAGAAATATGGTCTAGTTTTCTGAGGGTAAAAATTCAAATGGGTAGTGAGGATTTAACCACAAAAGTTTAGGTATGAGATATTCAGCATCCAGGAGACATTTGGAAGGGAGGGAAAAAAAAATACTGGATGTGAAGATTACTAGCTACTTTTAAGACATCTCATTCAATTCTAAAACAGAGCAAAACCAAAATGTTCACGTCCAGCTATAATGGATTAGCTGTATCAGACAAGCACTTTAGAGGGAAAAAAAAAAAAAAACTAGAATAGCTTAATAAATGCAAAATACTGGGTTTTGAATGTGAAGGCTGTGAAGATTCTAGTGTCCAGGAATTTGATACTATTTGCCTTTGTATAGCTTTGACAAATCTGCTCCTTCACCATCAGTGCATAGATGAGAGAATGAGAAGAAAGTGGTGGTTTACAACCTTCAGTGGAAAATGGGCAGGAGAGACAAAAGCTGGAGTTTGGGATTACCAAAGCAATGAAACCTTAAGAGGAAAAAAACAACCTTTTTTTTTTTTTTTTTAAAGCAATAGCTGATAAGTGAACTTTACAGTTTTTACAAATTTTCTGTCTCTTATTTTCTGATTTCTCATGCATCTGGAGGATGAGAAGTCACTAAAAATATTAGATAATATATTAGCTAAGAAACTAAGTGCGATTTTGGTGATCTCATTGCTGGAGAGACAATAACGTGTTCCAAGTTTGTCGAAGACTAGAGCCTCTAATGAATACATCGACTTTCAGTATAATTATTTAAATTTTATTTCAGTGAAGGTTATGTGTCCAAGTTATGTTAAGTTATTGGAAGGATAAAAAAGTCTCTGGAAGAATAATTTTTTACATGATGTTCAATTATAAATTTAAAAAATATAAGAGTGCTAAGATAACATCAAATGGTCTCAAAGCAATAGTAAAAAAATACAGAAAGGTGTCTAAAGGTGGTCTAAATACTGTAAATATCATATAAGTCTTTACAATATGCATGAGCCAAAAATAGGGTAAATGGGAGAATCCCACCAGAGAAATAGACATCTATTTAAAGTGGAATCATTATAGCTGAAAAGGCCAATAAGTGAGATTAGGAACATAATAGATTATATTAATAGTAGATTAGAGCAAAAAAGAAAATTAGTGAACTAAAAACAGGTCTGTAAAAATATCAAAATTGAAGCATGGTGAAAATGTCTAACAAAACTATAGTTTGTATGCCTTGTGAGGTTAAAACAAAATTCCAAAAGCAGTATTTGAAGAGACACTGGTCAATAATTTTTCCAAACTTATGAAACTTTGACGAATTCATTCATAGTTTCAAAATTAGAACAAACAAACAAACAAACACATCTTTACAACCTTTGAATGAATAAAAAAATGATTAACATGTAGATATGTTAAAAAAAAAAGACACATACAAATCTTGAAAGCAACCAGACTACTAAGACACATCACATCCAAAGGACTATAAATAAAGCTGACAGCTAATTTCTCTACAGAAACAATGAAAACACACGGAAAATATAATGTCACATTTGAAGCATAGAAAGAACATTTCAAATCACATTTTTCCTAACAAAATACTATATCTGATCCATAGATAAGGAAATTAAATGTGATCAGTTTGCATAGATACTCTCAGGATACTTTTGAATTTTTGAAACTAGTCTATTGATTTCATTTTTCATTCATTTGTTAGTCCATTCATTTAATGAATGAAGCTATCGATTAGTGGAACATTTTATTGTTTCTACTATGTGACAGGCATGGTCCTAGGATAAGTGATGATATACACAGACAAAAATCTATTCTCATAAACCTTACAGTGTGGGAAAGGCATACAATAAAACATCAAATAAGTGAACAAGAAAGTCACATTTTCTATGCTGTTAAAAATCAAGATTAAGTGGTGAGATAAAAAGTAATTGGATAAGGCCAGCTGACCAAAGACTGCTTTGAAGAGATCCAAAGCATGAGAACAAACCTGTGTCCTCAGCAAAGAAAATCATAATCAATAATGGATGAGAAAGCACAGTAAGAGTCAGATAGAAAATAGTGTGGCTAATGCATAATCAGTAGAGGAGAAGATAGCATGAGATATATTTTAAAATGTAAGCAGCTCATGGCTGGCCTTTTATGCCTTAATAGTGGTGGTGGTTTAGTTGCTAAGTCATGTCTGATTCTTGTGAAACCATGGACTGTAGTTTCCTGCAAGCTCCTCCGTCTGTGGGAATTCCCAGGCAAGAATACTGGAGCAGGTAGCCATTCCCTTCTACTGGGGATCTTCCCAACCCAGGGACTGAACTGTATTGCAGGTAGTCTCCAGCACTGCAGGCAGATTCTTTACCGACTGATCCATCAGGGAAGACTTTATGCCTTAGTAAAAGCCTGTATTTTAATATATGCATAAAAGACGGCAACTGTCATAATTCATTTAGGCTGTTGTAAACAAATACCTCAGTCTGAGTGGCTTATAAAAACAGAAATATATTTCTCACATTTCTGGTGCCTGGAAGTCTGATTTCAGGATGTTGGAATTAGTCTGGTGACGGCTCTCTTCTGGGTCACAGAATTCTTCTTGTATTTGCAAGAGGTGGAAGCAGGCAAGGGAGTTTTCTCAGCCAGCAGACATTAATCCCATTTCAGGAGAGCTCTGCCCTCATGAGCTGATCACCTCCAAAAGGCCCCTTTACTTAATACATTATCTTTGGGGTTTGATTATAACATGCAAATTCAGCAGGGGTAGGTGGCATAAACATTTAGACCAGATCAGCAAGGAAACTGCTTGTGGGCTATGACTGGTTGTGCTTGGACTCACTTATGGGATGGATGAGATAAATGCTGCCCTTAGAAGGCATAATTTTCTCTAAGTTAATAAAGACCTTCCCTCTTAGCTCAGTCAGTAAATAGTCTGACTGCAATGCAGGAGACCTGGTTTCCATCCCTGAGTTGGGAAGATCCCCTGGAGAAGGAAATGACAACCCACTCCAGTATACTTACTTGGAGAATCCCATTGACAGAGGAGCCTGGCAGGCTACAACCAAGAGCTGGACACAACTGAATGACTTAGCACACAGCACACAAGTTAATAAAGTAATGTTTCTCAACTTTGACAGTTAGACTTTCCTGGAAAGCTTTTAAAAGTTCAGATGCTAGAAAGTAATCTAGTTTCGTTCTTTTACAAGTGGTTGACCAGTTTTCCCAGCACCACTTGTTAAAGAGATTGTCTTTACTCCATTGTATATTCTTGCCTCCTTTGTCAAAGATAAGGTGTCCATAGGTGTGTGAATTTATCTCTGGGCTTTCTATTTTGTTCCATTGATCTATATTTCTGTCTTTGTGCCAGTACCATACTGTCTTAATGACTGTGGCTTTGTAGTAGAGCCTGAAGTCAGGAAAATTGATTCCTCCAGTTCTATTCTTCTTTCTCAAGATTGCTTTTGCTATTCAAGGTTTTTTGTATTTCCATACAAATCTTGAAATTATTTGTTCTAGTTCTGTAAAAATACTGCTGGTATCTTGATAGGGATTGCACTGAATCTGTAGATTGCTTTGGGTAGTATACTAATTTTCACTATATGATGCTTCCGATCCATGAACATGGTATATTTCTTCATCTATTAGTGTCCTCTTTGATTTCTTTCATCAATGTTTTATAGTTTTTGATATATAGGTCTTTAGTTTCTTTAGGTAGGAATATTCCTAAGTATTTTATTCTTTTCGTTGCAATGGTGAATGGAATTGTTTCCTTAACTTCTTTTCTACTTTCTCATTATTAGTGTATAGGAATGCACGGGATTTCTGAGTATTGATTTTATATCCTGCAACTTTACTATATTCATTGATTAGCTCTAGTAGCTTTCTGGTGGAGTCTTTAGGATTTTCTATGTAGAGGATCATGTCATCTGCAAACAGTGAGAGTTTTACTTCTTCTTTTCCAATTTGGATTCCTTTTATTCCTTTTCTGCTCTGATTGCTGTGACCAAAACTTCCAGAACTATACTGAATAGTAGTGGTGAAAGTGGGCACCCTTGTCTTGTCCCTGACTTTAGGGGAAAAGCTTTCAATTTTTCACCATTGAGGATAATGTTAGCTGTGGGTTTGTCATATATAGCTTTTATTATGTTGAGGTACATCCTTCTATGCCTGCTTTCTGGAGGGTTTTTATCATAAACGGATGTTGAATTTTGTCAAAGGCCTTCTCTGCATCTATTGAGATAATCATAGTGATAGTGAAGTCGCTCAGTCGTGGTCTGACTCTTTGCGACCTCATGGACTGTAGTCTATCAGGCCCCTCCGTCCATGGGATTTTCCAGGCAAGAGTGCTGGAGTGGATTGCTATTTCCTTCTCCAGGGGACCTTCCCAATCCAGGATTCGAACCTGGGTCTCCCGCATTGCAGCCAGATGCGTTACTGTCTGAGCCACATTTTTCAATTTGTTAATGTGGTGAATTACATTGATTGATTTGCGGATATTGAAGAATCCTTGCATCCCTGGGATAAAGCCCACTTGGTCATGGTGTATGATCTTTTAATGTGTTTCTGGATTCTGATTGCTAGAATTTTGTTAAGGATTTTTGCATCTATGTTCATCAGTGATATTGGCCTGTAGTTTTCTTTTTTGTGGTGTCTTTGTCAGGTTTTGGTATTAGGGTGATGGTCGTCTCATAGAATGAGTTTGGAAGTTTACCTTCCTCTGCAATTTTCTGGAAGAGTTTCAGTAAGATAGGTGTTAGCTCTTCTTGAAATTTTTGGTAGAATTCAGCTGTGAAGCCGTCTGGACCTGGGCTTTGTTTGCTGGAAGATTTCTGATTACAGTTTCAATTTCCATGCTTGTGATGGGTCTGTTAAGATTTTCTATTTCTTCCTGGTTCAGTTTTGGAAAGTTGTACTTTTCTAAGAATTTGTCCATTTCTTCCAAGTTGTCCATTTTATTGGCATATAATTGCTGATAGTAGTCTTTTATGATCCTTTGTATTTCTGTGTTGTCTGTCATGATCTCTCCATTTTCATTTATAATTTTATTGATTTGATTTTTTTGTCTCTCTGTTTCTTGATGAGTCTGGCTAATGCTTTGTCAATTTTATTTATCCTTTCAAAGAACCAGCTTTTTGCTTTGTTGATTTTTGCTATGGTCTCCTTTGTTTCTTTTGCATTTATTTCTGCCCTAATTTTTAGGATTTCTTTCCTTCTACTAACTCTGGGGTTCTCTATTTCTTCCTTTTTAGTTGCTTTAGGTGTAGAGTTAGGTTATTTATTTGACTTTTTTCTTGTTTCTTGAGGTATGCCTGTATTGCTATGGACTTTCCTCTTAGCACTGCTTTTATAGTGTCCCACAGGTTTTGTGTAGTTGTGTTTTCATTTTCATTCATTTCCATACATATTTCTAACACCACACACAAAAATAAACTCAAAATGGATTAAAGATCTAAATTTAAGGCCAGAAACTATAAAACTCCTAGAAGAGAACATAGGCAAAACACTCTCCGACGTAAATCACAGCAGGATCCTCTATGATCCACCTCCCAGTATACTGGAAATAAAAGCAAAAATAAATAAATGGGATCTAATTAAAATTAAAAGCTTCTGCACAAAAAAGGAAACTATAAGTAAGGTGAAAAGATAGCCTTCTGAATGGGAGAAAACAATAGCAAATGAGGCAACTGACAAACAACTAATCTCAAAAATATACAAGCAACTTATGCAGCTCAACTCCAAAAAAATAAACGAACCAGTCAAAAAAATGGGCCAAAGAACTAAATAGGCATTTCTCCAAAAGAAGACATACAGATGGCTAACAAACACATGAAAAGATGCTCAACATCACTCATTATCAGAGAAATGCATATCAAGACCACAATGAGGTACCATTTCACACCAGTCAGAATGGCTGCGATCCAAAAGTCTACAAGCAATAAATGCTGGAGAGGATGTGGAGAAAAGGGAACCCTCTTACACTGCTGGTGGGAATGCAAACTAGTACAGCCACTATGGAAAACAGTGTGGAGATTCCTTAAAAATTGCAAATAGAACTGCCTTATGACCCAGCAATCCCACTGCTGGGCATACACACTGAGGAAACCAGAACTGAAAGAGACACATGTACCCCAATGTTCACTCCAGGATTATTTATAATAGCCAGGACATGGAAACAACCTAGATGTCCATCAGCAGATGAATGGATAAAAAAGCTGTGGTACATATACACAATGGAGTATTACTCAGCCCTTAAAAAGAATAAATTTGAATCAGTTCTAATGAGATGGATAAAACTGGAGCCGATTATACAGAGTGAAGTAAGCCAGAAAGAAAAACACCAATACAGTATACTGACACATATATAAGGAATTTAGAAAGATAGTAATGATGACCCTATATGTGAGACAACAAAAGAGACACAGAGGTATAGAACGGACTTTTGGACTCTGAGGGAGAGGGAGAGGGTGGGATGATTTGGGAAAATGGCATTGAAACATGTATACTATCATGTTAGAAATGAAAAAAAAAATAAAGGTCAGATGCTTGGGATTTACCTAAAACCAATTACATCATGATCCCTGAAACTGGAGCATAGGCATTTGTATTTCTGAATTACCCCAAGTGATTCCCATATGTAATCAAAGTCAGGACCACTAGTCAAAAGCTGACAACATTCAGAAGGCTATTGAGATACTGCAATTCAGTAAGGACTTTCTATAAAATACCCACATACAAAGACCAAAACTAAAAAGACTGCCCTGGGTGATCCCCTGTAGTTCTTATTTCAAATATTCATTTTCTTAAAAATGATTTCCTAGTTTTAGGATTGACATATACACATGCATGCGTGCTTTGTCACTCAGTTGAGTCTGAATCTCTGCATCTACAAGGATTGTAGCCCACTAGGCTCCTCTGTCCATGGACTCTCCAGGCAAGAATACTGGAGTGGGTAGCCATTCCCCTCTCCAGGGGAATTTCCCCATCTTAGGAATCAAACCCTAGTCTTCTGCACTGCTGGCAGATTCTTCACTGTCTGAACCACCAGGGAAGCCCTGACATATAAACACTCCTGTGTGTAAAATTGCAAATGAAATCCTTATGTATAGCCCAGGGACCTCTAGTGCTCTTTGGTGACCTAAGTGGAAAGAAAAATCCAAAAGAGAAGTTATCTAAACATACATATTCAGTCTGTCTGCCCTCTGATGGAGAAGGATAAGATGCTTATGGAAGCTTCCTTATTAGGAGAGACTGACTGAGGCAGAAAACTGGGTCTTACTGTGATGGGTGGGCCATGCTCAGTAAATCTTTAATCCAATTTTCTGTTGATGGGTGGGGCTGTGTTCCCTCCCTGTCATTTGACCTGAGGCCAAACTATGGTGGAGGGGATGAAGATAATGGCGACCTCCTTCAGAAGGTCCCATGCACTCACTGCGACACTCAGTGCCCCAACCCTGCAGCAGGCCACCACCAACCCAAGTCTTGACTGAAGACTCCTGGACACTCAGGGATAAGTCTGCGTCAGTCTCTTTTGGGGTCACTTCTCCTTTCTCATGGATCCTGATGCACACAAGGTTTTGTCTGCCCTCCAAGAGTCTGTTTCCAGTGCTGTGTAAGTTCTGGTGGCTCTGTGGTGGCATTAATGGTGACCTCCTCCAGGAGGGCTTATGCCACACAGATCTGCTGCACCCAGAGTCCCTTCCCCTCTGGCAGTCTACTGCTGACCCAAACTTCCACAGAAGACACTCAAACACAGTTCTGTCTCAGTCTCTGTGGGGCCTCTGGGTCCTGGTGCACACAAGGTATGTTTGAGCCCTTTGAATGTCTCTGAAAGATATGGAGTTTGATTATAAATGTGATTTCACCACTCCTACCATCTTGCTATACCCATTTGAATGCAGAATTCCAAAGAACAGCAAGGAGAGATTAAAAAAAAAAAAAAAAAAGCCTTGCTCAGTGATCAGTGCAAAGGAATAGAGGAAAACAATAGAATGGGAAAGTCTATAGAGGTCTCTTCAAGAAAATTAGAGATACCAAGGGAACATTTCATGCAGATGGGCCCAATAAAGGACAGAAATGGTATAGACCTAACAGAAGCAGAAGATATTAAGAAGAGGTGGCAAGAATATACAGAAGAACTATAGGAAAAATATCTTCATGACCCAGATAATCACGATGGTGTGATCACTCACCTAGAGCCAGACATTCTGGAATGCAAAGTCAAGTGGGCCATAGGGAGCATCACTATGAACAAAGCTAGTGGAGGTGATGGAATTCAAGTTGAGCTATTTCAACTGGATGTTGAAAGATGATGCCATAGATGATGCTGTGAAAGTGCTGCACTCAATATGCCACCAAACTTGGAAAACTCAGCAAGGGCCACAGGACTGGAAAAGATCAGTTTTTGTTCCAATCCCAAAGAAAGGCAATGCTAAAGAATGCTCAAACTACCACACAATTGCATTCATCTCACATGCTAGCAAAGTAATGCTCAAAATTCTCCAAGCCAGGCTTCAACAGTACATGAACCGTGAACTTCCAGATGTTCAAGCTGGTTTTAGAAAAGGCAGAGGAGCCAGAGTTCAAATTGCCAATATATGTTGGATCATCAAAAAGCAAGAGAGTTCCAGAAAAACATCTTCTGCTTTAATGACTATGCCTAAATCACTTCATGGACACTAGACGAGGAAACAGTGGAAACAGTGTCAGACTTTATTTTGGGGGGCTCCAAAATCACTGGAGATGGTGACTGCAGCCATGAAATTAAAAGACACTCCTTGGAAGAAAAGTTATGACCAACCTAAATAGCGTATTGAAAAGCAGAAGCATTACTTTGCTAACAAAGCTCCATCTAGTCAAGGCTATGGTTTTTCCAGTTGTCATGTATGGATGTGAGAGTTGGACTGTGAAGAAAACTGAGCATCGAAGAATTGATGCTTTTGAACTGTGGTGTTGGAGAAGACTCCTGAGAGTCCCTTGGACTGCAAGGAGATCCAACCAGTCCATTCTGAAGGAGATCAACCCTGGGATTTCTTTGCAGGGAATGATGCTAAAGCTGAAACTCCAGTACTTTGGCCACCTCATGCGAAGAGCTGACTCACTGGAAAAGACTCTGATGCTGGGAAGGATTGAGGGCAGGAAGAGAAGGGGACAACAGAGGATGAGATGGCTGGATGGCATCAGCGACTCAATGGACATGAGTCTGAGTGAACTGTGGGAGTTGGTGATGGACAGGGAGGCCTGGAGTGCTGCAATTCATGGGTTCGCAAAGTCAGACACAACTGAACTGAACTGAACTGAAGTCTTTGTGAGGAACACAACAAACTGTGGGAAATTCTTCAAGAGATGGGAATACCAAACCACCTTATCTACCTTCTGAGAAATCTGTATGCAGGTCAAGAAGCAAGTTAGAACTGAACATGGAACATACTGGTTCCAAATCAGGAAAGGAGTATGAGAAGACTGTATATTGTCACCGTGCTTATTTAACTTATATGCAGAGTACATCATGAGAAATGCTGGTCTGGATGAAGCACAAGCTGGAATTAAGTTTAACCAGAGAAATATCAATAACCTCAGATATGCAGATGATACCACACTATGGTAGAAAGTGAAGAACTAAAGAGCTTCTTGGTGAAAATGAAAGAAGAGAGTGAAAATGCTGGCTTAAAAGTCAACATTCAGAGAACTAAGATGATGGCATCTGGTCCCATCCCTTCCTGGCAAATAGATGGGAAACAATGGAAACAGTGAGAGACTATTTTTCTGGGCTCCAAAGTCACTGCAGATGGTGACTGCAGCCATGAAATTAAGAGACACTTACTCCTTGAAAGAAAAGTTATGGCCAACCTAGACAGCATATTTAAAAGCAGAGACATTACTTTGCCAATAAAGGTCCATCTAGTCAAGGCTATGGTTTTCCCATAGTCATGTATGGATGTGAGAATTGGACTATAAAGAAAGCTGAGCACTGAAGAATTGATGCTTTTGAAATGTGGTGTTTGAAAAGACTCCTGAGGGTCCCTTGGTCAGCAAGTAGATCCAACCAGTCCATCCTAAAGAAAATCAGTCTTGAATATTCATTGGAGGGACTGATGCTGAAGCTGAAACTCTAATACTTTGGCCACCTGATGGGAAGAACTGACTCATTGGAAAAGACCCTGAAGCTGGGAAAGATTGAAGGTGAGAGGAGAAGGGGATGACAGAGGATGAGATGTTTGGATGGCATCACCAACTCGATGGACATGAGTTTAAGTAAACTCTGAGAATTGGTGATGGACAGGGAGGACTGGCATGCTGCAGTCTATGGGGTCACAAAGAGTCAGACACAACTGAGTGACTGATCTGAACTGATGTATACATATAGGTAATTCAATTCACTGTACAGCAGAAACTAGCACAACATTGTACACAACGATAGTTCTATAAAAATTAAAAGGAAAAGGAAAATCAGGGGACTCCCTGGTTGTCCAGTGGTTAAGAATCTGCCCTGCAATGTGGAAGATTTGGTTTTAATCCCTGGTTGGGGGATTCTACATACTGTAGAACAACTAAGCCTGTTTGGTGCAACTACTGAACCCATGCACCATGACTAGAGTCCTTGAGATAAACGAAGATCCCAAGTGCTTGAACTAAGACTTGGCACAGCCAAACAAACTAACAAAAAGACAACTGGTTTCCCAGATGTCTATTCCAACGTGAAGAAAGAAAGCAGGTTAATTTCACAAATAACAACTAAAGAAATTTCCAATGTCAACCTCACACTGAATTTTTAAGAATAATATTCCTGTGCAAATAAAAGGAGTAGCCAAGACTTCAAAGGGACTGAGATGGGATCAGCTAGCATGGGGCTATTATCAAAGGAGTTAAAGTAAAATGTCTGAGAATTATCTGCTGAGCAATTTCATTTCTACTTGATATTCAAATACTGTGTTTTCTTTAAAGAACTATTCATTGTGGTTATATGGCACTTTAATTGTAATTTAGAAACCTGAAACTACTTTGTATTTATGTATCCAATCACTAGCAATGAAACAGAGAAAAGTGTACCCATGGAAAAGAAAAGCAGAATCCTGAAATGTCTCACTTTTTTTTTTTTCTATTACAACATTAGGGGTAAAAATCACTTAAGGAGCAAAAAGTATATAAAGGTAGAGTGAGAACTTTTGCATTCAGGTTTGACAGGGTGATTTACAGATCTTTTGTAAAGCTTGGATAAAGACAGATAGCTAAATTACAGGATGAGTCACAACTAGCCAGAAATTGGCCTATCATTCTTGTGAGGAAAAACTGTTAGGCATTTTATGACTATTTTGTTCATATTCTTCTCCCCTTTTACAGGACCGCAAAGAGAACAACTAATATATCTTTTGTTTGGAGCTAGAACAGAGCAGATGGGAGACATTGGAGAGTAACAGTAGAGGGGTAGCCATGAGCCATGTGGAAACCTGAGGTCCAAGGAGATAGAAACAGAGTCTGAATAAACCAATATTTACGGAGCACCAACTATGTGTTAGGCCCAGAGGAGCAAACAGTAAATGAGAGTAAAGTCTCTGTCTTCTCAGCATGTACAGTCTAGTGAGAAATAAACAGTAAATGATGAACACAATGAATGTGAGGCACTACGGACTGTGGTGTTAAGCACATCTAATCCAGGAGGTTGGGACTCGCTTCATAGAAAAGGAGAGTCTTCAAGATGAGTCCTAGAAAGCAACAAGTAAGCACTGGAATGGGAGGAAGGCAGAGACGGATATTTCAGATAAAGGAAAAATAATGCATGAAGACCCAGTGATGAGAGAAAAGAAGCACAAGTGAGAGACTGAAAGAATTTTTGGAATGTCTGGAATAAGACTGAAAGAAAGAGAGATTGGTACAAGATATATATTAAAGACATAAAATTAAGAGAAACTTCTATAATGCCTGGTTAAGGAGTTCGTGTTTGATCCCAAGGACAGCGGGACCCAAAGGATAGTTTTAAAAGAAGATGCAACACATCAGATTTGTATTTCAGAAAAATGCATTTGGCTATTGTAGCATGCAGAAGGAATTACAGAGGATGAGATGTGAAGGGTTAAGCATATTTTGAAGAGTTGGAGGGAAAGGTGATGGTGGCTTGCTCCAGAAAGGAGAAAGATGGACAGATGTGAAGGATATTTTAAAAACAGAATCGATGACCTTGTGACTAATTGAATGTATAGGGAAAGGGAGAAGTCAAGAATGATTTTCAGGGATCTAACTAGAGCAGCTGGAGTACACTGGTTATCAGGGTTAAGCTGTAAGACCAATTCCAGAACCCATCACTGAGGCATTGAATATAGAGAACTTTGCACTGAATTAGGAAATGATTTAGAGTAAAACAAAACTATGTGCCTCTTTTTGATACTCTGCCTTTCTCACTAAATAGTGTGAACTGAAGGCAATAATATACATGAGGGGAACTCATGGATGTTACTTGGTTGTAGTTTCCCTGATGGCTCGGCGGGTAAAGAATCTGCCTGCAATGCAGGAGACACAGGAGACACAGGTTCGATCCCTGGGTTGGGAAGATCCCTTGGAGAAGGAAATGGAAATCCACTCCAGTATTCTTGCCAGGAAAATCCCATGGATGGAGGAGCCTGGCAGGCTATAGTCCATGGGGTCACAAAGGACTGGACATGACTGAGTGACTAACACACACACACACTGCTCATGAATGAAACACCTTATTAGTAGCCGACAGTTGGGAAGGATCTGCTTTGTTTGCATCAGACCTGTCTGGTGAGTAGAAATATGAAGACTGAGCTTCCCCTCGTCTTGATCAGTTGAGATACTATAACAAATATGACAGACTGGTTGACTTATGATTCAGAAGTGCAAGGCCAAGGTGCTGACATATTCCGTATCTCATGAGAGCCTGTTTCCTGTTCATAGACTGTCTCCTTCACCTTTTGTCTCCACGTGTTGGAAGGGACTAGGGCATTCTCTGGGCTTCCCTGGTGGCTCAGATGACAGAGTCTGCCTGCAGTGCAGGAGACTCTGGTTTGATCCCTGGGTCCAGAAGATGTCCTGGCGAAAGGAATGGCTACCTATTCCAGTATTCTTGCCTGGAGAATCCCATGGATAGAGGAATCTGGCAGGCTATACTCCATGGGGTTTCACAGAGTCAGACACAACTGAATAACACTTTCCGTTTACAGGGAACTCTCTATGGCCCTTTTATAAGGCACAAATCCCACTTATTAGTGCCCCACCCATATGTCCAGTCACTTCCCAAAGGCCCTAAATGCCATCTCATAGAGGGTTAGATTTCAACATGTGAATTTGAGCAGAGGCACAAACATTCAGTCTGTATCACTACCTAAGAAATGAGAATTGAAAATTGGCTCAGGATTTGACTTTAGTTCCAGATAAGACCATGCTGTGAACTTGAAATAGCTGTTTCGTTGTAGATTTGTGGATGTAGGAGGGATCAGAAATGTTCACATCAACCCTAGTAGATATTGAGTTATGAGCAGCAAAATCAATTTCAGACACCAAAGGCTAGTGGGACAGGGCATGCCCAGGAATAACTTATATACTAAGTTAGGCTGATCCTACAAGCTGAAGGTCTTAAGTTTTTGCAGGAGATTAGAGTTAAGAAGGATTGGTAGATAAACAAGGTCACAGAAATCAATCCTAGCAAAGGGAGACTATTTAGAACAAAAAGAGAACAAAATATTCTGAAAACTTGATAGTCATCAGTACTGTAACATGGAAAACTAATAGCTTTGGAATTCACACTAGATGCTCATTAGGGAAATTATAATAAACTCAAATTTAGAAAGAGTAAATCATCTTAGCACCTTTATTGATAAAGAGAAGGTGAAAACAGAATTTCTCTCATTGAAGTTTTGGGGCTTGATTTTGTAAGCGATACAAGAATGTTTTCACTATTCAAAGTAAGCATTGGGTTAGAGAGGACAATTTGTTTTATCTTGGGGTAGCAAATATAAATTTGAACTATGAGAACAAAAGCCATCAGCACTGGGAAGTGTCCATTTTCTAAATGCAGTCTACTTCTGTGTTGAAAAATGTTAGAGCATTTGCGTGATAATCCACATCGTTAATGCTCACTCTCTGTTGGCAAATAGGGAAGGCATGATAAGGAAGAACTGTCTGTCTTAAAGAAGCTCAGTGCTCCGTTGGGAACAATTATAACACAATGAGAGGAGTAAGTGGGAGTAAAATTAGCAGCATTCCCGTAGTCCAAAAGATGTTCCTGACTGCCTGAGGGAGTGGAGAAAAACCTCACCAAAGAGTAGGGTCCGTAACATAGTTCAAGAGGGAGGGAAAGAAAGGACTTCTGGGGTTCCTATAGAGGCATCAAACGATAGAGAACAAGGTTAGAAAAGAATCAGGAGCTTGGTGAGCAAGGAGAGAGAATCCGGGTCATATTTAAAGGGTCTTATAAAGGAGTTTAAACTCGGTACTATAGAAAATGAGAAATACTGGTATATGAATGACCAATGTTTTTGGAAGACTATCTGGTGATGCCGAGGAAGCTGGATCAGAGTTTAAAGAGATGGCTTAGAAATCGTCAGAAAAGTTCAGCTAAGAGAAGGTAAAGGTCTAAATCCAGGCAAGAGCAATAACAGAGAGAACTCAAGTCTGTAAGACTATTACTGATATTGAATTGATGGAAAATGTGATTTATAAATGTTTACATAGACCACAACCTCTCATAATTCATAGTTATAGATTCAGTAGCTTTTACTGAAAGACCAGAATTCCACTAAGAACTTACATTGTATGTTATTAAGGCTATCAAGCCTTTGATGTGTAGTATTTTATTTAGAAATTTCATATACTGATAGGGTGTTACTCTCACCCCTAATCCCAATTTTATTTTCTGTGATATTAGAGGAGAATTCTTCATATTAAAACTGTATGGCATTACTTTACTTTATAAGCTAGTTGAACAATTCTGAACAACTAAAATAAGCTTATAGACCCAGAGCAGCAGGAGTTTATAAATGAAAATTCATGGTAGACAAGCCGAGTTCCTTCCTTTGATAAATTCTTAAAATTAATGAATAGGAGGAAAATGTGATATATTTAGTCATTAGCAAAACATCTGATACTATGTCTGATGATATTTTACTTGCAAATTTGTTTTAAATGAGCTTAGATGACAAGAAAATCAGTCAGATTAGAACTGAGGAAAGGCTTATAAACAAAAAGTAACAAATGCTAGGGCTGGTCTTATTTAACATTTTTATTAAAGATCTAGAATGGTGGAGAAAATGGCATATTAATAGAAATGCCAAATGACACTAAATTTATAGGATTGCAAAGTATGCAGATTTCAAACTGTGAGAAGAAAGAAAATTGACCCAAATATAACAAGGATTTAAATATGAGCAGAAAGAAAAATTAGAACTTTTCTTTTAATAATCACAGTCACAAAAACATGTAAATGGGGGAAAATGGCAAGGTCAGTGGATGAAAGGTGTTAGAAACAAACGAGTTCTGGTTCCAGTTTGAGTAATGCTTATTTCAAATGGTCCAACTCTAACATCTGTTTGCCCAAGTTTATTCTTAAAAAGTTAGACAAGTAAGTAAGTATTCATAGTTCTTTAAAGTGAAAGTCACTTACTTTGCATCCTAAAATTCTTTCTTTGGTTTTTACCTATTTTATTCTCCTGTGAGTTACAGAGGCTAACTTTTACTGAAGACTTGCAACTGAGATCATTAACCTTTAAAAGATGATTCAGCTTATCCCTGTAGAGCCACTCACTGTCTTAATTGAAGACATCAGCTTGTATTATCACCCTGCATCAAAAGTGACTCACCGAAAGGCCCTCTATAATCCCCCTACCTACTCATCTCAGTATCATAAACACTATTGGGTGGAATCTGAAGTGATCACAGTATACTGTTCTAAAGAAGTGGAATGGATGTCATCTTATATTGTGGAGGGGGTGGCAAGTGAAAGATTATCTTTAATGTTACGCTCACTACACTTCGGGAACCTATTGGTTATGTACCTATTTACATTGGTCATGTAAATTATGACACAATGCTTTGAATGAAATTTTGTTTTATTCTCCGTACTTGTCAAAAGTTATTTGTAAATAGGCCCATTGATATCTATACTAGCCCTGGGAAAAAGACAAAGTAGGTACTACTAGCCTCATATTGTATTTTTTTTTAATTAAATAAAATGGTTAGTGACTTGACCAGGGTTATACAGACAGTTAATATCAAAGTCTTCACTAAAATTTCTGCTTGTCTAAAGTATCAATATTTTTATTCCACTTCATCATGTTACATATTGTTTGGAATAACTGAAGTGACTTTGCAAAGTCATGTTTTTAAGCCCTGGATAATCTGACCAAGTACAGGTAAATTATTTCAAGTACTGAGCTGTAAGCAGTTTACAGGTCAGTTATGTATGTGTGAACTCAGTCTCTTAGTCATGTCCAACTCTTTGCAACCCCATGGAGTGTAGCCTGCCAGGTTCCTCTGTCCATGGAACTTTCCAGGTAAGAATACTGGAGTGATCTGCCATTTCCTCCTCCAGGGGATCTTCCCAACCCAGTGATCGAACCCACGTTTCTTGCATATCCTGCATTGGCAATCTTTGCCACTATGCCACCCAGAAAGCTCTTGATTACAATATATGTAATGTATTATGGATAAGAATACCAGGAGAAATTAGTACTTCAAATATATGAATGAGAATAAGGAATTCCAATACAACTTCCACATAGATAACAGGTTTTCTTTATGAAATGCAAAAATGAATGGGACAGTCCATTAAAACCGACCTCTGAAAGATTCCTGTTGACTCTACTACATCATAGCTTTCAAAATCCACTAATACATGGATCCAGTGGTCTGTTACCGAGTCCAAGCTCACTCTGCTCACCAAATGATAGGCCAATAAATCTAAGAGACGCGGTTTTGAGGCAAGGAATATGACCTTGGAGAGCCAGCACACTGAAAAAAATGGCATACTAATGTCTCAGAATAACCATTTGTCAGGCCCTGGATGCCAGATTCTTCTATAGATCAGAGATGGGGGCAGCAGCGGTGCTGTGAAGAAGCAAAATAAAAAGACCATTTAATCCTTGCCAATATCTCCTAGCAAGGCAAGCCTGAGGCAGGGGGAATGTTAGTTTCACTTCCTTACAGTCCTTTCAGGGGTGGTGTGAAATGGAAACTCTCCTGTCATATCAATAAACAAAGACGCCACTGCCGCTGCTGCTGCTAGGTCGCTTCAGTCGTGTCCGACTCTGCAACCCCATAGATGGCAGCCCACCAGGCTCCACCGTCCCTGGGATTCTCCAGCCAAGAACACTGGAGTGGGTTTCCATTTCCTTCTCCAATGCATGAAAGTGAAAAGGGAAAGTGAAGTCGCTCAGTCGTGTCCGACTCTTAATGACCCTATGGTAGATAAGCCTACCAAGCTCCTCTGTCCGTGGGATTTTCCAAGCAAGAGTACTGGAGTGGGGGTGCCATTGCCTTCTCCAAAAGATGCCACAGCTGTCTTCAATTCCAGCCCCCAAACTTGAATTTCTGAGCCATGCTGGTAAGCAGCAGACAAGCGGCTCCATTTCCCACACAAAGAACTCAAGAATGTCCCAGCCCCTCACAGGGGAGCAGGGTCAGGCTATCTCCCTGTGAGCCAAACAATTCAGCTTCAGCTGGCCACGGCTATTCAGAATAGCCCAGAATAGTTTGATAATGGATTAAAAAAAAAAAAAAAAACCTAATACTAGCAGGAATCACGGAGAAGGCAATGGCACCCCACTCCAGTACTCTTGCCTAGAAAATCCCATGGATGGAGGGAGCCTGGTGGGCTGCAGTCCATGGGGTCACTAAGAGTCAGGCACGACTGAGCGACTTAGCAGCAGCAGCAGCAGGAATCAAGTAGCCAAATCCAGTAGAAAAGTAGGAAGATGGTGGTAGTATAGATTACATTTTGACAATGTCTTCAGCAAAGGGTGGCAATACGTATTCTTGACAGAAGCCATCAATATCTAATTTGGTCAGTTCTTGTCTTTCTCAGTAACACTTGTTTCTCTTCCCCTCGGCAACAGCCACCTCATTTCTATCTCTATCAGAAAAACCTATAATACCCCAAACCATCATATCATGCCTACTCAATTTCTGATTTATTCCAGACATGTGATAGGAAGAATGATCATGACAAGAGAGTGAATGTCGCTGTCAGTTAATGATATTCATCAGTGTCTGTGTGCGCTCAGTCGTGTCTGACTCTTTGTGACCCCATGGACCATAGCCTGCAAGGCTCCTCTGTCCATTGGATTCTCCAGGCAAGAATCATGGAATGGGTTGCCATTTCCTTCTCCAGTATTCACCAGTACCTACTTGCTTTGATATAGACAGTTAAAGTTTGTCAGTTCTAACCACATTATTAGATAAATACTTCAAATCCACCCTTGCCATCATCCCATCCTGAACCTTCCATCATGCCTGAGATAGTCTTCAAGGCTTGTCATTTTTCTGCCTACATTGATAATCCAAAGGATTTGCTTTATTGTTACTCTGTATCATTTTGAGGTTAGATCTTACCATCTTCTATCCATTTATCTTCTCAATTGACAAGAAACTTCAGACTATTTGTCTACATCTGCATTTGCTTCTCCTTCAGAAACTGACTTCTAATGTGTATCCCTGACTGCATGTTCAGTTATTACAGAAAAGAGCTTCCATGAATTATAAATTTATCCCAGTTCTATAGCCTACATGTCCAGGAAGACCCACAGACTAATTCAGAATGGTTTCCATTCCAATATAAAATTGTATTTTTAATTTTATCGTATCTTTCTTTATGGTCATTATTTGCTTGCACTTTATTTTCTAATAATGCATGACCTTTTGATAGTTACAGAAGTGTAGTATATTTGCTTTCCAGTTATTTGCATATAATATTTTCCTAAATATCCATGCTGGCAATATTTCAATCCACTTATTATGTTTTAGTCCTCCAAATCTTTTATTTACTCACTTTCATAATGTTAATAGTATTATCAATTATAAAATGTCTAGAATGTAGCCAAGAAGGAAGAAAGAAATACCACTTGACTTTAGATACAGTATCTGCCAGACGTATCATATGGGTAAAATGCCCTTCCATAGCCCATCACTTTCACAAAGGTCTCTCAGATCTATACTTAGATATGGCTTTGATTCTAATCAGCAGATTCTATTATAGGCCCTTAAGTTTAAAAAAAAAAAAAGTGAGAGACCGAAGAGAAGAAAAAAATGCTGATGAAGGCCATAAAAATAAATGAGGCTTATTGCCTCTTGACATCTTTAGCACTTTCTGTGGCTTCCTTAGTGAGCAGTGGCAGACAATAGCTTTAAGACTGTGTGTAAGATAATGAGAAAAATAAATGCATCCTCAGATGCAGCCAACAGGAACTGCTGTTAACATTCATTATCCAGGGTCTTGAATGCTCCCAAGATGATGTTAGTAATTTGCAGAATGAGCTAAGAGGTGTGAAAGAAAGCTGATGTTTGCTTATAACCTTCTTGACCATCACTTTGAATATTAACCAAGGAGGTCAAATGTAGTATTACTTGGATATTGCGTTTCTTTTATGGAAGTGATGCCAGAAGGCAGCCTTGGGTCAGCATATACCAGTGGAAAAAGAGGAATGAAAAATACACATTGATGTATGTTTGTATTCAGTTTCAGCCAGCAATTCTGGCCCATGTCTTTTACACAATTTTTATATAACTCTTACAGGCTCTGACATTTCAGTTTTCCAAGTAGTTAATGAAGCAGAGTGCATTTTTGTTTAAGGCACCTTAGAAAAATGTTTTCATTGTGCTGATTGATACAGGATTGGCTATGTCATTTAAAGTCTTGCAAAAAAAAAAAAGACAATTTGAAACAGAAAACAAAACTTTTTTTCCAGTAATTTCTCTAGGTCTTGGCACATCTTTAAGTTTCCAAAGCTATCTTTTATATTCTTGTCATGTGTTTCATGCCCTATAATTATTTAAAATAGACACTTTTGCCTTACTAAAAGTTCTTTCTGACATAATGCAAAATAATTCAAATTTCAGACAGGTCTAGTTACCCTCATTTGTGTTTCATGAATTTGCTTATAATGCATGTTAGATGTCAGATATAGAAGACTATGATCCTATCAGGGGCCTATAAGCTCACTTATATGGGTAGAATAGAAAGAGCAGGATAAACTATAAATTTTTAAGACTTTTCTGAAAGTGTAGTCTAGGACCATGACAGGTCCTCATCATCCTTTCAGGGACTCTGTGAGCTTCAAAACTATTTTCATAATAATACTAAGATAATATTTGCCCTTTTCACACTTGTTCTCTCATAACTATAAAGTGAATGTTTTCCAGGGGCTATATTATATGTGATATTTTTAAAAGATTCAGTATAACAGCAAGTATATGAATTCAGCTGCATTTTTAAAAAAATTATTTTTACTTTATTTTACTTTACAATACTGTATTGGTTTTGCCATACATTGACATGAATCCACCACGGGTGTATACGAGCTCCCAATCCTGCATCCCCTCCCACCTCTCACCCCATATCATCTCTCTGGATCATCCCCATGCACCAGCCCCAAGCATCCTGTATCTTGTATCGAACATAGGCTGGTGCTTCATTTCTTACATGACAGTATACATGTTTCAATGCCATTCTCCCAAATCATCCCACCCTCTCCCTCTCCCTCAGAGGCCAAAAGTCCATTCTATATATTTGTGCCTCTTTTGCTGTCTTGCATACAGGGTCATCATTACCATCTTTCTAAATTCCTTATATATGTGTCAGTATACTGTATTGGTGTTTTTCTTTCTGGCTTACTTCACTCTGTATAATCGGCTTCAGTTTCATCCATCTCATTAGAACTGAGTCAAATGTATTCTTTTCAAGGGCTGAGTAGTACTCCATTGTGTATATGTACCACTGCTTTCTTATCCATTCACCTGCTGATGGACATCTAGGTTGTTTCCATGTCCTGGCTATTACAAACAGTGCTGCAATGAACATTGGGGTACATGTGTCTCTTTCAGTTCTGGTTTCCTTGGTGTGTATGCCCAGTAGTGGGATTGCTGGGTCATAAGGCAGTTCTATTTGCAGTTTTTAAAGAAATCTCCACATTGTTCTCCATAATGGCTGTACTAGTTTGTATTCCCACCAACAGTAGAAGAGGGTTCCCTTTTCTCCACACCCTCTCCAGCATTTATTGCTTGTAGACTTTTGGATCGCAGCCATTCTGACTGGTGTGAAATGGTACCTCATTGTGGTCTTGATTTGCATTTATCTGATAATGAGTGATGTTGAGCATCTTTTCATGTGTTTGTTAGCCATCCGTATGTCTTCTTTTGGAGAAATGCCTATTTAGTTCTTTGGCCTATTTTTTGATTGGGTCATTTATTTTTCTGGAGTTGAGCTGCATAAGTTGCTTGTATATTTTTGAGATTAGTTGTTTGTCAGTTGCTTCATTTGCTTTAGTTTTCTCCCATTCCGAAGGCTGTCTTTTCACCTTGCTTATAGTTTCCTTTGTCGTGAAGAAGCTTTTAATTTTAATTAGATCCCATTTGTTTATTTTGCTTTTATTTCCAGTATTCTGGGAGGTGGATCCTGCTGTGATTTATGTCGGAGAGTGTTTTGCCTATGTTCTCCTCTAGGAGTTTTATAGTTTCTGGTCTAACGTTTAGATCTTTAATCCATTTTGAGTTTATTTTTGTGTGTGGTGTTAGATAGTGATATAGTTTCATTCTTCTACAAGTGGTTGACCAGTTTTCCCATCAGCTGCATTTTGTAAGGTACAGGCTTCCCTCGTAGCTCAGATGGTAAAGAACCCACCTGCAATGCAGGAGACCCCCGTTTGATTCCTGGGTAGAGAAGCTCCCCTGGAGAAGGCTTGGGTCATCCTTTTTTTTTGTTCATGCTGAACATTAAAAAGGTAATGTCTGAAAGGTTTTATTGTGTTAATAAAACTCAGAGGTGGTCAAGACCTGGGAGAACGCAGGGGTGGAATATAAAATAATCAGTCATAATGTTATGACTTCATTTTTCATTTTGTGTTTTCAACTCTGCCTCAAAAACCAGAGATGGCTTCTTGGGTAACCTTTCGGGATCACCCGGATGTCTTGGGATCACCTTCTGCAACCTCTGAAAGCCGTAATCTATGGTTGGTTCATTAAGAGTGGTGTAGACAAACCGCCCTGGAGCACCTTTACAGAACTGCTTGGACTTGTAGGACAAGGTGACTTCGACGACTCCAGGAATGTGCTCAGCGGTGTCTGGACACGGATGGCGTGGGCGTGATCAGCTTGCTCCACACCAGCATCGCTGGTGTGATCAGTTTGCTCCACACCAGGAGACCCCCGTTTGATTCCTGGGTAGAGAAGATCCCCTGGAGAAGGCCTGGGTCATCCTTTCCAGTATTCTTGCCTGAGAATGCCATGGATAGAGGAGCCTCGCAGGCTATAGTCCTTGGGGTCATGAAGAGTAGGACACAACTGAATGACTATCACTTTCACTTAGTGAAGCTAAAGAAATTTATAAAAATATAAGCCAATGAGACTTATCATACTAAATTTATTTTTTGAAATATAAATTATTTTTATAACATACATTGTATGAACATGTGATTGTTATTTTTTAATGATTTAAAGGCAATTATTTTATATAGTTACATATTTTAATTTTTAATATGGAAATATCAATAGCTATGAACCATGTAAACAGAAAATACCAGATTGAAGATCCATTGCTTTAAAACCTTGGACAAGTCCCTAGATATTTCTGAGCTCAATATCTATAATAATGATAGTAATAAATCATAATAACAACAATTATTATTATTATTACTCCTGATCTTTGGCTCTTCTTATTAAGTAACTGTTGTATGGTTCAAATAATGTATGTGGAAACTTTACATATAAACAATTTTAAGTGATAGGAATAATAATAGTGATATTGTAACAAATAAAAAATATTCCTCTTGAGTGTTCATCTTAAAAAGGTGAAAAATTCAGTATGAAATTCTAAATATTTATTTCACATGTGAAATCGATGCCCAGAAGTGATATAAAATGAACTAAGCTTAAATGATTAGATTCAATTTAAATTGAAAAAACCCAAAATATTCTTAGGGTCTTCTGTTTGTAAGAAAATCTACCTCCCATGATTGATTATGAAATGTTTTTCTCAATGAAAGTCACTGTGTTTACAGAACAAAATTAAAGATGCTCAGTGGAATTGCTTACATAAGTTTCACTGACACTGGTGACCTCATTCAAACAAAATGAGTGACTGTGACCTCTAAGTAAGAATATGCCCAGAGTTACCCAAGTAAATTTATATTGATGTAGCTTTAGAACAAAATTATTCTGCATACACATTAAATGGAAGAATAGAAAATTAGAAAAAGCAAATATGGCAAAAACGTTACTAAAAATTCAAAGTGAGTTGAAATTCAAATCATGAGTTCTAACTTTATCCAGTTGATTTCTTTGGAATTTGACTATTTTTGAAGTTTTATTTGTGAGGGTGGAAAACACTTATAGGAGATTAGATTGCTTTTTGAGCAAGTAGATAAATGAAAGCTGCATCATTTACCAATTTAACAAAGAAAGACAAATCCTTCTGTAAATATTTTTGAGTTGCTGTATTATTACAGAAACACCTCTTACCTTTGTATCTAGGTGAGATTTTTGTTTTTGTTGTTTATTTTAGCAACAGGGAAGGAATGAATCAATGTCTTAGTCAGAGGGAAAAAGTAGTTCAGTCAGTAAGGGGAAGAAAGGGCAAGTAGGACATTTCAGTGAAAAGGAGTTTTGTGATGTGGGAATGACATTCACTTTTAAAAGCACCTTCTATGGTAATTTTAGAACACTGAGTCAAAGAAATACATTGGGAATGATAATAAAAAGAAAAAAAAGAAACTATGAGCATTATACTCAGGGACTTGAATTTAAGTTTCTTATGTGTTCATTGCTCACTTTTCTACAACTTTCCAACATTATATTGAAAAGACTTCAGTTAAGAGATTTGACTTTAAAACATTGGTGATAATGAAGCTATAGAAATCCATGAGAAAATGGGAAGACAAAATAGATGAAGAAAAATACACTGAATGAACTTACTAAGCACTACTGGGAAAAGTAAGTTGTATTATCCCTATTTTACAGTAGAAGAAACTAAAATTTAGAGATTACAGAATGATTTATATAAATGATTTACCTAGCCTTGATCTATTTTTCTTTTCTTTTAAAAAAATTTTTTTAACACTTTATTCTATGTTACAATACTGTATTGGTTTTGCCATACATTGACATGAATCTGCCATGGGTGTATATGAGCTCCCAGTCTTGCATCCCCCCCCCACCTCCCACCCCATACCGTCTCCCTGGATCATCCCATGTGCCAGCCCCAAGTATCCTGTATCCTGTACTGAACATAGACTGGTGCTTCGTTTCTTATATGATAGTATACATGTTTCAGTGCCATTCTCCCAAATCATCCCACCCTCTCCCTCTCTCTCAGAGGCTCAAAGTCCGTTCTGTACCTCTGTGTCTCTTTTGTTGTCTCACATACAGGGTCATCATTACTATCTTTCTAAATTCCATATATGTGTCAGTATACTGTACTGGTGCTTTTCTTTCTGGCTTACTTCACTCTGTATAATCGGCTCCAGTTTCATCCATCTCATTAGAACTGAGTCAAATGTATTCTTTTTAAGGGCTGAGTAATACTCCATTGTGTATATGTACCACAGCTTTCTTATCCATTCATCTCCTGATGGACATCTAGGTTGTTTCCATGTCCTGGCAATTATAAACAATGATCCACCTCCCAGTATACTGGAAATAAAAGCAAAAATAAACAAATGGGATCTAATTAAAACTATTTTTATTTTCTAATAGCCCAATATCAACTCAAGTATTAGTAAATAGGATAATGCATTAACTACTGACAATAAAAGTATATATGCAAAACTAGTGGATTTCTTTATGCCAACAATGCTAGTTATAAATTTAAAATCATTATATACAATTGTGAAAAACTAAAATACTTGGGAATGAATAAAAAACAGAAATGGGATATATGTGAATAAATTATAAAAATTTTGGGAACACAAATCAAAGAAATTTGATCGAATGGTTGTATGAGCGATATTCCTAAGTGGAAATAGCAATATTAAATATTATGTTAATTATTTTAAAACCTATTGTGATTCAAGAGCCTTCATAGGAGTTTCAGCAGTACTGAACAAAATTATTTTAGCTTTATATTAAAAAGTAACCATTTGACTACTAAGAATATGCCAGCAAATTTGGAAAACTCAGCAGTGGCCATAGGACTGGAAAAGGTCAGTTTTCATTCCAATCCCAAAGAAAGGCAATGCCAAAGAATGCTCAAACTACCACACAATTGCACTCATTTCACACACTAGTAAAGTAATGCTCAAAGTTCTCCAAGCCAGGCTTCAGCAATATGTAAACCGTGAACTTCCAGATGTTCAAGCTGGTTTTAGAAAAGGCAGAGGAACCAGAGATCAAATTGCCAACATCCACTGGATCATCAAAAAAGCAAAAGAGTTCCAGAAAAACATCTCTTTCTGCTTTATTGACTATGCCAAAGCCTTTGACTGTGTAGATGACAATAATCTGTGGAAAATTCTGAAAGAGATGGGAATACCAAACCACCTGACCTGCCTCTTGAGAATTCTATATGCAGGTCAGGCAGCAACAGTTAGAACTAGACATGGAACGACAGATTAGTTCCAAATAGGAAAAGGAGTACATCAAGGCTGTATATTGTCACCCTGCTTATTTAATTTCTATGCAGAGTACATCATGAGAAACGCTGGGCTGGAAGAAGCACAAGCTGGAGTCAAGATTTCTGGGAGAAATATCAATAACCTCAGATATGCAAATGATACCACCCTCATGGCAGAATATGAAGAGGAACTAGAAAGCCTCTTGATGAAAGTGAAAGAGGGGGAGTAAAAAGTTGGCTTGAAGCTCAACATTCAGAAAACGAAGATCATGGCATCTGGTCCCATTGCTTTGTGGGAAATAGATGGGGAAACTGTGGAAACAGTGTCAGACTTTATTTTTTTGTGCTCCAAAATCACTGCAGATAGTGATAGCAGCCAGGTAATTAAAACACGCTTACTGCTTGGAAGGAAAGTTATGACCAACCTAGACAGCATATTGAAAAGCAGAGATATTACTTTGCCAACAAAGGTCCGTCTTGTGAAGGCTATGGTTTTTCCAGTGGTCATGTATGGATGTGAGAGTTGGACTGTGAAGAAAGCTGAGCACTGAAAAATGGATGCTTTTGAACTGTGGTGTTAGAGAAGACTCTTGAGAGTCCCTTGGACTGTAAGGAGATCCAACCAGTCCATTCTAAAGGAGATCAGTCCTGGGATTTCTTTGGAAGGATGATGCTAAAGCTGAAACTCCAGTGCTTTGGCCACCTCATGCGAAAAGTTGACTCACTGGAAAAGATTCTGCTGCTGGGAGGGATTGGGGGCAGGAGGAGAAGAGGACGACAGAGGATGAGATGGCTGGATGGCATCACCAACTTGATGGACATGAGTTTGACTGAACTCCAGGAGATGGTGATGGACAGGGAGGCCTGATGTGCTGAGGTTCATGGGGGTCACAGAGTCAGACAAGACTGAATGACTGAACTGAACTGAACTGAACTGAGAGTACATCACGTGGAATGTCAGACTGGATGAAGCACAAGCTGGTATCAAGATTGCTGGGAGAAATATCAATAATCTCAGATATGCAGATGACACCATGCTTATGGCAGAAGTGAAGAATAACTAAAGAGCCTCTTGATGAATGTGAAAGAGGAGAATGAAAACGTGAGCTTATAACTCAACATTCAAAAAACTAATATTATGGCATCTGGTCACATCATATTATGGCAAATAAATGGGGGAAACAATGGAAACAGTGACAGACTTTTTTTTGAAGGGGGGAGGGGACTCCAAAATCAGTGCAGATAGTGACTGCAGCCATGAAATTAAAAGTTCTTGCTCCTCAGAAGAAAAACTACGACCACTCAAGACAGCATATTAAAAAGAGACTTGACTTTGCTAACAAGGGTCCGTCTAGTCAAAGCTATGGTCTTTTAGTAGTGATGTATGGCTGTGAGAGCTGGACCATAAAGGAAACTGAGCACTGAAGAATTGATGCTTTTAAGCTGTTGTGTTGGAGAAGGCTCTTGAGAGTCCCTTGCTGAAGCTGAAACTCCAATACTTTGGCCACTGGATGTGAAGAAGTGACTCATTTGAAAAGACCCTGATGCTGGGAAAAATTGAAGGCAGGAGAAGGGGACGACAGAGGATGAGATGGCTGGATGGTATCACTGACTGAATGGACATGAGTTTGATTAAACTCCAGGAGTTGGTGATGGACAGGGAGGCCTGGTGTGCTGCAGTCCATAGGGTCGCAGAGAGTCGAACACAACTGAGCCACTGAACTGAACCGAACTGGATTGGATGGCTTGTAAGGAGACTTCTGGTATTAGAGCATCCCAGTATTCCTTGGCAAGAATACACATCCCTTGGTTCACAGAAGAGGATCTCAGTTGTACCCAAAAAGAGAGTGAGGCAGGACTACACTGTAAGTCTGGGATTAATGCCGCATTACCTGAGTCTGTCCTCCTGTAAGGGAGATTGCATGATGCTAAGGTTCTCACTCTTAATTTCCTTCATATTTCTGTTCTCAATTAAAATCTCCAGTAGTATGTCTGGAGCTTTTCTAAATCTCTCCAAAATTGGCCAAAGCATTCTGTTCCCCAGGAGATTCTCCTAAATCCTCACAGTAAACTACTTGGTTCATTATGTGCATCAGAGGATATATTCTATCCCCTTGGTTTTTACAGAGATCTGCAAGTGTAGGCTGGAATCATAATTTTCCAAAGGGCAGCCTTAAGCGTTTAAAGTATATTACACAGAATTGTTACTTTCTGAATTTTTACTAGGTAGAGAAACAGGCAGAAGATAATTTCCCCAATCTAAGCCTTCTGTCCTATTTCACAGGAGGATTCCTACGGTCAGGAAAAATGGAGTTGACTCCCACATGCAATAAAAGTACATGTGGGCACAAATCTTTCTGTGAATGGCCGTGATTATTCACAGAATCCCCATATGGACAAATGCCAGAATTATGTCCACTTCTGCTATTGAATTTTCAACATTCAGCTATTGAATTTTCACTAAATTTAAATCTTGAAAATGGTTGAGTTCAGGTAGACTATAAAATCTTTAAAGAAAATAACTAAAAGTCAGGTGTTTTACCTAATTTCTCTTTCTCTCTTTCTGCTTATGTCTCTGTTTCTCCTTAGAAATCAAAAAGGACACCACTTATTTAATTACTTTTGAATTAAGTGTTAATTGAACTCCACTAAATGCTGTGGTCTAGGACTTTAAGTTTCAAGATGACTTTCCAGAGAGTAATTCAAATAAACAACATTTCCATGAATAAAATGCAGACAAGTTGAAAACATATGCTACTAAGCATGCTACTCAAGCTCTTAGAGATGCCTGAGGGAAAATTGATCCCTAGTTGTTGGAAGCAGTATTGTGCACATTGATGGATTTTTCCTCATTCCTTATTTCAGTCTTTTAATCCTTCATTCCCGTTCTTGAGGCCACTTCCCAAAATAAATACCTACTTTAGAGACAGAGTCTTAAGTAAGTGCTACTTTCTCAGGCTATCAAGGCTAAGTCATAAATTCAGATCTATCTGTTTCTAAAGCTGATTTTCTTGATCATAGTGTCAGGTGGAAAACAGTGCCTAGAGTACAAAAAAGAAGGTCCACCTCAGATATTAATTTGTATCTGCGTAGTTCTAATTTAGTACTTTTCTGGTCTTTGAGCCCCAACATATCCGAATCATTAACTTTCATAGACCACCACCCCCCAACCCGGCTCTAACTTCTGCTCCCAGATTCTTTCACATGCCTGGAGAATATTAAACGTCAAACTTCAAAACTGCTGGGCTATGCTCCAGGCCAGTATATCTCCATGTATTCACTTTTTGATATAATAACTAGGCCTCCAATTGGACCTAGGCAAATATTTGCATTATATTGCAAATATATTGGCAGAGAAGTTGAAAGAAAATATAGTTGAGGTACTTAATATTGCTGCTGTGAGACCTTGTTCTTGTAATGGCAGGCAGCAAGGAGTGAGCCCCGAAAGTATTAAATGCTCTGTATATCTTATAGGCATCCCTGGAGATTACTCAGGGACAAACTAGTGTGCAAGGGACAGCAGGGATGGACTATCCCATCCCACAGTAGGTTCATCTTCAAAAGCCTCATATACTGGAGTTATAGATAAGCTTTGTTATCTATAAAGCTTAAGATGGGAGGGGTAAAAAGATTTTAATATATAAAAATATTAGAAACTCTGGCATAATTGAAAACTCAGAACATTTATATATAGGCAATGCTATTGTGCAATCGGTGGAGACTGCTCTGTGAATGTGGATGGCCAAGCCTGGTTTTACCCTGATAAGATGAAACTTACTGTCAGGTGACCTCACAGCAAAAAGTGGCAAGCAGCCTGATTCACGAGAAGTGAAGTTGCTCAGTCATGTACGACTCTCTGCGATCCCTGAAGGAAATTACTTATTTTCATTGACTATTAGTTTCCTTGTGTATAAAATGGGAAAACTGCATTTCTAGGATGTTATGAGGATAGCATTCAGTCAATCAAGACACATATAGAGATAGAGCTCTCTCTCTCTCTCTCTCTCTCTCTCTATATATATATATATATATATATATATATATATATATATGGGTGGATGTGTGTGTGCGCGTGTGCACATGCGTGTGCATGCATGTGCATGCATGTGCACTGTGTACTGTGCATAGTCACTCAGTCCTGCCTGACTCTTTGCGACCCCATGGACTATAGCCCACCAGACTCCTCTGTATATGGGGATTCTCCAGGCAAGAATACTGGAGTGGGTTGCCATGCCCTCCTCTAGGATATCTTCCCAATCAAGGGATCAAATCCAGGTCTCTTGCATTGTAGGCAGATTCTTTACCCTTTAAGACACCAGGGAAGCCAATTTATAGAAAATATGATGTTTTCCAGTGATCATGTATGGATGTGAGAGTTGGACTGTAAAGAAAGCTGAGCGCCAAAGAAGTGATTCTTTTGAACTGTGGTGTAGAAGACTCTTGACAGTCCCTTGGACTACAAAGAGATCGAACCAGTCAATCCTAAAGGAAATCTATACTGAATATTCATTGGAAGGACTGATGCTGAAGCTGAAGCTACAATACTTTGGCCACCTGATGTGAAGAGCAGACTCAGAAAAGACCCTGATTCTGGGAAAGATTGAAGGCAGGAGGGGAAGGGGATGGTAGAAGGTGAAATGGTTGAATGGCATCACAGATTCAATGAACATGAGTTTGAGCAAACTCTGGGAGATGGTGAAGGACAGGAAAGCCTGGTGTGCCAGAGTCCATGGGGTTGCAAAGAGTCGGACACAACTGAGTGACTGAACAACACAGAAGTTTTAGATCTTGTAAACTAATGAATAAATTGTGTAAATAATAATTATAATAACTGCTACTTATTGAGCCACAAATAAGTGTCAAATCAATACCGGTAGTATTTTATCCATCACTTGGCATAGTGTTTGACATACATATATGTAGGTATATATGTATATATTCATCATTTGTTCATTAATTTACAAGATCTAAAACTTTGCAGTAGTACACAATTAGAAAAGCATATCTTTTGTTTGCTTCTCACTTATTCAGTTTCCACACTATTTATATTTTCTGTATGCATCTAGATCATGCGTGTATATATATAAAACCTACACATTTGTCAGGCAGTATACTTATTCCTGGAAATTTAATGATGAGCAAGGTGAACATGGCCAAG
Source organism: Nanger dama (assembly GCA_917880005.1). Classification (NCBI taxonomy): domain Eukaryota; kingdom Metazoa; phylum Chordata; class Mammalia; order Artiodactyla; family Bovidae; genus Nanger; species Nanger dama. The sequence goes on along the minus strand of CAKJTW010000058.1, from coordinate 8,913,805 downwards.
CCTCGTGGACTATGTAGGTTTGTGTGAGTAGATTAGCCATGTAAATATTCTGCTGTAGTATGATAAACAGGGTACGGGGAGTACAGAGGAGGTGATGCTTAATGAGGAGTGCTTCCTGGAGGAGTGAGCTCTAAAGGTGAACAGGGTCAGAGAAATGAATTTCAGACAGAAGAAGATTGGCAAAAGTTTTTGAGGTGAGTGGCAGAGATTTCTTTGCAGAAGAGATGCTGGGAGGATAAAGGGTTAGATGTGAAGGCTCATAAATCATGTTCAGGAGTCTTGAGGATATTGGGAAGCTAGTACAGATTTTCAGAGCAGAGAAGTGGTATGGGAAGTGTACATTTTACAAAGACTATCAGCTGTGGCATAGAGAATGGATTGAAAATGAAAAAGGATAGCTTTAGGAGGAATTTTTGTAAATCAAATTAAGGCATTAAGAAACTGGTATGTATCAAAGAGGAAAAGTGTTCAAAATATGCTGTCTAAGATGGAAGAAATATTAGATGGGAAATTTAGAGACTGATTTACAAGAAAAGGAAAAGAAAGATAAAGTCAAGAAAATAATTAATTTTGCCACTCTCCAGCTCAGAAGTTTTAATAGTCATTGTATTTTAAGGAAAAACAAGCAAATAAAAAACTTAGTGCTTCTTTATCTTCCTTCAAACTTAACATTCAGCCTTGTATTTATAGGGTTCACCAAAAATTTCATTGGGGATTTTTGTATTTGATGTGATGGAAAAACGCAAGCAAACTTTTCAGCAATCCTAATACATCCCATCCCTGTATCACTTTCTCAAAAGTTTTAAATTTCACTATGAATTTTTCTGCCTATGTTCCATGATTTAGCTTATCTGCCATTATCACTAAACTACCTTCTATATATCAAAATTCCTTCCACTCTCCAAGGAACATATCTCAAATGTTACTTCTTAGGTGAATTATTCTTTCATCTATTCACAGTATTCTCATAGCAATGTGTATGTCTTTCACAGGAGAGGACCATATTTCAGTCATTTCTGTTCCCTTCCTAGAACCTTATACAAATCTTTATCTGAACAGATTTAGTATTCAGGAAATGTTTGGAAACTGAGATGAATAATACACAGAGCATCTTATTTCTTTGCTGATAACTGACATAAACACAGGCATAAGATAACCCTAAAGGAAAGATGGAACCATTCAAAGACACATTTGGAAGGAATAAGAAGAGGGGTACTTTTGATTTAAATATTAACAATATGTGTAAAAGTTAAAAGTAAACACTGAAATATAAAAGTACATTCTGTTAATTTCAGTGGCAGTTATTAACTTCACAGTATGTGCTATGTTATAGGTATTAACATTAAACCTGCTTTATCATTTTTACTTGAAATCAAGCAATTATTTGTAGAGAGACCATTCTTATACCACATCATCTCTTCAGTTTTGCTTTCACAGTTTATTATTATATATAGAGGCTTGATACAGTTGAACATTTCTTTCAAAATGAAATACTTTGATGTGAAAAAAAGCAGTGCTAAGACTCAGACTTCTGACAAAACATTTTTTTTCCTTTCAAATACAAAACTGAAAATAAATTCTATATATCCTCTGACTTAATCTTTTCATAGGAATATAGTTGAGTAACTATAAGCACAATATATAGAGTCATAGCAATACCAGATTGTAACTTTTTTCTCCAATCCCTTCTCCACTCCTGACAAGCACTTCTCTCCTGCTGATAAGTTAGAGAAAACATTAGGTTTATGCATATGATAAATTAAGTGGATTGCAACATTTAGAAAGTTCATAGTTAATAAATTTGATTTTGTATACAACATAATGTTTTATTGGAGGATAATATACAGCATTATTGTTTCATATATAGTAAGGACACATAAAATGTATATCCATTGTATTCAACTTAAGATTGATTCTATTTTAAAATTATTTTTAAGATTGATTCAATTTCACTCATAATTTAAGTGAAAAAGTACTGATGGAACATTACTTCCAAGTTCATTCATAGCTACGAGGGCTGTCTAAAATTAAAGCTCTGAACACAGAGCTTCTGTGTTGAGAATAATGGACTTACACTCAGCAAAACCTATACAAGGCTGACTTGTCGTTGGTTGTAGGTCCTTGTCTCACCTCATTCTTATATGCCAAAAGCTATGTAGCAAAAATATCATCACAAACCTAAAAGTGCTGTAAAAATAAGTGTTTAACCGCTTCTAATTTTGGGACAGGGCATTGTCTCCGCTTGCAAAGAATAGCATTTTAAATTATTCTAGATCTGTCTAGGAGTTGTTAATGTTTTGATGTTTTGAGATTCATGATGTCAGGGGTCATGTCTTACTTATTTTTACTCATTAGAGAGGTGGTTATTGAGGGTCTGCTCTATGTCAAGTACATGCTTAGGGGCCACAGTCCAAATGTGGCAGGGAAGGGAAGTCTGTGCTCTCAAGATGCTTATACTCTGATACTCATTGTCTTTGGAAGAGGGCTTACCTGGTGGCTCAGTTGTAAAGAATCTGCCTGCCAAAGCAGGAGACATGGGTTTGAACCCTGGGTTGGAATAGCCCCTGGAGAAGGAAATGGCAACCCACTCTAGTATTCTTTCCTGAAAAATCCCATGGGCAGAGAGGCCTAGTGGGCTACAATCCATGGGTCACAAGAGTTGGACATGACCTAGCGATTAAACCACCACCACTCCTTAAACATTCAATAAGCAGAGAAACAAACATAGCAACAAGATTTAAAATAGTGATGAGCATTCAAAAGATTAAAATGGTATATATCATACACAGGTATGGAATATTTAGATGTGAAAATGAAGACAGAGAAGTAAGATTAATGATCAAGAAGGCCAAGGAATATTTTAAAATGCCATTGTAGCTGGGACATGGATGATAGAAAAACTCAGGAATTAGCCACGTCAAGACCCATAGAGTCTTCCAGGCAAGGAAACACCAAAAAGATCATAAATTGGGAAATTGTATGGCATCTTAGAGAAACTGCAAGAAGGCTAATCTGTCTAGGGTTTACTGTTTCCAGTAGTTTTGTTCTTATTATAATTGCTGTATGAGTTGAAAGACATAGACATTAATTAAATGTGTTTTTCTCCTCTTTTTAGCTTGTTGATGTAACTGTAATATATAGTACAATTAATTTATTTTGCTACTGCTGCTAAGTCGCTTCAATCATGTCCAACTCTTTGCGACCCCATAGACGGCAGCTCCCCAGGCTCCCCCGTCCCTGGGGTTCTCCAGGCAAGAACATTGGAATGGGTTGCCATTTCTTTCTCCAGTGCATGAAAGTGAAAAGTGAAAGTAAAGTCGTTCAGTCATGTCCTACTCTTTGCAAACCCATAGACTGCAGCCTACCAGGCTCCTCTGTCCATGGGATTTTCCAGGCAAGAGTACTGGAGTGGGTTGCCACTCCATTAATTCTCTGAATTAATTTATAAGATATAGCTAATGAAAAAATATTATAGTTGTTGAGAATGGGTATGTAGTTATAAACAAGTGTAACTGATCCATGAACTCAATTATAATTTATATCTGTAAAATGTTTAATGAAGATATCACCTAGTTGCTTAAGGATGATATCTTCATTTGATAGATGAGAAAATTATAGCCTAAAATGTAATCATTTGGCTTAAACCAATCAGCATGTAGTTATAGAAGCATGTAGACTTTTAAATCTGGACAGATGGAGTGGGTTTTTTTTATTGATTTTATTGAAGTATAGTTGATTTATAATGTTGTGTTAATTTCAGCTGTACAGCAAATTAACTCAGTTATACATACATATGAATTCTATTTTTATATCTTTTCCATTGTGGTTTATCACAGGATATTGAATATAGTTCCCTGTGGTATGTAGTAGGACCTTGTTGTATATCCATTCTATATATAATAGTTTTCATCTACTAGCCCCAAAAGTCCCCGGAGAAGGTGATGGCACCCCACTCCAGTACTCTTGCCTGGAAAATCCCATGGGCGGAGGAGCCTGGTAGGCTGCAGTCCATGGGGTCGCTAAGAGTCAGACACAACTGAAGCGACTTAGCAGCAGCAGCAGCAGCAATCCCAAAGTCCCACTCCATGCTTCTTCTTTCCCACCCCAGCTTGGCAATCATAATTCTGTTCTCTGTGCCTGTGAGTCTGGACAGATGAAATCCAATCCAGTTATAGCTCATGCACATAATGTGGCTTTGAGCAAAGCCTTTTACCTGTTTCATCTTAATTTATTAAAGTTTCTGTAGTATTAAACTAAATAACACACAGAACTTATCTTTAATTTATTTCTTATAATAAACATTTTATCTAAGATAAAATCCTTTAGTAATAATAATGGCTAATATTAACTAACACGTGTGGCATATCCTGAATGATTCTATTCTCAAAACTTTATTAATTCATTTCATCTTTATAATAACTGCTGCAAATACTATTTCTAAAACTAAAATAACATAATAATAAAATAAATTGAATTCTGCTAAGCCAACATGTATTGCAATAATGTTCCACCACAATTCAATGTAAGATGTGTAAGAATCTGTAAAATTTACTTCCTGCCACTGTAACTCCATGCCCATGAATTGCATTACCCCCATCTCTGTGGTCGAGCTCTCAGCACAGCAGTTAGTAAAAGATTTCTTTCCTGCCCTGCAACTCTTATCAGTCCTGCTTCTCAGTCTCTGCCCTCGTCTCCTGCCACTGCGGAGATCAGATTCAAGCTCTGTGCCCTTGACATCAAAGTCAGAACACAGAAGACACTTATGTTTTCTCTTGTCTTCGAGTTTATCTTTTCTTATCACCAACACCTACTTATAAGTTTGCCTGATTTCTAAGTGAGCAAGATTACTCATTCTTCCCACAGCTATTTTAGGGACACTATTAAAATGTTGTTCCAGCTTTGCAATGGGCTACATTCACATTTCGAATTAGAATGCGATTTTGCATCAAACTTGAGGTTTGTGGTCAACAGCATGGACCTCACCTGGAAGCTTGTTAGAAATGCAGAAACTCAGGCCCTACCAGAGTTCTTGAATCTGAATTTGCATTTTAACATGAATTCCCAGTGATCCTATTCATAGTAAAGATTGAGAAGCGCCAGACTAGAGATCCATAAGGCTAGAATTCTGGACTCAATCTCAAAGACACTGGGATGTTAGTAAAAGACTGTCAAGGAGTGAATTCTACCAGCCTGGCAGGAGATGACCATAATCCACACTTATTAAGAACCTGTGCTGCTGGAATAGTCACCTCATTTTTAATGTATATTAATTCATTTTATTCTGAGCACAGTCTTACAGGGTGTTTGGTATTATTACCACCTTTTAATAATAAAGATGAAAAAGCAGAGACCCCGGAAGTTCAATGACTTCCCTGAAGTCACACAATAGATAGATAATAGACTTGGATTCAAAACCAGGCAGATTGGGTCCAAACTCTAGTTCTTAAGTATTATCCTGTGCTGCCTGTTTTTCAATAACCTGTTTCACCTTCCTTTACTGGCACAGCTCCTTCGCAGGCTGCTGCTGCTGCTGCTGCTATGTCGCATCAGTCGTGTCCGACTCTGTGCAACCCCACAGACGGCAGCCCACCAGGCTCCCTCCTCCCTGGGACTCTCCAGGCAAGAACACTGGAGTGGGTTCGTTCATGGGCAGGCATTCAATAACTGAAAAGAATCGGGCCCTAAATTCAGCAAATGAGCACAGGGTCTCCTCTGCCACAGGTAAATCTACCTCTCCATGCTAGTCTGTGAAGAAGCTGCCCGAGTGATAAGAAATCAGGAAATTCATCAATGCCTGTGTTTTTCTTTCATTTTTGTGTCTCTTTTCCTCATATCCTTCTATCCACCCTGAAGCAGACATCTTAGAGTTCTTTTGAGTTGAAGTTGCTTCCTGTATCTTCAGCAAACACTGAAATGAATTGAATGAATACTAGATAGCTTTATACTAGACATTTTATATATATTATTTGAAATCATACATACTAAGGGAGACATTATTATTTTCATTTCACAGACCATAAGGTTGCATCCAGAAAAGTTAAATAAAATCAGGGAAGAGTAGAGAGTCATTCTTTAATTCCGGTTCTTTCTGATTCTAGAAGTAGCACTCTTTTCGACTCTCAGTATAGATTGATACTTGCGCTTTTCCTTGCTATTTGATAGAATCAATCTTGAAAGTTATATTTCTAAGAGATCATGGTGTTTTTGTTTTTTTGAATTTGTCCTTACTTAAGTCCATTGCACTGACAGTTCTCAAACTTCAAGTGTTAGGGATAACCTGGGGAGATTGTTCAAACACTGCTTACTGGACCCATCCCCAGAGTTTCTGAATTAGCAGGTAGATAATTTTTATTGCTGACAAGCTTCAGGAGATGCTGATGCTGCTTGCCTGGGGACCACACTTTGAAAGCCACTGCAGGCATTAAACCTTCCCAACTCTTCATATGCCCTTAAGTACTTTTCATCCCCACTCTGAAACAGACTTCAAAGTGGTGCCCCTAGGAGAAGCACTAGACAACAGTGGATCTGAATTCATTTTCCACACAGGCATAAAGTGATCAGATAGGGTTATGGGACATGTCATAGACTATATACACAAGGGGACTGAGTTCTGAAAATTGCCCTGTCAATTTATTAATGTTTGTGGAACAAGCAGACTCTGTTTGGCACTGACAAAATACACAACGGAATTCGCATGCTTTGTACAATTCTATCAGATTTCTAGCTCTTACTATTTTCCTCCTCTGGAATGTTTCAGACTTATAATTTGTATTTATTTTAGGAGGTAAACAGTCAATTGTCTATTGTTTGATACTTGGATGGCTAATCACCATGGCTCCTCCCTCACAGCGTGTGCCAGTGAAATAGAGTTAGGATTTGTATTGACTGAGTGAGCGTCTGGCTACAAAGACAAGGAACCCATCTATTTAGGTTTAAAGGAGTCAGATGCACCCCTTCTGCCATCATGTACCCATTAACACATCCTGTGCTGGGGTGGAGGGATGTGTACAGGTGGCTTTATAAAATGACTTCCCCAATTTCAGGTGCCAATAAACTGTTTGGTGAAATTTCCAAGAGTGTTTACTAGTTATAGAAAAGCAAAATCCCTCCCCAGGAGAACAACCCTCAACATTCTTCTTTTAAGTTACTGTAACAATGTGCATGTGCCTAGTAGCTTAGTTGTGTCCAACTCTTTGGGACCCATGGACTGTAATCTCCCAGGCTCCTCTGTCCATGGGATTCTCCAGGCAAGAATACTGGAGTGGGTTGCCATTTCCTCCTCCTCCAGGAGATCTTTCCTGACTCCGGGATTGAACCTGGGTCTCTGGCATTGCAGGCAGATTCTTTACCATCTGAGCTACCGGGGAAACCCCATAACAACATCTCCTATCATTCTTCCTCTCCTGCTGTTGGAAGAAAAAGAATCATTTTATGGCCTCAACACAAGGAGCCACTGTCTCTCTTGTCCGATAATAATAGTATCAGTTAATAGTATTGAATAAAGCAAATCCTTGTGCTTATGGAATTCTTGATGGGTGATTTTTATGTCTTGTTTCATGTAATACTCACACATGTCCTGTACAATGGGTGTGATTATCTTTATTTTAAAAAGTGACAATAGAGGCTCTAAAATGTTAAAATAGTTTAATTAGTTTTCACTATTAATAAGTGGTTAGGCTAAGTTCCAAGCTCAGGTATTTTGCATTTCAAATAACTCTCTCTTAACCAATGCATGTTACTCTGAAAATTATAACAGTTTTGCTACTTTTCAGGAGTTAAACCACAAAAGGAGAGTTCATAGCATGTTAAGAAGTCTTTAACTTTTGAAAATTCACAGATATGTTATGAAAAATATATTTTCTACCCTTGGGATTCATTTAACAAATATTATGACTATGTAGCTACGACTCTAGATAAAAAGAAAAATACCACCAAACTTAGTAATTTAAAAGAAAAAAAAAATAGCTCTTCACTGTCTCTGGCGACTAAGGTTGGCTGTGCTCAGCTGGAAAGCTCTATTTTCTGTGCTGTTGGCTGGAGCTGTAGTCGCCTGGGAAACCTCCTCACAGGGCTGACACTTAGTGCTGACTGTCATTTAGGGCTGTTAACTAGAGCACCTCGGTTCTCCTCCAGGTGACCTCCTGCAAGGTTTGTTTGTGCTTTTTAGATTCTGGAAGCCGATCATGGAAGAGAGAAACAAAATGGTACACTGCCGATTTCTTAAAAGCCCATTTACTGTTTATTCCAAGAAGTTACACAGAGTTGCTTTTGTCTCATCCTACCAAGAACAGCTAATCTCAGGCCAGGTTAGATTAAAAATGGGGAATGACAGCAAATCTGGTCCAACTTGAGTCTGCTACCGTCTGCCCTTTGGTCAGAAAACCGTCACATTTCCCCAGAGATGTAAAAATATGTTAGCCCCTTCTTTCAAGTCCACGAAGTTGTATCTTGCTACAGCATCAAGTTCAGGCTTAAAATACACAATTTCAAAAGTTTCGATAGCATGTCCAGGTGTGACTGAGGCTCCGAAGGGCTGGCTTCACACGTGTTTTTTGTTTGTTTGTTTGCTTTTGGCGGTCTAAGAAGAAAGTTATCTATTCTAAAAAACAAGTCAGTTGGGAAATAGTGATGGAATGACCCCAGTAGACACTCTCAATTAAAAGGCATAGAAAAAAACAGATGCTTTAAATCCTCTGTTCCCCAGCAGGGAGCATACGTTTATTAGGAACCTAGTTTACCCATTTCTGTAGTTCTCCGGGGCTTTTAGCTCTGCCCCGTATTCTTGCGTCCTTTTCTGTAAGAAAGGGTCCATATTGGTAGTATAGCTGCAAAGTTTTGTTAGCCTGTTTTATGCCAGAGAAATATTTAGCCCTCAAGTCATCTTTTCCTTTTTAATTGTTCTTTTTTCTCCTTCTTTTTAAATTCAGTCAGTTTGCTTCCACTAGTGGCTGTCGTAACAACTTTGTATATGTCCTATAATTAATCATAAATTAATAAGGGATAACTCATTGTTGCTTAATTTCCTGACAGGGAGGAAGAAATATAACTTGATTCTCATGATGTGACAGATTATCATGTCAAGCGATTAACACACATTTTGCGTAGTTCTGATAAGAGTCATGCAAGTTGTATGTCCACATGTTTATGGATGAGAAAATCAAAATGGAGAAAAGATAATAGTTAATTTTCATATAGTTTATAAGTAGCGCATGTAAGACTGAAAATCAGAAGGATCTAGACACAAAGTCTAAGCATTTTCTACTATAGTATATTGTCTTTAATTCTAAAATTTTTTTCTTACTTTTAATCACTTGTTTATTCATAACCTGCTTTGAAAATAAAGTTGAGGTAGCAGAGCAGCTGTAGAATGGATATTTTTAAGACTATGTTATTTAGGCAATTTTTATTTAGCAGACCGTTGCCTACAATTTAAATTTAAAATGACTGCATTATTTAAAATTGATAAACATGAAAGCCTTGAAGACTACAGTTATTTGAAGAAAATGATGGACATCCTTGCTGCCTGGTCATATCAGTGCTAAACTGACTGCATAGTCCTGATTAGATTTAAGTTTAGTTAGAAAAGTTGGCAAATAACATAAACATAATTTTCAATGAAATACTGTCGTAATAATAAATAATTCTATGCTTACATGATTTATTAAAGAGACATCTCAAACAGCTGTAATTGATTTCTTTGGTTCAGGAATCCTTAGAGCATTCAAGATGCCAATAGTTTTGATTTTCTAAAGGGCATAGAATATAGTACTTAGAGATACATTTGATCTGAGCAATTTTTGTGAGCAGTGTTATAGGAGGAGTAAAAGTTTGGTATACATTTTTTAGAAATTATGCCCTAGAAAAATCTAGAGCATTGTGTAAATGGAGAGAATATGTGAAGAATGTAGCTAATTACTATGTTTTTATAGATGAGCCCATGTTATTCCTGGAAGTATAAAATCATTCATTTTATTGCATGTGCTCTAGCTATGAGCTGCTTGTATATTTTGGAAATTAATCCATTGTCAGTTTTTCATTTGCTATTATTTTCTCCCATTCTGAGGGTTGTCTTTTCACCTTGTTTATCATTTCCTTGCTGTGCAAAAGCTTTTAGGTTTAATCATGTACCACTTGTTTATTTTTGTTTTTATTTCCGTTACTCTAGGAGGTGGGTCATAGAGGATCTTGCTTTGGTTTATGTCATCAAGTGTTCTGCTTACATTTTCCTCTAAGAGTTTTATAGTTTCTGTCTTACATTTAGGTCTTTAATCCATTTTGAGTTTATCCTTGTGTATGGTGTTAGGAAGTGTTCTAATTTCATTCTTTTACATGTAGTTGTCCAGTTTTCTCAACATCATTTATTAAAGAGTTTGTCTTTGCCGCATTGCATATTCTTGTCTCCTTTGTCAAAACTAAGGTATCATAGGTGTGTGGGTTTATTTCTGGGCTCTCTGTCTTGTTCCATTGGTCTATAGTTTTGTTTCTGTGCCAGTACCATACTGTCTTGATGACTGTAGCTTTGTAGTATAACCTGAAGTCAGGAAGAAGTAATCTTTTTGGTGTTTTCCTCTTGTATATCTCTTCCTTAAGTAGGTAAAAGTAAATATGGGTCTATATTAGTATTATTTACCCTTTTAATTATAAAAGGTAGCACATTGTATATCCCATACTAATACTTTTGTTTTTTTACTTGATAATCCTTGAGTTTTGGGCTCCTCTCCCCCATTAAGGGGGCTTCCCTTGTGGCTGAGCTAGTAAAGAATCCACCTGTAAGGCAGGAGACCTGGGTTCAATCCCTGGGTTGGGAAGATTCTCTGGAGAAGGGAATGGCTACCCACTCCAGTATTCTGGCCTGGAGAATTCTATGGACTGTATAGTCCATGAGATCACAAAGAGTTGGACATGACTGAGTGACTTTCACTTTCCCCCATTAACATATACAGAGATTTTTTTTTTTTCAATTTTTTTGAGATAAGCTCAGTATTACACTGTATGAATGCCCCTTGGTTTATTTAACTAGTCCTCTGTTGATGAACATTTGTTTTGAGCCTTTTATTTTGTTATTTGAAAACAGTACTGTAATACATAGTTTGTCCATATGTCAAATGTGTGCGGGTATTTTTTAAGATACCAAGAGGTGGGATTGCTGCTGCTGCTGCTGCTAAGTCACTTCAGTTGTGTCTGACTCTGTGCGACCCCATAGACTCCACCAGGCTGCCCAGTCCCTAGGATTCTCAAGGCAAGAATACTGGAGTGGGTTGCCATTTCCTTCTCCGATGCATGAAAGTGACAAGTGAAAGTGAAGCCACACAGCCGTCTCCGACTCTTAGCGAACCCACGGACAGCAGCCTACCAGGCTCCTCCGTCCATGGCATTTTCCAGGCAAGAGCACTGGAGTGGGGTGCCAGTGCCTTCTCCAGGTGGGATTTCTAGGTTAAATATTTAAAGCATTTGTAATTTTGACAGGTATTTACAAGTTTCTGTTGATATGTTTTATTATTTTGAACTCACATCAACAATATATGAAGAGCTGATTTTTCCAGTTTTCAGTTTTTTTTTGTTTTTTGTTTTGTCTAAGTTGGATTTTCGCCAACACAATAGGTGAAAATTGTTTTCTCAGTGTGACTGTACTTAGCATTTCTCTCAAAATAAGTGGAGTGAATTTTTTTTAACATACTTAAGGACTGTTGTCCTTCCTCTGCTTCTCAGTTCTATTATTTACATTAGTTGCTCTTAAGGAAATTATTTAGCTTCCATACAAACAAGGGGAAAATGAGACATCTATAGGAAAAGACAACACTGTAAAATATTTTATTATACACTAATAATTGTAGGTTAAAATAAAAATAATAATATACATGTAATTCAACTATGATAAAATTTATCATTTATATTAAAATGTTAAATGTAAATACAAAAGAAAATATATACTGGATCAAAAAACAAAACCAAATACTGTATCAAAATATACAGTTGAGACAACATAATTCAAAAAGTCTGGAAATAAAAGTGATGAAAGAAAATTATTTTTGATAGACCTATACATATAAAATAACCGTATACCAAATATTTTATTTAACTAATTAACTAATGAGGAAGCCAATAAGATATTATAATTGCTTCAAAGTAGATTTCAAAAGCACACACACACACACATACAGGGGAAATCAGGAACAATGACATGAATTTATATATAGGTGAAAAGGTGGTCATCATCTATAAGAAAATAATCCATTATATCTTCACTAATCTTTTTTATTTTTTCTTTCTATATACAAAAATCATTTACCTTGTGGTCAGTTTATAAAATTGTTCAGAGGCAATGAATGGTGTGAATAACAGAAAAGAATATACTAAATGGGATATCCAGTAATATTTTTGCCTATTTTACCAGCAAAAGTATAAGCAAATGTAAACAAAGAGAAAAGAAAAATAGAGATTACAAAATAGTATTAGAAAAGTGAGGTCAGGCATAAAAATATATAAGGAAAAAAAGCACATCTATAACGGATATTTTATCATTCTAAAGCACACATCACAATTGGCAATAAAAATAGAATAGTCACCAATTTCTCCATGACAAAAATCTTAGCCAGAGCTTTCAGGAAATGGGAAAAATAGAAAATACAAAGCAAAATAGATAAAACATTCTAAAAATAGAAGACGTAATTTACCTCTCTCCAGTTCAGGTAAGATATAAATATTTGGTTTGACTGTTTCTATAGAAGAGACTTCCAGTACATCATAGTTTCCTCTCCTTCTGCTTTCTGAAGCTACTTCAGCTTCAGTTCAGTTCAGCTGAGCTGAGTTCAGTCGTGTCCCACTCTTTGGGACCCCATGGACTACCGCACGCCAGGCCTCCCTGTTATTCACCAACTCCCAGAGTTTACTCAAACTCATGTCCATTGCGTTGGTGATGCCATCCAACTATCTCATCCTCTGTTGTCCCCTTCTCCTCCTGCCTTCAGTCTTTCCTGGGATCAGTGTCTTTCCAAGTGAGTCAGTTCTTCACATCAGGTGGCCAAAGTATTGGAGTTTCAGCTTCAACATCAGTCCTTCCAATGAATATTCAAGACTGATTTCCTTAGGATGGACTGATTTGATCTCCTTGCAAGTTCAAGCGACTCTCAAGAGTCTTCTCCAACACCACAGTCCAAAAGCATCAATTCCTCAGTGCTCAGCTTTCTTCACAGTGCAACTCTCACATCCATACATGACCACTGGAAAAAACATAGCCTTGATTAGATGGACCTTTGTTGGGAAAGTAATGTCTCTGCTTTTTAATATGCTGTCTAGGTTGTTCAAAATTTTTCTTCCAAGGAGCAAGCATCTTTTAATTTCGTGGCTGCAGTCACCATCTGCAGTGACTTTGGAGCCCAAAAATCTGTGTGACTATTACTCAGATAATGAACTCCTTATTGCCAAATTCAGACTTAAATTGAAGAAAGTAGGGAAAACCACTAGACCATTCAGGTATGACCTAAATCACATCTCTTATGATTATACAGTGGGAGTGAGAAATAGATTCAAGGGATTAGGTCTGTTAGACAGAGTGCCTGAAAAACTGGGGACAGAGGTTCAGTTTCAGTGCTCATCATCAATTCATGCCACCCCCTGTTGACTCTTGTCCTGAAAAGGAAACAAGAACAACAACAACAAACCTGCAATTTTCTGGAGGAAAATCTAACAGATACAAAGCATTAGAGACTGGCACCTCATAGTTCATACCTCCTCATAAAATCATAGAATTAAAAGGGGTTGTTGAAAGAGAGAGCTTCAGAAATAATCTTGAAGAAATTTAAGCACCAGCTGTTTTATATTATCATCAAATTCTACTTTGGCCAGTCTTTTGTCTTTTCTTTTCCATTATCAATATAACAGAGAAGTTAGGCGGTTTAACACATGAAGGCTTCAGAACAAGTAGAAAGAGAAATCTGTCCATTGATTACTTCATATATGTGTCTCTTCTCACCGTCTTACCTTGCAATCCAAAGTCAAGATGCACATTGATAATTCTTTTCAGATTGGCTATTACCAGATCATCGACAACCAACTGTTGTATTTGGCATGGTGTCAAAATATCATTAAAGTATTAACAACAAATCTGTTAAAGTATTTCAAGAATGACATTTCTTGACCTAGAGTAGGAAACTGGGTTCCCAATTATGGAGTCACCAATGTGACATTTTTAGGTGAATGGGTCTTGGGTTGGTACATTGAATAAAACATTTCTGTGAGAACTATTATGGGGATGACTATAGATACCTTTCTCAGAGTATGGACACCTGGCTTTGGAATCACTGGTATACTTCTTAAAATAAATATTTAAAAGAATTTAAACTCTGGAGGTAGCCCAAACTTTGTAATTTTAGCAGCTTTCCAGGAGTTCTTGACTCATTCTCGCAGTGGACTGTGGATGTAGAATTGCTTATCCCCTCCTGTGGTAATTGCATTCCTGGACTCTGATGCTCCCTCTTTCTCTATATCTGCCATTTGGTGAGTGATTTTGCAGTGCCTGCAACTGTGTGTGCCATATAATATCTCACCAGAGGCATTTGCTTCAACCAGTGGGATATGGTGCAAAGCACTGGTAAAACTGAGTTGCTAATGCATGTGCTTCTACCATCACCAGCCATGCCTACACTAGCCTGCTCCTTCTAGAAGAGGGATAAGAGACTTTCAGAAGGCATTTGCTACAGAAAAGTCCAGGCCAGATCTGCTCACATCAGCCACTCTGCAGATGTTTGAAGATAAAATGATTCTTGTTTTAAGCCTGAGTTTTGGAGTGATTTGTTACTCACCATTCTCTGAACATGGTTAACTGATGCACTTTTACTACATTATTATCCATGGAATTCTCCAGAGAAGCATACTCAGGTAGGTAACCATTCCCTTCTCCAAGGTATCTTCCCGATCCAGGGATCAAACCCAGGTCTCCTGCATTTCAAACTCTGTTTGAAAGAGGGGGTCTATCACTGTCACCAAATCAGATGTCCCTGGAGTCCCATTCCACTCTGCCATTATTTTGTTGTCTGACAAGTTACTATACTTCTAAGGCTCAATTTCATGAAATGTTAATTTATTATAATAATAATTACTTTGCAGGATTTTTATAAATACTAAATACAAGGATATAAAGTGCATCTTGTATTATATCCATCTGTTTTTCTTCTCCATAACGTAGTTACTTGCTGATAATGAGAGAGACACAAAGAATTGGACTTACCTAGTCATTTTTCTGCTAATAATTTACTAAATGAAAAAGAGAAAATTACCTTGAAAAAATGTGACATGCTTGTTGAATTTTATTTTAAATATGGTGAAATGCTAAAGGCAGGAATGTTAGTCAGTTTAGCATGGACTGTTAAACTGAGTGCCTAGAATATTTTAACTCCTAAACAAATGTTTAGTAGGAACTTCCTTCCTATCTTCCTTAAGCTTTATAAAATGTGTTCATTAATCATCTCTATAATATCAAGCTTGGGCTGCTGACCATATAATGGCCATAGTCCTCACATTTATTACAGAGTCTTAATGTTGTAAAATTTATTCTCAAAATAAGTAAGTCTCTAAATAGATAATTAATTGTAATTTTCATTTTATACCCAGTAGGACTTTTCATTAACATGAATTACAAATCATGGGTAGAGAAAAGGCTTTTCCCACAGCTTTCTCTAATTCATCTTTAGGAAAAATGTTATCATACAAGAAGGATTCTTCAGTTTCAGCAAAATCAGACTGAAGTTCCACTATCAAGTATATATCAGTTGCCAACAATGTTATAACCATGTGTTAATGCAAGAGAGATTGTGAGAAATAGGGAATGAACAATAGGAACTTTCAAAGCAGTAGAACAAGATTTAGATTGTAGTTTGACCATTTATTACTATGTAATTAGAGACCTTGGATTTTCTGTTTATAAAATTTCAATACTCAAAATTATATCACAGAATTTATGATTTGATATAATATGCATATATAAGACTTGGCACTTACAAGTTATTCCATAAATTAGTGTTATGTTAGGAGACTTCCAACACAGTTTTAAAGTATTAAGTTTCAAGGCTATTCCATCTTCAGGAATGTGTGACATAATGTATTAGGTGAGAAGATAATAAATTTGACAATAAATCATGGTATACTGCCACATATGTGTTCTCTGAAGTATAAGAACATGATTAAAAGTTCAAGAGCTATAAAATCATCTGGTTTGGTTCAAGTTCAAGCTTGACTACAAACAAGTTATAAAGCTTTGAGCAGTGTGATTAACTCCTTTGTGCCTTATTTATGCATAAAGTGGGGTTAGTGTTATTTATGATTATTATTGTGATTCATGGATTCAGTCCCTTGGTTGGGAAGATCCCCTGGAATTGGAAATGGCAGTCTGCTCCAGTATTGTTGCCTGGAGAATTCCGTGGACAGAGGAGCCTGCTGGGCTATAGTCCATAGACTCATGAGAGTTAGACATGACTGAGCAACTGAACACACATTGTGATTTTAAAATTCTGTAACATACATAAGTCAGTTACCGTTCTCTGATATATGAGAAAAACATTTAACAGTAATTTTGGTAAGGTTATTATTACTTTTAGATGTAGTAGTGTTTTAATCTGGTTTCTAAGACTAACTCTCTAAATTAATCAGTTCAGTTCAGTCACTCAGGCATGTCTGACTCTTTGCGACCCCATGGACTGCAGCACGTCAGGCCTCCCTGTCCATCACCAACTCCAATAGTTTACTCAGACCCATGTCCATTGAGTCAGTGATGCCATCCACCCATCTCATCCTCTGTCATCGCCTTCTCCTCTGCCTTCAATCTTTCCCAGCATCAGGGTCTTTTCAAATGAGTCAGTTCTTCACATCAGGTGGCTAAATTAGTGGACCTCCCCAATTCATTTAATGTTTCTGGTTCTATCAAAAAACGGACCCTGTGATGATCAATGAAAATAGCACTTGCAGAGGTCTCTGACGGGTGCCTACAAACTGTAGGTGCTATCTTATTTTCAGTCACACTGTTCATCTTCTACAGCAGGGGTGTGATTTAAATGTTTTAAAATAAATATCAAAATAAACTGGTCAGTTTGAGCAGATGTATTGAAATCAGTGAGATAAGAATGTTTTTCAAAGTTACAAGTGGGACAAATATGATGGGTAAAGTTCACAGAGTAAGAATGAGTGTTGAATGAGAAGCTTAGAGGCACAGAAAAAAAAAAATCATTGGGGGTAAAAGTATATACTGTTGGATTGAAAGTATGTAAAGTTGCTTGGCTGAGAAGGGTGGCAGAGTGACTGATAAACACAAGTCCAAGCTACTGGCAATGGTAGGTGAGGGCAAGGAGATAATGAGAAGAAATAGAGCACTTAGGAAGCATTGGCTTCCTCATGTGTTCTGCTCAGGAGTTTTCTGAAAAAGTTTATCTAAAGTTGCTAACCTCCAAGGGTTATATGACTTGTCTGACATCTGAAATGTCTCAAGCTTGTCATATTAGGTGAGGCATTGACCTCTCCAATTCTCATTTTACTGACCTGAAAAGTGGCAATAATGCTACCTGCTTCCATTAATGAGTTATTGAATGACAGAGCTGAATTGAGTTAGTAGATATGAAAGTGCTTTGAAAATGGCAATTGTCGTATAAATATCAGGCACAGTTATTATAAATTAACACAGCTTTAGTGGCTCTGACTCTGCATAGTAAATGAAAGGAGTGAAGTTATTAACTGAGAAGAAATAGGAGTTGCAACTTTTCTCATTGCGGCTAATGCAGAATTTATGTTGTTTAATGCTGCAGTTAATTGATTGGGGTTGGATCTGGTGAGTAATTAAGTTTAGTAACAGTCTGCCAATACAATTTTCTATCTCCTGTCACATTAAATCACTTACAATGAACTCAGATTCAGGGAGAATATAAACTATTGTCTGACCTACTGCTATGTAAGAACAAATACATTGAAATTGCCTGGAATGAATGAGAGAGACAGATGTTGAAATCTGGCAAAAAAAAAAAAAAAAGCAGGGGGTGAAATATGGAGCACAGTTCATGAAGTCAGGATGTCAATAACCTTTCAATAACCTTTCTTTACTTGGGTAGAAGATGCAAAATGCAAAAGACATCTCTCTCTCTCAACCAAAACACTGAAGTGGGTTGCCATGCCTGCCTCCAGGGGATCTTCACTTTTTTTAAAAAAATGTGTTTATTGTTAATTGAAGGATAATTGCTTTACAGTATTGTGTTGTTTCTACCAAACATCACCATGATTCAGCCATAGTACCGTGTCTCTTGTGTCTCCTGCACTGGCAGGCAAGTTCTTTACCACTAGTGCCACTTGGGAAGCTTTCTCTTACCTTTTCCCTCTATATTTCTTCTTGGAGTTCTAGAAATCTCTGTAGTTATAATTCTTTCTGAACTTCTTTCCTGAGTCTTACCAGATCTGGATGTTGATAAAATCTAGTATGATACCATAAAAAGAATCTCAGGTGTGGAAAGAGACATACTGGGAGTTTGAATTCTCCCTCTATCAGCTGGGTGAGTATCTGAGGTTCCATTTCCTCCTCTGTAAGGCTACAGCACTAACTTCTACCTTAAAATGTCTAGGCAGGGAAACCATCCAGAAGCTAATTGTTTGCAGCAGATCAATGAATAGCTTTTTTTTTTTTTTTGCCACATTCTCCACTTCTTCAAGGTTTGGACTGCACCTTCCCTGTCTTTAATTGTTGTTGCAGTGATTTCTCTGCCTTTTCACTTGTGCACAGGGACACTTCTACCACCCGTGAAGGAGCTTGCTTCTGACCTTCTAAATATGTGTGTTACTCGCTCAGTCATGTCCGACTCTTTAGCGATTCCATGGACTGTAGCCCACAAGGCTCCTTTGTTCATGGGATTCTCCAGGCAAGAATATTGGAGTGGGTAGCCATTTCCTCCTCCAGGGATCTTTCCAACCCAACGATTGAACTTGGGTCTTCTGCATTGCAGGTAAATTCTTTACTGTCTGAGCTACAAGACCTCTCTCTATAAAAGCCTGTCTAAATATAAAACTTGCTCGCAAATCACTTGGCCTAGGGTACTGACTTAAGAAGTCATGTAGTAATATTGGATCAATAATGAGAAAGTTAGTCTAGCTCTTGATGAAGAATGATTGGTAAATTTATAAAGAAATCTCAAGTTTTAATAAAATGAGTGGGATACTCAGTCACTTTTATAATAAAATAAATGTCGGATAAAATAGTAATGAGACACCTTTATTTTTCTTCACATATTGGCAAATATTAACACATTAGAGAAAAGGCAATGCTGACAAAGTTGTGAATAAACGCTTAGAATCACTGTTGGCATGATTGTGATTTGGTTCAACACCTTTGGAGCAGGGAGATGAGGTGTGACAATCTGATTGGAAAGGGGCCTGGGGCTGTGTGTTGAAGCCATGCTTGCCTGCCAGATATGACATTTTTACTTATATTATGTATTTATGTGATGATGTAGAGACGCTGGAGAAAAAGGACTTGTCTCGTAACTGGTTGAACAGCAGATTTATTTTAAAAAATAAACCAGTAGTCTGTGTTTATTTGGAGTAACTGAGAGTGGTTGATGGCTAAGGGAGATTTTGAATTTTGGAATGATCTACCTCAGATATGCAGATGACACCACCCTTATGGCAGAAAGTGAAGAGAAATTAGAAAGCCTCTTGATGAAAGTGAAAGAGGAGAGTGAAAAAGTTGGCTTAAAGCTCAACATTCAGAAAACGAAGATCATGGCATCTGGTCCCATCACTTCATGGGAAATAGATGGGGAAACAGTGGAAACAGTGTCAGACTTTATTTTTGGGGTCTCCAAAATCACTGCAGATGGTGACTGCAGCCATGAAATTAAAAGACGCTTACTCCTTGGAAGGAAAGTTATGACAAACCTAGACAGCATATTCAAAAGCAGAGTCATTACTTTGCCAACAAAGGTCCATCTAGTCAAGGCTATGGTTTTTCCAATGGTCATGTATGGATGTGAGAGTTGGACTGTGAAGGCTGAGTGCCAAAGAATTGATGCTTTTGAATTGTGGTGTTGGAGAAGACTCTTGAGAGTCCCTTGGACTGCAAGGAGATCCAACCAGTCCATTTTAAAGGAGATCAGCCCTGGGATTCCTTTGGAAGGAATGATGCTAAAGCTGAAACTCCAGTACTTTGGCCACCTCATGCGAAGAGTTGACTCATTGGAAAAGACTCTGATGCTGGGAGGGATTGGGGGAAGGAGGAGAAGGGGATGACAGAGGATGAGATGGCTGGATGGCATCACTGACTCGATGGACGCGAGTCTGAGTGAACTCCGGGAGTTGGTGATGGACAGGGAGGCCTGGTGTGCTGCGATTCATGGGGTTGCAAAGAGTCGGACACAACTGAGCGACTGAACTGAACTAAACTGAACTACCAGTAATACAGGCTTGCCTGGTGGCTGAGAATCCACCTGCCAATGCTGGACACACAGGTTTGATCCCTAGGCCAGGGAGATCCTCTGGAGAAGAAAATGGCAACCCCCTGAGTATTCTTGCCTGGGAAATCCCATGGACAGAGGAGCCTGGTGGGCTACAGTTCACAGGGTCACAAAAGTCAGACATGATTTAGTGACTAAATAAACAAACCAGTAGTACAGTCCTACTTTAAATCTATTTTGGATCTGAGGACAAATTATCAGTTTTTATCAAAATATAAAATGCATAGGCCTTTTAACACAGTAACTCCATTTTTACACTCTGCCCTACAGACATGCACATCATGATGTTCTGGAAATGCATACAAAAGGTGCTTGTGGCAACATCATTTCTGACACCAAAAATCAGACTCTAACTGCCTCATAGCTGGGACTGATTTACAACGCCTAATTACGGAACACTTGGATGCTCTTACAGAGTAAGAGTGGATCTAATATATTCTATAAGCATCTCTAAGCTAAAGTGAACATACATACCAACCCACAAAACAGAAACAAAGATCACAATTGAATATATGATTCCTATTATTTTTATAGTACCATATGTATATTTATTCAAATATTAATTGTCTACTATGTGCTACATGAAGGAAAAGGGATGGGGAAGGAAAAGACTTTGAAGAATACTATTAACAGAAGATTGAGGCAGAGAATCTAAAGGGGAAGGGATACTTAATTTTCCTGCATAACACTGAAGTTTATTTATTATATATATTTTAAAAGATCATTTAATAAACAATTTTAAAACATCAGTTTACAGACAAATGAATCAAGAAAATCAATGTAAAATTCAACAAGTAGAAATGTTTTAGTTTCTAGCAACCAAATTCATCCTACCACTGACCCATTTAACACAAATATGTATTGATATTATGTAAACATTCCCTATATTAGGCTTGTGTGTGCATAATTGTGTGCTCAGTTGTTCAGTCATGTTCAACTCTTTGCAACACCATGTGCTGTAGCCAGTCAAGTTCCTCTGTTCTTGGCATTTTCCAAGAAGAATACCATTGCCTTCTCCAGGGGATTTTCCTGACTCAGGGATTGAACCCACATCTCTTGTGTCTCCTGCATTGTCAGGCAGAGTCTTTACCACTGGACCACCTATGGAAGCCTGCATTAGGCACAGTTCTATTAAAAAAATAAATAACAGGATTTGCCTCTTTTAGTCCACTAACTTCCAAATAATAGACTTACCAAGACTGTTTTAAAGTCAATAAAACATATGAAACAAATATAGAGTTCAAGGAAGTTACAATTAATAAGCAATCATTTAATACTCTTGTTGATTGATCAAATTAGTGTACAGATATAATTTAGGGTCAGTCTCTCTTGTTTCCATACTAATATATATCAGTTCTTTTCATGTGCACTGTGAGAATTATGGAAGCCTGGTAATTTATTTTTTTAATGTATTTTTATTAAATACATATGGAAAATATAGATATCTAATTAAATCTGAAATCTGATTCTTCTTGAAGAAGGAGCAACATGCCCATAGATGTTTTTATATTCTCATTTCAACCTGCAGAGTTGCTTTCAATCAAATATATTTATTTCACCAGGAAATGCCCATAGTTGCTTAGTTATACCCTGGTTCTTTCCCAGCAATTTTTTCTAAAGCAGCTGTTGTTTTCATGTAAACTGACTATAAATAGGAAATATGGTATACAAATATTTAAATGCAGTTAATTAGGAAAGATTTCATTTTTAGCATAGTCTATATTTATGAATGCATATGTACATAGAAACAGCTTTTGCATAATCATTTTTAAAGAGTTCACTTGAATTAAATTAAGAGAATAAAAGATAAAGATTAAAGATAATATGTTTATATGATAAAAACATGACAATTATTGATATATGATTTCCTTCTCTGAGAGAGAGAGAGAGTGTGTGTGCCTGTGTGTATGTTGTATTTAAAAGTTTAGTTCCACATGGGGTTAAAAAAGTATCTTGTGCTGAGGAATTTAGAATCACAAATCATTCCCCACAGTTGACTAGATATCTCTCTTCTGATTTATTACAGCATCCTGAGTGACTCTGAGAAATTAAATAACCTTTGCAAGGTTACTCTTAAACGTATGTAAAAGCAAGAGTTCTTAGAGTCAAATATGAATTCAAAAAATGGAACAACTTTGTAAAATCAAGAATATTAAAGTATGGGATGATCTGTTTGGAAGAGTCAGGTCTGCATCACTTATATGATTTTAAAATTATAATAATCATTTGTCAGAAATGATGTAGATATTTTCCTGCAGCAGGGTGAGGAAGAAGAAGGGGCTGTCCTCAAGTACACCAAGTATTTTCCAAATGGAATTGAGCATGACTCTAAGGTATACACATAGCCTTGCTTATTAGACAAGGTGTAAGGCAACATTGAAATTATAAATTTAGGAGTCAGTGCCTGGGCTCCAGTTCTAATTTCTGACTCAGTAACTCAGGTTGGGTCAAAGCACTGTTATTTCTAGCATCTCCCCAGTTCATTCTGACACAGCAGGGTCTAACTATTGCTCTCGGATATAGCATGGCATGTTTAGAATGAATGTGTGTTGAATAATTAAATAAGTTAATCTTATTTCTTCATTAAAACTATAATCTTTCCATATTAATGGTTGTGATATATATTTGATCATCTTTAGGTGAGGCATGCTCCATGCCAGTGTGTGTAAGTACATACACTGGCACTTACTCCTATTAATATATTGGGGCTTCGCTGGTGGCTCAGATGGTAAAGAAAATGCCTGCAATGCAGGAGACCTGGGTTTGATCCCTGGATTGGGAATTTCCCCTGGAGGAGGGCATGTGACCCACTCCAGTCTTCTTGCCAGGAGAATCCCTATGGACAGAGGAGCCTGATGGGCTACAGTCCACGGGGTCGCAAAGAGTTGGAAATGACTGGGTGACTAGGCACATTAATACACTGAAATATACATTTATATTACTTACCTCTCCCAGGAGGTTTCTGAGTCTATGAGTTTCACCATGGTTCCCCTTGGGCAATTGTTTGAATCATAATCTATAGCTTAATAAAATTGCAAATTTCTTTCATCTGCCGAGAGATTTCTCATTTACCATAAATGTGCAGTTGAACCTTGAAGAATGCAGCGAGTAAGGGCACTGACCCTCTGTGCAGTAGAAAATCTTGTATCATTTATAACCAACCCTCTGTATCTGTGGTTCCTCCCTATCTACAGTTTCACATCCACAGATTCGACCAACCACAGTTCATATGATACTGTCATATTTACTGTTGAAAAAGAATGACTGCACAAGTAGACCCTTGCAGTTCAAACACATGTTGTTTAAGGGTCAACTTTATTAAGTGCCTTCTCTGTGTCAGACACTGTATGATGTGTTGAAGCTGCTAAGTACTGATACTTTCATAGAATATTATGGTTATTTATTACAGCATGGCTCACATCATCCTACCATTGGCCACTACCTAACAGATTAATGTCTCTGATCATCTGTTCGCTACTATAAATTCACCCTTATATTTCTCTCTGATTCCTCTATCCTGACCTAACTTCCTTATCTTCCCATAAGCAATGGACCCCTATATTCCTCTGTTACGTGTGCCCCTTATTTTTTATATCTTATATGCTCAGGAACTTAGAAGTGAGTTCCACGTCATCCATACTTTCACTGCTATTCAGTTTCCAACTCTTTGCGACCTCAAAGGCCGTAGCCCATGAGGCTCCTCGGTCCATGGGATGCTCCAGGCAAGAATACTGGAGTGCGTTGTCATTTCCTCCTCCCGGGGCTCTTCCTGAGCCTGGGATCAACACAATGTCTCTTATGTCTCCTGAATTGCAGGCATGCTCTTCACCACTACCACCACCTGGGAGGCCGCTCTTAGGCCATACGAATGATCCATTTCAAAACCACTATAGTCCTCTACCTTTTTGCATTTTTCACTGAATATTTTCCATACCTTAACATTTTTTTTTTTTTTGGTTTGTTTTTGCCCCTTTCTGTGAATCTGACTTTACCCTGCAGTTCTTTCAAGTGGAATTTCCTTATTTTTCATATCTTACATGCTCAGGAATTCAGAAGTGAGTTCCACGTCATCCATACTTTCACTGCTATTCCAAATAACTATTCTTTCATAGATTTGTAAAAGTTTGGCTTTATTGAGACCCTGCTACATCACCATCTATCACATTCTTGTTGATAGCTCCTGGTCATACTCCTTATTAACTAAGCTGAAGACCCTTGCTGCCTAATTCCTACCATTATTTTGTGTTGTCATCCACTTGTGTGTGGGCTTTTTAACATTCTGGCCCTCATCATGGCATTTGCCAGCTTAAATTATAATTTGATCAGATTTCACTGAAGAAGCTATTGACATAGTCAGTTAGGGTGTCAAGACCTCCAAATAAGTATGGTTTATAAAAATGGTGGTAAAGGAGAATACAGAAAAAATAATAGAATGAAGAATCTCTTCCCACAGAAGTACATGAGAAGTAAATACAATTTTTGGGAATAATGTTTGCAAGTTCTAAACAGGAGAAATGAAGCTAAGCAAAATATTGTCAACAAAGGAATTCATAGGTTCATTACTTATCAAAAATTATCCCAATCACAGTAGCATGAAGCAAAAATAATATTTATCAATTATAGTTTTCATGAGGCAGTTTGGATAGTTCTGATTGTAGTCCAAGGCTGTAGTCATTTGAAGGTTTTATTAAGGTTGGTGGATCTGCTTACCAGGTAACTCCTCTCACATGGCTGATAGTTTGGTTCTGGTTGTTGCTAAGGACAGGAACTGTGCTTATCTCTATTTTTTGATGAGAGAACAAAGACAGAGACAAATTAAATAACTTGTCCAAGATCCTAGCCCTAGCATTTGGCTGAGCCAGGATTTGATCCAATCTTTAGATAGTTCCTTTCTTGATCACTAGCCTAGGTCATGTTTCTTATTTATTGAATAGATTAATAACAGCCTAGAACAGAAATATACAGAAATAACTATAAGACAGATTTCATTACATTTGTTTCCTGCACTTATTTACAGATGTGTCAGGCTATAGATAAGCTGCTGTGGAAGCAGCAAGACATTAGCTTGTGACTAAGAAAGACATACAAAGGAATAGCTTTACCACAGTGGGGTGCCCAGTGAGTTAAAGAGCAAGCACAGACTATCGTTGTGGAAACCTAGACCTTAAGAATCAGAAAGGGCTCACTGTAAGAGGTAACGTGTGTATGTGTGTGGTAGTCACTCAGTCGTGTCTGACTCTGTGATCCCATGGACTGAAGCCCACCAGACTCCTCTGTCTATGAAATTCTCCAGACAAGAATATTGGAGTGGCTAGCCTTGCCCTTCTCCAGGGGATCTTCTTCTCCAGGGATTGGACCTGGGTCTCCTGCATTGCAGACAGATTCTGTATAATCAAAGCCACAAGTAAAACCCATAAGAGGTAAAAGCTAGTTTGATTTGTAGATGACAATAGGTGCTCACTGAATAAAGATTTTGAGGAAAACATCCCAGGCAGGGCATAAGCAGAAACACCAAAATATAAGAAAATACATTTTGTGTCCAGTGGCTTCAAGTTGCTGGAGCATAAAGTAAAAGCTAAGAACTTTAAGAGATAAAGTCAGCATAGCCAGGATATCAAAGTTCTCATGTCAGAATTGATACCAATAAAATGTAGAACACCTTTTGGGCCGGATGGGTATGAACAGTGTTTTGAAGAACTGTGCCTTGGGAAAGAGCTCTCCTACTGGAGGCTGGTCCAGTCAGTAAAAACAGCAGCAACAGAGTTAGAAATTGTTATTATATTTTCAGAGAACAATGAGATGGTGGTATCATGATATCATAAAGTTATATCATTCATAGTTACTGGGAAGAGGTCAAATTATAAGAGGTAATTTAGCATAAGAATGCTGAGATTCTTAATTGGTGAATAGAGAGAACGAGAGAAATCCATTCTCTTAAACTGTAACTTCAGTGTTACCTAATCTTACCAAAACCTCGATTCAATTTATGTGGTCCTACTACATGATGAAAATCACACCGACACTGGTGATAGGAAGAATTGATGCTGCATGCCACGTGTCAAGTGCCTGGTACTTTACATGGGTAAGATAAAAAGCAATACTTTGTAGTCTGTGTAAATTGTTCTTACTATAAAGAGCTTGGCAACACAGAAAATGTAGGGTGAGGGGGAGGAATGTAGTTGGTTTAAAATGCTTCTGTCATCATGAATATTGTGTTGATCAAAGTGCAACTAATTTTAGATCCCGCCAGCTTGTGACTCAGCAACTCCATGGCTGAGTTTCGATTTAGACATGGACACACAAGTAATTACTTATATGGGTGTTTAGACCTCAAAGGCAAGTCATCACTGATGAAGTCTAGAAGAAGTAGAGACACAGGAGCCTGTATTCAGCATACTGCTTTCTAACTAAAAATATGGCAGAGAAAAGTGTCATAGTTCCATCAACTGGAAGCCTTTCTTTTCCATTCAGTGCAATGATTTCAAAGGTCAGTGAGCTGCTGAGATTGCAGGCTTTGTCAAATATCAAGGTCTTGATTTAAAAATAGACATAATGTATTAAGATAGATCATGTTATTCTTCATTTGAAATTGGTCCAGTGCCCACAGAAAATCCAATTTAGATAGTCCTTATTTTTTTTTCAACTTAAACAACTATTTTGTGACAATTAGTGCAAAAAGGTGTGTAGCCATGATCCTGGAAGGCAATCCAGATTAGATTCAGCATTTAAATTTTATAATCACCTAAATAATGGAATTACCTTGACCACAATCTCAAGGAAATTAGCATAACCTGTGAGGTGTTTAGTAGATAACTCAAACTCCCCTGCCTGGGGACAGCAGAATTAATAGTTTCCTTTTATTTTATTTCCATAATTTCAAGCTGTTTTATTTTTATTATAAACAGAATAATCCCTTTTCCTTAAACAAACAGAAAAGATGACATTAAGCAATTTCTTGGTTTTGTTTTGTTTCTATGTTCCTTTATCATAACAAATATTATTTTCAAGAGTTTCTTACAAATTTGAGATAATGACTTACTAATTTATTCAAAAGCAGATTTTCTCATTTATTGCAATTTCCAAAGGAGAATAATAACTTCAAGGTAAATTAATTGCTTCAAATTATTAAAGCTTTCAACTTCTCCTTAGTGAATATTAAATGTTCCAGATTTTGTGAAGAAGTGTTGATAATCTGACTCAGGGTACTTTTCTGTAGAAAAAGTATAATAGACCTGTCAGGAACCCAATTAAAAATGGTAAAAATATGTTTAAACATTTTTGAAGTATTCTACTCCACAGAAGCACTCAAAACACGATAATCCTTCATTTTAAACAAAGTCTATATCTTTAAGACTTTGTTAGTGTTGCTATGACAGTAGTCATTTGCCACTAAGAAGGTAAATATATAACATAGAAACAAACTGCATGTTTACTTTCAGGTCTAATCGAAGCCTATAACTTGAATGTATGTGGTCCTATGTTTCTCTGCTTTGATCTATCTTTGTTGTAAAAGAATGCGGGGCTTATATAACCCGCTTCTCTCTTTCTAGGTTATGAAATGTTGAAAGCCTGTTAA
This sequence comes from Nanger dama, assembly GCA_917880005.1. Lineage (NCBI taxonomy): Eukaryota > Metazoa > Chordata > Mammalia > Artiodactyla > Bovidae > Nanger > Nanger dama. The sequence continues at coordinate 8,885,752 of CAKJTW010000058.1, read as the reverse complement.
TATGGCCCACACAGTGTTAGGATAGTTCTAACCAGGTTTCATCCCTGTAGCCGGCTTGGTCTTGTAGTGGTCTTGGTCGCCTTCCAAAACACAATAGGTTAATTCAGAGAAAATGCCGTGGCATGACAGCGTGGGGCCACAGGATTTATCTTACTTATGCACGCGCGCTTGGTCGTGGCTGACTCTGTGACCCCGTGCGCTGTAGCCCGCCAGGCTCCTCGTCCATGGGATTCTCCAGGCAAGAATACTGGAGAGGGTTGCCACGTCCTGCCCCAGGGAGTCTTCCTGACCCTGGGATCGGACCCACGCCTCTTGCACTGATAGATTCTTTCCCACTGTACCACCTGTATTATCTTATTTAATTCTTATAAGAATAATATTAGTTTGCTTTCACTGGATTCGTTTAAAAATTTTTAATATTGCTTTCCCCATGCCTATATTAACTTCCTATGTGAAAAGAAGGAAGTTAAGAGATTAACTTTTCTAAGACTACAAAACTTGTTTAGCTTTAGCTTACATGTTCTGGCTCCAAATCCTATGGAGCCTACATCTAGTTCCAAAACTATTTACATTTTAATTAGAAATGGACACAGTATTTCCTAATTACCTCAGCAATGTGCCTAATAACACTAATCTTTTGAAAAATGCCAGTTTTTATAGTTTTCTGTTCTGCCTTTCAATCCACTTCTTTCTCCTTTTTTTTTTTTTGCTTGTTTGTTTAGCATGTAATCACTTACTTTTAAAAAATCCAGAAACTTTTAAACTATTTTCAAAGAAACTAGAAACTTGTTTAAAAAATAAAAAATAAATAAAAATCAAGGAGTACTATCAGAATGTCATTACTAAAAATATAGTCTTTTACATCTAACTTCTTAAAAACATAGTTGACTCAACATTGGCAGACTTCTCTGAATTCACTTTACATTGAAGTTTTTCATCTAAAAATAGCCAGTTGTATAATAGGGCAAACTAATAGAATTTGGTTGTTTTTCCCTGTAAGTACTTTATTGAAAGGTCATTTTTATAGCATGTAAGATTTCTGCAGTTTTACACGAAGACTCAGTGCTAGCTCTTCAACAAAAGCAAAACCTATGATCGCAAACTTAGCACAAACACTAAATATGTGAAAAACAAGGAGTCTCTAAAGTTATAAAGGTGGAGAGGGCTTCCCTGGTGTCTCAGTGGTAAAGAATCTGCCTGCCAATGGGTCTTATCCCTGACTGGGAAGATCCTACATGTCATGGAGCTACTAACCCCTGGGTCACAACTATTGAGCCTGTGCTCTGGAGCCTGGGAACTGCAACGATTGAGTCCCAGGGCCACAGCTGCTGAAGGCTGTGTGCCCAAGGGCCTGGACTCCACAACAAAAGAGGCCACCGCCACGAGAAGCCTGGGCACCATGATGAAGAGCAGCCTCTGCACACTGCGGCTCGAGAAAAACCTGCATGGCAATGAAGACCTAGCAAGCCGAAAGTAAAGAAACAGATACAATTTAAAACAAAACAGTCACCTTTAAAAAAATTGAATGAAAAAAAGAATAAAAAAATTGAATAAACCCAAGGAACCAGTATGTTATAGATAAATGTATCAAAAGTACAAGATAATAGTTTTGGTTAAGCACAATTCAATACATTATTTATAAGGCTTTAAAACTCTCTAAAGGGATAGGTGAAATCAATGTTATATTATTATAACCTTGTTATAAAGAAGCTAGATTTTTAGCGTAAAATATGTTTGTCATTTGAAGATTTGGTATCTGCCGGGAAAAGAAATTAACATTACCAAAAGAAATGTAGTATATATACACACACATATATTGTACATGGATTTAGCTGAAATATAATCCAAATTTTATGATATCCTAGTAATGCCCAAAGGTGGAATTAACATGTACAGAGAGGAGGAGGAATACATTCACTGGGCTCTTGGGGACAAAATGATGCCTTAGAGCTTCAGTGAATGACATATTATGCTACAGATTCAGCTCACTAATAGCTTCTGACATATCTTTCTCAGAATTAGTTCTAGGACTCATTCTTATGTTCAGCTGTGATAACGCATCTAGAGGCTTATTAAAATCTACTGCTGGAATGAATGGCTACAAACTTTGCTTGTAAATCAGAAAGCTTCTGAATGTCTCAGAAATAAACACATCAAATATAGTTCATGGTTTGGTCCGTCAGTATTGGTGTGAATTGACTCATGATCTCAAGCAAGTATGTTCAGGAGGTATTTTTTCCTAAAACTTTAAATTCTTCTTCATTATGAGCTAGCCTTTTATAAATGGTATTTTTGCATTCAAGCACACCTCGACCCTAAAAGAGACTCGGCATTTTATGCATGACTTTCAGTGTTAAATTTCTTAAATTTAGCTTTGCATTTGGGAAAAGATGTATTTTTATCTATGTGGAAATAAGATAGTATCACCTGCCTTGCTCAAGTGATCGATTGTTTTAATGTGTTCAGGAATATTTAGCATATGGCATGTTAAAAGAAAAAAAATAATGAATTAGTAACTCTGAAATTCAAACTTAATATGTAAGATATTTATTCAAATTTTTAAAATAGAATGATTTTAATACAAAGAATTTGCTGACAGACACACAAGGAGTGAACACGCATACACACACACATTATTTATGCCTTTATATGCACAAAGTTCAGTATATGGTTTTCTATGCAAGTTGCTTTTAAGTATCTCTTGTCTACAATAATAACAAAACAAGAATCACCATTAATGTTCTTCAAAATTATTCGCCAGCCCTAAGGCCTGGATTAAAAAAAAATTTCCTTAGCAATATCCCATTCTTGGAATATAGTGTGTTCTCAAAAAACTATTTGTATGACGATGAATAAATGAAAGCATGAAAATTAGATGAAATAAAAGACTCATGGCAATTAAAATCTATGAAAGTTGTATCTATCAAAACCGTTAGCTCATAGTTTTTCTTTTCAAATTATATCATGGCTGATATAAATGATGAAAAAATAAATAGCTTTGAGAAGAAAAATAAATTTTAACTCTAATACAAATTTTGGGAATATGAAAATATTCATAATAGACAACTTGGATATTAAAGAAAATTAAAAGTGAACCACATTTTCATATAACAACCAATGTATAGTATCAATATTTCAGTGCTTTTTTTTTGTCCTGTGCATATCTTTGTATTACACCTCTGTATGTAATTATATCTACATTGAAAGTGATAACAATATTATCTATTCTGAAGAATTATTTTCTTTCTGTTTTGCAGTGTTCTGTGAAAGTGCTCTAGGGTAGCTATTTAAAATTTTATTTTAAAATGCACTTTATCCATTTTAAAATTTAGCATACAAAAATGCCACCATATTCAAATGTGTCAGACTATTTTAGGAAGACCTTGGAAATTTTTTTCTACTCTCAAGCTATAATTTACATTCTTTTATGTGCAACTAATTGGAAACTTTAAAGATATGTATGAGTGTCTTAAATAAATGGCTCACTACACAGAGTTCAAGATAAGGTCATTATTACAGCACCTATATATCACCCCAACATGTCAGGTCAAATTTTGAACAGAGCTTGCTCTCTCCATAGTTAGATAACATGTCTTGTAGTGAGAAATGTATATCTTATATGATCGTATCACATTTTAGAGAGTTCTAATACTAGGTATAAATTTTGTGTTTTTTTCCTCTGACTTTAATATCTATAAGCTATATAAGCCATATCATTTCTATTTAAAATCACAGTTTTACTACTCTTCATTCAAAGTTTTGAATAAGTTCAATTTAATCTGCAAGATGACTTTACTGAAAATTTACTGAAAAATAGTTTTACAATTTAAAATTGTAGAATAACAATTTTTAATATAATCTAAATAACAAATTATTTTGATGTAAAGCTTGCATATAATTGCAAACGCCATCTAGCACACCTGAGTTCATTATTAGTACTATAATTGAATGAATTTAAAATTAAAAATGCAAGAATATTAACTGAAATTTAGTGATTTATATATTACATATTGGAGACGGGAATGGCAACCCACTCCGGTATTCTTGACTGGAGAATCCCATGGACAGAGGAGCCTGATGGGCTATAGTCCATGGGGTCACTACATACTATGTTTCTATTTAAAGTTTCAATGGAAAAGCCTCTGTTCCAAGAAATGTTGAAAACTACAGACATGAGATAAAATTAAGTTAAAAAAATGTTTCCATGCCATGTAAAATTATTTAAAATATTTGTGATGATATTCTATGCCACTGTATAAATTACCATCACATAGATAACCATTTTAATATTGTCACATATTTAATTTGTCCTCTATTTTGGCTATTATAAAGAATGCTTTGATCAAACATAATTATTTTTAAGTATCATAAGCCAGTTCGTTTAAACAATTTTCCAGAGGAAGGTATTAGTTTCATAACCATTTCTGACACATACGTAAACTTCAATACTTAAGACATTGTTACAATAATTTCTCTAGCATTGTTTGAGTCATAGCTATTCTGAAAATAAAAGATTGTGTATAAATGTTGTTTCCCTTTGCACATATTTGCCTCGAGAATTCTGTGAACAGAGAAGCCTGGCAGGCTATGGTCCATGGGGTCGCAAAGAGTGGAGATTGACTGAGCAACTAGCCCTAGATTATTAGTAAAATTTAACTTTTTCATATTTGTATCAGTTGCTTCTACTTCCTCTCATATGAATTGCTCATTCATGTCCCTTACTAGTCTTTAAAATGCCTTCTTGCTTTACACATATCTGTACTGGGCCAGCTTTCTCTTGGCCACTTCGCTCAGTGACCTGGGCACACAGTGATGAATAAGACCTGGAGTATCCCTACCTACCACCACACTGTCCTATTTATTATTGTGCAGGCAGATATTTTTACTGAGTTTCGTTGACTTTAATTTCCCTTGCCATGTGTCATAAAATAGAAAAGTTCTTGTTTCAAATATATGTTGAACTGTTTCTTGGGATTTATTTTTCCCCACTCTTTTAATACTTAAAAATGATTCTTACATATCGAGAGGAGGTAAATTAATTTTTTTCTATTTTAAAGTTCTCAACCTCCTTATCTAACTTTTTAAACTATCTATTTGAACATACTGAGTGACTTCAATTTCACGCATTGGAGAAGGAAATGGCAACCCACTCCAGTGTTCTTGCCTGGAGAATCCCAGGGACGGGGGGAGCCTGGTGGGCTGCCGTCTATGGGGTCGCCCAGAGTCAGACACGACTGAAGCGACTTAGCAGCAGCAGCAGCAGCAGTAGGAAATATCTTTAACTCTCAATGATAGTTATCTGTAGGTGTACAATTATGACTAACTTCTCCCTTCATGCTTATGTTTTTCTTTATACTGTACCATTTGTTTAAAACACTAAAAATATATAGAAGAAAAAGCCCAGTCCTCCCCCAAAGGGGATATATATGCTTTCAGAAATTTCCTATGAATAGATACTATATTGTCTAACATTTTTCAACTATTTTTTTCACACAAAATATACCAAATTGTAAACATCTTTTCTGTCCGTTAATAGACTTACCTCATTCTTTCCAACAACAGCACTGAATTCCAATATTTGAAAAATAAAACGTTTGAGTTAACAAACACTTCTCATATGAAGATATCCTCTCCTTTTGTTTAAATCTGCACTACTCAGTATAGTAGCCACTAGCCACTTTTGATATTTAATTTGAATTAAATTAAAAATACAATTTCCCAACTATACCAATCATATTTTAAGTGTTCTACTAGCTATATGTAGCTAGTGGCTGCCTTATTGAGCAGTCCAGATCAGAGAGGAGTCCATTGCCACAGAAAATTCTATTGGATTTAAGAGAAAACAGGGCTAGATCTAACTCACTAAAAGTTGCAAATATAGATCTTTAAATAATGCAGTTGATGAGCTTGGATTTAGAGTTTCCCCAGGGCTCTGTTGTAAAGAACACCTTTGCTTCTCATTTTGGGCCTGTTTTCCTCTGTTTTCTCTCTACCATAAATTTGACCTCATCTTCCTAACATTTAGAACTTCTTTTTGTTCCACTGATGAATGTCTTTCTGTTTTTTTAACACTATTATTATAAATAAAAATAAAGCTATCAGATGGGAACATTATGTAAATAGAGAGAGAGAAAAAAGGAAGGGGAGAGAATGAGAAAGGGAGAGAGACAAACTTTTTATGAAGATGATTTTAATGAATAAATTGGTATTGAAATTGTTTTGTTGTCCTATTTCCTATATGACATTTCATTCTAGATAACAGACTATTTTCAAGTTCTTCAAAGTTTTATTTTGATTGAGTATGCACTGTTTTTCTCGATTCCCAAGCTGAAGTGAAATGTCCATAGCCTTCATAAAGACTTGAAGCATAAATTAGGGGAAGAGAAAGAGCCTGTCTCGGCATACAAAGTGATAAACTACCAATTCCATCATGTGGTTGAGGAAGAGAAAATGCTCAGGTGTCCGATTCTTTAATCCATCAGTTCAGTTCAGTTCAGTTCAGTTGCTCAGTCGTGTCCGACTCTTTGCGACCCCATGAATCACAGCACGCCAGGCCTCCCTGTCCATCACCAACTCTTAAGAGTTCACTCAGACTCACGTCCATTGAGTCAGTGATGCCATCCAGCCATCTCATCCTCGGTCATCCCCTTCTCCTCCTGCCCCCAATCCCTCCCAGCATCAGGGTCTTTTCCAATGAGTCAACTTTTCGCATGAGGTGGCCAAAGTACTGGAGTTTCAGCTTTAGCATCATTCCTTCCAAAGAAATCTTAGGCCTGATCTCCTTCAGAATGGACTGGTTGGATCTCCTTGCAGTCCAAGGGACTCTCAAGAGTCAAGGCATAATCATTAACTGAGTACTTAACTCTTCAGATTAGTACTCTTTCTTTACAGCTATCAACAAGATATATGTGGGGAAAAGGGTAGTAGGAATTTGTGCTTTTAATAAAACTGAGGTCTACCTTGAGAGGTCCCTGAGATCCTTCAGAAGATCTATAAGGACCTGTGTTTTTCTAACTACACATCTTTGTGCAGATGTCTTCATATATGTCAATCAAAAATGTGTGTGTGTGTGTGTGTGTGTGTATATATATATGTGTGTGTGTGTGTGTGTGTGTGTGTGTATGAATGAAAACAGATTTGATACAGAAGCAAATATGTGAATGTATATGTTTTCAACTAAGCCAGAGATTAAGACTTTGTGAAAAATATACAATGCCACTCTTTTTATTAAATCTTTCTGTATTAGAAAATATTATTTTTCATAAAAATAGGGTATGCCAATATCTAAGAATATAATACTGTAGTTTTTAAATGAGCAAATACATTTCAAATATAAGTTTTGATATCTAATATGGTAAATGCTGGTAGATACAACCTACATTTTTAAAGTGCTGTTTTGGAGTCTTAAATTTATAGAACATAAAGGAGAGAAGGTGGCTCAGTGGTAAATAATCTGCATACCAATGCAGGAGAAAGCAGGAGACTTGGGTTCAGTCCCTGGGTTGGGAAGATCCCCTGGAGTAGGAAACAGCAACCCACTCCAGTATTCGTTCATTGTATACAATAAGGTCCTAGCAAAGTAAGAAAATGGCTAAAGGAACTAGTTTAGCTCCAGAGAAAAATCTGGAATGTTGAGAGGCTGTGTTTGCAGTGATGAGCCAACCAGGCTAACATGACCAAGGTATCTATCTGGAATAAAAAAATCTGAAAAGAACCTCAGTCCTAGAAACCACAGAATTATAATCAGTCATATTAATATTGATATTATATAGGCATTTTTCTTAGTATGATGTATACTTTTAAAATTTTTAACACCCAAAACATTTTGTATTAGGGCATAGCCTATTATTAATTATTAATATTAAAGAATACTAAATATTAAAAAACTAAGATCATGACATCCAGCCTCCTTATTTCATGGCAAATAGAAGGGAAAAGATGGAAGTAGTGACAGATTTCCTCTTCTTGGGCTCTAAAATCACTGCAAATGGTGACTGCAGCCATGAAATCAAAAGATTATTGCTTCTTGGCAGGAAAGCTATGAAAAACCTAGACAGTGTGTTGAAAAGCAGAGACATTGCTCTGCCAACAAAGGGCTGAATAGTCAAGGCTGTGGTCTTCCCAGTGGTCAGGTATGGTTGTAAGAGCTGGACCATAAAGGCAGAGCACCAAAGAACTGATGCCTTCAAACTGTGGTGCTGAAGAGGACTCCTGAATGTCCCTTAAACAGCAAGGAGATCAAACCAGTTGATCTGAATACTCTTTGGAAGGACTGAGAGTGAAGCTGAAGCTCCAGTATTTTGGTCATCTGATGAAAACAGAAAACTCATTGGAAAAATCCCTGCTGTTGGGAAAGATCGAGGGCAGAAGGAGAAGAGGGCGTCAGAGGATCAGATGGCTGGATGGTATCACGGACGCAATGGACATAATCTTGCACAAACTCTGGGAGATGGTTAGGGACAAGAAGGCCTGGCATGCTGCAGTCCAGGGGGTTGCAAAGAGTTGGACATAACTGGGAGACTGAAAAACAGCTGATTAAAAATGTTGTGGTAGTTTCAGGTGGACTACAGAGGGGCTCAGCCATAATCTAAAATACAGAACTGAGAATCAGCTTTCAGTGGCTTTCTGTCCTGCAGAAGTGGAGATCCAAGCTCCGTATCATGAATGCAGGGCCCTTCCTGTTCAGGCCACGACTTCTCTCTTTAGACGCATGCCTTGTCACCACCCATATCACACTTGACGTCCCAACAACACAGAAATACCTCAAGTTCCTGTGATTTTGCCTCCTTAATGCCTGTTTATTCTGTACTCCCTGCCACCATCTCCCCACAGCCTACGATTCATCATTTCTGATGTCTAACCCACAATCACTTCAAGGTCAATTTCAGGCACCATCTTTTCAGAACTCACCTCCCTCTAGTCCTAGACTGGATTAGGTGCCTCTTCTCTCTTCTTCTCATAGTGCCATCATACTTATTCCCTGCAGTGTTTAGTGAACATTTGCTTGTTAACTACTTCTCTCTCTGGGTCCTGAATGATTAACGGAAAGGATCCCTCCGATTAGATGGCATTTGTCTTTTCCAGTTAGATGGGCCTTTTGGAAACCTTCAAATTTGATCTTGGTGGATTATAATTGGTATTATCTTATACAGGAAAGGCAATTTACAATATAGCCCTCAGTGTGTGTGTGTGTGTGTGTGTATGTGTGTGTATGTGCACGCATGTGCGTGTGCATGCTAAGTCACTTGGGTCATGTCCAACTCTTTGCGACTCTATGACATGTAGCCTGCCAGGTTCCTCTGTTCATGGAATTCTCCATGCAGGAATACTGGAGTGGGTAGTCATGCCCTTTTCCAGAGCATCTTTCTGACCCAGGGATCGAAACAGAGTCTTGCATTGCAGGCAGAATCTTCACCATCAGAGCCACCAGGGAAGTCCATAGCCCTCAGGGGATGCCCCAATTTTTTCGAGATGCCATTCCAGATACAAGAGTGGAAGTTGGAGAAGATGCCACACTCTTCAAGGCAGTCAGGCTTGGAAAGAAAGATCCTAGTTGGAGAGACAATTTGCCTAGAATTAGCCTAGGAGAACAACAAGGCAAGGCAAATGTACTGTACAGAGTACCCAGTGCTAGAGGATTGCCCTGGTTTGTTCACTGTTTCTCTCCAGTGAGAACATAGGTTTTGTGCGCAAGCCTGCATTCTCATCATGGCCCTTCTACAGACCTGAAGAACCTCTCAATAATGTCAAATCCCTGTTTCTCAACCACATCTCAAAAGGGAAGATAGGTACTTGCTCTGCAGAGGTTTTGTGAGATTAAACTAAATTACATTGGCAAAGATGTGTGCATGCCCAGTCACGTAGTCATGTCTGACTTTTTGAGACTCCTGTAGACTGTAGGCTGCCAGGCTCCTCTGTCCATGGGATTCTCCAGGCCATTTCCTCTTCCAGGGGATCTTCTGGACCCTGTTTCCTGCATTGACATGTAGATTCTTTGCCACTGTACCACCAGGGAATCCAGGCAAAGATCCTAATAGACATTTAATACTTTATATTGTATTGACACCTGATCATCTTGGGAAGATAGTGCTCAACTCCTTTGCCCCAGATATCTAACTCCAACATCAAATGCCCCCTGAACATCTTTGCCTGAAGCAGTTTGTACTTTAATACACATGCAACCTCATATTACAATGAAAGTCATTTAAGGGCCTATTTTTTCAATTACATAAGCTTATAACCAGTGCCAATACATTTGCCAAGTGTTCATATTCAATTCATTTATTCTTAACAAGCATAGAAGCTTAATATTAATACTCTGCTTGCATTTTTTATAGGCAGTTTGGGCAATATTGAAGCCTGAATTTGAAGAAGTCCAGATGGCTTGAGTTTTATTGAAAGCTGAGTTTGAAACAGCCCAGCTGCTTAAGGCAAAATTTATGAAAAATGGAAAACCTGTTTCCTAAAGTGTTATTATGCTACCCATATAGAACCTTCCATGGAGATCCATAGCCTCTCATCACAGATCTGTCTTTACGAAATCCGTACACATCTGCTCTGATAGGACACAGTTTAGATAGGACACAGTTTAGATAAGCCAGGCTTGAAGCATGTGCTTCATAAAAATGCCTGTTCCAGCATCCAGAATCTTGATGCTGGATACCTAGTCCTGGAAATGTCAACATCTGATAATCCTGGGTATGTCAGTCAATGGATATTTGTTGTGTAGCTGCTCCACGCAGGGCACTAAGCTGAGATTGATGGAAACTCCAAACCTCCTTCCTCCTGGGTCCTCACTCGTTGTGTGCATGCTCAGTTGTTCAGCTGTGTCCAACTCTTTGCGACTCAAGGGACTAGCCTGCCAGGCTCCTCTGTCCATGGAACTGTCCAGGCAAGAATACCGGAGTCATCTTTGCCATTTCCTACTCCAGGGGCTATTCCTGACCCAGCGATTGAACCCTTGTCTCCTGCAGCTGAATTCTTTACCACGGCACCACCTGGGAAGCCCCCTCACGCCTTAGCCTCCCTGCTAATTACCAGCTAGTAGTTTCAACCACCAGCACTTCCACCACCAGCACCAGCCCCTCAGCAAGACAAACATCGCCGAGGCTGCTTCACACCAACAACTCTACATATTTTACTTTTACTGTTTTAACAACTCCCTTGCTAGGTAGTCCCACTTGGCAGTTTAGCTTCTTGAGTTCTCTAAGCTTCAGTTTCTTCTGTTTGAAACTAGATATGTAATGCTATTTTCTATCTCTTCGAGCTGTTTGAAGGATCAAATGAGGTAACACTAGTCAAGATCTTAGCACAAACCCTGACGTAGGAGAAGCACAGTGAGCGAAGCATGTGTATTACTTTAAAAATGTGTCGCCCAAGGCTCGAAGAAATGAAGTACTTTTCTCTGTGAGGCCCAGAGAGTAGCTGAGATGAAGACTGGAGCCATGCTGTCTAATCATGTTCTGTCACCTTTGACTCTCTTTTAGGATCAGTTCTGTGATTAGGAAGCTGATCTCACTGGAATCTATTCAGTTTTATGTTCTGTCCATTTTAGATTTGTACTACACATGGATTACATTGCAAATGTGATTTTTGGAAGACTTTTACAGTGGAAGCTTAGTCGTAAACTAAAGAGAGGGTTATCTGAGTTCCTCCCAAACCCCAGAAGCCATGGACAGCTCAGCAGAGTTCTGGACTGAGGAGACACCTCAATGGGAAATGTACTTATTCTGGATTCTGTCATTTTCTCTGTGCTCCTACACTGCTGGCCAAGTCTCATTCTCTTGCCTGCCACCTTTGATCTCAATTGTCCAAGGAACAGTTATTTCACCCAAACTCTGGGAGAGTTGTTTTTTTTTTTAAACCATAGACACCCTATCTTTCTTCTCCAAAACAACAGTGGGACTTCCGGGGTTTGGCAAGGAATCCATAGAGTTTTCTTATAATATCCCTATATCCCTGAGGTTTCAGGAAAATAAGCAAACGCTATTTTGTTTAGCAAGGCTTCAAAGTGCCTGGTTTATTCATCAAACAGGAAGCTCAGAGCCAGGCCTCAAAACAGAAAATCTGGCTTCAGAAACAGGAACTCTTCCTCACAACCTGCTTTAATTAGAACGGGGTAGAAAGGAAAGAAAGAGAGGGAAATAAATCTATTTAAAGGGAAACTCACTTCTGAAAAGGCCTAGTGGCTTTTGAACAAAACTCCTTTATGTTACTGTTGTCTCCCTAGTGTGAGGATAAATCTAAAAATAGGAGCCTGAGCTTTCATTAACTGGACAGATTCCACATGTCCTGCTGGGGTAGGATTTGTTTTGATTATTGATTCTGAGAGCCAGGCTATGTGACTCTGTCTACCCCAGGGATGTGAAAGGACTCGGTGTTCTAAATTACCCGCCTAATCTCAGAAGTACATTGTTAGTTTTTTCTTTTTAGAGCATGAAGACTTTCATCTAAAATATCCTGCCTAAACACACCCATAGATCTTCCCAAAAATAAAATCCAACACATTGCATTTAAAAACAAACATGCTATTCTCCTGGTACACTGGAAAATCAGGAGCAAGGGTGGACTCCTTCAAGGTGACTTGCCTGTTGTTCAGAGTAGACTGTGGAAATGTAGCCCACTCATATGCTGTCCTTCTCTCCTCCATGTGGCAGGCTGTGTGAGGTTGGGACACAGACTAGGGCATCTAAATATGTGGGAGCATGTTTTCCTACACATGTTCACACAAAATTTTTGCATGGCACATTGTGGTTGTTGTTCAGTCACTCAGTCGTGTCCAACTCTTTGTGACCCCACGGACTGCAGCATGCCACACTTCCCTGTCCATCACCATCTTCCAGAGCTTGCTCACACTCATGTCCATCAAGTCAGTGATGCCATCCAACCATCTCATCCTCTGTCATCCCCTTCTCCTCCTGCTTTCAATCTTTCCCAGCATCTGGGTCTTTTCCAATGAGTCAGTTCTTTGCTTCAGGTGGCCAAAGTACTGGAGTTTCAGCTTTATCATCAGTCCTTCCAATGAACACCCAGGACTGATCTCCTTTAGAATGGACAGGTTGGATCTCCTTGCAGTCCAAGAGACTCTCAAGATTCTTCTCCAACACCACAGTTCAAAAGCATCAGTTCTTCAGCAGTTGGTCTTCTTCATGGTCTGTTCATTCAGTTTTCTTCCTTTGCATACAGAGAACATGACTTGCTCAAATTTTTTTCTTGCCTTGCTTAGTGTATATTATGTGCCCCATAAACACTTGGTGGATTGACTTAGTTCTACTGAAAATGAAATATATATATGTATATTAGTTTATAGTTAATATACTTAATATATATATATATATATATTAGTTTATATTGATTCTGGGGAAAAAACAAATAAAGGAAAAATCTTTGGTCAACTCCAATTCAGCCAATTAGATGGACATACTTAAGCAAGTCTTTAGCATGACTCCATAAGGAATTGGAGAGCAAAATAGAGTCTATTCCAGAACTGCAGAATATAATTTTATTATTTCTAGCTTGCTTTATTTCCTTTTTCCTTTCCTTCCTTCTTTGTTTCCTCCTTTTCTTCCTTCCCTCCTTTTTTCATTAATTAATTAATTAATTTCCTTTTGGAAAAAGAAATAATAATGATTTCAAACCATCTACTAGACTATGAAAAATATGAGATAGTTAATCACATATTAGGTGATGACAAGTAATCCAGCACATGGATACAGTGTTACAAATTCACCAACTCTTAATTACAATCTCATTCCTTTCTTTATGGGTTCCTAGATAAGACATTAATAGATATCTATCATTGTCAGTCACTTTCCTAAATTCAGATGATGCAGAGATGAGTGAAGTAAAGCCATCACTGTGAACGAGAGATACAGTAATGTGTACTTCAAATGTGATGTTACTATGATGAAACAGACATACAAGAGATGTCCACCTCATTCAGTCTGGAAGTCTAGGAGGAAGTTTCCAGGAGGAATTCCAACTGTTTAAGTCTTGAAAGTCAAATGCCCAAACATAAGGAAAATGAAGTGCATTGAGATACAAGGTTTTTGGTGGAAGAGACTGAATGATGCTATGATGGGAAATGTGGCTGACATGTAGTAAGTCCTGGGGTGGGGAGACAGGGGAATCATTGTGTTATTTGTATAAGAAGAGAAATTCCAGTATGAGAAGGTCTCTGTTGACTTTTCCAAGCCTGTTATATCATTGCCCCACAAGTTTTCCCTAGGCTCCAGGAGGCTATTCGCTGAATATTCCATTTGCTATGAGCTACAGTCATTCTGGAAAGTCACATTTCGTGAATGCAGATTTAAAATGCTGAAAGAAAACAGGAAGAATCTTTTTTCCTAGGTCTCTTGATCCTGGGTTCTATCATGCTATTACCTTCCTTGTCACCTTGCCATCAAGGTAACATCTCCTTTAACACTGGCAGCGTGTGGAGTGTCATCTTATCATGGATATGAAAGTCATTTCTTAGGAAATGCACTTGCCTCCAAAAATATACAAGGTGTGCTGCATGTCATGTAATGGGCAATCCCAAATAGATGAACACTGTATTGCAGAGTTACAATAATGTGTTTGCCCGAGTTTGCTAGAATCTTCAAATATATATATCTCAGCAAGGCCAATCTTTTCAGTTGAGTGAAGTAGAAGATTAATATTTAATTGTTAAAAATGATATGAGACAGACTAAGTTTCAAAATAGTTAAGATTCTTGGAGAAAATCATAAGGATAAATGAAAAACAGATTCATACTGTGTTGGTGGCCTCCTAAAACCCATGTTATTTTCTCTAGAAAATCACTGTTAAAACTACTTTACATTTAGGAATGATAACCTATCTATTTCCACACATTTATGTATAACTGTGAGCAATGGAAGTTATTCTCAAAGTGTTTAGAGAAAACTCTACACTTGGACTCCCTATCCAAAAGGTCTCAGTAAAACTCATCCCTTAATTTGTTCAGTAGGCCATCTCTAAGACTTGCATGCACTGGGTACCATGCTAGATATCTGTAGTATCCAGAAGGAAGGAGAGCCAGCTTTCAGGGATCCCCAGCTTAATAGGGAAAACAGTAATGTGAACAAATAGGAGTTTATTTAAGACCATAATAAAATAGACTTAACTGCTATCTTTGTAACTGCATATGGATTTATGCTTGGCAGAGCAATAAATTCTGCCTGAATGTTTAAGAGAAAGTTTCATAGCAGAAGTTGTGACGGAAGCAGGCCTTGAGTCTAAGTCAGACAGACAAATACTATATGACCTCACTTACATGTAGACTCTGAAAACAAAGCCAAACAGAAAACATAAAATAATGAACTCAGATACAGAGAAGGAAGTGGCAACCCACTCCAGTATTCTTGCCTGCAGAATCCCATGGACAGAGGAGCCTGGCGGACTACTGTCCAAGGGATCGCAAATAGTCGGACACGACTTACGACTGAACTACTGCCACTACGACTAGGGCTGGATGGACAAAATGGGTAAAGGGGGTCAAAGGTGCAAACTACCAGTTGTGAATAAATGTCATTGGTATAAAATATAACATGGTGATTACAGAAATAAAATCTATTTTGTCTGAAAAAAGAACAAGAAACAAACTCTGGAAACTTCAAAAGAACTTACAGAAATGATAAATACTTGAAATTAAAACTTTCAAGTGTTGCGAGTACATAGTACATAGAATTGAAGAGATAATGAATAAATTAAACAGATGAAACTGAGGAAATTACCCTGAATGTAGTAGTGGCAGGAAGTTGAAAGAGAACATTCAGTATATACCTGGTAGAAGTGCTAGAGAAGAGAGCACAGGATCAAGGCATTATTGAAAGTGACAATGACTAGGAATGATTAAGGAAAGACATGAATCTTCAAATCTAGAAAATGCGGTGAACCAAGGGCAAATAAAAATACTACAAGACAACACACACAAAGTTTTAAAGTCAACAGGAGAAAAGGATTATCCGCAAAAGAATAACATGATGGCAGAACTCCACGACAGCCATATAAACCTGAAATAATAGTTTTAAAACATAACTGCATCCAGAATTTGCTCTCTAGTTAAAGCATTCAAGAATCAAAGTAAACAAAAGATTTTTTTCAGTCAGAGACTTAAGACTTCAGGATAACAGACTTGATGTAAAGTCCACTGAAGCATGTGCTGCACAAACAAAATTGAGTGCAAGTGAAAAAGTGATACGTAAGAGAGCCTGAGGACTTCCCTGGCGGCCCCGTGGTTAAGAATCCACCTGCCAGTGCAGCGGATATGGGTTTGATCCCTGGTCTAGGGAAATTCCACATGCCTGTGGGGCAATTAATAAGCCCGTGCGCCACGGCTACTGAGAATGAATGCCAAAACTACCGAAGCCCGCATGTTCCAGCGCCTGTGCACGGCAACTCTACCAGAACCAAGGCACTGGAGCTACTTAAGTCTGTGTGCTGGGACCACTGCGACTCATGCACCCTAGGGCCTGTGCTCTAAACCAGACCCACCACCACAGTGAGAAGCACCACGATTAGAGGGTAGCTCCTGCTTGCGGCAACTAGGGAAAGCCTGCAAGTAGCAGTGAAGACCCAGCCAAAAGTTAAGAAAAGACAAAAAGTTGATACGTATATATCTTTCAGTTATTCATTTTGTTAAAGCAGATAAAAACTGAAGAATATATACTTGAACAACACAACAAATTTTATTAAATGGACATATGGAACTCTGAACCCAATTTAAAAATTCTTTTCAAGCACACATAAAACTGGTACAAAAAGCAAGTGTCAACCTGTACTATGAATGGGTAATATTGGACCATATTTTCTGATAAGAATGCAGTGAAGTTAGAAATTACTAACAGAAATATGACTATATAAAATTATGTTTGGAATTCTTGAAATGCACCTCTAAATAACAAGTTGATGGAAATCAAAGGTAGTTGAAGATGGGAGATAAAGACCAGAAATCAATGAAATAGAACACAAAGAAATAATCAAAAAAAAACATAACTGGTTCTTTCAGAAAACAAAAGAGATAAACTACAGTGTTAAGGGTAAACAAAGGGAGAAGTGGCAATTCAATTACGTTGTTTAGTCCCTCAATCATGTTCGACTCTTTGCAACCCCATGAACTACAGCCCGCCAGGCTCCTCTGTCCATGGGATTTCCTAGGCAAGAATACTGGAGGGATTGCCCTCTTTTTCTCAAGGGATCTTCCTGACCCTCATGCAAGCCCCCTGAACTGCAGGCAGATTCTTTACTGCTGAGCCACTTGTAAACAATCGTCTGCCAATAAATTTGAAATGCAAAAAAGAAAGAGATTTTAAATAGTCTTAAAACCATGTTAAAATAAAATAAGGCTTTTATAAGTTAAAACAGAAAAAAAAATAATAATACTGAAAGTTGCTAAGAGAGTAAATATTTTTTTCCCCCAATAGACCATTCTTTGTATTTATTTATTTTATTCTGTATTAGTGTATAACCAATTAACAGTGTTGTGATAGGTTCAGGTGAACCAACAGACAATTCTTATACTGGATACAGTAAATTTAACTCAATGAAAGCATTCCTGTTGGGAACAGAGGTGATCCAGGCCAGGCATGCTGCTTCCTAATACTACCACAAACCACAGGAACAGAGATTAGAGTCCTTAGAAGAGGAATGGAGGACTCCCTGTTCATCATTTTAAGAGAGTAAATCTTAAATATTCTCATCAAAAATTGCAACTATGTATGTTGACAGACATTAATAGACTATTGAGCTGATGTTTTCACAATATTACAAACACCAAATCATTATGTTGGATCCCTGAAACTAATGCTATATGTCAATTCAATCTCAATTGAAAAATAAGGCCTTGAGAATGAGTAGAATTCTATCAAGGAGAAGCCTTCGATGACCTTTCAGGCCAAATGAAATAGAAAAACAAGAAAGAGTGAGCGTCATTAACACTGGGCCAAGGTTCACAAGGGGTTTCATACTAGAGTCTTGGTGGAAACACAGTTCCGTATTTTAACTCATAAAGATCTTAGCCCTGTTCTACAACTCTCTACACAGGTTACTACTTTTCGCACAGGAGTATAACGATTGCATTGCTGTGTCTCTCCCATCAGACTGTGAACTCCTTTAAGGCGAGATATCCAGTGCATATCACTGTCACTAGCATCTGGTACAGTTTCTCATGGGGCTTCCCTGGACCTCAGATATAGAGTCTGCCTGCTGTGTGGGGAGACCCGTGTTAACAGTTTTTCATGCACATCAAATGCTCAACAAATATTAGTTAAATAAACGAGTGAACTGATCCACCAATCAAAGAATGAGTTTCTCTATAGTCCCTTAGTTATATGGCTTTTCCCCTCATCGGAGCAGAAGCATCTTGAGAGGAGGGGTCACTTGGTATTTCTTGGAAGATCTTTCCATAGAGGAATAAACATATAATTAAGTACATGTGAATTTTGAAGTAGTTTGGATGACAAATCCTGAATTTGAAAAATGGAATGTTACCAATTATTCTGTATGCACTTTCTTTATCTCTGGAGAAGCTGCCAAATTGTGCAACTGCCTCCACCCCCAACTGTTCACTTAGCTAGAGGAAAGGCGATTGCCAGGATTTTTAAAAATAGTTCTCTAGAAAACGGCAATTTCCAAGTAAAAGTTTTGACCAAAGTATGTCAAACAGAAGTGCTGCTCAATTAGAAAGCCTAACTATACTAGCTGTGCCAAAAATAGAATTACTCTAAAATGGAGGAGAGACAGTTTAGACTGACAACATCACCAGTGCAGACAGTCCAAAAATTCACTGCTTCTTTTTGCTGTGTTTTGACTCCCTGAAGAAGACTCCAGCTCTGAAAGTTGAGGTGTGGAAGCAGAAAACTTGTGCTGTGAGAAGTTAAAAGGTTTGTCTCAGGTTACTCACCCCTCAGTGGCAGAAGTGGTTGTGATTGGAACTGAGCCTACTTATATTACTTAAAAGTGTAACTCTTGCCCACAATTCTCCTGGTGGTATGGTACTAAGAAGAAGGGGAGCTGTCAACAGGAGAAAGTCTCACACATACCAGGAGGTCCTTTTGGGCTCCCCCAACATGAAAAATTGCTGCTCGGGGTGATTAAGGCTGAAACAACCCATTCATACACAATTTATGAGATGACTATCTATTTAAAGCCAAGGTCTTTGGACCAAATTTGCAAAAGCGCCCCCTTGGAGGCAGACCCACTGAGCACTCCATTTGCCCACCTCTTTTGGGATACCTTTCTGCAGGACACTAGCTGAACGTCCATGTGTGACAGCCCAAATCATTGCTAGATATATCAGTTCTAAGTCTGTTCTTGGTTGTTTGTGAGCATGTAAATTTTACCACCAATTGTTAGTAGGAGCATTAAATATGTAACCTACTATCTGGTAGCTACAAGCCATGGGAGTTTCAGCTTATGACTTCTAGTAGAATATTCAACTTTGTTCTGTAGCAGCATGTTGCAGAAATGTCTAATATGCTAAACCAGGCAGTGTTTTCATTCCTCTGAGGATGCCATCCTGTATATTCCCTTCAGAGAGCATCACACTGATGCATAGTATCATAATGTCATGAGCTGTCTGTGAAGATGGTAACAGTAAAATCTTCCATCTTGATCGCAGTGGTTGATTGCATGGAGGTATTTTTAACCATTCAACCACTGCAACATGCTCTACTTGCCACTCCAGCCACTATAGAATAAAAAAAAATTGCTCAAAATTTTATAGTGGAGCCATAATTACTCTTCTGAATCCTGCAAAATATAGGGAAAATCACTTACAATTACAAAAGAAGACAGAGGGAAAAAAAGAAATACAGTTAAGTTTTTCTTCTCTTGCCTTCATATCTTTGCAGGTTTGCCATTGATTTCCCTTCTCTTGAGATGTTCTGCAACAGTGACAGCTAATTCTGACTTCTGGGGTTAGGGAGAAGGGCATTTTTTCCCCATCATTCAATGTATCTTCTTTTCCTATGATACTTCAGAATCACATGGGGATCCTCTGCTTAGCCGTGCAGCTGTTTAGGACATGCATAATTACCATGATCTTACATGTGTTTTGTGGGTAAACACAATGTCTAGTTTACTTGGATAATTTAATTGTGCTGAGTCCAGGTTTCCTAATAGCCAATTACTTAAAAATAAAACAACACTGATTTACTTTTGTTCAGGGACTCCCTGTGTATCTAAAGTCTTTCATTTTCTGCCTGTCATCTTGCTTTCACTGTTTGCTGTTTTAAAGTAATCAGAGGATTGGGCTCCCGAACAGAATTACAGCACGGATACCCATCTGTGTTGACTCAGAAATGGCAACAAGCAACCCATCCATGAAGAGTTAATTTGGAAGACCTTTGTTCCTGGGTTGAAGGGAGATTTACTGGGTCCATACAGATGGGAAGTAGGCTTTTCTCTTAATATCAAATCCTACTAGGATAAATTGTAGCTGATTTGTGAAAGGGTTGCAAACAGCAATCTTGAGATGTTATTGTGTTCTCATATATTTCTCAGCAAAGCAGATAAAATGGACTTCACAGAGCCGTCCCCAAGCAATTAGCGCCATTAATGCCTCCAGCAACCAAATGGTCACAGTGGAGAGGAAATTAGCCCCATGCTACACTGCCATTGCTATTTGTATACTTTTGGACACAGTTCATTAGTGTGCCTTTCCTTCACATCTATCTCCCTTAAAGAGGTTCTGTTGTGTGTTATCTTAATAGTCAATTATTTAGTATCCCCCAGCGACTACCTTGCCAAGGATGGTTGCCTTTCTGTCTACTTCGCCTCCAACATCACCAATTTATAATTATCATGCACAGATATTTCTCCTAGATGCGCTGCCAGCCTCTCACCCTCAACCACTCTAGAGTAGAACCCCTGTTTTATGGGGAAATGTCACAAAATATGGCTTCATTACATATTCAGAGACAATTATATCACAAAGCCGGTGACGTGTGTACGGCTAGGTCCCTCACCTGCGTGTGTCCCGTGTGTGTCTGTGCTGTAGTAGTGATAGTGTTAATCCCTTAGTTGTGTCTGACTCTTCGTGACCCCACGGACTATAGCCCACCAGGCTCCTCTGTCCATGGAATTCTCCAGACAAAAACCGTGGAGTGGGCTGCTGTTTACTCCTCCCGGCTCTCTTCCAGACCTAGAGACTGAACACGTGTTTCTTGGGTCTCCTGATTTGGCAGGAAGACTCTTTACCACTGTGTAACCTGGGAAGTCCTGAATACATACGTAGATATAGATACCAATATGTAATTTGCAGAAAGAAGATAGCAGTAGTTTGACTACAATCTGACTAGTCCTCCTAATTCTACTTTGCATGAAAATTTCACATCTACGCCCTTTCTTTCTCCAAACCACTACCTCCTCTCCCTAACTCATTGGCTGGATATGAATTATTTCAGTGACCTACACATGGGACTCTCAATCATTGTTTTTTTTTAACTTTGATTCTGATCACATTACATATCTGTTGAAAATCCTCTGTGATTTCAGATTGCCTTCTAATTACACTCAACACCCTTTAGCATGGTGTATCAGACTTCAGTTTACGCAAACCATAATTTTTCCATGATCCCTGAGGCCCTACCCACGAGCCCTTCCATTTAAGCCCTCCAGGAAATTTGTAATTTCTCAGTGTAGCCTGAGTTCTCCCCAGTTCATAGCTGTTTCACTTCCTATTCTGAACATGTCCTTTTTCACCTATACTTCCAAACACATATGAAAATGACCCATTTTAAACAAATCCCTCTCTATATTAACCCTTCAACTTTCCACACCCCTATGTTAGGAACTGGCTTCGTTTCCTTTCAAATCACAGCTTTTTTCCCTCACCTTTGCTTATAAGTTTGGCATGTTTCATTATATGTTGCTCTTACTTACATTCATAATTTTCTTTCTTAAAGGTTCATTTCTCTCTGGTGAGTTTTGTAATCATCGCATTGCTTAGTTTAGTGCTGATTGTAGATGCTCAGCAATTGTCTTTGAAGGAAACACATACTACTTGAGCAATTGCATGCATATGACAATTTAGTATTGAAATCAGAAAAAAAAAATACTGTCTTTCTTGATCTGGTAGAAAGGGACTTTTTCTTCCTCCAGCTTTATTGCAGTATAGCTGACAGATGAAATTTGGGTTTTCCCCCTCAACTTTATTCAGATAAAATTGACAAAAACAAGGGTCTATATTTAGGATGTAAAGTATTTTGTTTTAATATATGTTGACATCATGAAATGATTTCTCAATTGGACTGGTTAATACACCCAACACCTCACATAGTTGCCTCTTTTACTGTGTGTGGTGAAAATATTTCAGATCTAATGACAGCAAAATTCTATGTATACAATGTAGTATTATTACCACAATCACTGTCCTGTACGTTAGATCTCTGAAGTTATTCATCTTGCAATCAAAGTTTGTACCCTTGACGAATATCTCCTTATTCCACCCCCACGCCAGTCCCTGTAAGCACTGTTCTACTCTCTGCTTTTGTAAATTTGACTTTTTAGATTCCACATATCAGTGAGATCATACTGTACTTGTCACTCTCTGTCTGCCTTATTTTACTTAGCATACATCCTCTCCCTGGAGAAGGAAATGGCAACCCACTCCAGTGTTCTTGCCTGGAGAATTCCATGGGCAGAGGAACCTGGTGGGCTATAGTCCATGGGGTCGCAAAGAGTCGGCCACGACTGAGTATATCAGCACATATGTCCTCTAGGTTCATCAACTTTGTGGTCAACTACAATCTTTTGTCCTTTTTAAGGCTGAATAAATTCCCTGTGTGTGCGTGTGTGTGTGACATTTTCTTTAATCATTCATCTACTGATAGATACTTGTTTTCATGTCTTAGCTATTGTGAATAGTGCTTCAATGAACATAAGAGTACACATATATCTTAGAAATACTGATTTTTTAAATATCCATATTACCAAAGAAATCTACAGATTCACTATGATATCAATGAATATTTCAGGCACATTTTTCACAGAAATAGGAAAAAATTCCTAAAATGTGTATGGAACCATAAAAGATCCTAAATAGCCAAAGAAATCTTGTTATATAAGAACAAAGCTGTGGGAGTCACTCTCCCTGATTTCAAATCGCAGTGCAAACCTATTGCAGTCAAACAGCACAGTTTTGGCATAAAAACATAAAAATAAACACATAGACAAGTGAAACACATAGAAAGCCTTAAAATAAACCCACACATATGCAGTCAATTTGTCTCTGAAAGGGTGCCAAGAATACACAGTATAGAAGGGATGTTCTCTTTAATAGATGGTGTTGGGAAAAAATACATACTGATATTCAAAAGACTGAACTTAGACCTTTATCATGAGCTGCTAAATTAACTAAACATGGATCAAAGACTTATTTGTAAGACCTGAAATCATAAAACCCCTAAAACAAAATATGGGAACAAAGCTCGCTGACATGGGTTTTAGCAGTAATTTTTAAATATGTATCACCAGAAGCACAGGCAACTAAAACAGAAATAAACAGGTAGGACCACATCAAACTAAAAGCTATTGCACAGCAAAGAAAACAATAAAATAGGTAACCTATGAAGTAAAAATATTTCCAAACGATATACCTGATAAGGAATTAATATTCACAATATATATGAAACTTCTACAACTCAACAGCAGAAACAAAATAAGTAACAAGAAAATCAAACAGTCTGATTAAAAAGTGGCCAAAGAATTTGAATAAACATTTTTCAAAGAAGATATACACTGATTTGCAGTTATGTGAAAAGGTTTAAAGTCACTAATATCAGAAAAAACACAAAACCATAATGAATTATCACCCTACATCTTTTCAAATGGCAATTATCAAAAGGAAAAATGATACGTATTGGTGAGATTATGAAGAAAAGGAAACACTGTTACCCTGTTGATGTGAATTTAAATTGGTATAGCTACTATGGAAAGCAGTATGGCGGTCACTCAAAAAAATGAAATGAAGAAAGGCTTTTAGTGGCAGTCTGAAAAATCTCATCAGAAAAGTGGTTTTCTAACAATGCATGTCTGTTTAAATGAATTGCTATAAGAAACACTATTCAGTTCACATAATTCAAAAAATCTATTGTCTTGTTTGAGATTCTAAGAATCCTATGTGTTAAATGTAATCTCCAATTTTATATTTGAAAAGTTAGAGATTTATCTAAAATCAAACAAATAGAATCAGTAGGGGCCAAAATCCCATATTTTGGCATCAAATCCTGGTTTTGTTTTACTTAGAAGTTGTTATTATCCTCAGAATTCTCTTCGTGCTATTGTTAGGTAAAGCTATGCCCCTCTTCTTTTTATTTTCTTTATTTTTCCTTCTTTTCTTCCTTCTCTAAATATTTATAATTCATTGATGTTTACAAAGTACTCTCATATTCAGCATTTTTAATCCCCACGATGACTGTATGGAAGAAAATTTTATACAGAGGAAACTGAGTCTTCCTGATTTTAAGTAACTTGATCAGAATCACACTGATAAGAATTATTGTTATCCCTTTTTGGATCCAAATCTCTTAACGACAAAGAGCATATTGTTTCTACCAACATCTTTGTCATTTCCAAGATCTTACTAAGGTGGAAGAAATAACTCTGCTATCCTTTCAGTAAATATTTATGGTTTCTCATAAACCTGACACTGTGATGGATGGATATGTAGTTTACCGTGGATATACATGTAGTTTCACAAACCCAAAAGTTGTTTTTTGTTAGAGAAAAGAATGCTCAAATAAGTAAAATACAGACTGAAAAGGGGAAAATCATAAATACAGAATATAGATTGAAAATATTATTAAATAATAATGATGTGAACATATTTGCCAAATATGTGTTTGATGTTTGAAATTTGACTTTGAAAACTCTAGACAAAATGAGTACATTCTCAAAAGATATATATAATGATAAAATAGGCACATATAGAAATTTAAAATTTGAATAGATTAATAACTATTAAAGCTTTTGAAATCATCATCAAGCCAAG
This sequence comes from Nanger dama, assembly GCA_917880005.1. Taxonomy (NCBI): domain Eukaryota; kingdom Metazoa; phylum Chordata; class Mammalia; order Artiodactyla; family Bovidae; genus Nanger; species Nanger dama. The sequence goes on along the minus strand of CAKJTW010000058.1, from coordinate 8,860,761 downwards.
CATCTCAACAGTCCCCACCCTAAAAGAAGATAAAGGCAGCTTCAGTAACATCATACAAGAGTGCTAAGAATACTTTCTAAGGAGGTAAATTTATACAGTCAGTTTCATAATAAGAATTAAGGAACGTCTATGAAGTTTTTCATGGAACTGGTTTAACCTTGGTTCCATAATAGAATAAAGCCAGTATTTAAAAAGCAAAATATGGGTCTCATTTCATTTAAATATTATACTACTATATCTGTGTATGAAAAATAGTTTTTCTAAGAAATACCAAATCTTTGACTATCACAAAATCTGTCTCAGCTATATTCCAATACATTTTTTTAAAAGAGAAAAAAAAAATCTGTCGACATGAATACCATTTTAATTAACTGAAAGAGAAAAAATTACATGACTATGAATAGATGTAGCAAAAGTATTTGATTTTTATAAGCTTATTACTTATTTATATTGAGATGTTTTTACTGCTAATAATGAACTATAGCCTCCTTAAGTCAGTCAAGGTTATATATCAAAAATATTCAATGAATATGGAATTCAATGGACAAACTTTTACTCATTTTCTTTAAGATTATAAAGGTGCTGCTGCTGCTGCTGCTAAGTCCCTTCAGTTGTATCTGACTCTGTGCGACTCCATAGATGGCAGCCTACCAGGCTCCTCCATCCCTGGGATTTTCCAGGCAAGAACACTGGAGTGGGTTGCCATTTCCTTCTCCAATGCATGAAAGTGAAAAGTGAAAGTGAAGTCACTCAGTCGTGTCCGACCCTTAGCGACTCCATGGACTGCAGCCCACCAGGCTCCTCCATCCCTGGGATTTTCCAGGGAAGAGGACTAGAGTGGGCTGCCATTGTCTTTGTTATGAAGGAGAGAAACCTGCTGACTCCTACAAGAAAAGCAACAGATATAAAATACATAAAAATAGGAAACAAAGAAATAAAATGTCTATTGCACAGAATATTATCTATCAAAAAATCAAACATAATCTATTTATACACCATCAATACCAATAAGAAAAGTAAGCAAGGTGTTCAAATACAAGATACTGAAAAATCAATGTTTTTATTATTACCAGATAGAAGCAGTTTGGAAAAAGGTTTGGAATGGGCAAAAAGATACTACTCATAATACCAACGGAGAAGGCAATGGCACCCGACTCCAGTACTCTTGCCTGGGAAATCCCATGGGCGGAGGAGCCTCGTAGGCTACAGTCCATGGGGTCGCGAAGAGTCGGACACGACTGAGTGACTTCACTTTCACTTTTCACTTTCACTTTTCACTTTCATGCATTGGAGAAGGAAATGGCAACCCACTCCAGTGTTCTTGCCTGGAGAATCCCAGGGACAGAGGAGCCTGGTGGGCTTCCATCTATGGGGTCGCACAGAGTCGGACACGACTGACGTGACTTCACAGCAGCATAATACCAACAAAACTCTAAATTATAATACCTAAGAATTATCCTGGCAAAACATGAATATCTGGGGCAATAGCTGTTGTTGTTGCTGTTGTTGAGTCACTTGGTTGTGTCCAACTCTTTGTGACTGCATGGACTATAGCCTGCCAGGCTCCTCTCTCCATGGGATTTCCCGGGCAAGAATACGAGAGTGGGTTAGCATTTCCTTTTCCAGGAGATCTTCCTGACCCAGGGATTGAATCCGTGTCTCTTACATTGGCAGGCAGGTTCTTTAGCACTGAACCACCAGGGGCAATATTTAGATGGAGATGATCTAGATGTCTTGTGCTAGGGAGCAGCTAATGATGGAAGACATTGACTGGCATTCAGAAGCAATGAACTAGAGATACAAACAGTAACGTAGTGTTAGGGCAAACATATGTAATAGAATGAAAGTATAGCATGATGTTCTTTATGTGATGAAAAATATGTATCTAACAATCATCCCAAAACATAAATTTATTAGAGCAGGTACCTATGGTAGAGACAGAAAGAATGTGAATATCAGAGGTGACTGGAAAAGAGATAAACAAAAAAACTATAAAAATAGTAATAAACCTCAGTGTTGACAGAGTTATAAATTGAATTTTCTGATTAATTTAATTCACTGCATGTGAGTTTCAAACAAAGAAGGAAAACAAAAGTTCCTTGAAAGTCCCTCTTAAGGTTTAATGATTAAAACTCAACAAGGAACATCACAGCTCATCAAACACACCATCTTCTTGTGTAACAGATGAGAAGATTTAACCCCAGAGGGATTCACTCAGTTGTCAAGGTCACACATTGTTAATGATTGGTCTTCCAGTTCCAGTTACATTCTCTTTTCTGTCCTGTGTGACCTTTCTGCTTGAGGAATGTTCTTCTCATAAAAATACCATCCCTTGGTGCCCTCAATGAATTTACACTTCCAACTTCATTAAACGAAATGCCACCCACTAGAGATGGATATTTGAGTTAAATGATTCTTTCATTGCACTGCAGAGGATTCAGTTATGAGAGTATGATTGAAAAAATAGACTGGAACCAAAAAAAAAAATGCACGAGCAAGTATGCACGATCAATTATCTAATAAAAACAACTCTGTTAATCACTTGAATGGAAATAGTAAAACATTTTAGGAAAGAGTTATGTCTTTCTGAATTGAGTCTTATGGTGAAGTGATTTTAATCTACTCAGGCCTTTTCCAGCCAAAGCCCACATGTCTTCGAGCCAGTTTACTTTTTAACACTTCCCATATCTTATCCCCAGTATTTGAGGTACCATCTCAACTTGATACCCATTACAGCTTCTAAGCCTTACTGTCACCTTCTTTAAACAAATGTATTAATTACTTACTGATTCAGTAGGAGTCATTACTATTAATTTTAATGAGAGTTACTATTTATTCAGCCATTAAACTCTCTCTGGCATTTTAAGAAACATGATATGAAATCATAATGACCATTGGACAGGTGAGAAAAATGAGCTTCAGGACCATTTAGTAACCTTTCCATCATCAGACAGATTAGTGATAGAGTTAGACCTTCAACCCAAATCTGAAGCCTTATTCTACACCACAATATAATGCATATTTTAATACTGATCAGAGACATTACAGATATATATCAAAACATGTCTGACCTTTCCTGATGCAACACTGGCAGTACATTTTCTGCATCTGAAGAATCAATTCAAGATGCAACTGAATTCAGCTATGAGGGTAATGAAAGTGAAAGTGAAAGTCTCTCAGTCATGTCCGACTCTTTGTCTTCCGATGGACTGTACAGTCCATGGACTTCTCCAGGCCAGAAAACTGGAGTGGGTAGCCTTTCCCTTCTCCAGGGAGATCTTCCTAATCCAGGGATCAAACCCAGGTCTCCCACATTGTAGACGGATTCGTTACCAGCTGAGCCACAAGGGAAGCCCAAGAATTCTGGAGTGGGTAGACTATCCCTTCTCTAGGTGGTCTTCATGACCCAGGAAACAAACCGGGCTCTCCTGCATTGCAAGTGGATTCTTTACCAACTGAGCTATCAGAGAAGCCCTTATGAGGGTAATGAGTGCAATACTATTTGACATAAATTCAAAGTAACTTAAACTGGTATACACAGTGTTGCTGATCTGTGTACAATGAGGCACTGATGTTTCTAGCATCAGCAGAATGATACAAGATATTCAAAAGGCAATACTAATGATTAAAAAGGTACCAGGCAACCCCTTATATGTCCCAAGGGATCTTATTCATTGATGAGAATATAAAGGACCATAAACTTAAGGTCAAAGCTGAAAGTATTCAAACCAGATGGATATGTTGCCAGAAAAAGAGAGCTGACGCCATTGCGAACAGAGATCCATCAAGCAGAAACACAAAGGGGCATTTTATGAACAGGGGCTGCTGGCTAATGACTGGCATTCACCTCGGTGTTTTACCCATGTCTTTCAACTTCCTGTCACTGGTGCTGGGGAAGGTCATTGCAAACAGTTGTTGTAAGGACGAACTTTCAGTGTTTGTACAAAATATGGCTCCAGCAGATACAGACTTTGTAACATGACCCAGTCACTTTCTCTTAGACCCTGGAAATGTTTTAAAGTTCTCGGAAGCTCAGTTTTCTCTGCAGCAAAATGGAAATGATAAAGAATGCTTACTGACTTTGTACATCTATGTATCTAAAATGAATCAGAGTATGTAAGTTTTCAGAGTTGCTTTTTAAAGTTACCCTCTGTTGTTACTGATGGTATCAGTAATACTACTAAAATGATGATAAAGAGGGGATAGGAAGAACAGAAAATGACTCTGACAAAATATTCAAAGAGAACAGAACTTTAAAAAATTCTTTGTGAGACTAACACCAAGTCTTTTTTGGAAATGCACCCAAGGCTGGTGAAGAAATGGCTATGAACTAGATTGTGTGGGGCAGATGACAATACGAGGTAAAATTCTCTCAAATGTAGATTTAACCATTGACTGACCATCCTTCTAATAGTCAAAGAGTATTCTAGAAAGTTAACTGATAAAATTTTAGGTGGCATGTGAATGGGTTCTAGGTGGCTAAGGGGGAAGCATTTGAACCATGTCTAAAAGTAGTTCAGATATGCGCTCTATTGCAGAGAATAACTCTGCACTCCAGGAATTAAAGTCCACAGACTTAGAAAAGCCAACTAGGGCCCTTGACGTGCTGACGTGAGTTGAGAGTTGATGTGGAACAGGAAGTAGCTGTGACTCTGCCTGCCTCTCAGGGACAGGTAAAAATGCTACGACACTGTCTCTGAGCTTCTTGGGAACCCCAGGGGAAAGAAGGTGACCTTAATTACCAGCTTGCTCATACAGCTCAGTTTCCACAAGTGTTTACTGTTGTCTCATGGGGTGAGAGCCCCCTTTCATTCTCAAAAGTGTCCAGGTATGGATAATATATTACAGTGACTACACCAAAAGGCAAATTGCCTTACTGAAAGGGTTTAAGGAATATTTGAGATGTGAAGATTTGTTATGTTTGAGAATCTCATAAAGAGTTGGATATTTTAAAAGATCTATTGAAAGTACAGTGCTTCCTGGTGATTGGAAGGTATGAGTTGGGTATATGAGATTAGGAAAATGATTATAATCATGACCCATAAACAGCCAAGTGAAATGTAGAAATTCTAAATGATAAATGTTATAGATATTCAGAGAGAAAGAGAAATTCAGTCTAGAAACTTACCTTTAAAAGGAAGGCTATATACAAATTGGGGCAAAGCCTTAATTGCTCAGGCACACTTGAGAGGAATAATGGGGAGAGGGTCAGTTAGGAAAGGGATATCTCTAGGCATATAATGGAAGATGATGCTTGAAACTGAATCTCTCAGAACCTACTGCTTAGTCTAGCTAGTCTCAGGACCCTTGAAAATGGGGAAAACCAAGAACTGATTTCAAGTGGTATATGCTTTTTTTCATCTCTAGTTCATTCCATTCAGTACTGAGTAGAAGAGTCTTCCACTGAATTACCTATGAGTACTCTGAACTAAGGATATTATGTTTCATTTACTGGTTCCCAAATCTAAAACCTCTTGTTTTCAAAATATATGAACACTAGTTTTTGAGTTTTTCTAATTTTTGAATCATCACAGACATTTAATTCTCATATAAGGCTGAATAAATAAACAGAAAGTGAAAGTCACTCAGTAGTGTCCGACTCTTTGCCACCCCATGGACTGTACAGTCCATGGAATTCTCCAGGCTGGAATACTGGAGTGAGTAGCCTTTCCTTCTCTAGGGGTCTTCCCAAACCAAGGATTGAGCCCAGGTCTGCCACACTGCAGGTGGATTCCTTGCTAACTGAGCCATCAGGGAAACAGACATTAAGATTATTTATTAACTATTATTTTGCCAAATTTTCATTGTGGTAGAGCTGGATTATCCTAGGCTGATCAGAGTACTGATTGGTTTTATTATATTTTGATTTATAGAGTACTGATTGGTTTTATTATATTTTTATTTACTAATGAAAGAAAACAAATAATTGCTTAAGAAATACAGGTGCTCTTGATGACAAAAGCTTTCATACTCTGTGTCCATGATGTAATACAGGGGATTAGGTATAAACTAAGTAGAGACAGTTAGATCTAGGTTTTCATCATAGCTTCAGTTCTGTTCTCTTTGTGGTCTTTGACATTCATTCATTATCTTTTCACCTTGATTTCTCTTTCTGAACAAATTATATATAAGGAATAAATCACATATATTTATAACAACTAGCACTGTGATAGCATGTAATAACCACTCAACAAGTGGGTTGGAACACATTCCCTTTACCCTGATCAATATGAATCCAAATTAATAAATTGAATTTTTTTTTGTTTTGTTATGCTGTTAATTTAACAGAAAAGAAAAAAAACCATAATGTTTCATAACTTTATGATTCAGTCTCAGCTTTTTAAATATCACCAAGTGCCTTGAGCTAGATGAATGAGTCACTGAGGTGTAATGCTCTAACTGATGCATTTAGAGATTTCTGTACCAGGTATATTATATACTGCTAACATCTGCAAAAACATTCAGATAGACACCAATGGATTTTTGTGTTTGTAAGAACTTTAAAATATTAGACTATTTAATAACTCTTATCAAGACTGATTATTTATTTAATATTGTGAATATAGGCATGGGAAACATACCTTTTTAATAAAGGCAATAAGAAATAAATGTTTCAGTGCTATTTATCTTGGAAAAGGCAGTCAGTGACTACTGAAATGAAAGTGGGCCTTATGATACAGGTGATCCACCTTTGGAAGCAGGCCCATTTGCTGTTGGAATCAAGCAACAATATTTTTAAATAAACCCTACCTTGAACTCTGTATCAGTTTACAATTGAGAAAGCTTATTTCTTCTTGATCCTCTTCACAATTTTTTTGGTTGGAAAACTTATTTCAATAATAATAGGTCCCATTATATGGATGAATAAAGTAACTCAATGAGTCTGCACATTGGAAAAGACCCTAATTCTGGGAAGCCAAAAGAAGAAAGGGATGGCAGAGGATGAAGTGGTTAGATAGCATCACCGACTCAATGGACTTGACTTTGAGCAAACTCTGGGAGAGAGTGGAAGACAGAGGAGCCCGGCATGCTGCAGTCCCGGGAGTCGCAAAGAATCGGATACGACTTAGTTACTGAACAACAAAAAAAGTGACAAAAATAAACAAGTCAAATTATGCTTATTTTATGTGTAATTTACGACTCTGAAACCCTAGTTGACACATAATAATCAAAGTACTCTTCTGAGACTTTTTTAAATTGGGTAATATATATATCCAGAATATGATCAATACATGTTTTCTCCTTCCCAGCATAATGAAATGATGGATGTCACACATCAAAGGTAGTTTTGAAGGAGTCACAATTTGAACAAGTCATTATCCTGAAACTCTTCAAATAGATGCTTTCATTATCCTGTGTATAATGACAAGCCTGTTTGTTGTAATAGAATCATTGGTATCTCTCTATTTAAATGGAATGCTTTTATGAAGGAGGCCTGCTAAGTGTCCTTTGCATATGTGACAACACTGTATCTTTTTAGGAGTGTCTTTGCATTGAACCTAAATGACTCTTGGGTATAGGTAAGAAAGCACTGAATTTAGAAAGAAGGCTCTAGTCCCTAATACTGAATCTATCAGCAACTTAATTAGTGTGATAGGTGGCAAATTCCAACTCTGCAGTACTCAGCTTTTGCCTCTGTGTGCTCACCTTTGCATTAACAAAAACCTAATTAAAGTATTTTGTTTAGTCTAGTGAGTCGTATGGACAAAATAGTCCAGAAGGACAGAAGAGCTCTAACCAGGACTCCTGAGAGAAAGGTAGAATAAGAGAGGATAAAATAGCTGATAAGATTGGAATAGTGTTCATATAGCTACCATTTTGTAGTCTTTATACTTATCTATTTAATTTTGTTACACGTTTTTTAGCAAGCCTAGGATTTTCTTTGACCTCCTAGGTAATTAGACAAAATGATTACAATCACTTCCCTGCTCTTAAATCATTCTATACAGTTGGGTAAATCAGTTCTTTTATCATGAACTCAAATTGTCATCTGAAATAAGTATAGTGATACTAAACACCAAGGACTATTTTATATTTGTATCTTACAGATCCTACAACTTTGTCTATCACAAAGCAAATCAATAAAATAATCAATGAGTGGATAAAATGTCAATGTATGAATTAATTAATTAAGTAATTAATTAATTGATGAAGAGATGAATAAATGTACCTTCACGGCAGGGTTGTGAAGATAATAAAACATAACCTCTGGCAAAATTTACCCTAAATTAGAAGGTGTAAGGTGTAAATTAGAAGGTGTAAGATCCATGTGAGATATTTCAATACTTGACTAGATCTAAATACTCAGATGGGGTTGAATATATCTCTTACTCTGGTAGAAGACCTAACCTTGTGCCTGACACATAGACTCTATAAGGCCTCCTTATTTTCCTAATTTTCATCTAACATTCAAGGGCTTTCATTCAAGTGCATACAGCTCTATCTCCTTTCTGAGTTCTTAGGGAATATGTTTGCCCAATGTCATTTAGTATCAAATTACCCTTTGTTTCAGGCTATAAGTGTGTCTTTGAAAAATTCCATAAATGAATAGCTAAAATACCTTTCCATTCTACACTCTTAGATCATTTAATTGATATTATTTTGAACATAAGATTTCATTGCATGTCAGGGTTGTATATTGTCACCCTGCTTATTTAACTTATACGCAGAGTGTATCATGTGAAATGCCAGGCTGGATGAAGCACAAGCTAGAAGCAAAATTGCCGGGAAAAGTATCAATAATTTCACATACACAGATGACACCAACCTTATGGCAGAAAGCAAAGAACTAAAGAGATTCTTGATGAATATGAAAGAAGAGAGTGAAAGAGTTGCCTTAAAACTCAACATTCAGAAAACTAAGTTCACAGTATCTGGTTCCATCATTTCATGGCAACTAGATGAGGAAACAATGGAAACAGTGAGAGACTTTTTGGGGGTGGCTCAAAAATCACTTAGATGTTGACTGCAACCATGAAATTAAAAGACACTTGCTTCTTTGAAGAAAAGCTGTGTCCAACCTAGACAGAGTATTAAAAAGCAGAGAAATTACTTTGCCAACAAAGGTCCATCAAGTCAAAGCTATGGTTTTTCCAGTAGTCATGTATGGATGTGAGAGTTGGACTATAAAGCAAGCTGAGTGCCAAAAAATTAATGTTTTTAAATTGTGGTGTTGGAGAAGACTCTTGAGAGTCCCCTGGACTGCAGGGAGAGCCAACCAGTACATCCTAAAGTAAATCAGTCCTGAATATTCATTGGAAGGACGCTGAAGCTGAAACTCCAATATTTTGGCCACCTGACATGAAGAAGTAACTCATTGGAAGAGAACCTGATGGTGGGAAAGATTGAAGGTGGGAGGAGAAGGGGACGACAGAGGATGAGGTGGTTGGATGGCATCACCAACTCAATGGACATGAGTTTGAGTAAGCTCTGGGAGTTGGTGATGGACTGGGAGGCCTGGTGTGCTACAGTCCATGGGGTCATGAAGAGTTGGATGTGACTGAGTGAATTGAACTGAACTGAACTGTACTGAACTGTCATTGCTCCACTCCTTTAATATAGGACAGAAAGGCTGGGAGCAAAGATTTGGTGTGATGGACAAGAAGTAAGGCATGTCTTGGAGTAACAGACACTCAAGTTGAAACTTGGTTCAGCCATGTTCTACCCATATGACCATGGACAAAGTAAAGTGTCCAAGTATATTTCTCTTATGTTTCATTCCTATTTCTAAATAACCAAGGCAGGATAAATGCTCATGGAGTTCTGAATATTAACTGAGAATATTTTTATAGCACCTAGTATGTGCTAGACAACTGAAATATGTTTTTTCCCTTTTCTTATCACTTGTTTACTTCTAAAAATCTCATTTGTTTTCCTGTGATGCAAATATTTAAATAAATACTATATAGTGGACAGGGTGCTAGATGCTATATAAGGTTCAGTGATGAATTAGAAAAAGAGTCTTTCAATGGTCTTCAGAATTAAGTTGGAGGTGATATAAATAATTTAGTATAATGTAAGGCATAAAAATAAACAATAGAAATGTAATGTCCCTGTTGTGAAAATGTAGAAAAAATTAATTATGCCTAGGGTAATCAGGAATTTTTCATGGGCAATATCACATTTAAATTTTGCCTTTAGGGAAACTGAATATAATTTTGATAGAATGAGTGAAAAGGAATATTTGCAACCTAGGCAGAGCATAAAACATATGAAAGATACAAATACTGTCAGGAAATTGTGAATGGCTTAATTTGGCTGGGATATAGAGATTCATAAAAAAGTATTGTAGAAGATGTGGACAATCTGTAATGTGGGAAAAAGTCATGGAAAAACTGGAACACTATTTTTGGAAATTAATGCTTACAGTTACTTCTCTATGTATAAATTTATACTACGCTACCCAACAAATCTATACACTGACAAGATCCAAGTTCTCTGTCTAAGGCAGTGCACACCAGGTTCACAGAAGTTTTGTGGTTTCCAGATTTGAAAGCCCTTCTTTTCCCATGTCCATAAAACCACTGGTGTTGCATGTACAATGCAACCGTATTTCTCTCTCAGATAAATCTTCTGTATCTTAATATTTTAATTACAAAAGGGACCACTGAACATAATAAGCCCACGTTAAGGCCGTTATGCTGTTTTGTTTGATGTTGGTAGCTTCTCTTTAGAATATCATCTCTTTTCTCTTTTAGTCATTATAGGGGATCACCCAACTTAATACCAGGAGGATAACATTTCTAACTGAACTCCTGGTGTTCTTTCATGGATTAAAAAAGAAAAATTAATCATATTGAGATTACCTGTGAATTCTTGGATAGGTCTTTTATTTGTGATTTACTCTGATTATGCATCAATGGGGACATAATTAGCTATACAGTTAGTTATTTTCAGGAATCTGGGTGCTTCTGGTTATGTCTGGATCCCAGAACAGGCTCATACCCCAATATTCAGGTTTCTGGGTAGTGTGGGCTATACTTATATTGCATTTCTGATCCATGGATTTTTGCTTTGAGGTCCTCATGTGGGACAGAGTTGAATGATATTGTTAATTTTCCATGTTTTTATGGGGCCATATAGTTAAATCCATGAGCTGGATAAGGTTAGGGATGGGTTAGGATTGATTATTATGAAAATTGGCCAGAAGCTCTTTATTTCCCTCCTGTAAAACATATATATTTAAAAAGTAATAGGAAAGTAGAAAATAATTGATTTCTATTACAAAGTCAATGTCTTTTATCTGATGTGATTTATCAGTTCAGTTCAGTTAAGTCACTCAGTCATGCCTGACTCTTTGTGATGCCATGGACTGCAGCATGCCAGGCTTCCCTGTCCATCACCAACTCCCTGAGCTTACTCAAACCGATGTCCATTGAGTCAGTGATGCCATCCAACCTTCTCACCCTCTGTCGTCCCCTTCTCCTCCTGCCTTTAATCTTTCTCAACATCAGGGTCTTTTCCAATGAGTCAGTTCTTTGCATCAGGTGGCCAAAGCAGAACACCATTTGTGAGTGAATACTATATAATGAGTCTAGAAAGGTTAGGAGCATCATTTTGGTAGTAGAATGAAATATAAATTCATTGTATGGGGGAGCTTGTCTCTTGGTGAAGAGTTTTTATACCCTTATGTATAATATCAAAGTGAATATTTTCCAAAGGTAACTTATATTTGCAAATAACCCTGCATATTTATCTAAACCTCTTAACTAAGAGAAAACTAAGGCAGTGGGTTAAGAGCAGAATAATAGACTATTGTGTATTTCCATGTAGTGTGGTACTGAAAGTCAAGCAGACAGTTCAAGGAAGGTTTTAGTTTGAATTTAAGTACAAAGATAAAATGACATACCTGTGCACATATAATAGCAAGCAGATCAAAGCAAAAACAGCAGAGTCTAAGAGATTAAGGTGTTGCTGCATTTACTTCCTAAGACAATACATGAAGATATATGGGAAGAATATCAAGATATTCCAGATATTACAGTGGTATCTTACAGGAGCCAGGGGAATATACACTAAGTAACTGAAGAGGTTTTACTTTGAATACTTGATTTAGGAGTTATAAAGAGTATATAGATTTGCTTGGAATCTATTTATGTATTAGGTATTGTATTAGGGGAAATTAGGGTTCCACAGTGATAACATGAGTCTTGCCTCAGCAAGGTGGAAGGCAGGGAATCTGTTGCTCAGTTGTGTCTGTCTCTTTGTGACCTCATGGGCTATAGCCTGCCAGGCTGCTCTGTCCATGGGATTCTCCGGGCAAGAATACTGGATTGGGTAGCCTCTCCCTTTTCCAGGGGATTTTCTCAACCCAGGGATTGAACTGAGGTCTCCCACATTTCAGTTACATTCTTTACTGTCTGAGCCATGAAAGAAGCCCACAGGGTAAATGCTTCCACAGTGAAAACATGGGTCTTGCCCCAACAAGGTGGAAGGCAGGGAATTCTAGCAGTATTCTCCCACAGTCTCATATACCTCCAAAGAAAGCATTATGTTCCAGACATTTCAGTCAGATGTTCAAAGTGTTACCCACTTGGGAGAAACAGGTTCAACATATGAAGGGGAAAAATAGGGATGGGCAAGGAGAGGAGAGAACTTGATCTTGTTACAAGGCAGTATATAACAAATATTACCTAGATAGATATAGATATAGGCTGATATATTCAGTCATATGACAGTACTGGGGATCTTCGAGTCATAATGATTAATGATGGAATGTTTGAGCAAAGCACAAGGAATACAGCAATGATAATTCAAGGGTGATGAAAAATTTGAGTAGATGAGCCAACACTGCTTTCTAAAACAAAATCATGAGGAACTCTATTAAATAGCACCAGCAATGGACAGTCTAAACCAGAATTTACAGGTTGAGGACAAATGCCTACAGTCAGGGCTCCAGAATGTATAGGTTGGCCATAAGATGTAATGGAAAAATACTAACAAAGCTTTTGGCCAATGCTATATGTTAATATAGTATGGTGTGTATAGATTAATAAACAATAACACTTGTTTATTTACACTGTTTTATATGCTGGGAAGATAATAGTGTAGAAAAAATAAAAGGAGAGACAAATCCCTTCTCATTATGTACAAAAAATATTAGATAATTTTAAGTGCTAAAGAGAAATGCAAAGTAGTCAAAGTAAGGTGAGGGGAGGTGGGTCCCCCATTTGAATGTGGTAGATTTTACATCTTCAGAGCACTTAAGGAAAGAACTGAAGGAGGTAAGAAAGCTGTATAAATATCTCAGGAAACATTTTAATTAGAGGGAACAGGAAGAACAAATTCTTCAAACTGAGTCAGCCTGTTGCTTTTGCTCACTGAGGAGTTTGATGTGGTCGTAGCAGAACGAGCAGGGAGAAGGGCTAAGGAAATAAAGCCTGAGAGTAAAAGCGGGGGAAGCAGATGAGGCAGGTTCCTGGTAGGCGTCTGGCTGTAGCTCTGAAGAAGCTGGGAAATCACTAGAGTGCTTCTAGCCAGACTGGACATGACCTGATAGGAGAGCTCAAGCCAATGTACTTAAAACAGTCCACTGGGAGCAGAGACAAAGGTGACCTGGCAAGATTATGATAATAATTCAAGTGAGAGAAAGGGCTGCCTGGAACTGGATGCTAACAGCAGAAATGGGAAGAAGTGGTCACATTCATAATAGATGTTAGAACAGGCTTCCCTGGTGCTCAGATGGTAAAGAATCCACCTGCAGTGCTGGAGACCTGGGTTCGATCCCTGGATTGGGAAGATCCCCTGGAGGAGGACATGGCAACCCACTCCAGAAATTCTGACCAGAGAATGCCCATGGACAGAGGAGTCCGGTGGGCTATAGTGCATGGTCTTGCAGAGAGTCAGACGTAACTGGACGACTAAGCACAGCACATGTTCCAGCAGGATCTGAGAGAACTGGTGAAATAATGGAAATAAAGGGACCAAAAGCGAGTCTATAATTTGGAATCTGAATAACTTAAAGAATGAAGTGCTTCTTGACTTGGATGAGATGTAAAGGGGTGGAAGAGGACAGCTGGGTTTGAAACAGAATTTTGTTGTAGGTGTGTTAAATGTAAAAATGTCTATTGGTATCTAAGCGTGGCTGGGGCATAGGTAGTAGGCTATGACATCAGACACCAGTGAAATCTGTCTGTCAAGCCAAGCTGAGTTAGTTTAAACAATACTGTCAGAAGTGAGAATAGCACTTGGGCGAGGTCTTACTACTCTCTCAACTGAGGGCATTTATACAGCCTTGAAGTCTTGACTTGAATGTATAAGGTGGATATTTTAATAGAGCTATTGGTTGGGAATGGGCCAAGTTAATACTTTTTGTTTGTTTGTTTATTTTTTGGTTTTGAGATTTTTATCAAACACTACTAATCTTGTGATATTTTGGTTGGCACCACATTTTGGTATAGTGGGTAACCAGCTGAATAATTTGCACACTTTGTGAAATTATTTATTCAGTTTGGTTGCATCTCAACTGTATACAAAACTATAACGCCCAGCTTTATTAAGGTCTTGTTGGCCCATAGACTGTTGTTGTGTCCAATTCTTTGCAACCCCATAGACTGTCGCCTGCCAGGCTCCTCGGTCCATGGGGATTCTCCAGGCAGGGATATTGGAGTCGGTTGCCATGCCTTCCTCCAGGGGATCTTCCCAACCCAGAGATCTCAAACCCAGGTCTCATGCATTGCAGGCAGATTCTTTATCAGCTGAGCTACCAGAGAAGCCCAATTAAGGTCTTACTGACATACAAAAATTGTCTATATTTTAAGTATATAACTTGATGTTTTGAAATACATATACATTGTGAAATGATTACCACAGTAATGTTAATTAACATAGCCATCTTCTCACATATTAGCATTTCTGTGTGTGTATGTGTGTATTATATATGTGTATAGTGAGAAGATTTAAGATCTTAAGTTCAGCAAATTTCCATTATACAATATATATTGTGAATTGTCATCACCATGCTACACATTAAATCTCCAGAATTTAATTCATCTCTTGTAATTGAAACTTTGTACCCTTTGACCAAAAATGTAGTGTCGTAACCTATTCCCTCAAGCTCTAGACAGCCACTATCTTACTGTCTGCTCTAATGAATTTGACTATTTTAGGTCCAACATATAAGTGAGATCATAGAATATTTCTCTTTCTATGTTCTGTTTATTTCCTTTAGCATAATATCTTCCAGCTCCATCCATGTTGTGGTAGATAGCAGGATTTCCTTTAAAAAAAAAAAAGCTGGTAGTTTTCTTTATTTGTATATACATCTCTTACATGCTCTAAGTCATTCGTCTGTTGAATAAAATTTAGGTTGTTTTCATATTCTGTCTATAGTAAGTGATGCTGCTATAAACATGGGAGTGCAGATAGCCCTTCGAGATTCTGATCTCTATCCCTTCGGATATATGCCTGCAAATGAGATCGCTAGATAAGACAGTAGTTTATTTTTAATTTTTGAGCAAGCTCCATACTCATTTACCGCAATAACTGTATTAATTGACTTTCTCTCCAACATTGTATAAGCACTTCCCTTTCTGCACATCCTCACCAACACTTTTTACATTTTGTCTTTTTGACAGCAGATATCCTAACAGCTGTGAGGTGACAGCTCCCTGTACTTTTGATTTGCATTTCCCTGATAGACACAATGGGCAGGAAAAGAACTGCCCTGTTTTAAGAACTGTGCCCTTAAAACAGTTTTAAGCATTAATAAGAGTCCTTAGTTTGAGTTTGTCACTTGAAACAGTCCTTTGGTGACTAAATGTTGACTTAACGTCTCTTTATAATTGAGACACCTAGATCTAAGAATAAGCATAATGAGTTCCAAAACTGTATAAGATAACAATGATGGACAGGGCAACCCACCCTAGTGTTCTTGCCTGGGAAATCCTGTGGGCCAAAGAGCTTGGTGGGCTATAGTCTGTGGGGTTGTGAAAAAATCACGACTTGATGATTAAACAACCACAGTCCCTGGAAGGTCCTTTCCACTGAAGCTCCAGGCTAATCTTTCTCTGAGGCCCTTAAGAAAAGACGAAATCTCTGGGTTTCAAATTGAGAAGAGTTGTCTCTGTTTATTTGTTCTTTTGGTTTGTTTGTTTGGTTTTTTTAATAAGATGTTGAGAAAAAACTGTATGTCTTGGTAATAAAACTGAGTGCACCAAGAGGGTCCTCTGTAATGATAACATGTTATCCTGTAATAAGGGAGTGTCTAGGAATGGTTGAAGTCCTTCAAGAGAGTGGAAATTCTTAGTTCATAAGAAAAGAGCAGATGGGCTTCCAATAGAATTAATGCTATGGTCATTAAAATCAAAGTGAACTTTAGGCCAAGGAAGTTCAAGACTTTCTGAAAGTTTGGCTCATTATATTTTTGAGCATCTTCAGGTGAAATTCACACAACAAAAGTCTCCATTTTAAAATGAACAGTTCAGCAGTTTCAACATGTTGGCAGTGTTGTAGAACCATCACCTCTGTCTAGCTTGAAAGTATTTTCACCACTTCCAACAGAGACCTTGTATCTATTAAGCATTAAGCAATCACTTCTCCTTCTTCCTTTCCTCAGCCCTTGGCAACCACTAATATGACTTCTGTCTCTATGGATTCATCTATTCTATATATTTCATATAAATGGAATCATATATTATATGGCCTTTCACATCTTGCTTCTTTCACTTTGCATAATTGTATTGAGGTTCATTCACATGATAGTAGGAATCAGAATATAATTTCTTTTGTAGTTGAATAATTTTCATTGTAAGGACATACACACCACATTTGGTTATCCATTCATCCATAGATGGACACTGGATTGTTTTTACTTGTTGCCTATTGAAAATAATGCTGCTATGAATATTCATATAAAAAGCACTATATGAATACCTATTTGCAGTTCTTTTGGGTGTATGCTTATTAACATAAGCTTGATGATATTTTTTTTCTTAAAAACAACCTTTGTAAAATGAATGCTTCTGTCTTTAGATAGCTTGGGCCTAGGTAAGAAAAAAAAAGTTAGGCAATTAGTTTTCTTTGCTGTACTATGAAAGCTGTGGATATCTAACAAAGAAAAGCCTTCCTCTATCCTAAGAATAGATACACAATAACCTAAACAAATCTTTGGCCTATCTGGGGAAATAGTATAAAATCCTTTGATTGTAATCAATCAAACATCATCAAGATTTCAGCTCCAATCTCTGCCTCATTTTTAAGCTCTGTCAGCTTTGTAATATAGGCAGGTAGAATATGTGCCAGAGAAGGCAATGGCACCCCACTCCAGTGCTCTTGCCTGGCAAATCCCATGGACAAAGGAGCCTGGTGGGCTGCAGTCCATGGAGTCGCTAGGAGTCCAACAGGACTGAGCGACTTCACTTTCACTTTTCACGCATTGGAGAAGGAAATGGCAGCCCACTCCAGTGCTCTTGCCTGGAGAATCCCAGGGACGGGGGAGCCTGGTGGGCTGCCGTCTATGGGGTCGCGCAGAGTCGGACACGACTGAAGCGACTTCACAGCAGCAGCAGCAGCAGCAGAATATGTGCTGGGGCTTCCCAGGTGGTGCTGGTGGTAAAGAACCCACCTGCCAATTCAGGAAACACAGGAAATGTGGGTTTGATCTCTGTGGGTCAGGAAGATCCCCTGGAGGAGGGCACAGCAACCCACTCCAGTATTCTTGCCTGGAGAATCCCACGGAGTGAGGAACCTGTCTGGCTCCAGTCCGTGGGGTTGCAAAAAGTTGGACATGACTTAGCAATTAAACAACAACAACAAATCTTTATATTGAAATATTTTACTTATACATAACTGACCAAGGAAAATTGAATTTCTCTACTGATTTGTCAGACATTTATTTTCTGTAAGTTGGTAAATAGAAAGAGCTGTCACAATAATTTTTAGTAAATAAAAATTTGGAGAATGACAGAGAAATTCTTCATATTGTCCCTTTTTTTTTTTTTTACAAGTAGGAAATCTTTGTACTACCAAAGAAAGTTTAGACATAAAAGATATCTTAACCATTTTATTATTCTGCATTTGCCATTAGAAACAATTTGTCAGGGAAAATGTATGAACATGCCAGTAATATCCAAAGGCAAAATACAGTTATTGGGAATATTTTAAAAATATATAGCATTGAAAGCGTGGTCATTAGGAACTTTTAACTTTTTTCAAAACTAAACATTTTTGTTGTTAGAATGATTCAAGATTATGCCAAAAGACATATAACACAGTGTGTGATATTTCTGCAGTCCAAGCAGAGATTAATTTAATCATTATGCAGAAAGTCTAATTTTACTTCATATGGAGTTGTCCATTTAACAATATACAATAAGACATTCATCAGCTTATTTGTATTTACATATATTCAGATTGTTTTGGACTGAATTGTGCTCCTCCAAATTTCTACAGTGGAACCCTAACCCCCAATGCAACTATATTTGGAATAAGAAAGTAATGAAGGTTAAATGAGGTCATAAAGGTGGGTCCCTAATCTAAAAGGACTACTGTCCTTGAAGAGACATCCAGAGAGCTTGCTTTCTCTTTCTATCATGAAATTATCATAAATATTCAGCAAAAAGACAGCTATCTCCAAGTCAGACCGAGAGCTCTCATTAGAAACAGAATTCTTCTGGAACTTTCATTTTAGATTTTCTAGCCTCCAGAACTGAGAGAAAGTAAATTTCTCTTATTGAAGCCACCCCGTCTATGGTATTTTGTTATGGCAGCCCAAGAACATCCATATACACACATCTAAATGGCAGAAGTTGTAGCATATATATACAATGGAATGTTACTCAGCCATAAAAAGGAACACCTTTGAGTCAGTTTTAGGAACCTAGAGCCTAGTGTACAGACTGAAGTGAATCAGAAAGAGAAAATACATGTAGTAATGCATATACATGGAATCTAGAAAGATGGTACTGATGGACCTGTTTGCAGGGCAGCAGTGGAGGCCTTGACATAGAGAACAGGCTTGTGGACATAGTGCAGGAAGGAGCTGCTGCTGCTGCTGTTAAGTCACTTCAGTCGTGTCCGACTCTGTGCGACCCCATAGACGGCAGCCCACCAGGCTCCGCCATCCCTGGGATTCTCCAGGCAAGAACCCTGGAGTGGGTTGCCTTTTCCTTCTCCAATGCATGAAAGTGAAAAGGGAAAGTGAAGTCTCTCAGTCGTGCAGGAAGGAGAGGGAGGGGCAAATTGAAAGAGTAACATCGAAACATATACATTACTATATGTAAAGTAGAGAGCCAGTGGGAATCTGCTGTATGATGCAGGGAGCACAAACCCGGTACTCTGTGACAACCTAGAGGGCTGGGATTGTGTGGGAGGGAGATTCAAGAGGGAGGGGACATGTACATACACCATGGCTGATTCATGCTGATGTATGGCAGAAACTAACACAATATCGTAAAGCAATTATCCTCCAATTAAAAAAATAAAACCTTCTTAACTTTAGAGTGAAAACAAAATTAATTTTATCACCTATGTAATACAACAACACATATATTTAATTTCAGTTCAGTTCAGTCGCTCAGTCGTGTCCGACTCTTTGCAACCCCATGAATCACAGCACGTCAGGCCTCCCTGTCCATCACCAACTCCTGGAGTTCAGTCAGACTCACGTCCAATTTACCTTCTTAATAAACCATAAACAAACAGGCAGACTGTATTCACTATCTTATACTTTGGGTAACTATTCTATATATTTATTTCTAAACTAAATTAAATCAGTTGAATAGGTTCATAGATTATTTCATTGTCAGGAAGATAACATAAAATATGATTTATAAAATAATACATACATAAATCAAATTTTTAAATATTCTTGAAACAGCTTCCAAAGTTCTAAATATTTAACTTCTTGTCCAATAACTAGGAAAATAAAGGTAATTATTCAAACTCATAGTTAAGTGGTTTCTTCCCAGTTACTATTTTGGGATATAAAATTATCATTCTAAAAGGTACATTTTCTTCCTTCTGCAGGGAAAGGAGAACGCTGACTTTTAGAAAGCCCTCTTAAGACAGATACCCCAAAATAGAGTTTTTTTCTAGAACTGATTTAATAGTAACTCAGTTCCTTGATTATTCCATTAAATTATTCAGTCAATGCGTGTTGTCGCTCAGTCGTGTCCAACTCTTTGTGACCCCATGGACTGTAGCCGACTAGGCTCCCCCGTCGGTACTTATTAATCCCTGGAGGGGCTTCCTTTGTGGCTCAGTTGGTAAAGAATCTGCCTGCAATGTAGAAGACCTGGGTTCAATCCTGGGTTGAGAAGATCCCCTGAGACGGGAAAGGCTACCCACCCCAGTATTCTGGCCTGGAATTCATGAAGAATTCCATGGACTGTATGGTCCATGGGGTTGCAAAGAGTCAGACATGACTGAGAGATTATTATTTTTTCTTTCAATCCCTGAGGCATGGAGCTAAAAGAGGAAGATCTCATGTATTATCCAAAGTCATCTTTCTTTTTGGCAGATAGGACAATGAATCTCTTCATAAGATTTTTCTCCATTTCCTAATTTTCCTTTTTGTTTTCCTTTTGCTCTCAAGTATATCTAGAATGAATGCCTCCTTCATGTCAAAAGTTTCCAAAACTGGCCACTGAAATTTCAAATTGTCCTCCACGAAATGATGCCAGATACAAAAATATGAAAAAAATTAAAACATGAAAGAAACGGGTGTTTGGATCAGTGGGACTGCAGTTGATATAGCTTAAGAAGCCCTCATGAGGACTGAATCTGTATCTTCAGAGTTGGACGACTGATCAGTTGTCACTAAGTGCTGGACTTCAGTGTCAGGCCCTGTGTACTATATGACTTGTTGTTGTTATTGTTATTGTTGCTGTTGTTTGGCTATGCCATACAGCCTACTGGATCTTAGTTCCCCAAACAGGGGTGGAACACGTGCCCCCTGCATTGGAAGTGCAGAGTTTTAGCCACTGGATTACCAGGGAAGTTCCTACCATATGACTTTTAAATTACAGATAAGAGAAGAATGAGCGAAGGCAGGAAGGAACTCTTCTT
This sequence comes from Nanger dama, assembly GCA_917880005.1. Classification (NCBI taxonomy): domain Eukaryota; kingdom Metazoa; phylum Chordata; class Mammalia; order Artiodactyla; family Bovidae; genus Nanger; species Nanger dama. The sequence goes on along the minus strand of CAKJTW010000058.1, from coordinate 8,839,755 downwards.
AATCACCATGGACCAGAAGTGGCTCACATCACTTAAGCTTATAATTCCTTACCAGGAAGTTGATGGCCCTGCTTTTATGCAAGCATCTTCTAGAAAATATAGTTTTTGATTGAAGAGCTGCTTCTCAAAAATAAATAAATAAGTAAACAAAATCTGTACTTTATAGAAGAGCATGTAGATCTTTGGTGGACAGTTTGCCATCTCTACTAAGCTCTACCCTTCTGGTCATCAAATTTCACCCTTCTTCCCAAGCACAGACTGTAGTCAGGAACTTTCTCTTTATGCTTGCATGCATGTTTGCTTCAGCCATGTCCTACTCTCTGGCCGTAGGGACTATAGCCCACCAGGCTCCTCTGTCCATGTCATTCTCCAGGTGAGAATACTCAAGTGAGTTACCGTGCCCTCCTTCAGGGGATCATCCCGACCCAGGGATCAAACCTGTGTCTCTTATGCCTCCTGCACTGGCAGGGGAGGGTTCTTTACCACCCAGTGTTACCTTCCACAAAGGAGAGAATCTCAAATTACCTACGAATACTTGACTCATCTCATAGACTAAATCTCTGGGTAATCAAAATACTCTACATAAGACCAAATCTAAGTCCTCATTATTCCTAAAGCTATGAATGTTAAGACAAGCTGTTTATTCATTACCCAGTGTGTAATACTGGAGGAGGAAATACTGGAGAAATGATACTCTGGTATTCTTACCTGGATAACTCCATGGTCAGAGGAGCCTGGCACGCTATAGTCCATGGGATCGCAGAGTCTGACATGACTGAGTAACTATGACTCACACTCATTGTGTAATACAGAACACAAGGATAGAATATGAAATTGAAAACTCCCTTTTGGAAATAAAAGAATAAGAGACATATAGTAGTTCCCATGCATGCTAAGTCACTTCAGTCGTGTATGACTCTGCAACTCTATGGACCGGAGCCCACCAGCTTCCTCTGCCCATGGGTTTCTCCTGCCATGAACACTGGAGTGGGTTGCCTGGCCTCCTCCAGGGGATATTCCTGACTCAGGGATAGAACCTGCACCACATCTCATATCTCTTGCATTTTCAGGCAGATTGTTTACCAGTTGTGCCACCTGGGAAGCCCACGGTGGTCCCTAGTCTATAGCAATAATGAGATCCTCTAGAAACAGCATTGTAAGGACCGTTGTCCTGTGGTTGGGAGATTTCTGTGATTAGATGGTGATCTGCTCCTTGGGAGGAACTATTTTACCTATTGTCCTTGATTGTTGCTAGGTTCACTGTCTTGAAATCTCTTCTTATATTTCATGACATATCTGAAATTCTCACAACCTCTTCCATGACCATGAAAGTTCAAAGGGCCAAGGGTATTTTTAAAACTTTAAATCTATGCTGTGGTTCCTTTAGCAGTGTATGCCTTCAGATATTTAGAATATTTTCAGCAATTTGTTTGTAGTCAATTCCATGGGCAAATGATCACATCTAATATAGTTTTCTATATACGTTTCTTAAATCTGCTTTATCTCAGCTTTCTCATTGACATCCTATCTAGAAACCCTCTCAAAGAGCAGACTTAAATGGGATATAACATTGTTAATGTGATATTCGCAACAAACCTAAAGTTCTCTGTTTAATTTGAGGAGATTTAGTGATTCTTTGATGCACAAAGTCTTTGACAACCTGATATCTTGCTATTTGTAAGCCCCAAAGCAGGAAACTTTTCCAATCTGTAAAGCTGTTAATCTCTACACTTCTCTAATTCTTTTGATCTCTGCTTGAAAATCGTCCAATCTTTGCTTGAGTTCATTTCTTTTTAGAATACTCTGGCTAGCCAATAGAGGCCACACACATTAAATTCTGACTCAATCTAACCATTTTCCCTTGACCTATAGGACCTGCTGGCAAATTGTTTTACTGATTATTTTGTCACAGTAAAACAGAACTCTTTTTCTTTCCAAGCTGCTTTGTCTACCTGCTTGATGCCCACCATTTAGCCAATAAACCAATATCATGCAGCTTGTCGACTAGCACTGCATCTCAAGTGACAGCCTAGTTAGAGTAATGAAACTACTTTTATAATCTCCAAGTTTCAGGAGCTTAACATAATAATTTTTGTTTCCTCACTTATCTAATTTGAGTGCTCCTAGAAAGCTATGGGACTCTGTGGTAGACAATCATTCAGTGATCCAGAATGATGGAAGTTGTAGTATCTTTCAGATAGTAGTTTTGAAGGTTGACAGTGACATTGATATCAGGCTGACAGAGAGAGATGAAATGCTGGGGTAGTTGTATCTGTTTCTTAAGCCTGTAGGCCTGGAAGTGACATAAATCATTTCCATTCACATTCTGCTAGCAAGTAATTAAAATTTTCATTTAATCCTACCTTGATATAAGGGGACTGGGACCTGTAGTTCTTGTTTGGGCAATTAAATCCCAGAATATCTCTACATTACAGAAAAGGAGCATAAATTTTGGGGGTGAGTTAGCCATTTCTGCTCCAAGTGTTAATTTAACAACCAGGTTTATTGTTAGCTTAAGGTGCTAATTTATCCCATTTAATTCTCACAATAAACTTTAATGTAGGCATAATAAATTTTACCTCCTCTATTTAATCAAATGGAAGCTTAAAAATATTAAGTTATTAGCCATAATGACTTGAAAAATATTGGGGTCAGAACTCTTAACAATGATTTAGTAATTTTAATGTGTTTTTTTTTCTTTTGTCCTCAATATCCTATGGAGAGTGGCAGTAACTATTATTTAAAAGTGTTTTTTTTTTTTAAAGAAATATCTGTTAATTCTTGGTTAGCTGAACAAATTCTCCAGAATTTCATAAACATGGCTATCATTCACTTATATTAATGAATGCCTACATTCCACCAGGTGCTGTGCCAGTGTAACCTTAAGGGCAAAGGTTAGTAGATACAACTTATCTGAAGATATAAAAACCTAGATATACAGCTCTGAACAGAGACAATTACAGTGAAGAAGGTCAACTAGACCAATAACATTTAATTATATTCTCATGAATTTAATACAACTCTTGGGCTCAACTCAAGGAGCTAAGCTTTTCCACATTGAAATCTTATAGGTTAATGATGCACTTAGATTCCCTGGAACAGCTGAGATAATCTATAACTTTCAAAAGTCATTATCAAAAACTTAAACATAAATATAGAAATGTGAAAAATTAAGAGCCAATAATAGTCTATCATGCAAGTATACCTTTGTATTTCCTACCATACTGTTTCCAGTGCTCATGAGGCCATCATATTTCACCCCCAACACCAAAGAGCAGACAGACTGCATTTTAAATTCCCTCACTTCCTAGTATGAGATTATTTCCCAGAAATGTGTTGACACTAATCAGCATGGAACTCACCCCCAAGAGTTCTGATCAATCATTTTGGCACCTTCACAGTCATGTCTAAAATGGAGAGGGAGAGGGAGAATCCAGATTTACTCAGGCCCTCCCCTTTGGTTCTCGCCAGTCATAGAGACCACCATTTGCTTAAGAATTGGATCTAGGCAAAATCTTGCCTTACAACTTCAATAAAACTCCCTGTACGTATAGTATTGGAGTCCATTCTGACAATCCCACCAATATAACCACAGTTGAATGTTATATATATATATATATATATATATATATATATATATATATACACACACACACATACATATATATGAAAAATAAACATTAATTTATAGGAAATTATCAGCTTTCCCAGTAATTTTCTTTTCCACTCACTCATCAACTCAGTCACTCACACACTGATATGGACCAAAATATCTCCCTGAAAGATTCACATTTAGAAGTCCAATCCTTACTGATGGTATTTGGAGACGGGACCTTGGGGGAGATGATTAGCTTCGGGTTTGGGTTTGGTAATGAGGATGAAGCCCTCATGATGAGATTGGTACCACTATAAGAGTATACACTTTTTCTGCCATTTGAAGATGTACCAAGAATGTTTCTGTCTGTGAAAAGGCCCTAACCATAAACCACATCTTTCAGGTCCTGGTCTTGAGCTTCATGGTTTTTAGAACTGTGAGAAATAAATGCCTGTTTTCTAAGCCACACGGTTTATGGTAATTTGTTACAACAGCCCAAACTGAAAAAGACAACCATAAACTGAAGGATCATTCTATGAAAGTGATCATGTGAAGTGTTGAGCACAGAAAGATGGTCAAAACAAAATCACTGTCCACAGGATGCTTTCAGTCCACTGGAGAAGTAGGTGAATAAAGAATAATTACAGTGCTAGAATGAATGTGTCTCTAAGATAAGAGAAAGGAAAAGATAAAGAGCACACAGACTTGCCAGGGTAATTTCTTAGCCCACAAATAGCAGGAGACTGTTCCAGGGCAGGAAAGCAATAATTATGGGGTCCACAAATGTGAAACAGAATGGCATTTAATAAAATAATCAAGCTCTTAATATCTGTAGTATCACACAGTAGAAAGATGAAAAGACATGAGGTTGTTAAAACAGGCAGAGGACAGGACATAAAGCCATTTTAAGGAATTTTGACTTTATACTGAAGACAACTGAAAGTATATAAAAATTGTCAATCCCTCTTGCCTTGATACCTGTTAAAGCATGTTGGGAAGGGTTTTCTAAATCCAGGTTCAGCTCACATGTGAAGGACCCACACTTATATATAGAAAAAAATCTATTAGGGATAAATGGTTTAATGAAATCTCTCATACATTCATGACCAAGACTCATGAGTATAGTATTTTTAATAGAAAATCATTAATTCCATTGGCACCAGACCATTAATCATAATACATTCCTTTGTTAAATCCTTGTGTTCTTGAAAGTGTAATTTATAGGTCAAATCTCACAAATGTTTGGTTCAGAATAACTGAGGCATTGATGAAAAATGCATTTCTCGTAGCTGCAGTTCACTAATAAGCTTAAATATGATGAGGGGACATCTGTCATAATTCAAATGGATTTCAGCCCTGCCTGGCTGACATTAAGCAAATAGCCATACAAAGGCAGATTTAGTTTTTCCTCTCCTTGTATACCTAGAAACTGGCCTTTGGGAATCTATAAATGCTCAAATCTTATACAGCATAAGAGCCTTTGAGGTCAAGGTAAGACAAAGCAGAGAGGGAGAAGCACATTCAGCACAGAGAACCAGAGACCTCTAGCAACTTATAGCTTTTTTTTTTTTTTTTAACCTAAGCATAGTTGATGTATAAACTTTTATAAGTTACAAGTGTGCAATATAGTGATTCATGATTTTAAAGGTTATACTCCATTTGTAGTTATTATAAAATATTGACTTTATTTCCCGTGTTGCACAGCATAGCTTTCTAATGGTTTATACCTAACACTTTGTATCTGTTACTCTCCTGCCCCGTTATTGATCCTCTGCTCTTCCCTCTCCCCACTGGTAACCACTAATTAGTTCTCTCTGTGAATCTGCTGCTTTTCTGTTGTTTTCATTAGTTTGTGTTGTTTTTATTTTATTTTATTTTTTCCTTTTTATTTATTTATTTTAAAATTACAATACTGTATTTGTTTTGCCATACATCGACACGAATCAGCCATTAGATTCCACATATAAGTGATGGGCTTCCCTGGTAGCTCAGACGGTCAAGAATCCGCCTGCAATTTGTGAGACCTGGGCTTGATCACTGGGTTAGGAAAATCTCCTGGAGAAGGGCATGGCAACCCACTCTAGTACTCTTGCCTGGAGAATGCCCATGGACAGAGGAGCCTGGTGGGTTACAGTCCATGGGGTCAAAAAGAGTTGGACACAACTGAGCGACTAAGCACAGCACATATAAGTGATATCATATGGTAATTTCTTTCTCTGTCTGATTTACTTCACTTAGCATGATACCCTCCACATCCACCCATGTTCCTGTAAGTGGAAATTTTCATTTTTTTAAAAAAATAACTGAGTAGTATTCCATTGTGGGGTTTCCCAGGTGGCCCATTGGTAAAGAATAGGTGTGCCAAGTGGGAGATGCAGGTTTGATCCCTGGGTCTGAAAGAGCCTCTGGAGAATGAAATAGCAACCCCTTCTAGTAACCTTGCCTGGGAAATCCCAAGGACAGAGAAGCTGGCCAGCTACAGTCTGTGAGGTTAACATCACTAATTATCAGGGAAACACAAAAATGTTGGACACAATTTAGCCACTAAACAACAGCAGCAGCAATATTCCATTCCATTACAGTGAAATGTTGGAATATATACACACACACACACACACACACACACACACACACACACACACACACCTTAATCCATTTATCTCTTGATGAACCTAGATTGCCTCCATATTTAGCAATTGAAAATAACCTGCTATGAACATTGTGGTACATGTATCTTTTCAAATGAGCAGTTTTAAATTTTTTTAGATAAACATCCAGAAATGGAATTGCTGGGTCATAGGGTACGTGTAGTTTTAGTTTTCTGAGAAACCTCTGGACTGTTTTTCACTGTGGATATGCCAGTTCACATTCCCACCAGCAATATACAAGGTCTCCATTTTCTCCACATCCTTGCTGACATGCTATTTGTGTCCTTTTGTTGACAGCCATCCTGACAGGTGAGAGGTAATAGCTCATTGTGGTTTTGAATTGCATTTCCTTGATGGTTAGTGATGAGCTTCTTTTCACATGCCATCTGCATGTCCTCTTTGAAAAAATGCATGTTCAGGTCTCCTGCTTTCTTTTTTAAAACTGTGTTTTTGATTTTCTGATGTTGAGTTACATTAACTGTTTATATATGTTGGATATTAACGTCTAATGGGTCATGTCATTTGGAAATTTTTCTCTTATTCAGCAGGTTGTCTTTTCATTTTCTCAATGGTTTCCTTTGGCATGCAAAAATGTTTAATTAGGTCCCATTTGTTTATTTTTGCTTTTATTTCCTTTATCTTAGAAGATAGATCCAAAAAATAGTCCTATGATTTATGTGAAAGGGGGTGTTCTATCTTTTCCTCTAGGAGTTTTATGGTTTCTGGTCATACAGTTGGCTTTTAACCTATTTTGAATTTATTTTTGTAAATAGGTGTTAAAATAGATGTGGTGTTAAAATCACAGGCCAGTGTCACTGATGAATATAGATGCAAAAATCCTCAGCATAATATTAGCAAACCCAATCCAATAATGCGTTAAAAGGATCATATATCATAATCAAGTAGGATTTATCTCAGGGATATAAAATTTGTTTCAGTATCCACAAATAAATTGATATCATATACCACAGTAACAGACTAAATATCAAAACCATATGGTCATCCTGATTTTGTCAAAACTCAAATTAATCCCAATTTTGTCAAAATTCAACATAAGTTTGTGGTTAAAAACTCCAGAAAGTAGGCATAGGGAGAGTTCACCTCAACATAAGGAAGGCCAGGTATGACAAACCCACAGATAATATAAAACTCAATGGTAAACAGCTGAAAGCATTTCCTCTAAGATCAGGAATAAGACAAGGATACTCATTCTCATCACTTTCATGAAGCATAGTTTTGAAAGTCCAAGCTATAGCAATCACACAGGAAAAGAAATAAAAGTAATCCAAATTGGAAAGGAAAATGTAAAAGTGTCACTATTTGCAGATGACATGATGTGATGCATAGAAAACCCTAAAGACACCCCCAGAAAATTAATAAAGTTCACCACTGAATTTGGTAAAGTTCAGTTCAGTTCAGTTCAGTCGCTCAGTCGTGTCCAACTCTTTGCGACCCCATGAATCGCAGCACGCCAGGTCTCCCTGTTTATCACCATCTCCCAGAGTTCACTCAGACTCACGTTTATCGAGTCCGTGATACCATCCAGCCATCTCATCCTCGGTCGTCCCCTTCTCCTCCTGCCCCCAGTCCCTCCCAGCATCAGAGTCCTTTCCACTGAGTCAACTCTTCACATGATACAAAATGAATATACAGAAATCTATGCTAAAAATGAAGAATCAGAAAATGGAATTAAAGAAAAGTTCTATTTGTCATCACATCAAAAATAATAAAATACCTGGAAATAAACCTACCTAAAGACACTGATGAAAGAAACTGAAGACAACATAAACAGATTGAAAGATATACTATGTCCTTGGACTGGAAGATTTAATGTTGTTAAAATGACCATATTACCCAAGGGAATCTATAGATTCAATGTAGTCCCTTCACACTACCAGTGACATTTGTCATGGAACTAGAAGGAATATTTTTTAAATGTATATGGAAACACAAAAGACCCTGAAATAACCCAAGGAATCTTGAGAAAGAACAGAACTAGAAAGATTACACTACCTGATTTCAGACTATACCACAAACTAGTCATCAAAAGCATATGGCAATAGCACAAAAACAGACACAAAAATCAACGGAACAAAATAGAGTCCAGAAATAAACTCATACACTTAACGGCCAATTAATCCACAACACAAAAGGAAGTAATATACAATGGAGAAAAGGTAGTCTTTTCAATAAGTTGTGCTGGGGAGACTGGACAGTTATGTGTGAAATAATAAAATTAGAACATACATGTATACACCTGTGGCGGATTCATGTCAATGTATGGCAAAATCAATATGGTATTGTAAAGTAAAATAAAGTAAAAATAAAATTTATAAAAGAGAACATACAGCTTTAAAATAGGCCAATTCTTTCAAATAATATGCATTCATAGTCTATAAAAGGAAGATCTGGTTACTAGCAAGCTTTCTTAATGTCCTGAATCCTCTGACTTCAGTCTTAACTTTGCCATTTGATATATATTAACTCCAGTTCTTTGGCCACCTCATGTGAAGAGTTGACTCACTGGAAAAGACTCTGATGGTGGGAAGGATTGGGATCAGGAGGAGAAGGGGACGACAGAGGATGAGATGGCTGGATGGCTTCACCGACTCAGTGAACGTGAGTCTGAGTGAACTCCGGGAAATGGTGATGGACAGGGAGGCCTGGCGTGCTGCGATTCATGGGGTCGCAAAGAGTCGGACACAACTGAGCTACTGAACTGAACTGAACAGAACTGAACTGAAAGAGAAGTTGAAACAGTACTACCTGGGAGGTCTCAGAAGAGACGTTTGAGATGTATTTAGAAGAAAAAAATCTGTAGATAGAAAATGAGAATAATCTTTGAGAAAGACATAAAATATACAGAAAGAAAATAATAAGGCATTGTCTTAGTTCACTAGCGTTACCATAACAAAGTACTACAGATTAGGTGATTTAGAACAGTGAATGCCTACTGTCTCATGACTGTGGAGGCTAGATCTCTGGGTGGGCAGCAGCAGTCTTTTTGGAACCCAGAAGCAAATCTCATCTATGTGCTGAGCCTACTGAATGACTGTAACTGCACCAATTCCAGTCTTATATATGGGCAAGAGAAACAGAAAATAATGCAAAAATGTGTCCTCCCACATCTCATTTCCCTTTTCTATTGCTTTTATGTGTTTTGGAAAGCAAAATATTTTGTTACGTTTCCCCTAGTCTCCATGCATTCAATGAAGCTCCTTTCTTTGATAACTTCCAGATAAAGCTTTGACCCACGATTCTCAGATGACTGCCACCTGCTTATTCACATGGTGCTAATTATAATACTAGTCCATATGACACACTATAGTAGTTAAATAATAAGCATGAGATGACCTGCAATCCCTTAATCTTTCATATGTACAAAGTCCTTAAGAGACTTTTCCTCAAACACAACACAACTTGTGATTTCTAAAAGCAGCACCTTAGAAAAACCTGAGCTTTAATTTCATGCCAAGAACTTTCCTCTGTTTCCTAACCCTGTCAACCTTCACTGTGACTAGCATCCAGATTAATAGTTATTTAACTGCTGAACAATTATGACAGGTGATTAATTAGTCTCAAGGAGCAGCCACTTGTGCTGCTATTAATCAGCTCATCACCAGACAGAAAGAGAAGGAAAGCAATCTGTATTTGTTACAAAATGGGCTAGACAGGCATTACTCAGGCAGTAAGAAAAGGTCATTGTAGAGCTGAAAGCATGATGACCAGGTTTTGTGAGATTGATGAGAGAGAACTATTTCCTGTATATATTATGAGAGGAGGAAAAAAAAAGCCCCCCCAAAAAAAACAAACACAACTGTTCAGTGCAGTGTGGTGAAAGGAACTTGATGCATAGAGAACGGATTTCTCCAGATGTGTGAAGTACTTAAATCTTATACCATAGGCGTTAAGGTATCTTCACGAGTTAAAATGTAAGATGAGTGTCTGACTGTTTTCTCATCAATTTTGAAAATATCATAAAGACTACAACTGCTGCATTTGAAAATTAAGCCAGAAACGTGTGTGCCAATGTCCATTTCCCTTTTACCTTCATTCTCTACAACCTATCCTCAGTCTTACCCCTTTACCTCAACACAAATCTGTCATGCCCCGTCCTTCCTATCAAATCTGTCCTGCCCCATTCTTTCTACTATTATTATAACTGTAGATTTTATCAGTGTCTGTCCAGATTATGGAAATAATCTTTCACTTGACTAGGGTTTCATGAGCTATACTGCAGTGTTGGTGATATTACCCCTTGAAATGAAAACTGGATGGTGGCATCTTTGTGATTAAAACCACAAATGGGATTGTGGCAAAATTCTTGGCATGACTTGTAAGCTTCATCCTGAATACTTAGCATTAAGATGGATATCATTTTTTCTGATAGAAGACAAGCTGACTTGAATTCTGCTTCTCTTTCTTACTCACTGTATGATCTTGGGCAAGTCATCTAACCCTTGGTTACTCATCTCTAAAAGTCAAATGATAGTATCTACATCATAAGAAGCATGTGAATTTTTAATGGATAAATACATATACTGTGTCTAGAACCATATCTGGGATACACAGATAAATCATATCTATTGTTATTTCTCAGCATGTACCCAGCACTATCTAACAAATCAAATCATTTTGCACTTGCATACATTTTTATTTTCTCTGTCAGGAAAGAAGTCTTATTTACATTCCTCATTCCCACTTACATATTGAACAGCCAGCCATCTTCACTGCTCAGCTTAAAATTTTGTTAGCTTCCCTAAATGCCATTTTTAACTTTCTCTGCTTAGATGGAAGCAAACTCCCCCACCATCCTAGCTCCCTGTTATGTCATATTGTCCCATGTCACACTTGTCAATCATCTCAATGCTTGATCGTATTTACTGTCCCTGTTACCAGACTGTCCTCATTGTTCTACTGGTAAAGAGTCAGCTGCAGATGCAGGAGATGCAAGAGACACAGGATCGATCCCTGGGTCAGGAAGATCCCCCAGAGAAGAAATGGCAACCAACTCCATTGTTCTTGCCTGGAAAATTCCATGGACAGAGGAGCCTTGCCGCATACAGTTCATGGGGTTGCAAAGAGGCGGATATGAGTGAGCTACTAAGCACAAGCACACAACTAGAGGTTAAATTCATTGTAAGGAGAATGTTTTCTTCCTCTGGGTTGCCCCCAGCATACTGCCTCACATGTGGGAGGAACTTAATCCATATTTTGAACAAATGACTGAATATTGCAGGAAAGGTTGGCCAAACAAGTAGAGCTAACAGTCAGGTAAAGTGTCTAGTGAAATAATCAAACCTCTCCAAAATGAAGATAAAGCCAGGAGCTGATACACTGGCTGATCCATATACTTACATCAGTATTAACTCTCTGGGGCACTGCTGTAATTGGACTTCGGGGAATATACTCTGGGTTGGAATAATTAGTGACTTGAGGCAAATACTTTGAATTTCACTCCTTATTAAAATTAACCATCATATGGAGAATGAGAATTTAAAAAAAAGAAACTAAGTAGATGAGGTTCCTTCTAGCAAAGTGTCAGACTATGTCACTGATTGCTGAACTGCCTCTTTATGAGGCTCTTCTGGGGCACCAGGGGATTACCAGATCTACAGCAGAGAGGTCTCAAGATTTCGATTTCATTTAAAATACAGAGCCTGTCTGAGGATATATGCCATTAAAAGACATGAGCCTCATCCTCATCTTTCCCCATTCTTAGAAGCTCCTCCTCAGTTGCTAGTAACACCTGTGTGGGGGAAAAAAGGTGCTTGCGCATCTTATTTTCTACATTAATCATCATTTATACAGCAAGCACAAGGGTATCACAAGCACAAGCATATGACTTCAGGTGGGTAATAAACAGCAGGGGTGGATCAACTTTATAAAAACCAAAGCTCTATTTTCACATGATTCAATTACCCCTCCTGTGTGGATGGGTTTAACTACATCAGAATCGGCTTTGCAAAGCGCCTGAGGAGGTACTTAAACTTAATTGTACTCTGTGCTCATTACTGAAGTAGTTCATCAGGTCCAAAGTAGGGCAAAAGGCCTTTTGGGTTTGCTCCCATTGGAACATGTCCTAGGTCCCAATATCAGGTTGAACCCTGTTTTTGACTCTGTGTGTGTGTGTGTGTGTGTGTGTGTGTGTGTGTGCAGTCACTCAGTCGTATCTGACTCTTTGTGACCCTGTGAACTGCAGCCCACTAGGCTCCTCTGTCTGTGAGATTCTCCAGGCGAGAACACTGGAGTGGGAATCTTCCTGATCCAGGGACTGAACCCACATCTCTTGCATCTCCTGCACTGGCAGATTCTTTACCATTGTACCAAGTATTAAATATTAATGGTAAAAAATGTTTCAGTTCCACAGAAATAACCAAAACATTAGATCAAATATTTCCCTTAGGTTGAGATTATTTTATAGAGGAGCCTATGTAAGGAATTGAACCAAGAGCTAGAAAAGAGGAAAATAAACAGGAGGAAAATGAGACCAGAGAATGAAATGAAAGTCAGAATTGCACATCTGCATAGTAAGAAATCATGACACAGCCTTGCTGCCCAGGCACGGCTGTAAAGGGAGGAAGAAGACATATTTTACTGTCTGCAGATTTGAGTTTAGTTTCACTGTTTTTTTTTTTTTTTTTTAAACTTAGGTTAATAACTTAGCCTCTTGAGCCTGTTATCCTTCTGCAAAACGAGTGTAATAAAGCTCACCACCATGAGTTATCAGAAACCCCGAATGAAATCATGAGGAACTTGTGCCGTAAGGCTCCTGAGTATTAGTCTCATCCTCTGTTGAGATTTGGGCTTCCCAGGGGTGATAGTGCTCAAGAACCTGCCGGCCAGTGCAGGAGACAAGAGATGCAGGTTCAGTCCCTGGGTCAAGAAGATCCCCTGGAGGAGGGCATGGCAATCCACTCCAATGTTCCTGCCTGGACAATCCCATGGATAGAGGAGCCTGGCGAGCTACAGTCCCTAGGGTCGCAAAGAGTCAGACACTGCTGAAGGGACTTAGCATGCATTCGCACTGTTGAGATTTGGAGGGGCAGGCTTGAAGTTGGTTGTATCAGTCACACTAAGGATGTGGTTCAATTTTCTCAGTTTGATAGGGACACAGAAGCTAGGTGAGTAACTGTCATTGTGGTATTCAAACACAGTTAAATTAGTAGTTTCTATTTGGACATTTTTCCTCTTACAGTTTCATATTAATGAGAAAATAGCAAATGCTCCTCTCTTCCCCAACCAGCAGTGATAATCAGACCACTTGTGATTATCTGTCCTTGTAGGAACCATTTATACCTAAGGACACTTGGCTGGAAAGCTGGATGACAGATCTAATAAATACAAGAGTGAAGGTAACATTAAACAGTGACTCAAAGGGTAAAGAATCTGCCTGCAATGCAGGAAACCTGGTTTGATCCCTGGGTTGGGAAGATCTTCTGGAGAAGGGAATGGCAACCCACTCCAGTATTCTTGCCTGGAGAATCCCATGGACAGAGGAACCTGGTGGACTATAGTACATGGGGTTGCAAAGAGTAAGACAAAACTGAGGAACTAACACTTTCACTAAATATATATTTAGTCATTTAAATCTAGTGATAGGACAATTAGTATAGCCAGTTTTATGAAACTGGCATCACTTTTCCTTCCCTCTTACTTTTTTGGGAAGTGTTTCCTTTGGTTCTTTGCAACTTAAAATTTGTCTTCAGACTGGATATCACTTGGATGTATCTTCTGGCTAGTGCACATCCTAACAAATATTTTTCTTTCCTCTTAAATTTACTAAACATCTATCTCATTCAAGCACTTGACTGTTTTGTCAGATAATTATCCTGTTCACCTATATAATTTGTTTTCAATGCCCTCATCAAATGAGAAGCTCTTCTCCATAAATACAGTGCTACATGTAAAATATGTAAAACGTGTCTCAAAAAATATTTTGAGACATGTAAAACATGTATCAAAAAGGAGCATTTCAATTATTTCATGTAAAGTGTTTTCTATTAAAATAAGCTTAATATTAAAGATTGAGGGCAGAAAGATTGAAGGCAGAAGGAGAATAGGGCAACACAGGATGAGATAGTTGTATGTCATCATCAATGAAATGGACATGAACTTGGGCAAACTCCAGGAGATGATCAGGTACCAGGAATCCTGGCATGCTACAGTCCCTGGGGTTGTGAAGAATCAGGCATGACTTGGAGACTGATCAACAAGAACAGGATTGAACTATATTAGGTTCAGTTCAGTTCAGTTCAGTTCAGTCACTCAGTCGTGTCTGACTCTTTGTGACCCCATGAATTGCAGCATGCTAGGCCTCCCTGTCCATCACCAACTCTCAGAGTTCCCTCAAACTCATGTCCATCGGGTCGGTGATGCCATCCAGCCATCTCATCCTCTGTCATCCCCTTCTCTTCCTGCCCCCAATCCCTCGCAGCATCAGAGTCTTTTCTAATGAGTCAACTCTTTGCATGAGGTGGCCAAAGTATTGGAGTTTCAGCTTTAGCATCAGTCCTTCCAATGAACACCCAGGACTCATCTCCTTTAGAATGGACTGGTTGGATCTCCTTGCAGTCTAAGGGAGCCTCAAGAGTCTTCTCCAACACTACAGTTCAAAAGCATCAATTCTTCGGCACTCACTTTCTTCACAGTCCAACTCTTACATCCATACATGACCACTGGAATAACCATAGCCTTGACTAGACAGACCTTTGTTGGCAAAGTAATGTCTCTGCTTTTGAATGTGCTATCTAGGTTGGTCATAACTTTCCTTCCAAGGAGTAAGTGTCTTTTAATTTCATGGCTGCAATCACCATCTGCAGTGATTTTGGAGCCCCCCAAAATAAAGTCAGCCACTGTTTCCACTGTTTCCCCATCTATTTCCCATGAAGTGATGGGACTGGATGCCACAATCTTAGTTTTTTGAAAGTTGAGTTTTAAGCCAACTTTTTCACTCTCCTCTTTTACTTTCATTAAGAGGTTCCTCAGTTCTCCTCGCTTTCTGCCATAAGGGCAGTATCATCTGCATACCTGAGGTTACTGACATTTCTCCCAGCCATCTTGATTCCAACTTGTGTTTCATCCAGTCCAGCATTTTGCATGGTGTACTCTGCATAGAAGTTAAATAAGCAGGGTATGATATATAGCCTTGCTGTACTCCTTTTCAAATTTGGAACCAGGCTGTTCCGTGTTCAGTTGTAACTCTTATTTTTTACCTGCATACAGATTTCTCAGGATGCAGGTAAGGTGGTCTAGTATCCCCATCTCTTTAAGAATTTCCCACGGTTTGTTATGATCTACACAGTCAAAGGCTTTAACACAATCAGTAAAGCAGAAGTATATGTTTTTCTGGAATTCCCTTGCTTTTTCTGTGGATCCAATGGTTGTTGGCAATTTGATCTCTGGTTCCTGTGCCTTTTCTGAATCTGGCTTGAACATCTGAAAGTTCATGGTTCATGTACTGTTGAAGTCTGGCTTGGAGAATTTTGAGCATTACTTTGCTAGGGTGTGAGATGAGTGCAATTGTGTGGTAGTTTGAACATTCTTTGGCATTGCCCTTTTTTGAGATTAGAATGAAAACCGACCTTTTCCAGTCCTGTGGCCACTGTTGAGTTTTCCAAATTTACTGGCATACTAAATGCAGCACTTTCACAGTATCATCTTTCAGGATTTTAAATAGCTCATTTCCATCACCTCAGCTAGCTTTGTTCTTAGTGATGCTTCCTAAGGCCCACTTGACTTTGCATTCTAGGATATCTGGTTCTAAGTGAGTGATCATACCGTCATGGTTATCTGGGTCATGAAGACCTTTTTGTATAGGTCTTTTGTGTATTCTTGCCACCTCTTCTTAATGTCTTCTGTTTCTGTTAGGTCCATACCATTTCTTTTCTTTATATATATATATATATAAAATCAGATATATTTTGAGTAACAGTGTATCTCTTCTGAGTTTTCTCTTAGACTGCTTTATGAGGAAACATATATTATCTATATTTACTTATATGTTTTATCAGAGAAAACTGATCTAAACATTTATCCATTTCTCCTCCTCTCATATATAAAATTGGCTCCTGATAACTGCCACTCTAAAACCAGGAAAATTGATATGTGTCACATATGTGAATTAACCTTCACCAAAGCTGCCTGTCTAGGGTATTTTAAAGCTAATTCACTAGTAAGGAAACAGAGATTCAAAGAAGGTAAATGAATTTCCAAATTGCCAAATCCAGCAAACATTGGTTTTGGAATTTAAGTTCAGGGGTTACTAACTCAAAAGTGTATCAGCTTTTCCCAACATTATTGAAAGGAAAAACTTGATACAGTCATGAAGCAAGAGGTGATCAGACAGTAAGAATCCTGATAAAATAAACAAACCTGAAGGAAAACAAAAATGGATTATTCAGAAATAACATAATTGGGTTTTGAAGTAAACCTTTAGCTGTACTTAGGATTGTGCTTTGTTTATCTGAGAACAGCTCCAGTACAGCTAAGTTTTACTTCAATGGAACTAACAATCATTGAGTATCTATTCACTCTTTACCCTGAGAAATAGGTATTGGTATTCTCCCTTTGCAGATGAATAAACTAAGGCTCAGGGGTTTAGGTGGCTTCCTTAGCTGTGCATCCATAAATGGTAGAGGAGAGGGTTATACTCAGAGCTGTGCGATATGTCTGATCGCATCTGCTATTCACTATGATAGTGCCTTGATGAATAATGGGTGCCTCAAATGACTTCCGAATGAATGGGTACCTCAAATGCTTCCCTATTTAACTGAAGGTGATTCACAATAGGATTGAGTGGGAGATGAGACCGGTGTGAGTTTATGTAAGGACATGTGTCCCCACTCCAAATCATAGAACATGTGGTAGGACAAAAGTCAAAGTGAAAGTTGCTGAGTCATGGCTGACTGTGACCCCATGGACTACAGCCCATGGAATTCTCCAGGCCACAGCACTGGAGTAGGTAGCCTTTCCCTTCTCCAAAGGATCTTCCCAACCCAGGGAAAGAACCCAGGTTTCCCACATTGCAGGCAGATTCTTTACCAGCTGAGCCACGAAGGAAGCCGAAGAATACTGGAGTGGGTAGCCTATCCCTTCTCCAGCAGAACTTCCTGGCCCAGGAATCAAAATGGGGTCT
Organism: Nanger dama; assembly: GCA_917880005.1. Lineage (NCBI taxonomy): Eukaryota > Metazoa > Chordata > Mammalia > Artiodactyla > Bovidae > Nanger > Nanger dama. The sequence continues at coordinate 8,822,375 of CAKJTW010000058.1, read as the reverse complement.
CCTGCATTGCAGGTGGATTCTTTACCAACTGAGCTAATGGGGTCAAAAGTAAGATTCATATGAAATCATGAACCCATGGAAGTAGCAGCTGTATTCAGCGGAGAATTCAATTCCTGAATATGAAGAAGCTTGTTTGTTTGAAGATTGGCAGGTTTGTCTGTTTCTTGGCACAGATAATAAGAACAGGTGTGAAGTAAACAATTCCAGCTTCATCTTAAATTTCTAGCATCAGACATTCAGAGCTCCCCTAGTGTTAGGAAGCCTTTCTGCTTCTCTTCTACTTAACTCTCATCCTGGCCCCCAAGTCTATAATGATGAACTGTTAGGGACTAAGACTTCTAAGTACAACAGACTATGAAAAAACAGCAAAAAGTTGAGTCCTGAACCCTTTTATATCGTGAACACTTTTGGCAGTCTTAAAGAGCTCATGAGCTCTTTCTCTGAAGAATTTTGCAAATGTCTAAAAACTCATAAATAAAATGCATATTTTAATTGGTTAACTTCTGATACATTTTCTAAAATGTAATGAATAGAGTGATATTTTCTAAAAGTTATTAATAGAGCTATGCGTTTTCCTTTTAAGCTCATTAAATAGAAAAATGTTTCAGTTATATCTGGATTTCAAAGTAGTGATAATTGTAACTGATATTTTAATATATATGTAATACTTATAATGTTATATAAAAATACCTGGAATGATCCTTATTAGTAATATGGTCACAGGTACTGTTAAGTATGTCATCTGTTACCTATATTATCTATATATATAATTGAAAAAATGTTAAATTTTAGTTGGTAATAGTGAAAGTAAGGATGTAATTTTTTTTCTGTTTTATAACAGTTTATAACAGAGAAGGCAATGGTACCCCACTCCAGTACTCTTGCCTGGAAAATCCCATGGACAGAGGAGCCTGGTGGGCTACAGTCCATGGGGTCACTAAGAGTTGGACATGACTGAGCAACTTCACTTTCACTTTTCACTTTCATGCACTGGAGAAGGAAATGGCAACCCACTCCAGTGTTCTTGTCTGGAGAATCCCAGGGACAGGGGAGCCTGGTGGGCTGCCGTCTATGGGGTCACACAGAGTCGGACACGACTGAAGCAACTTAGCAGCAGCAGCTGCAGCAACAGTTTATAAACAAGTTTTATAAAACTTGTCATAAAAATAAAAGTTAGGACCCTCTGGAAAAGATATATAAGAGATGTAAAGTATAAGCTACTTAATGTTTAAAAGAATGTAATATAACATGAACTAGCCCAGCAGCATTTCAGTATAATCTAAAGCCTTGCTGACAAAGGAAAGCATTATAAACAAATCACATGAATTCTAAAAACAAAAGATCCTCACCATTATTTGAAAAATTATTTTAAAAATTATGGAGTTCCTAGAAGATGTTACATGCAGATGTTACTAAAAGCTATTGGGACACTAGTGTTTGGGCACCACTGGTTGTCTGGGGCTGTGCCTGGCCGTGGGATTAATCTGCACTCTTAGGTTTTGCCATCCATTAATCATGTTGTATTGAGGTGGTGGTTCAGTTTTGCCTGCGCCACAATTCACTATTTCCTCATCAGAAAAGGAGAAAACGAAGGTTCATATGATATCAGTGGTATTTTGTGTGTGTGAATTAAATGAGCTAATACATTTCTGTGCCTCAATCTCTTCATTTTAAAATGGACATCATTAGTATGTACCTCATGGAGCTGTTACATGGTTATTTCACTAAAACCCTAAGGTCAGCATCTGATATATAAAAAGAGCAATATACGGTACGTGTCTTTTAAGTGTAGATTTTCAAGAACTATGTGATCTGGACCTTGAACATGTTATTTATAACTGAGCCTCATTTTTTTTTCATTTGTAAAGCTGGTGTGCTTTCTACTTCATATTTATATCTATGTTAAAAACAGTAAGATTGACAATTACATTTGAACCTATATTTCTTATTAAAACCTTGACCCCTTGATATGACATCATTCTGCAAAAATCTTTGTCAAGTCACTGCATGCCACCATTTTTGGCCGTAGGGTCTATATCAAGGTACATTGCATCTAATTAGTGTACGTGTTGGCCTTTTATCAAAACCTCTAATATTCTTTGACATTATTTCTGATGATCCTATACTTATGAAAATGGCTCTGTTTTCTGGAGATTTTTATTTAAAGTCTTCTATGTTTACTATGGTATTTTTCTTAAAGATTTAAGGTATGAACTAATTAATGTAGTTCGTACCTAATAGTTCATAGTTTTGGCTGTGAATTTGAGCATTTGATCGTTATCAATCTTCTGATGAACAGTCATTAAAATTAAAGGAAAAATGAGAACTTACAAAGGTCTTAAATGGAAAGTGTCATGTTAAGGGAATTAACTCTCACTATGTCCACGTATTTCAAGTGGTAAGAAAGTGGCCAGATTTGATGCTTGGGTATACACATGAAACCTATCTAATCAATATGTTTATTGCTTATTTGAAATTTGCTGCCAACGTCTTGGAAAACATTTTTCCTTTCAGGATACTATAAATTTCTTTTAAAATCTTATCTGTATTATATCCTTTATTTTTCTGAGTTTACAATCTTTATAATTTTCACCCAAAGTCATCAGTTTCCACGAGGTAGGGTCAAACAATATGACGCACAGAGAGAATAGATACGTGGTCCTAGTTGGTCCACATATGAAAACCTGAAAGTCTTTCTTTAGTTTCTTCCCTGTCATGAAATGCAATTCATTTTCCAAGATGCCACCAAGTCTATCTGAAAGGCAAAAAGCTAAAAACAAGCATACAGACAAGCAAAAATCTCAGAACAAACAAAATACTCCTTATGTCATTATTTTCAATTTGAAGTCCTGGGCATGACATTAAAGGACTCTCAGAATTAAGTCAAAATTTCCTTTCTAGTCTCATACCTGGCCATTTTTACCCAGTTATCCTTTTATGTCATCTTTCCTATCTACGTTCTCTTATCCATGTAAAGAACATCCTTTCCCTTATCACTCCCATCACCTGAGACCACTGGTCCTTTACAACTAACCATATGCCAGTTTTTCCCTCTGAAATTCCTGTTTCTCCCTTTACTGTGATCTATCTTCTATATCATTAGAGCATTTGTTTGGTATTTGAATTTTATTTTTATTTCTATGAGCTCTTCAGAATAAAAAAATGTTTTACAAAGTCTTTATCTTTCTTGCTCAAGGTCATGCCTGGAGTATAGACAATGCCAAATAAAAATGTAGACCAATGAGTGAGTGAATGAATGAATGAACTGTTTGGTAAAGCCCAGTTGAAAAGTAATCTCTGTGAAATCTTTCTGAATTTCTTCAGACAGAGTTAATCATTCCTTCTAGATTTGTATAAGACTATGCAATCTACAACAAATCAGACTGCAGCTGAAGTTTTTATATGCCTATTGGATTCAATATGCTGAGAGTTTCTCTAAGTGACCATTTTATCCATGTTTTCAGTCACAAGTTTGCTAGCCCACAGTAGATATTCAGTATGTCTTCTTTTCTCGAAAAAGTGACTGACTGGGCTGTGTCCTATTCATTTTTTACGTCTGTGAATGGTCTATGAAATCTTGAAAATGCCCTAGAGGAGAAGATTAATTGATCTTTTCAGTCTGGATGCTGTTGAGTCACAGTTCAGTTCAGCTGTTTGCTGGTTCACTATACTAAGACAGAGTGCTGGTTCTTACCAGCCATGTGTTCTCCTGCACACATACACGTGCGTGCGCACACACACAATAGTAAGACTAATTCAATAGTAAGACTAATACATTGAGCTATTCTTAAATTGCGTGTGGGGAAGAGGTATCAACAGGCAATCTATTAACACCACAAAAATATGCGTTTATCTTTGAAGCTTCCAGTTGGGAATGGTTCTCCTTCTCAGCAGGGATACAGATTTGTACTTGAGTGCAACTTCTATGTGATTTGGAAAGACCTGGAGTACTATTTATTTATACAAATTTTCATACTGGTGGTAAGGAAGTCAGAACTTCTGGGGCATATTTGTCAGAGACAGCAGAGTTGTACTGGATGATCCTCAAGGTCTGCCCCTCCATGCTTGGATCTCCTGAGTGTCTTCTTGCTTTGTAATTGAGCAGCTCCTGGATCGTTTTCTCCAGTGGAAGAGAACTACAGCCTAAGACAGTTGCTCCATTTTCAGATAGCTTTGACCACTAAATCCCTTCCTTATGGTAAAATTTTGTTTCCCTTCATCTTAGAATCATTTCATTGTTTCAGGACTCCATTTCAGAGGTAAAAAGACTATTCTTCTTTCAAGATAAGTAGTTAAAGACTCTATATCACCAAAACTAGGATCTAATAATCTGTAATCACTTTAAAAAAATCCAGATGCACATCAGAATTATCTTGAATTTTTCTTTGAAAAATACAAATGCTTGGGTATTTTTTTTCTTCAGAGCTCCAGATGTTTCTAGTGAGCATCATGTTTAAAAACAACTGTATTATATGATGTTCTTTTACTTTTATTCAGTTTGTTTCACTTTTTCTATTTCATATTCAGTGCTCCCATTTCATTTAGTTGGGAATGGTTTTCCAATTTCTTCATCTCTACTCTTTTTAATGTTCTTTCTCATGCTTCTATCAAGTGTAGTAGAAAAGCTTTTGTATACTCACACACATACACATATATAATATACATATTTTAGAAAATGTACGAATTTTTGCCTAACTAAAAAGTTATAATATTTTGACTCTACCTGTTTGACTTAGTATGAGTAGAATGCTAGATTTCTAATTAAAAAATAGATATGCAACAAGCAACAAAGATTTACTGTATATCATAGGGAACTATAGTCAATATCTGGTAATAACATGTTGGAAAATAATTTGAAAAATAATATATGTGTATTGTGTAACTGAATCACCTTGCTGTGCCCCTGAAACATTGTGAGTCAACTATCTCAATAAAATATATTTAAAAATAAAAATTAATTTAAAAGATAGTTATAGTTCTACCACCTCTTTGTCTTACAGCATGAATTGAATTCCTCAAAAATTTATTTGCATCATTTTCTCATCACCCTGCTAGTTGTTAATTAAGGCTTGAAAGCTTTCCCTTAAAAGTCTTCTGTGCCAGTCCCTTCCAACTCATTCCCGTGACACCTTTTGCTTTGCAAACTCAGATATAATATGTTTGGAATTGCACTCAGTTCTTATTGCCAAATTAATTATAGTTATTATTAATAACAATATGCCTGCCCAGGTGGTGGAGTGGTAAAGAAGCTGCCTGCCAGTGCAGGAGATATACGAGACTCAGGTTCAATCCCTGGATTGGAAAGTAGGAAATGGCAACCTATTCCAGTATTCTTGCCTGAAAAATTCCACGGGCAGAGGATCCTGGAAGGCCACAGTCTATGGGGTTGCAAAGAATTAGACATGACTGAGTCACACACACATCATTAATAACAATTGTTTTTGTTTAATATTGATAATTATTAGCATCATGATTTTCATACCAATCCAAGGGCCCGAAATAAACCATTTGCTGTCTTATCAATATTTTTGTCCTAGGAAAAAGTGGTGTGCTTATGTTTTATTTTTACAGCAATATGCTACCACTCGACTGTGAACTCAATAGGTTACTGTCTTGGGAATGCAGAATTGGTAGTAAGTTTGCATTAACATGGCTTCCCTGGTAGCTCGGAGGACAAAGTGTCTGCCTCCAATGCGGAAGACCCGGGTTCGATCCCTGGGTTGGGAAGATCCCCTGGAGAAGGAAATGGTAACCCACTCCAGTATTCTTGCCTAGAGAATCCCATGGACAGAGGAGCCTGGCACGCTACAGTCCACGGGGTCGCAAAGAGTCAGACATGACTGAGTGACTTTACTTCACTTACATTAATATGAGATACACTTATCAGGACACAGTCACTGAACGCACAGTGTGAAAAAGCAGGAGTTGTCAAGAATCACATTCAGGTTACTCAGTGGGGCATTTGGGTGGTCGGTATGTGACGTGAGAGTCGCTCAGCTGTGTCCAACTTTTGCAAGCCCATGGACTATACAGTTCATGGAATTCTCCAGGCCAGAATACTGCTGTGGGTAGCCTTTCCCTTCTCCAAGGGATCTTCCCAACCCAGGTACCAAACCCAGGTCTCCCGCACTGTAGGCAGATTCTTTACCAGCTGAGCCAAACAGGAAAGCCCTGGGTGGTTTTTATAGTCATTTATAAATTTATTGAGAACAAAATAGTGGAGGCGAAGACAACGAATTACCTTTTACACAAATGACCTAGATATAGAATGAAGTATCCATGTAGAGAATTGCAGTTAGAAATATGGGCCTGGAGCATCACAGCAAGTCCATCTTTGTGGTACAGATTTGGGAAGAATAAAAATAAATATGGTAGTTGAAGTTGTGGGAGTAGAGAGGAACTTGAAAGAAGCAATTATACTAAGAGGCTTTCAATACATTCTGAGTAATCAAGCATCACAGTACAGGCAACGGAAGAACAAACTCTCAAAGAGTATATCAACAGTCAATAAGTAGGAGCTTTCTCATCTGGTTAAACCATCTTCCTTAATGAGCAGTTGTTATTTAGTTGCTAAGTCACGTCCCACTCTTTTGCAACCCCATGGACTGTAGCCCACCAGGCTCCTCTGTATATGGGGTTTCTCAGGCAAGAATCCTGGAGTGGATTGCTATTTCCTTTTCCAGGGAATCTTCCCAGCCCACTGATGGAACCTGTGTATTCTGCATTAGCAGGCAGATTCGCTACCGCTGAAGCACCAGGAAAGCCCCATAATGAGCAGCCCCACAGGAAATGTAGCATTATTTGAATGACAGTGTTATGAATGTATATACAGAGAAATGTATTACCTGTTCCAGAGAATCTGAGCAGTTTTGCCAAATTATATAATTTTCTGAAATTGAAAACAAGGTTTTGTACTTTGCTGAATAACAACAGAACAGTGTAAGTTTTCATTTGTACACCTGTTGCATTCTTAGAAAAGCTTTAATTATTTTGTATTAAAACTACAACAATATTTTCATTGATATATAAAGTAGAACAAAGTTATAAACTCAGATGATTATTAAAAGATTAAAGCTTTTTAACCTCAATTCATCCTGTTTTCTGAGTCAGAGATTCTCTTTCTACTCCTCTCTGATTATTCAAATCATTTATGCCCTTCAGGATGTACCTCAGAATCCATGAAGGGCATTATTACTTCTTAGACCTTGTTTACTTGCCTAATTCCCGAGGGAACAGCTTCTCCAGGACATGTGCAGTCTGGACTGTAGAATTTGGTATCCGCACTTTCTCTTCTCTGGGCTTCCCGGGTGGTGCTAGTGGTAAAGAACCCACCTGTCGATGCAGGAAACATAATAGACGTAGGTTTGATCCCCTGGGTCAGGATGATCCCTGGAGAAGGAAATGGCAACAGGCTCCAGTATTTTTTCCTTGGAGAATCCCATGGGCAGAGGAATCTGGAGGGCTACAGTCTACAGCATCATAAGTGATTGGACACGACTGAAGTGACTTGGTACACACCTCTTCTTTAACTGTTTTAATCCTGCTTCATAACTAAGCTGTGAACATCTTACCTTTGGTTTCTTTATCTGTCCCACTGTGATTCTGGCACATTCCTGTTGCTATATAGAGGGCTATGGAGGACAGGATGAAGGAGAGAGTAGGGAAAATGTTGGCTAACAAACAGATACTTATTGATTGATTCTCTACACTCCAAAAAAGTCAGGATAGCATCTGAATTAGCAAAAAGTATCACATAGTACTTATGTTCAATACTTTATAGTGACTAAACTGAGTAATCATAAAATCAATTTATATTCTGTGTATCCCCCCGTGATGCAATATGACAGGATAATAATTTATTGATCTGTGGATTAAAGGCATGTGATGATATCAGTTCTTTCAGCCACTAAAATATCATGTTTGAGATATTAAAAGCTTAGTCCAATTATTTTGGCCCTGGAGGTTGTTGCATTGGGTGGCAATGAAATTCTAATTTTCTAATAAAATTTCCTGCCTATAATCATTCATTAGGACAAAACCATGGCTTAATTCTGTCACTAAGTTTCTCCTGGTAGGAGCGGGATGAATTTAGTGATTCAACTAAAGAGAGCAAGAAAATAGTATTTTATAGGCTCCAACTTAGAAATGTTCTTAATAACATTTGAAATAGTATGTGGAAAGTTTTTATTCATCCAAAGTCAGGAGTCCTGTTTTCCATACCATCCTACCTGTTACTGAGTAGAAGATTATACTGCTCTCTGCATGATAGGCCAATAAATTGAGAGACAAGTCGTTAGGTCAAGAAAATCAGACTTTATTCAAAAAGTCAGGAGAGCAAGAAGATGGTGGACTGGTGTCCCAAAGAACCATCTCACCTGAATTAGAATTCAAGCCTTCTTTATACTAAATGGGGAGTGGGTGTGGTTGATAGTTACACACTTCTTAATGTCAGAAGCCTTCATTTTTGCAGCTGTCCCGGTAGGTCACAATGTTCCTATAACCTACAATGGGACAAAGTTCTTCTCTGATCTTAACTTTTTACTCTATATGAATGGAAAAGTGTTATACCTTTCATTTTCAGAGTCTTGGCATGGGCTATTCTATATGTTTCAGGTGATAGGCAGCATTCTTAACTTGTAGCAAAACCAATAGAATAAAGGTTCAAGTAAAAGAAACAGATCCAAGATGGCTATTCTATATATTTCAGGTGATAGGCAGCATTCTTAACTTGTAGCAAAACCAATAGAATAAAGGTTCAAGTGAAAGAAACAGATCCAAGATGGAGTCAGCTTTGTTGTTTAGTCACTACGTTGTGTCCAACTCTTTGTGACCCCATGGACTGTAGCCCGCTAGGCTTCTCTGTCTGTGAAATTTCTCAGGCAAGAATACTGGAGTGGGCTGTCATTTACTTCTCCAGGGGGTCTTCCTGACCCAGGGATTGAACTCGTGTCTCCTGCATTGGCAGGTGGGTTCTTTACCACTGAGCCACCAGGGAAGCCCCAGTCAGCTTTGCTCTTCCCTATATCACACATTTGTTGCTGTTCTAGAAAAACGTCAAAGAAGGGTGTCAGGCACCTCTGCAGCAGCCGCCTTCAAAGAGCTTTATTTAGCAGCTAGTTCATTACATCTGGTAGAAGTTCTGGACTCTTGGGTAACTGGCAACATTCAATTGAGTTTAAATCTTTTAAAAAAGAAACATCCTTTATTTATTCCTTTACTTCTTTTACTCATTTGAAAAGACCCTGATGCTGGGAAAGATTGAAGGTGGGAAGAGAAGGGGATGACAGAGGATGAGATGGCTGGATGGCATCACAAACTCGATGGACATGAGTTTGAGTAGACTCCGGGAGTTAGTGATGGACAGGGCGGGCTGAAATTCAGGGGGTCGCAGAGTCGGACACGACTGAGTGACTGAACTGAGCTGAACTTCTAAAAATGTTATGGAATAATAAAGACTAATTTTTTTTCTGTTTTCTGAAAAAAATGTTGCCTTCATCTTTTCTTGTGGCCCTATTCAACAAAGGTATACATGACGCTTCCCAAATACTATTGCAGCTCTGATCACTCACCTTGAGCTTCAGACCAACCATCTGATCAACTCTTTCTTCAGGGTGGGCTACAGATAAATCAAACTGAAATTTCTCACAAAGCGTGGTCACAATTTTTGTTCCCCTCAACCTGTCCTCCCTTTTGCCTTCTAGGTTAGTGACCTAAGGAGCTGCTCAAGTCAATATACTTGGAGACTCTCTGGATCCTTTCTCATTATCTCTCTCACTCACCTGCATTTGGATTCTTCAGATGGCCCACTTATCTCATAAATGCCATCAGAATTCCCTCTATAACTTCCCCGCTAATAGAGTTTTATCATCTTTTAATGAGACCATCGTAATAGCTGCTGGACTGAGCTCTCCTTGTAACCAGATGTAAAGAGAGGGGTCTTTCTTGTTCTCTCAGGCCTGAGTGTTTCTCATTCCAAAGTCAAGATGTCACCTGCCATTGAGGCCATATGCAAAGCCTAGAATTTTCAGAGAAGCCAGGAAAAACCACTTCTATTACAAAACAATATTTTTTTTTCTCAGTTATAACAGAATGACTTTGGGAAAAGATTCTATAGGAGAGAGGTGGCATACAAAGCACAGTTTTCCTCCCGAAAGGATTTCCTCTCCCTAAATCCAAGTGTGGGGGGCTCTAAGACAATCAGCCGTGTGACTGAGGATATGCTGTGGTATTCCAATTCCCGGATGAGTCCTGTGTATGCCGTGTGTTTGCTCATCTGAAATGGATGTTTGTATAGAGAGGATACGAGCACAGGATGCAGGGTGATGTGGCAGGCAGAGAGAGAAGGCATCCGCAGGCTTGCTCACCTCCCACCATTTGATCTGTTGAGGATGAAGAAGAGGTGAGCTTCTCTAGGGTCCAGCGGATGTTGAGCAAACATGTGGCCCCTTGCAGAGTGTGGACTGCGACTGGGGACACTAGGGTGTGAGAAGTAGTTCCTACATGCCATGCAATTGCTCTGTGTAGGTCCCACAGACACTTTCTTATACTTGCCTTATTACTTAGCAGAGCCAAATGTGTTCAGTTACCACAGAGGGAAAACTCTCACCCAGAAGCAGAGACAACAAAGGGACAGAGACAACAGATTGTCCCAGAAGCAGAGACAACAAAGCCTTCCCTCTGCTGCACTCTTTAGCATTAGGGGCTTCCCTGGCAGTCCAGTGGCTAAGACTTTGTGCTTCCACTGCAAGGGTTCGATTCCTGGTCCTGGAACTAAGATCTCATTTGCTGTACGGTGAAGACAAAAGAAACAAACAAAAATTAACATTATTAGCATTATAATTTAACGTATCACAGTCTAGTTTTTGATGACTTCATCTTTAAAAGTTAACATCTTTTTTTTTCTACGATTTTTCATTTCTTCCAACACATTTTAAAATTTTAATGATGTCTGTATTCTATTCTATAATTATTATAAGATTTTATTTGCATAGTTATTCATTAATTCTAAAATTTTTGTCAGTACATTCAAAATTTTTCATCTCTGGTGAATTTTATTCTTTGTTGCTCTTGTAGTGATGTTTACTCATTGTCAGTAAGATGCTTTTACAGTTGAAAGGCCACATGTGTGCTTAGTTGCCATTTCAAACAAGAACTGTAAATGCCTTTAATACTGGGCATAAGAGGAGAGTGCTAAATCACTGAATTAATGATATAAATTAATGATACAAATAAGAAGTTTGAAACCCAATCCTGATCTAAATGAAGCAGTTGGGTGTGTCAAATGAAAGAGAAAAAAAAAAAAACCCACAAAACTTAAAATAGGCCAAAGCAAATATTTATGCTTTAGAATCTTTTCTAAAAAAAAAAAAATAAACTGTTTGAGAAGACAATTGCACAAGTGCTTTACAATGGGAATTACTTTTTATTTGCTTGCAATCTGTTTTTCCGTGCTCTTGAAATCACCTGAAACATATCCCTTTTTGGAAGATGAAGAGTAAGGCTATTTTGCTAAAGAAACTGTGTTTGCTTGCACTTCGCAAAGAATAATGATGTTTATCTAATGTTCTGTAAATGGACTGTGGCCAGTAAGGCTCTCCAGCTCTGAGTCATCATTAGACACAGGAGTGTGTGGAATATTCAAGGCATGGCCAAGAAGGTATGAGTCTCTGGGATGGTGGCATGGGTCTTTTGTAATTTGAAATGGGATAGATATTAGCAAACCCATTTCTCTGGGACCTTTATAGCTTCAGAGTGAATTATTTCTGTCCATAAAACAGAGAACCTGCTGTGTGATATTTGTAAACAGCAATTTTGTTTGTAAAAACAACATAAACCTTTTATGTGCCTGATGCCCATTTCCTAACAGCTTTTTGTTGAATGTCTCACATACCAATGGATGCAGGGGTGGAAAAGAGATGCTCTATGCATATATTGTTTCCCACCAGTTGCTAAGATTAATCAGATTGGCCCATCCATCTAATAAAATTACATCTCATGCAAATTCATGGTGGCGGTTCCCCAGCTGTCTAGGGCTGCGGCGCTGGCGGCCACCACTGCCGCCGCACAGCATGTATTATACTCTGCATATGCGACTCCGCTGTGCTTCACACAATGCATATGTTAAGTCGAGGGACTTATAACACTTTCTTTTTCGTCTTAGCATCTTCTAGCCAATGTATCAGCAGGGGGCCATCCAGAGAGGAAGTAGCATTTCCTTTCTCCTCTGGAGATTCAATTGCAACTCTGTCTCATGTCCCCGAATCAGAGGGGAAGACAGAGACTCTGAGCCTTGGATCCTACCAGCATTTGATTACCTTTGCTAATAATGAGAATTACTGAACCAGTGAGGTGAAAGACTAACTGTGCACATCTGGTCTGCTCATCTGGTTTTGGAGATTGGACCTCGGATGGAGCCTCATAAGGAGGTCTGTGTTGGCCTCAGTAGCTGACGTCTGCCTTTCTTTTCTTTTTGTTTGGTTGATCTACTCCTGTTTTCATTAGATGAAGGCTGTCTTCTAACAGTGTGTATTAGTAGAAATTGCTAAACTTTGGACTGAAGCACTGCCATTTTTAAGATGTGTAAGCCGTTTACTCATGCTTACCCATTCACCTCGACCTTTGTGACCTGTTCAATTTTACACTGACTCTTAGATCTCTGCTATCTTGCTTTCCCTCTCTTGCCAGGAGGCCTTCCCTGATCTTGAAAGATGAAATCAGTAGCCTCTCTTTTATTATTCTTTAAATATCTTTATCAAATAAGTATTTAATGAACATAACTATATATCAAGACATTCGGGTTGCAGACAATGACTAACTTATCTTTGCCCTGTATCCAATTGTACAAGGAGTAATTTCTACATTTTAGAGTTGCCTGGAAGTCTAACATCAGTTATCTAATTTTTTGAGAAGGATCAAAAGTTGTTTTTATTTTTGTTTTTCTTTTTCTGAGAGAGCATTCAGTAATCTTTGTGCTCTGACAGTTCAGAATAACTAAAGAAGTATCTTTGGTTTTAAATTAATCATGTTACCACTATTTGGGCTCACTAGCCCATATCAACCATTGAAAGATGTGTTGTTTCACTCTCCTGTGCTGGACGTAGGAGTCCTATGCTGGGCTTATTGAGTCCCAGTCTCTAAAAGCACCTGTGGAATCAATATACCTCAAGTTTCTACTTTCCTGGGTGCTGAATGATACCCAGAGAGCACTTCTAAGAACTCATAACATTCAGTGTTCCCAGGTTATGGGGTGCCAACCCTTTTCTCACTGGTTGAATAGCAACCCTGTCCTTCTCAAATTTCCAGCCACCATACCAATTAATCAAAGGGCTAGACCATGAGAGGTGTGGTGATAACAGCTTTTGAAGTGCTCTGTGAAACACAAGACACTAATCTCTGTTTCACTACTACCTTGATACAAGAACTGAAGCAAGAGGAGGGATGATATAAAATTTTGTTTATTTCAACAGCAGCTAGAAGAAGACAGAAATTAAATTTTGAAAAATTGTCTAACCATAACTGAATGAGTTAATTTGCTAATCAATGAAATTTAATGCCCCACATCATAAAGTTATCATGGTGATTAAATATGACAAGCATTACCTGTTCTCACCTTTCCAAAGCATCACGACGCACAACAGTCTGCTGGTGCACAGTATGGCCATGCTGCAAGCTTTTCCCCACTGTGTGTGTTTGGGCATATTGTACCAGATGTTTGGGCACATTGTACCAGATGTTTGGAAGTTTAAATTTCTCCCCAGGAATGTTTCTGTCGTTTGCTGTTGCCATTTCTATAAACTGTCAGAGTATCCCTTTAAGAGCATTAATATTATTACTCTACAAGTAACAGTCTGGAAGGAAGTTTTCATACATAGGGGCACTGTTGGACAGAAGATCAGGTTGTTGATAGCTTGGGTTTTGGCTTCATAGAGACTTGATTCTTTGTCCAACTTCATCAGCCTCTAGAGTTGTACACTGATAACCCACCAATCCCCTAAGTATACCAATACCTACCTTATAGAATTTTAATCCTGATTATATAAGATAATGTATATATACCTCTTAGCACATTGCCTTGCAAATTGTTGTTGTTGTTCAGTTGCTGAGTCATGTCTGACTATTTGTAGCCACATGAACTGTGGCACGCCATGCTTCCCCATCCTCTACTATCTCCTGGAGTTCACTGAAATAATAAATGTTAAATTTGTTGTTATGAATAAAATCAATAGTTGTTGCCTTTCCTATAAAGATAACCCAGTGCATGAGCCTGTCATTCTGTGTGGCTCCATCCTTTTCACATACCTGGCAGTACAGCTTTGTATAAGAGAAGTTTAAATATCTGTGTAGCTATCTACCTGGTTTGCTCAGTATACAAACACTAATTGTCCATTGTGTGATAAGTCTGGTACTAGGCCAGAATATCATCTTCTGTTCTTAAATAATTTCTAATGAATAATTTTTAATGTATCTTGGATTTGAGTCTTGCGAGAAATCAGAAGGCAAGAAGATAGGAAGAGTGGTGCAGTGAGAAATAAATACAGATGCAGATGGAAGGTTGTAGTGGATGTGAGTGATTCAGAGTGGTGGGCTCTGGTTGAAGATGAGAAAGAGGTCTGTGAGAAGCAGGTAATTAACAGGCCCTTATAAGATGCCCAGAAGGATAACCTTTATTCTAAGTACAAAGTAGATTGAGTCTGTTTTATTCTGTTTGGTCATTTGTTTTTCAGATTTCACATATAAGTAAAACCACACATACTTGTTTTCTCCACTTGACAATTAACTTAGCATGGTACTTACTGGGTCCATTGATATTGCTGCAAATCACTATATTTTATTATTTTGTTTTATGACTGAGTAATATTCCATTACAGGTTTCCCTGATGGCTTGGGGGTAAAGAATCTACCTGCCATTTTAGGAGACACAGGTTTGATCCTTCGGTCAGTAAGATCCCCTGGAGAAAGAAATGGCAACCCACTCCAGTATCCTTGCCTGGGAAATTCCATAGATAGAGGAGCCTGCTGGGCTACAGTCCATGGGGTTACAAAGAGTTGGACACAATTTAGTGATCAAACACCCACAACAGATATTCCACTGCTTATGTGTACTATACCTTCTTGATCCATTCATCTCTTGCAGGACACTTAGTTTGCCTCCATGTCTTAGCTATTTGGGGCTGCAGGGAATGTAGAGATAGATATATCTTTTTGAATTAGTGTTTGGTTTCTTTGGGTAAATATGCAGTAATGGAATGGCCAGATTATATGGTAGTTCTATTTTTAGCTTTTTGAGGAAATCTCATACTGTTTTTCAGAGTGACTGCACCAGTGTGCATTCCTACCAACAGTGCAGGCGTGTTCCCCTTCCTTCATACCCTCACCAACACTTCTTTCTTGTCTTTTGAGTCACTGCCATAAAACAAAACCGATACAGCGAACAATTAGTAGTTTCCAGTGGGGGCAGGGGGATGGACAAAATTAGTGGAGGGGATCATGAGGTACAAACTTTCACTTACAAGTTAAATAAATTTTGTACATCTAATAAATATGGTGAGTAATATTATGACAACTTTCTATGGTGATGGATGGTAATTGGTCTTGCTTCAATGATGATCACTTTATAATGTATAAGAATATCAAAAAGCCATGGTGTACACTTGAAAATAATCTAACATTGTATTATAATTATAACAATTAAAAGTAGAGCGCCTCAAAGATGCTCAATGACTTAGGAATTTTCTAGCTTCAAATTAATGTGCTCTGACATTGTTCTGGGGGCTACAACTTTGCCTTTTCTTCGGTGCAAAAGGATGTGACCAGGTCAGGAGATTCATAACCATTGATAGAGCAGCAGGGCTTTAGTCTGTTGCAGCTAAGTGTCATGGGTAGTTGAATGCAAATTAGGAACCAGGAGTCTTGCCCTTTCAGAGGTTATGATTACTGCTCAGGTGGGAGGGGGCTTTGGCATTGGGAGATTGTGTTCACCTATGGCTGATTCGTGTCAATGTATGGCAAAACAAATACAGTATTGTAATTTTTAAAATAAATAAATAAATACATTTAATTAAAAAAAAAAGATGGCTGGATGATATGACTTCCATTTCACACAATTAAATATAATTTGAAAGAAATAAAGGAAAATATATGTTATGTGCCTACTATATATCTGGTCTTAAAGGTATTATAATCATGTTTTATCACTTAATCCCCAACCATTCCAGAGTATTATATAATGTTTTAAACCAAAGCAAAATCTAATATGATAGCGTAGAGACTGAAAAAAATGGGAGTTTCCCAGGAACACACAGAAAAGAATACAGGAAGACAGAGGCGAGCAAAGGTCTATCTGGATCCAACACCCATCCTGTTTCCCTCTACCCTCAGTGATGAAGAGCATGAAGCATCTAGGAAAAGACCACAGTTATCCCGCCACAGGGAATTCCTCTGATTTTTAGGGAGGAGGGTTGAAAAATAGTAAAGAAGAATAAAACCGAGTGGCAGGTAAAGGGCAAGGACACGTGCCCATGGGGAGGTAGAAACTATCCAGGCAGCCCCCTCTTGAGAAATCACTGCCTCTGTCTCAGTGGTTGCCTAGCAGATGCCATTCTAGGGACCTCCTAGCCACAGGAAGCATGGGATGGCTGGATTTTCAGGGAAGCCAAGAGGTGCAGACAAAGTAACTTGCTGAATCTGAGTCTCAAAGTTGGTTCTGAGAAGTACACAACTGACTAAACAGTCCTCATGAAACACACACACACACACACAAAAAAAAAAAAAAACACATAGTTTATGTCCAACCATCGACTCAAAATAAAACCTCTTAGAGCAGAAGCAGGGTCGAAAAAGCCATATTAAACATCTTAATTCATTTCTTGGTAAAACAGGACATCAATCAGTCAAATTAAATAATCTCCCTTTAAGTTGGATTTAGTTGGAGAGCTGTCTGGAGGGATCAGAAGTCTGAAGTGACCTAACAGGAAGTTGCCCATTTTCTTACATTCAAAGGACTTTATTTTTCCAATTTCTCCCTAATATTTTTTCTGTGGCTTTCCTAAACGCTTGCTTACCGTTTGTTATTAGGAAGTGCAATGCATTATGTGAGAGACTGTCATTTTTCATTCTCATCTGGTATCATGTTGGTTTCACGCTTGCCATGGGCACCATATCCTGTCTCAGCAAGGCAGCCAAGCTGTGGTGAGTCTGCCATTGTGGAGTTGTTTCTCTTGATTGCTGGCAGATTGGATTAAACAGGAAGTGAGAGATATTTTTGTTAGCCTTAATTAGGGCCTCCAGTACATATGTTCTTTTTCCAGATGCGACAACCTGATGAAAAAAGCAGCAGAAAGTCATTAGAACACAGGTAAATAAGGCACTGCTAAAGATGGGGGAAAGAGGCAAAACATTTGGAAAACAGATTACCTTTGTTTGCAAGTTGAAAAGAAAGAGGCAGTCTTTCTGAAGAATCTGTGAAACCTATATGCATAGTTTTGAGCAGTTACTTGTCACTTTCTATTTTTGTTCATAGGTTAAAAAAAATGTTGGTATATAATTAGTGTGTTTTCCGTTCCAAATGTAACAAATCATGACAGCATTTAATTTGTAAATGTGGATGTCTGATAAAATAATTATAGCTACTGCTACCATATTACTGAGTACTTTAGTGTGCAGCAAGCAAGAATTTCAGAGTCCAGATTTTGCAACATTTTCAAATGCAGTTCCCTTGATGTACTACAACAGATCAGTATTATCATGCCATTATATGGACCAGAAAACTGAGACTTAGGGCTGTTGAGTACCTTGCCTGAAGTCACAGAGCTAATAGGTGGCAGAATCCAAGTGTAAGCGTTGTGTGTGTTTTGGGACTGCATTTTTGTTTCTGTCTTTTAGGACTGCAGAGATGTCCTAAAACAGGGAGTAAATTGCAGGCCCTGGTGGGTATCTCTCTATTTCATAGGAAAATCATCCTTTAAGTCTCTCACTTTTATTTATTACTTTCCTATAAGAATTTGTGGTAGGCATTGACAAGGCACATTTAGCAAACAAATCATATATAGCAGACACTGATTGCGGTCCAAGGGGTCACAAAGAGCTGGACACGACTTGGCAACTGAATGTCAACAACATAGCATATACTGAATATAAGTAGTTGAACAAGTGCAGCAAAGTCCATGCCAACCAGTTCCCCCACCTAGCAGGATATTCACAAAATACCTAGCAGGACAGTTTTATTTTTTGAGTAAGGAATATGTTCATCCTACATTTATGGTCATCTAGATTCTCCAAGTCAGGGTAATCTTATCTCTGACCCAGGAATCTGAAGCTGGTCTCTTGGAAACAAGAACTAAGGTGTATATTCCTGCAGTGTCTAGAATCATAAGCTTTAATGATCTATCCATTAACTTTCTCCATAGGTCAGGAATTCTTGGTCTTTGATTCAGCGCATAAGCCACATACCGAAAGACATTGTCTCATACCTGTAAGATGTTGCCACTCAGGTCTGTAATTGAGTTTTTCAAAGTCAGTTTCACAATTCTGTCAGACGTGCTGGTTCAAGGTGATGGTGAACACGATAAGATAAAAGAATCCCATGAAGATAAGCCTCATGCCACTCTTAAATTGCCAGTACCTGAAGTTTGAAGCATTTTAACAATCCTGCATTTTTACTCCCCTTTGTTTATAGTATTTTGTCATATTTTGCATCGTTATGTTTTTGTATCCAACTACTTATTGTAGACACAGATGATTTTATGACTTTTGTCTTTTAACCTTACTACTAACTTGATGTAAGTGGCTGATATACTAACTTTGCTGTATTATTTGCCTTTACACATGAGACTTTTCCTTTGAGAATTTTCATTATTTCAGTATTTATGGCCTTTGCTGCTCTGCTTATAGTAGCCCTTTTCATATTTCTTGTAAAGCTAGTTTTGCAGTGATAAATTCTTTTAGTTTGAGTTTGCCTGAACTCTGCATCAAACTAAAAGTTTCTTTCCTAGCAAAGGAAACTATCAATAAAACGAAAAGGCTGCCTGTTGAATGAGATAACGTATTTGCAAGCGATATATCTAATAGGAAGTTAATATCCAAAATATGGGAGGGTCCCACATGGCACTAGTGGCAAAGACTCTACCTGCCAATGCAGGAGACTCAAGAGAGTCTCTCCAGAGTTCCATCCCTGGGTCAGGAAGATTCTCCTGGAGGAGGAGAACGGCAGCCCACTGCAGTACCTTTGGCTGAAGAATTCCATGGACATAGGAGCCTGGTGGGCTACTGTCCATGTGGTCTCAGATTTGGACACGACTCAGCAACCTAGCACACATGCACACAGCCAAAATGTACGAAGAACTCGTGCACGTCAACCTCAAATAAACTAACAAGTTAATTAAAAAATGGGGAAAGGATCTGAATAGACAAAACCTAACAAGTGAACAAATGTAACCAAAACAGAAAGTGACTCATAGAGAAGACAAACAGGTGGCTGCCCTGAGGGTAGGAAATGGAGGGGAGGAAAGAAACAGGTGAGGGAATTTACGAGATACAGACTTTCAGCTGCAAGAGGAATGAATCCTTACTAGAGTGAAGTGCACAGTGGGAGGAATGTAGTCAGTAACTGTAGCGAATGGCTATGGTGACAGACGGAAGCTAAGCTTACCCTGGCCATCATTGTGAAATCTACAGACATATGGAATCACTATATTGTCTATATTGTGTAACAGGAATTAACATAGTGTTACAGATCAATTATACCTCAAAACCAACCTACCAACCAAACATCATAGGAAAAGAAATCAGATTTGTGATTTAAAAAGATTTTATTTATTTTAATTGGAGGCTAATTACTTTACAATATTGTATTGGTTTTGCCATACATCAGTATTTGTATATACATTTATTGAATACTGTACTGCTGCTAAGTCGCTTCAGTCGTGTCTGACTCTGTGCGACCCCTTAGATGGCAGCCCACCAGGCTCCGCCGTCCCTAGGATTCTCCAGGCAAGAACACTGGAGCGGGTTGCCATTTCCTTCTCCAATGCATGAAAGTGAAAAGTGAAAGTGAAAGTGAAGTTGTGCCCGACTCTTAGCGACCCCATGGACTGCAGCCTACCAGGCTACTCCGTCCATGGGAATTTTCCAGGCAAGAGCACTGGAGTGGGGGTGCCATTGCCTTCTCCAATTGAATGCTGTAGTTCCTGTCTTAAAGAATTAAAATATGAACATTTGGTCTACCCCCTTGAGATTACAATATTCTATTTATTATGAAATATGGACCCAAAATATTAATATAATTAAAGTAAAAATGCTCTGAGAAGGCTTCAGATGAAGAATCTTAAGAGCATACAGCAATAATTTCCTGTTCAAGGTCACTGAGAGTTTTTTTCCTATGAAAGGGGTTGAGGAATTGGTTAAAGGAGGTGACATTTGAGCTAAGTCTGGAAGAGATTAAAAGGATTTTTGGAACTTGGCTAGTAGAGTGAAAGACTGAATTGTGGCTAGACGGTCAAAGTAGAGGATTCACCTTAGGCTGGAGCATAGAAGATGAAGTGTTTGTGTGTATACGAACTTGAACTATGTGAAATTGTCACTGCGATGGTCACACGGTCTAATTTTTTTAATGTATTTATTTCTTTACTTTACAATATTGTAATGGTTTTGCCATACATCAACATAAATCCACCATGGGTGTATATGTGTTCCCCATCCTGAACCCCCCTCCCATCTCCCTCCCATCCCATCCCTCTGGGTCATCCCAGTGCACCAGCCCCGAGCACCCCGTATCATGCATCGAACCTAGACTGGCGATTCGTTTCACATGTGATAATATACAAGTTCCAATGGCATTCTCTCATATCATCCCGCCCTCGCCCTCTCCCACAAAGTCCAAAAGACTGTTCTATACATCTGTGTCTCTTCTGTGGCCTAATGTTAAAATTTGGTATAGAACAGAATGCCTCTTTGGTTGCCATGAAGGTATGTGATAGCAAGTGCGGAAACCTTATTCATTTGAAGATCTCCTTGGCCTTTTCTGGGCTTCCCTGATAGCTCAGTTGTTAAAGAATCCATGTGCAATGCAGGAGACCCCAGTTTGATTCCTGGGTTGGGAAGATCCTCTGGAGAAGGGATAGGCTACTCACTCCAGTATTCTTGGGCTTCCCTTGTGGCTCAGCTGGTAAAGAATCTGCCTGTAATGCAGGAAACCTGGGTTCAATCCCTGGGTTGGGAAGATCCCCTGGAGAAGGGAAAGGCTACCCACACCAGTATTTTGGCCTGGAGAATTCCATGGACTGTGTAGTCCATAGGGTTGCAAAGAGTTGAATACAACTGAGTGACTTTCACCTTCACCTTGGCCCTTTCTTCATATGCCTGGTCTGAAGAGAGAGTGGAGTGCTATGAAACAGGGGTGCCCAACCTCCAGGCTCTAATGTCTGATAATCTGAGTTAGAGCTGATGTAATAATAATAGAAATAATAATAATAATAAGTCATTCAGTCGTGTCCGACTCTTTGCAACCCCATGGACTGTAGCCTGCCAGGCTCCTCTGTCCATGGGATTCTCCAGGCAAGAATACTGGAGTGGGTTACCATTTCCTTCTCCAGGGGATCTTCCCGACCCAGGGATCGAACCCAGGTCTCCTGCATTGGAGGTAGACCCTTAAACCTCTGAGCCACCTGGGAAACCCCACACTAAATGTAATGTGCTTGAATCATCCCCAAACCATACCCTACCACCACCCCGTGGAAAAATTGCCTTCCACGAAAACTGTCCCCAGTGCCAAAACAGTTGGCAACCACTTATAAAGAATGGGGGCTTCAGAGCAAGACAGACACAGATTGGAATACTGATCCTATCACTGACATTGATTAAATCACTTAAAACTCCTAAACTCCATTTATGCAAACTACAGAATGGGTATCATCTTTCTGTCTTCATGGTTTTGTGGAGATTAAATGAGATTATTACATATACATGTAATAATAATAACATATACATGTAATAAAATTTCTAATATGATATAGGTTTTCAGAAATCATTGTCTATACCATTACAGAAGTTTTGATCGTAATTGGAAAAGTTTTGACAGTAACATAGAACAAATCTGCAAGAAAACATCTGCAATGTCTTCTCTTGCCCATTCCTCTTCTTCGCATCTCCTTCAGCCCTTATGCATCCCTAACAGTAGGCCCTCTCCACCAGCTGTTGAGGGATTTCAAGTGCCAGGGAGCCCGGCTGCTCACATATGTTTGAATTGCTTCCTCTCTACTTAACCTTCCTGCTAGAAAATTAACAAGTTCAACTTTTTCCTTTAAGTTGCCAAACATTTCGCACTTGGAACTGACTGTTATAAAATGTGCGTGGATAATCGCTGATTGTTTCTTTGGCACGGTCATTATTTATGCCATTATTTGTAGGACACACAACAATTCGTTTTCTGGGGCAAGTGTAGAAACAACTCGTGAAGGTGAATGGGAACCGCCTGGGATTATCATAACATTTTTCTTTCCAAGTTGTGCAATTAGGTACTACAAATGGGATTAGTGTTTGGGGAAGAGACAGATGTCTGCACCCTCAGTGCAACACAATCCATAAAGTTTAACTTCAGTGTTTATAATATTAGTTTACAGTTAATAATGCATATGCATACTACTTTTCTGCATACAAAAGACTTCCTTATGTATTACTTCTTTGGAGGTATCCAGAAAGTACAATTTAAAGGCAAGAAGAGCAGCTGATATTTATTTCATGGGTAAACTGAAATTTGGCAATATTAAATAGTTTGCTTAAGCCACACCGCTAGTAAAGTAGACACTTATCCTAGATTCTTATTTCAAATGAAAATTTCTTTCCTCATGCCCCCCCGTATATACAAATATGTAATCCATAGAATATAAGACCACAGTCTCAGAGTATTGATTGTTTATTTTGGGCAGTAGCAATTGTTAGTTGCTGATAAAATCTAGGGTTTTTTTTGCAAATATTTATTAGGAATTAAAAAATAATCACACTGGATAAGACTTCTTAGAGGTTTTGGTGTCTGAACATTCCACCATCCACCTACACTTAGATTCCAGGCCAATAAATCATCTTCATTAGGATGAAATACAAATGAGAAATAATGTGCTAGTGATGTTAGCAAAGCTTATTATTAGATAAATTTGGATTTAGAAGGCAAAATGAAACTCTTTCTTCCTGATCCATCGAATCTAAAAAGCCTGAGATATGGTGGCTACTCAAAGGTCCATTTATCAACAATGATAATGTCAATAGTGATGTTAGTCAATAGTTACTAAAAGCATCCTAGGGCTAGACACTTTTCAAACCATTTTGTGTCTGTCGACTCATTTGATCATCACAAAAATACTACCAGGTAATCACAAACAAGCATTTGGGTACTAAGGGTACTAAGCTAACCTACATTCAAGTGGAAGAGACTGGCAATTCTTAGTGTGGTCTAGACAATTCTTAGTGTGGTCTTAGTGTGGTCTAGGCAGTTTGAGCTTGGGTGTGTTTACCCCCATAGGAAGAGGAGGTATAATAAAGCTTACTATCTCTGAATATGCAGAATGAATATGGCCAAGTCTTTGTAAAGCAGTTTAACCAGATCCACAAGGAGGTGAGCTATGAATATCTCAGCCTCTGGTCAACGAGGATAGCAACATTGTGTTCCATGGTTGCTGGAAAAATATGAACTAGCCTGGCAAGAGATAGGAGAGCCCCACTCCAAAGGGCTCTGGAGGATATAGAGATTAAAAAATGCATCCCTTCATTAAAATCTTATGATTTTTATATTATTTATAGTTAGGCAGTTTAGTTGATACTTTCAGGAGGAACCATATCACGACCTAAACTTGTGTTATTATGTTGTTTAAAGGCTAAGTCATGTCCGAGTCTTTGCGACCCCATGTACTGCAGTACTCTGCCCTCTACTACTTCTCAGAGTTTGCTCAAGTTCATGCCCATTGAATCAGTGATGCTATCTAACCATTTCATCCTCTGCTGCCCTCTTCTCCTTTTGCCTGCAATCTTTCCCAGCATCAGGATCTTTTCCAATGTGTCAGCTCTTTGCATCAAGCAGTCAAAGTACTGGAGCTTCAGCTTCAGCATCAGTCCTTCCAATGAATATTCAGGGTTGATTTCCTTTAGAATTGACTGGTTTGATCTCTTTGCAATCTAAAGTTGTGAGGGTTCAGTTATAATACTGTTACCATTGTTACTGTCAGCTAACAGGGAAGCTAGAGAGAGGCAGGAGCCTGTGCCTGACAAATCTCTCAACCTTGTTTCATTTTCAGCATATTACATGGAGGTGGGCAGGTGTCCTTTTATTGCAGATAAGGGATATGAAGATTCTAGAAGGTTGTACAAAACTATTAACTCAATCTCTAGTCAGTCTAAGGTTTATCATGAAAGGGTATAGACATAAAATAAATCCCCTCTTCAGGAAGAAAATAGGTGAAAGCAGAATGCCTCCCTTTAGAAGAAGATGCACTTTATATAAAAGAAAATAAGGCAATGCCTTAGACATTTATTTATTCCAATATAATGAACTAAATTAGCTCCATAATACTTAAAATAGTTGGTGGCTTATCATGTTGTTATCTGGTTTTGTTAAGCTAAGGCTGAAAGTCACAAGGCACGTTCAATTCTCCAGAGCCTCAAATTAATTGGTTTCCTGACACCAGAGTTCCAAAAAGATGAATCTTTCTAATATGTGTTCATCTCTCTTTATTTACTTTAAAATAGAAGGCATAAGCTGTAACTCTATGACTATCTATGTTTATATGATTTATGCAGTTGTGGAAAGCAATGCAGCATGGTTAGCTTAGGAAACAGTGAAAGTTTAAAAGTTATAGCTATCATTAGTTGTACCAGATGTAAATTAACTTAAACATACTGAAATTTATAGTCTTCTTTCTAGAACTAAATCCTTTCTATTACATAGTAAGTACAATATCTCGTGGCGGGGAGGAGGGAGCGGGGGAGTGTTGAAATAGCTATTACATTTGTTGTTTCCATGCTGTAGCTCCTTACAACAACCCTAGAAAAATAGTACTAACCGTTTTTGAGTCTAAGTACAACAGAAAGCTCAATTTCCTGCGGAAAAGTTTTAGATCTTCAGCTTGGCTGAATTAGCTCCCCCCCCCCAAAAAAATATATATATATATATATATATATATATATATATATATATATATATTTGAAGAGCATGGATTTATCTATACTTTCCTCAGTGGCTTTATTCAACTAATTTTCCCTCTTCAAGGGGTGTTAAATAATTTTTACAATACAGTATTTCCTGCCATATCAGTAAACAAAGGATGCCATAGTCATCAACAGTTGCAGCCACCATGGATGGCGAGCTGGTGAGCCTGAAGGAAGTTGGAGGGAGAAGAAAACCTGCCATCTAGCAGTCATCAGAGTGCAGCCACTCCCCACGGTGAGTCCTGAGGACACTCAGGATGTGCAGCACAGGATACTGGCCCCAGATAGGTGCGGTGCAATATCAAATGAATGATTTTAGTGGATCCACACTCATGCATCATCTCATACACAGAAAAGTGCTAAGTTCCTTAACTTGACATATCAGGATTCTTTAACAATAATCTTATGATATTCTGACTGATAGCTTACACCTTGTCTTGTGAACTCAGATGCGCCCCTAAGATGATAGATGAAAGTTTATGGTGGTTCACCAGATTCATGGTCTCCAAAGGAGATTTAACTCCAGGACCAAAGACAGTCTCAGTCACTCAGAGCTTTGTGTAGTAGAAATTTTATTAAAGTGATAGTGACAGAAAAAAATCTTCTGACATAGACATAGGAAGAGGGTAGAAAGACTATCGCCTGGCTAGTTTTAAGCAGGGCATTATGTACTTTTCTGCTAGCTGCTGAGAATAGAAAAAGAAATACCTCAAGGCTGTGAAAATTTCCTCCAGGCCCTTTCCTGTAACATACATCCTGGGATGACATCAGAATGAGATTAGTCCAGAAGGAACAGGTTAACCCAAAGCTCACGGCTGTGGAACTTTTACCCAGGCCTCCCATAGCATACATTCTGAGCGCAGAAGAGCGTGTTCTGAACAAGAGATACTGCTGCCTGCCATACTTAGGCCTATGTGTCTAAGGTAAAAGAATGCTAAAAAACAAACAAACAAACAAAAAACCCAGCAATGTTCGTTCACCTCCTTCCTAAAGGGACCTAAGGCCTGGACTCCTTATCAACCTATCTAAGTTAACTCCCTCAGGACTGCCTGTCCATTGTTGCAGTTCTTACATATCCTAGCTCCTCCCCTTGCCTCCTTTGAGCAGCTTCTCAGAGCAATTTGCAATATTGTCTCCTGGACTGCAGTCCTCAGTTTCCCCCAAATAAAACTTAATTCACAACTTTTATGTTGTACATTTTTAAAGTCAACACTTAAACTTTAAAGATTATTCACATAAAATTATTTAAAAAATAAAATAATATTAATTGTAAAATTTTAATACAAATTTTATGTCACTGAAAATTGGCTGTGTCTTCGTAATGAGGACATATCACAGATAAATTAATAGTGTTTTTATTTTCTTTCTTAATTTCATATAAAAGAACAGTTCTTGTTAACTGTTGTAACTCATGGTACCTTAGATCTGTTGAAATATTATATTTGCATCACTAACTTCTGGCCATAGCTACATAAATTATGATATATTAATAAGAAACTTTTAATGTAAATGAAGATGTTTACTTGCTATTCATCACTTTCTCATTCATTTAGGCATTTCTTCAGCAATCACACATTCATTGCATTCTAAAACAATTTCCTAGGCATTTGCTAAATGTCATAAATACCATGCAGTTCTGAGAAGTTTCTACTGTTAGGAAGCTTACTACCTTATAGGAGAGTTAGATACACTATACAATAAACTGTCATAACTCTTTTTCAAAGTCTATAGGATTAAGAGAGATGAAGTTACTCTTTGAAATGATCTATTAGTCTATGCTCTTGAAATCTTTGAATGTGAATGCTTACCTAATTCTGACTCAGTGGCTTAGTAGTACCCATTTTGTCCTAAACATCTGGTGGGGAGTAGTTTCAGAAAAATACCTGAGCTGATTCAAAATTAAATATAAGTTAAATTTGCTAATATTTTTAAGGATAAAAACTATGCTTTGGAAGCTATACAACTTGCTACTTGTGCCATCTCTTTGTAAGTTTCAGTTCTTCCCTATTATTTTCATAGCCAAGGTCACTTAGGATTTACTTCATATCACTAAACAAATCAGGGGTATATGATTAAAAACAGAACATAAGTGAAAGCATAATCCAAGTGTAGCATTTAGGGCATACTCTTGGCTTTTTTAATTCATTAATTAAGGAAAGCTCACCTTTGAATTATTGTACCAGTCAGTTTGCCAAGATGGTTCATTAAAGTCCAAATCTTATTATATATTACATGCTTTATGCTTTTCACACAAACTTATTATACTGCTCAGAGAAGGTGATCTCTAAAAGCACATTAGACTAATGTTCCTGAAACACTGGCTAATGTATTTTTTATTGGATTGCTGTAACCAAAAAAGGTCACCTAATGATTTCTTCCAATAATGATTCACTAAGAGGAAAATATAATTAATTAGTTATTGTTAAATGTTTGACCTTGAAATACCTTGTCAGTTTTTGAGATTACAATGTCATATTATCCCATATCAAAAACAGAAAATCAAATAATCTTTCAATATTGTTCTTTCACATGTTTTATCTAGACAAGTTAGAATGGTAATAGTTCACATTTACTGAGTGCTTACTGTGTGGCAAGTACTGTGCTAAGCACTTTAATTTATCACCACATTTTATTCCCACATAAATGCTGGCAGCATATTATTGCTAAATATTTAGGTGACGGAAATCAGGTGAAATTTGGAGAGGTCAAATAACAGCCAAAGTTACTCAGCCATTTAGAGGAAAAGTCCAAGTTTGAACCCAGATGTCTTGATATAGGCTTTCATGCATACCATACGTTCATCTTGATTCCTCAAGGAAAGTAATTATTTATGAGTGCAGATACTGATGTTTGGATTCCTCCCTTCTCCCAGTAAATTAAGTGATCTCTAAATCATATTTTGGAACAGTGATTTCATGAAAGAGGTCAAATAATTAAGACTTTGAAATCAACTGTGCTAGTTCAAATCCCAGTCTCATCACTTGATGCTATGGGGCTTTGATTCAGTTGTTTAAGCTCTCCAAGCTTCATTTTCTCTTCCTATGACTAGGGATACTTTTCTGAATTTTGTTTGAAGATGAGAAAAATACCTAAAAGTGTTTATGAAAGGACTTCAAGTCGACTCATTGGAAATTGAAATAGGTTTATTTGGGGCCAGCAGCTTCTACTTGCATCATTATGAAACAAAAGAGTTGGTATTTTGAAACTTGAAACCTCCCATCCACTTCTCTTTCTTGTTGAAGATATACACATATGCATTTATAGTCATATCAGATTTTAAGTATACCTAATTGGAGATCCAATCAGTCCATCCTAAAGGAGACCAGTCCTGGGTGTTCTTTGGAAGGACTGATGCTGAAGCTGAAACTCCAATACTTTGTCCACCTCATGTGAAGAGTTGACTCATTGATAAAGACCCTGATGCTGGGAGGGATTGGAGGCAGGAGGAGAAGGGGACAACAGAGGATGAGATGGCTGGATGGCATCACCGACTCTATGGACATGAATTTGGGTGGACTCTGGAAGCTGATGATGGACAGGGAGGCCTGGCATGCTGTGTGATTCATGGGGTCACAAAGAGTCGGATACGACTGAGCAACTGAATTGAACTGAACTGAATTTTGATTTGTCTTTCTTTGAAAGATATTGAAGAAAGTTAAACTACTGTGATGACTAAAGATATTATAAAGAACACTTTGTGAGCTATGTTCAGCCTGAATGTTGTTTTTAAGCAGGGTTGTGAGCATGCTACATCTCATCTATAGCTTGCAATAGCAGCATCATCAGTAGCCCAGTAGGATGCTTTCTCCCTGCTTTAGATTTTTGTTCCTTCAGGAAACATTATGAGCAAGAGATCTGTTTAAGGTAGATTGATTTGTTTGTTTGTTTTTGGGTGGAAGTGGGAGTGAAATGTCTCATGGATACCACATCAGGAGTAAGGGATTCAAGACTGGGTGAATGAGGATGTTGCAACAGGTGTATTAGCAGTTCCCATGAGGAGTTTCAGAGCTGGTCAGGCCTGTAAGAGTAGATTACAATTGCGGAAAAAGACCTGAGCTTTTTAACATCACACCGATTAGTCGTTAAGAGTCAATCACACTCACATACACACGCTCACATACACCCAGAACATAACCGTGGCTTAGGTACCACACACTAGAAAGTATGCAAGGTTAACATGCTTTGGAGTTGCTTTAAATATGTGTGTGTGTTTGTATATACACATAACACATGCATACACATGTACACAAGCATGTTTCTCTACTTCTAAGAAGTGTTTCCTACAATAAATATGTGTATTAATGATTAGATAAATGAAAATTAACGACATTCTCCTAATGAGAGGTTTTTGAGGATTTATCAGATTCTCTACCATCTGAGCCGCTAGGGAAGTCTATTTATTGTCTTAGGGATGATTGAATCCGTATAATTCCATATACTTTCAGGTACTATTTTAATGTTTGGGCCTTTTAAATCTTTATCACTGAAAGTCAACCTTTGTTTTTGAAATTCATCTTGGTTCTGAACATGTCTCTTCAGTTTTGCCTTAAAAATTTTTAAGATACTCATCTGTTTACTTCCTGAGAGATTTCTTCAACTTTGTCACTGTTTATTATAAAATTTCATTTGTCTTGAAATCCTAAGATCTCAGCATTTTATATTATTATACTTTATTATTATTATTATTGGTTCCTGTATCTATCTCTCTCATGACTTTAATCTTTGTCATATTTCTTTTGTATTCTCAAGAGACTTCTTAATCTTTCTTTGCACTATTGACTAAAGTTCTTATAGCTTTACATTGTGTTTTTCTACACTGATAATACAATTTTACATTTTTGTACTCTTTTTTCAAATTAGTTTAATGTTGTTGCCTATTTCTCTAAGAGATTTTTGAAAGTAGAAAAAATATTGTGTTATTTTTTAACGTCTTTTTAATTTTTGGTTTTCTTATCCTGTTTCAACAAAGCAATGCCATTTTGCCTTCTATTGAAAATTCTATTTTTTCTTAAAGTTTATGGTGCTCTGCTTAGAATACATTTGCTTTTAAATTTTAGAATTTATTCTACTTTTTTAACCCAGATAAAACCAGTGATAGAGGATATACAGACTTGAAATTTTCCAAAAGAAAGGGTCTGGGAATTTATTGTTAAATCTTCTATCCAAATATTTTAATTCTCATGGAACTCTGTCTCATTTTCACATCTGGAAGGCAATCATACATATGTCCCTATCATACAAATTCATTTGTTGTGGCTTTATTAGACCAAATGGATCTATTTATCATTCCCTACTGCTCTTTTTCCCCCTGCCACTCAAAACTACCACCACCACAACCACCAACAGTTTTCTGACTTTAATGGACACTAGATTTCAAAGTTAATGGAATACTAAAATGAAGTAGATTTCTTCCATCTTTTCTGCAAGAGAGGTTAATCTCTTCCATGAGACAAAGCACAAGTTGACCACCATACTCTCAAATTGATATCACATCTTTCTTCATTTTGTCAAAAGTTGTCCATCTTTTCTCCATTTTTGTTTTTATTTATCATCCCAAAAATAATGGTGGAAAGTTGAAATTTAAAGTTATGTAAAAAGCTGGTGGTTACTTGCCATTTTAAATTAGGTGTAAATCAATTGCTTTTATTGGCCTGAATCCCTTAGTCACGAGTACCTAGCAATTCAGTGAAGAAATTTACTCTCAGAATAGATAAAGTAAATGAGAAAGGTGGTTTAGTGGGCAGAACGCTAAAGTAGGAAATAAGATAACCAATTCTTATTGTGGTATTCACAGGGTGGCTTTTCATAAGTCATTTCTATTTTCATTCCTCAGTTTCTTTATTTGCTTCACGAATACCTGGGACTCAGTTTTTAAATTACATTCATTATAGTTGTATAAACCTAACTTTTTTTTTTTTTTAAATTTCTGTTCTGTTTGTACTTAAGGAAAGTTCAAAAAAAAAAAAAAAGAGAGAGAGAGAGAAAGATACACTTGTTTTAAGTGTTAGATCTTTTGCAAAGGCAAGTTGTAAAGAAAACTCACACAATATAATAATATCTTCTATCTGCTGAAGGAGAGAATTCTATGTTCTGTAATTCTAATTAAATCTCCCAGATAGAATTATTTTACCAAGCTATGCTCAAAACAGGAATAAATGTCATTGAGAGGAACCATAACTTTTTTTATTTATTTCTTTTAAAGCTTTGTTCTGTAAGATTATATGTTTAATTACTTTATTGAAATAGCTGGATTAGTTCTTTAAAGAGAAAAATATTTATACATGCTTTTGTCTTTTATCCATGTCGGTAGTTTAGAGTCTCCTGTGACCATGATACCAACTGGTTTTGCATTCAAATGTGCATATTATAGATGTGAATTGAAATAATACATAGTTAATTAATTTAATAATTCAAATATTCATTAATTTCCCACTATATCCCTGCCCAGTATTAGCCACTCAAGATTCAGAGATGAAAAGATCTAGACTTTGCTCTTAAGAAGTCCAAAGGGAAAACAGAAGACAAATAAGGTATATATTATATGGTACACCAAATTCAATATAGGCAGATAGAAAGGGTTGCAAATCTCACTCTTACTAGGTTTCATGATGTTACCTGCATCTTGATGTGTGAGAAGGAACTGTAAAGATAGACGGAGTTGGTACGATGGGTGAGAGTCATTCAATGTAAGAGAGTAACACAGATAGGATATAGAGTGGCATATTCTGAAACCCAGATAGTTTAGCATAGAACCACAGAAAGACTGGAAAGATAAGTCAAGATCTTGTGGATCATTTTAAGGAGTTAGAATTTCCTTTTAGCAGAAATCTAGAATAACGGTGTGGTTTTTTTAAAATCTATTTTTAATGAACGTTTAGCAGAGAATGAAAGTGAAAGTCACTCAGTCATGTCTAATTCCTTGTGACCCCATGACTATAGCCAACCAGGCTATATATATAGTTCATGGAATTCTCCAGGCCAGAGTACTGGAGTGGGTGGCTGTCCTCTTCTCCAGTGGCTCTTCCTGATCCAGGGGCTGAACCCAGCTCTCCCGCACTGCAGGCGGATTCTTTACTGTCTGAGCAGATATAGCTGCTTTACAATCTTGTGTTAGTTTCTACTGTATAGAAAAGTGAATCTGTCATATATATACATACATCCCCTCCCTTTGGATTTCCTTCCCATTTAGATCACTGCAGTCCATTAAGCAGAGCTCCCTGTGCTATACAGTAGGTTCTCATTATTTATCCATTTTATACATATACCAATAGTATATATGTGTCAATCTCAAAATTCCTCCACCTCCTGTTTCCCCCTTGGGATCCATATGTTTGTCCTTTCATCTGTGTCTCTATTTATGCTTTGCAAATAAGATCATATATGTCATGTTTCTAGATTCCACTTGTGTGCATTAATATGTGATGTTCTTTTTTAATTGGAAGAATAGATTGGCCTGAAAACTAAGTCTGGTCATTCAAACTACTTTAAGCTCATAGATCTAATTCTTATATACATCAACAATTTTTCCTAATTTCGCAGACATGAATTTCTTAGCCTAAATTTATGCTTACTTTAACAGCCGTCTGTCTACCAAACAGATATGTGGTCAGATGTACATGGGTGTGAACATTGATGTAATGCCAATTTTTACCTAAAAGACCATTTTCAGACTTGACAAAGGTCGCTTACAAAAAGAGGAAATGTGTCGATTCCGTAATCAGCTTGCTGTTTTCTCAACTTCTTGAAGGCAAGGAATGTGTTCAACACATATTTCTCATCTCCAATAAACTAACATATTGCTTTGAACATGTTAATTTATAAAGATTTGAATGTATGAATGACTAAGAAAACATAAAATAGAAATCATTTAGAAATCTAGGCTCAGATGGTAAAGAATGCCCTGCAATGCTGGAGACCCAGGTTCAATCCCTGGGTTGGGAAGACTCCCTGGAGAAAGGAATGGCAACCCACTCCAGTATTCTTGCCTAGAAATTTCCATGGACAGGGAAGCCTGAGAGGCTACAGTCCATGGGGTCACAAAGATGGACACAATTCAGTGACTAACACACACAAGAAATTCTGTTAAACAATTTGCTTTTATCCTAAACTCTATTTCATATTCATTGGAAAGCTCTGTTCCTTCTGTTAGCACAGCATTTGTTTTTCTCACATAGTTTATCAATGCTGCTAATGAGTTGCTAATTAGCTGCCAATTCTTGTACAATCTAGAAGGACTGTTCAAAGGAATATGCCTCTCATCTATTTGTTTCACATGTCCATAGTCCTGTAATACAGAAATATTATACATCAAGTTAACACAGGCTCACTGAATATGGATGTAGACAGATTATAACTTCATTAAAAATTACTAATGTAGAGGCCTATAAGTGCAGATGGTCCCCGACTTATGCTGGTGGGGCTTTTTCAAATTTACAACGATTCAAAAACAATATACACATTTTAGAAACCATATTTCAAGTTTTGCATTTTGGTCCTTTGCTGGGCTAGTGACATGCAGAGTAGTGATCTTTCATGAACAGGGCAGCGGCAGTGTGCCCTCAGTTTCCAGTCAGCAAAGTGATCACAGTCCATATGCTCACAACTGGTCTGTACACATACAATCATTCCGTTTTTCTTGTACAGTACAATAGTTGATACATTGCATGAGATATTCAACACCGGTATATAATAGGCTTTGGGTAAATGATTTTGCCCAACTGCTGGCTGATGTAAATATTCAGAGGGTATTGAAGGTAAGAGATGCTGAGTTGTGATGTAGGTAAAAATTTTTGACTTATTTGATTTTCAACAGGCAATAACTTTATTGGGATATAACCCCATCATAAAGCAAGGGAGATGTGTATTCTTTCTTTTTCAGAAAGACAGGATTTTAGTGAAGAAGGTCCTAGTATAGCATCACTTAATATAATGGAAAAAATATACATATCCTCATATATAAGCTTGGACCTGCAGTCATGGAGTTGAATCTTAATTCTGCTATTTATACTAGTTGTGTGATGTTAATGTAGTTGCATCTTATTTATGATTTCATCTGTAAAATGGGAATAATCCTCACTTCTGAGAGGTTTTGGTGATGATTCAATAGAAGTAACATAGGTAAAGCATTAGCATAGTCCTTGCATATGGAAGGTTCTTAAAAATATTTTGTTTTTCTTCTCTTCCTATAATGAGCCATATTGTAGTTTCTTGATTAATGTGCTCAATTCCACAATTTATCCCAAGTGGTATTACATAACAATGGCTTATACTGTTATAAAGATAATCCCCTCAAATTTTAAGATATGTGTGCATATTCCCAGATTTTTTTAATCTATGGCTCTAATTCACCCAGTCTCTTTTATGATGCTCAAAAGTATCCTTTTTTTTTTAAATGAAAGCATGTATCACACATGTTATTTTTTAAATGCGTGCTCCTTATAATTAACAATTTACTCTCCTAAAGGCTTAAGTAAATTTAGAATTTTGGTGGTGACAGACTGATTTATTTAGTTTCTCTTCTTCCCACACTGCTTCAGAACTTTAAATTGCTTAAAGTTAGGTGATTATCTTAGAGTACTCATTGAATTTAAAGTAGACTGAGGCAGAAATAGTAAAGCCTGTGAAATACTGCATTCTCTACTCTGCGTTTCCAAGCCGCATTTTATTTAGACTAAAACAGTTTGCTGTGGAGGGCTGAGTGCTGTGTGTCACCCACCATGTTTAGCGGCAGGGCCTCTCTTCCTTCCTCTCTCTTGACTATCCAGACCGTATAACCATAAGGTAGGAGAAAGTCAGTCTGGCTCCCTTAGTGACCACATGGAGTACGTTTTCCTCACTAACCTTCAATCAACATGGACTAAGAACGATCTGCATTTAATTATTGTAATACACTATAGTAGGATTAATTGAATTATCTAATATAGTGCTCTCATAATTTAGTCTATCCAAGTGAATACTTTCCAAAACCCTCTTTACAGGAAAACAGAAAAAACAAAACAAAATAAAACTCTATCCTTTCTGACAGATGTATTGGGGTAAAGCACTAATAACCTATATTTATTGAAAAATAAATAGTTTTATAACTACATGAACAAATGAATAGATCTATGCCCCCAAATAATCTTTATGCTATTAAAGATTTAAAAAGTCACATGACTTTGTCTAGTATGTGTTTTTAAATCTCCAAAGAATTTTAGAGTTTACTGTAGTACTTCCCATATGCTCATCATAATTATTAGGCTGGTGCAAAAGTAATTGCGGTTTTTGCATTGTTGAAATTTATCATTTGATGTAAGAATACATTCTTAAGTAAATATGATTATGCTATACATTGTTTTAATGTACATTTATCAATTTAAGTTTTTGCTAGTGACATGCTGTGCATTTTATATTTAGACTAGGGAAATGATGCTAGACAAAAAGCAAATTCAAGTGATTTTCTTATTTAAGTTCAAAATAGGTCATAAAGCAGGGAGATGACTTGCAACATCAACACACATTTAGCCCAGGAACTGCTAACAAAATACAGTGCATTCGTGGTTCAAGAAGTTTTACAAAAGAGATGAGAGACTTGAAGTTGAGGAACACAGTGGTCAGCCAGCAGAAGTTGACAACCAATCGAGAGCAATAATCAAAGCTGATCCTCTTATAGCTACATGAATAGTTTCTGAAGAACTCAGCATTAACCATGCTATGGCCATTTGGCATTTGAAGCAAATCGGAAAGCTTAAAAGGCTTGATAAGTGGGTGCCTGATGAGCTGACTATAAATAAAAGAAGTCATCATTTCGAAGTGTCATCTTCTTTTATTCTACGCAACCGCAATGAACGATTTCTCGATGGCATTGCAATGTGCGCTGAAAAGTGGATTTTATATGACAAATGGAAACAACCAGCTCAGTGGTTGGACTGAGAAACTCAAAGCACTTCCTAAGGCAAACTTATACCAAAAAGGTCATGGTCACCGTTTGGTAGTCTGCTTCCCATCTGATCCACTACGGCTTCCTGAATTCCAGCAAAACCAGTACATCAGAGGAGCATGCTCAGCAAATCGAAGAAATGCACCAAAAACTGCAATGCCTGTAGATGGTCACTGGTCAACAGAAAGGGCCCAATTCTCCATGACAACACTTGACTACACATAACACAAGCAAGAACTAAATAGGCATTTCTCCAAAGAAGACATACTGATGGCTAACAAACACATGAAAAGATGTTCAACATATCAGAGAAATGCAAATCAAGACCACAATGAGGTACCATTTCACAGCAGTCAGAATGGCTGCGATCCAAAAGTCTACAAGCAATAAATGCTGGAGAGGGTGTGGAGAAAAGGGAACCCTCTTACACTGCTGGTGGGAATGCAAACTAGTATAGCCATTATGGAAAACAGTGTGGAGATTCCTTAAAAAATTGCAAATAGAACTGCCTTATGACCCAGCAATCCCACTGCTGGGCATACACACCGAGGAAAGCAGAATTGAAAGAGACCCATGTACCCCAATGTTCATTGCAGCGCTGTTTATAATAGCCAGGACATGGAAGCAACCTAGATGTCCATCAGCAGATGATTGGATAAGAAAGCTGTGGTACATATACACAATGGAGTACTACTCAGCCCTTAAAAAAATAAATTCGACTCAGTTCTAATGAGATGGATGAAATTGGAGCCGATTATACAGAGTGAAGTAAGCCAGAAAGAAAAACACCAATACAGTGTACTGACACATATATATGGAATTTAGAAAACAGTAATGATGACCCTATATGTGAGACAACAAAGAGACACAGAGGTATAGAGTGGACTTTTGGACTCTGAGGGAGAGGGAAAG
Source organism: Nanger dama (assembly GCA_917880005.1). Lineage (NCBI taxonomy): Eukaryota > Metazoa > Chordata > Mammalia > Artiodactyla > Bovidae > Nanger > Nanger dama. Next base: position 8,785,357 of record CAKJTW010000058.1, on the reverse strand, counting down.
GGTGGGATGGTTTGGGAGAATGGCTATGAAACGTGTGTATTTTCTTGTAAGAACGAAGCGCCAATCTATGTTCAATGTAGGATGCAGGATGCATGGGGCTGATGCACAGGATGATTCAAGTAGAGGATGTGGGGTGGGAGGTGGGAGGGGCTTCGGCATTGGGAGATTGTGTTCACCTATGGCTGATTCGTGTCAATGTATGGCAAAACAAATATAGTATTGTAATTAAAAAAATAAATAAATTTAATTAAAAAAATTAAAAAAATTAAAAAAAAAAACAAAACAAACAAAAAAAAAGTTTAACGAAATGGGCTATGAAGTTTTGCCTCATCTGCTGTATTTACCTGAACTTGTACCTACCAACTACCACTTTTCAAGCAAATCAACAACTTTTTGCAGGAAAAATGCTTCCACAACCAGCAGGAGATAGAAAATACTTTCCAAGCGTTCATAGAATCCCAAAGCATGGGTTTTTACACTACAGGAATAAACAAACTTATGTCTTGTTGTCAAAAATGTGTTGACTGTAATGGTTTCTATTTTGATTGATAAAGATGTTTGAGCCTAATTATAATGATTTAAAATTCACAATCCAAAACCACGGTTACATTTGCACCAACTTGGTACTTAGGATGTTTCTTAAAATATGCAGTGTCCTGGGTCTCATATAAGAACAAAATAAATACAATTCCCAGGTGAGATACTAGAGAATATAACTTTATAAAAGCATTTCAGGTTAAGCTTATAGTAAGGAAAGTTTGAAAAAATTGTTCTACTGAGGTGAAAGTTGAGATTTGATGAGTAAGTTGCTAAAATAAAATCACTTTGCACAACCCATCTATAAAGACAATGCTGGTTGTGGTGTAGATGATCATTCAAGGAGACATTCTCCAAGTCCTCTGTAAAAAATATTATACCACATAACAAGCATATAATTAACGTTTCAAAATTTAAAAATGCATGTCCACATATAATCCCCTTTTCCTATTATTTCTCCATGGTTATGTATTATTATCTTCAGTTTTTTGATGAGGAAACATAGTCTCTGATACTGCATTTTGCTTCAAATTCACATAGCTGAAGGTCTTTCTAATAAAGTCACATTTTTTATTTTAAGATATTATTATAGCACAGTTGATTTACAATGTCGTGTTAGTTTCCACTCTACAGCAGCGTGAATCAGCTATACTTTTCTTCGACTACTTTCCCATGTAGACCATTACAGATTATTGAGAAGAGTTCCCTTTGCTATATGGTAGGTTCTTATCCTATATCCTTGCCTGGAAAATTCCAAGGAAAGAGGAGCCTGGCAGGCTGTAGTCCATGGGGTCACAAAGAATTGGACACGACTGAGTGACTAACACACACACATTTTATATATAGCAGAGTGTATATGTCAATCTCATCCTCCCCATTTATCTGTATCCCCTCTCCCCCTGGTAACAATAAATTTGTTTTCTACATCTGTGACTGTATTTGTTTTGTAACTAAGTTCATCTGTATCACTTTTGGATTCCACATATAAGTTATATCATATGATATTTGTCTTTCACTGTCAAACTTTCTTCAGTAGAAGCCTAAACTAAGCAGATTTTGAGGTGATTTACAACAGGAGGCATATTGGGAACCAGGTTACTCCAAGTGTCAAAATATCTTCACCTACAATCTTGGAAATAGTCAAGAAGATTCAGTCCTATTTATTTCCTAAGTTTTGGCATTGTCTTTGTCTAGACCAAGGTTGAGAATCCTACAGGTTTTGTTAGAGACTGCTAACATTTCCTGAAAGTGGTGTACAGAGTAGTGAAGGACATTAGTAGAAGAGACAGGCTACATTCAATTTCTGATTCTATCTCTTGGTAGCTATGTGGCCTTGTGGTTTTTGCTCAACTCTGGAGAATCCCCGGGATGAGGGAGCCTTGATGGGCTGCCATCTATGGGATCGCACAGAGTCGGACACGACTGAAGTGACTTAGCAGCAGCAGCAGCAGCTGTATCTCAGCATCACAATGCAAAACAGTGATAATAATCAAACTTATATCCTTAGGTTCTAATGAGGATTAACTGGATAGTAAATGTAAAACACTCAGAAAAGTCACTTACATGCAGTAAATACTCAGGTGTCTGATTTTGCAGTAAAGCATTTGCCTGCAATGCAGAAGAGACAGGTTCGATCCCTGGATGAGGAAGATCCCCTGGAGTGGGAAATGGCAACCCACTCCAGCATTCTTGCCTGAGAAATCCCACTGGAAAGAGGAGCCTGGTGGGCTACAGTCCATGCGGTCGCAAAGAGTCAGACAGGAGGGAGCACGCGTGCACGTTGGTTCATTCATGGTTGGACACATTATCAGGCTCTGGCAATTTCTTTTCCATTTGAAAGGGAAAAAGCAGACCCAGTTAGGTTTCCTACTTTATTTATATTTATTTATTTTTTTATTTGAGAAACTTTTATTTTTTTTATTTTACTAAATTTATTTATTTTTTAATTACAATACTGTATTTGTTTTGCCATACATTGACACGAATCAGCCATAGTGAACACAATTTCCCAATGCCGAAGCCCCCTCCCACCTCCCATCCCACATCCTCTACTTGAATCATCCTGTGCATCAGCCCCATGCATCCTGCATCCTACACTGAACATAGATTGGCGCTTCGTTTCTTACAAGAAAATATACATGTTTCATTGCCATTCTCCCAAACCATCCCACCCTTTCCCTCTCCCTCAGAGTCCAAAAGTCCACTCTATACCTCTGTGTCTCTTTGTTGTCTCACATATAGGGTCATCATTACTGTCTTCTAAATTCCATATATATGTGTCAGTATACTGTATTGGTGTTTTTCTTTCTGGCTTACTTCACTCTGTATAATCGGTTCCAATTTCATCCATCTCATTAGAACTGAGTCAAATTTATTCTTTTTAAGGGCTGAGCAGTATTCCATTGTGTATATGTACCACAGCTTTCTTATCCAATCATCTGCTGATGGACATCTAGGTTGCTTCCATGTCCTGGTCTTACTTTAAAGTCTCAGCTCTAATGACTTGTTCACAGTAACTGAGTAAAGACTGCTGGGTCATGGCGAATCATGATGGGTGCACAATAACGTTCACTTTTGTGCATCAGAGTCACCTAGAGGCCTTGGTAAAACACAGATCGCTGGTCTTCAGCCATAGAATGTCTGATAGGTGGTGCTAGTGGTAAAGAACCCTTCTGCCAGTGCAAGAGACCTAAGGGATTTGGATTCAGTCCCTGGGTAGGGAAGATTCTCTGGATGCGGAAATGGCAACCCACAACAGTATTCCTGCCTGGAAAATCTCATGGACAGAGGAGCCTGACGGGCTATAGTTCATGGGGTCTCAAAGAGACAAACATGATTGAAGCAACTTAGCACACCCCTAGAACATTTGATGCTCTAAGTCTGGGTGATGTGATGTTGCTCTTTTGGGATCAGACTTTGGAGTGACATAGACCATCAGATCAGACTATGGAAGGTCTTAGAAAGACATTTAAGGAATCTGGGTTTTCTATTGAAAAGTCAGGTAATGACAGAAGGTAAAAATTAAATGATTGTCACCAATGTATCAGAATGTTCTTCAATGATAAATATAGATTTGCTTTTGGTATCCAGATTCTTATTTTCCAAACTTATTTGTTATCTTTTACCTTCTCATACAGCCATTGTCCTAATTTGTCATCTTTCTAGGACCCTGCATCACTATTCCATGGTTTGGTATTTCTCTGTCCTTGTGAAAATAATACTAAGTTTTAGGCAGAATACAAATCAGCTGAGTAGTTAACTGCAGATCTCTGGGCCTCACAGACACACCTGATGCAGTATGTTTGACAGAGACCAGGGGTACTGCCTTTTCTCCTGCACCCATTTTGCTTTGATTCAGGTGATTTCTGAAGAACATTTGGGGAATACGTTAAGATTTTGCTCAAATTCCACCTGCTATTGAAGCAAAACAAACTGCTGCATGTTGTTTTTCATTTTTAAAATGTAATTTTTATTTTTAGGTAACCTTTCAGTCCAATTTGTTACATTTCATTAAAATCTGCTTGGTCTACTTCTTTTTCCAATTTCAGCACTTGGTATAAGGCATTTATAGAAAAGTGACTTGAAAGCAATTTAACCACAAGCTCAGCCAAATTAATTTAGGGGAGTTTAGTAAACAGCACTTGCTTTCTATACTTAAGTGATCAATTTCCACACCTGCTTTTCCTTCCAGATGGAGTTAATTAACATTAAAATTATTGCCTATAGCTAAGGCTTTTTTGATAATTCACAGCCCTAAGGCTGTATCCAGATTCCTACATTTCTGAAAATTAAAACAACAGCAAGGCTCATCTCTATGAGGAGCAAATTTGTCACTGAACTATTTCAAGATATGCATATAAGATCTTGGAGGAAAGAAAACTGACATGTGTGAAGTGGACCCTCTGTGCCAGGCATGTTCTCATGTAAGATCTAGCACAATTCTCATAGCTGTCTCCTAAGTGGACTATGATCCATTTCACATATAAAGAGGTTGAAGATTAGGAAAGTTTAGTAGCTGTTTGGATGTTCCACAATTAAGTGGTCAAGTCAGAATGTAAACCCTGTTTTAATAAAAATCATATTCTTTTTGTTACACTGATGTTGGTTTGCAAACTTTCCCCAACATGCAGAGAGAAAAAGACAGACCAAAGAAAGAGACAGAGTGCTCCAGATTGGCAGGTGGCAGCTGAATTCAGCAAGGGAACTTGCATACAAGGCTTATCTTAGGTGTCCCCAAGACGACTGGGTCTCTACATCTGCCAGACTCTTACAGATTTATATGGAGGCCCTGATGGGGGTCAGTCATGCATTCAGTCCAGATGGTTTCAATAGCACCTTACTCTCTCAAGGTCGTGCCCTTGAAATGACTTTCTAACCAGGTGAACAACGGGTGGATATCATACATTCCAAGGACAGAGGAGAGGGTGGGGAGGTTGATGCTCTGGGTCCTGCTCATGTGTCAGTATCCTTCCTATGACCTTCTCCTACAACTAGTTTTGGCTTAGACTGAGGTGAAGGTTGGGAATTCCTATGGAGTGTGAAATAAAATTTGTGGTTTTGTTTTAGTTTGAAGCTAGAGGTGTCATTGCTCAGTCGTGTCCAACTCATTTCAACCCCATGGATTGTAGCCCACTAGGCTCCTCTGTCCTTGAACTTCTCCAGGCAGGCATACCAGAGTGGGCAGCCAGTCCCTTCTCCAGGTCATCTGTCCACCCCAGGGACTGAACCTGGATCTTCTGCATTGCAAACAGATTGTTTACCTCCTGAGCCACTGGGGAAGACCTTCAGGGTAGTTTGTGCTGTGCTATGCTTAGTTGCTCAGTCATGTCTGAGACTTTGTGACGCCATAGACCATAATCCTCCTGGTTCCTCTGTCCATGGAATTCTCCAGGCAAGAATATTGGAGTGGGTTTCCATGTCCTCCTTGCACATACATATACATAAATATAAAAATGTGTAGGCACTCCAGTGTAGTGTGATGATAAAATTCCATAATTATATTTTGCTACTTGCATTGAAAATGGTTGAGGAGGGGGTCAAAGGTAATAAAAAGGCCAAATGACCATTGTGATAGAGTGCAGGCACAGTAATGAGGTAGACAGAAGATACTGTAACCGGAAGGGGGGTTTGGTGCCAAAATGGTTATTTTGAGGATAAACAGTTGCCCCTAGTACTTCTCATGAAATTTTGCTTATTCTTCCTTTTAATGAGATGTTTGAGTTAGAAATATTATTTTCAAAATGCTGCCTTCTGAGTAAGTTTGGGGTAGTTATTCACCTTTTTTTTTTTTTTTAATCTCACAGCAACAATCTCACTCACTTAAATATAATAACCCAAGAAGCATAGAACGATACAAATCTGAATGACTAATACAGTTAGGAATATTATTTATCATCGGCTTTTCATGCAAGGTCCTTGGCTTGCTTTAGAGAAACTAATGGCTTCTTTCTGTACAGAACTGTTTGGTGATTGAAGCTAATGGGGAACATAGCTAAAATGCTCTTCTAAAGGAGACATCTCATATATATAGAAAAATATATAGATGTGTGTATAGAAATACACAAACATACACATATATACACACAGTCCATTCTCCTTATTGGAAGTTGTTAATAGTCTCTAAAGTTGCCATAAACACTAACCTGGGGAAACTAACCCATTACTCTTAGGAAACATGCAGGGTTAGGTTCCTATGAACCTCTGGTCACATTCTTTTTCAACTGGTAAGTATGTAATCTAATTTGATGTTTGAATACATCTTACTGATTTTATTTTGTTGATTCCCTCACCTTGAACTCACAGTCAACAGCACTATAACTCAATGTTGAACAAATCTTGTCTAACTCCTGTGTTTTCTGCATAAGGCACATTGCAGCCTGCTGGAGCTTAGAACATTTGACACCACTTAAACACTGTACCTGGGGGCCATTAAAATAGTGACATCACCAATATTAATAAAGCAGAAACATGAGAAAAAATGTAGCATTGAATAGACCACAGGCCGAGCACACTTGCTCTCAGTATAGCTTAAACAAGAAAGCAGAGCGTCTCCTTGTTTGACTTCAGCTGGTAACAGGCATGCCAGGCGGCCCTAACTACCCACCACTCTGTGCATATCAAATAAGCGATAAATATATTTTAGCTGGTACATACATTTTTAAATACTGAATCCACAAATAATGAAGAGAGACACACTCTTCATATCAATTATAATTTATATAAAATGTAGTAATATCCTTAGTAATAGCAGTATACCCTCCCCAACAAAGAACCTTTTATGTTTAAGGCATATTTTATTTGGAAAGAATTGGCTTAAAGCAGCTCATTTTTCCACTGGATTCGCAATGAATATGAAAGAGTGTTCTTACACAGTCAAGGATACTGCTCAGACTCGCTGGCTTTGGCTTCTGATCCCAGTTGAAGCTTTCTAGCACTTATGCAACTCTCCAGGGTACCCTGTAACTTACAGAGGAAGGAGTTAAGAGACACTTTGGAGGCGTAGTGTAAAATTTGATATTTTAGTGTTGAAGAATTTGACCTGTGTCTTAAATTTCAATCTCTCTCAGAATTAAATTATCAAAAAACTATAAAGCAAAGGGAAATCATTTAATAAGTTTTTGGAGGTGGGGTGGGAAGTGTTTGATTTACATTTTGTTTTAACCAAAATCCTAAGGAAATAAGCTGCTGCTGCTGCTGCTGCTGCTAAGTCACTTCAGTCATGTCCAACTCTGTGTGACCCCATAGACGGCAGCCCACCAGGCTCCCCCGTCCCTGGGATTCTCCCAGCCAAGAACTAGGATTATTTAATGCCTACCCTTCATTGCTATGCAGTGAAATATCCTCAAACACAGTGTCTGAGAAGACAAGTGGTTTAGTCTCCTTGAGAGTCTTTGGGCTGGTTCCTCTGTGCTTGCCTGGATAATTCTGTTTGCAGCTACAGGTCAAGTGTCAACAGAAGTGGTTCTGCCCCAGCAGCTCTCATTCTCTTGGCAATGCAGAGGTAGGATGGAGCCCGCACAAAAGCAGTAATACCCAAGGCCTCATTAGGATTTCTCAGGTGGTGCTGGTGGTAAAGAACACTCAGGAGAGGTAAGAGACACAGGTTCAATTGCTGGGTCGGGAATATCCCCCTGGATGAGAGCGTGGCAACCCACTCTAGTATTCTTGCCAGGAGAATCCCAGGGACAGAGGAGCCTGGAGGGCTGCAGTCCATGGGGTCGACTGAAGTGACTTAGCACGCAGCACACATAAGAACTAGGCTTAGAACTGTCAGGCTCTCACCCCTGCCTTTTCTACAGCCAAAGTAAGTCACAGGGCTCCACCTGAACTCAAGGAATGGGTAAGCGTAATCATTCTCTTTAGAAGAAACTGCTAGAATATCAGATAGTTTCATTTGTCTATATCATCACTAACCTCATGAGAAAAATTTTGTTAGGAAGCTATTAAGCTCACAGTGATGTAGGCACATTTTTCAAAATCTAATTTTTTGTTTAAAAGTTTGAATTTTATGAATGATAATAAGATTATTGGAGTCCACTGATCAGGTTTAAGATTTCTTTTGCAGCCCAACTTAAGGAAGGACCACTTGTCAGTTTGGGATATAATATCAAATAATATGGTAGTCAATATATTTCAAGTTCTTCAACAAAATAGGATATCGCAGAAAAGCTGAACGCAGAAGCCGGTGTGACAGTCGCTCTCTTTCAGTAAGACAGATATTCGAGAGATTTGCTAAAACATAAAACAATGCCACTCATGACGCTGCCTTCATCTGTTTTGGAAGACATAGTATTTCTTTTTAATAAAAATGTTGGAGAAGAAGCAATTGCAAAGTTACAGAGCAAAGGATGTGGCTACAGGGAGGAGCAGGAACCGAAACCACTGATTCACCGTACAGCACCTGCTGTTTGTTTGGCACTAGCTGATTCTGCTTCACATGCCTTAGCAGATGTAACGCCTTCTCTTTTCCCTTCTCTGCTTCTTGCTCTGTTCCTCTCTGGTAAATACGTTCATTAGCCCAATTATAAAATGAAGATTAGAGTGTCAGCGTCAGCTGCTTAACATTAGTAAGTGAAAGAACCAGGATTGACAGAAAGGGTCACAAGAGTTCAGACCTGAGCTCTTCATGACAGCACTGTTTTGTTCAAAAGAGGGAAGCCTAGTACATACTAGAACCGGCTATCAGCCAGCAGATTTGTTTGTCTTCCTAGGCAATGCTCCATCACTCATAACAACATCTTTTATATATAACAAAAACCTTAATGGAAAAACTCTCTTACCGAAATAACCCATTTCTCTCCCTTCTCTCAGAACTCATATCTGATATGCCATTTACTCTCGATTATAATATCTTTTGAATTCATCAATAATTAATTGTTTATCACCATTTCCATCACTATTAGAATGATCCAATCCAATACCATCTTTCAGCAGGATAACTGTAGTAACTTAGCTCATTTTCTTGCTTATACATTACTTAAAACCTGGATCTAATGCTCATGAGACCAACCAGGGTCATCCTTTTAGTATGGATTAGTTTTTGGTCAAAACCCTGCTATAGCTCCGCAGTGTACATGGAGTAAAGTGCAGTCTCTTTCTAATGCTCTGCAAAGCTCTCTCGAATCAGATCTCTGTCCTTCTTTTCTGATTTGGCTCTTCTCCCACCATTTTCTGCTTCATTCATTCTCCTCCTGTCATACTGATCACCTTGCCATTTCTCAAAACAAGGTAGGATTTGGTCCTCAAGCTTAAGGCCTGATTTCTGTACTGAAATTCTCTCCTGGAGTCAACTTTTATGGAAATAGCCATCTATTTACTTCCCTTATCTCTTTCAGTTGTTTGCTGAAATGTCAGTAAGCTTGCCTTGACACCCAGTGTAAGACTGAAAATTCCCTCCTCATTGCTCCAAGTCAGTTTCTACCCTACAATCCTCAGCCCCTTTATCCTACTTTGCGTTTTCCTTTTTGCTCAACTCTTTTAATCTGATAACAGATCATGTAATGTAGTGATGTATCATTTATTGTCCATCATCCATTTTTAGAAAATAAACTCAAGGAGGTAGGTTCTTTAGTCTGTGCTATTGACTCTTGTATCCTAAGCAGTATGAAGAGTGTCTGCAGATAAAAGTTTGTTGAACCCATGAATGAGCTACTCGTGGAGGCAGAGTTTCCATATTGTATAAAATCTGGAAAAAGACCAATCTGGTTTTGTAATGAATGCAGGATCTACAAATCCCTACTTTTGTGACTTTGAGCAAATTAGTGGCTAAGAGCCCCCATTTTCTCTAAATGAGGAGCAGACTGTCAAGATCTCTTGAAACAACCGTCATTTTTGACAGTTGCATGGTGATTGGAATTCCAGCATCTGAGCACTGGAGTTTAGCCAAGAAGTAGCAGTTTACCAAAAGGGGTCCCAGGAAACTTGCTTCCATTCAGCATTTTTTAAAGCATACATGAAAATCAATAATTGTCTTCTTTCTCTTAAAAATATAAAATTTTCTGTTTGCTATCATATTTTGGATATTTACCTTGTATGAGAAATATACTTTTGATGTTTACTGCTAATTTTAAAAATAATTACTCTGAATCTCATACATCATCTTCTAGGACTGAGAATGTCACAGGTTTTTGTAGGGAGATTTTAAGGCATACCACTTATTATGAACCTAAGGGGTCTACTTAATCAGCCTGTGATTCTCCATATTTCATTTTCTGCCATTTGCAAGGACTGTTATTTCTGAGTGGGAACTCTCAATGGGGTTTTCCCAAAAGTTAGTAAATTGTGTCCTGGAACCAAATCTTTGTCAACAGGCTGATTTTGTCAATAAAGTTGAACTGGAACACAGCCATATCTACTAATTTACATAGACAGAGTTGAGTAGTTGAAGAAGAGACTTCAGGCTTAGAAAGGCTAAAATATTTGCTGTTTCTTTCCAGAAGCTTGTCAATCCCTATGTTATGAAAACAGGCTATAATAAATATGGCAATATTTATTTTTATCACATCTGGTTAGACAATATCTAAGTGGACATAGACTCACTGTAACAATTTTTTATCCTTAATTCATTTTAATCCTAGTTGATGCATTTAAAATGTTCACTAAATTTATTTCTTTGCATAAATTTTTAAGATCAGTTTGTACACACTTGCTTTTCTATGGTCATTAGTGTCATTGAAATGCATTTTCTCCTAAAAAACACTTGCTTGGAGGTGTGTTCATGTGGCTCTAACAATATAATTTCTAAATTTTTTATGGAATATTCAGTTTTTATATGTTTACTTTCACATTTTAATTAATTATTTATTTATTTTTTTCAGTGTTGACTGTGTTTGAAGTTGGGTGCAAAGACGTAAACTGACTGGTAAGTGGCATCACATTTCTTAATATGATGCTTTAAAAACAATAAATATTCTGGTATCCTGGTCCTCAAAGCTATAAATGAAAAGCCATGCTTTATAGAAATTGGAATAGTCTGTTCTCTTCCTGCAGGTATGCAGATGAAGTATTATTTTCATTTTTTGGGGGAGTCTGGTTGCTTTACTGGATATTCTATGTTTCATAAGGATATTTTCAATCTTCAAAGTAACAAAAGTTAATTGAATGAATGGTTTGGAGAACAACGATGTTGGTGTCATCATGACACAAGTCATGCTTTAAAGGAAAACAAGGATCCAGATAAATAACAGAAATGAAGAAAAATAGAGAAACTAACTTGCGAAGAACTGTGTGTTGTTACTTTCTATAAACAATGTAATTTGCATGGATTTTATATTTTTAAACTTCTTAGCAATTCCATGAAAAATACAGAATGTCTTTGAAATCCTGTCTTCCCATATATGGGTAGAAAGAATGATTTGGTCTTGCTTGAGAATACAAATACATTGAAGTATTGTTTCTTTTATGCAACAAAGTAATAAACTCTTGCAAGAAAATGTTAAATTTGCCAATATCATAACATGCACACTTAATAATCAAGTTTACAAGGACTTGTTAAATTTATCTGGGATCATTTCAAACTAAGTACTTTTTAGCACTAATTTAATGATTTTAATGACAGTTGGTATATTTGTTGTTACTTGTGTAGCATTCAACTTGGAATAACCATACTTGTGAAGCCAGTGGCTTTATGATGAACCTGGGAAATCTGTTTTCTTTCTTAGTAAATAATTTAGATATTCTGTGGATCTATGCTCATTATGGGTCTATGTAGCTTAGCTGAGAAGCAGTACAACAGGAAGAATTTTACTTTTGACTTAACGTGTATAAAAATCAGATGGGTTTTTAAAGAGGAATCCTTGGTATTTGTATCTCTCATTATTCTAATTGAATCCTCACTATTCTCATTGAATAATGCAATGTATCTTGGGAGAATAATTGGAAATGCAATTGCATATAATTTTAATTATGATTTAAACATTGTACTCTATAATATCTATATATGATATTTATATTTTGGATAGATATTTTAATAATCTACTTTGAGAATACAAGAGGAAATATTATGAGTCAAAATATAATGTTGCTTATACTATACCCCTAATCTGCTTGTTATCATTTTATAATAATGTTGCTTTGCTCCCACAACATTTCTCTTTTAAATATTAATTTTACAAGTGAGGCAGTGCTGTCTGATATGACCACAGGCAAATATGATAATGCTGTGGAATTATAACCCACATTCTAAGTATCAGTTGAGTACCTGCTGAAATAAAAGCATATGAATTTTAAAAACTCACTGTGAAAACCTAGAAAAATTAGAATGAATAAAAGGAGAATGGAAATAAATTAAGTCAATAAATATAAAACATAGGCATTGCAAAGTGACACGCCACAGCATTTTATACAAACTGGGGCCTTTTGATATGAAAATTCTATCTTTAAAGTAGAAACAGGGCATTTGTTGATGTTTGGCTGTTTAGTTTATCTTAATGTTTTTACGTAAAGTATATGATACATGTTGATTCATCTTTCTTGAAAATATGTCACATGTACTTGAAATTTTTGCTAGGTATTATCTTATTGGCAGTTATATTAGAGGGAACCATAGTGTAGGAGACTTTAAAAAAATGCTATAAAGGATTTCTTGAAATTTATTCTGGGAAGAACTTGTAATTAACTAACCATGTTGGTGAAATTGAGTAGCCATATAATGGGTCCAGAAAGAAGCCTTGGGTTTTGAATAACTTTACCTCTCACCTCTTATATTTAGTACTTGTATTTCTATATTATATTTCATACCACAGTAACACATCCATATGGAGTATATAAATACGTATTTTAAATCAGGATGAAAAGAATGACTTATTTGTAATACTGAACTGGAAACATAAGAAATTGTTACATATGATTCAAATACTTCATATAGATGAAAGTGTATGTCTAACTTTTAGGAAAGAAGTTATTTCCCAAACAGTTATAACATGATAAATTCACACGTCAAGAACTATTGTATGAAAGGCTTACTCTCGGGTCTAAAATGACTCCCTCTTGTAATGTAAGAATTGCTAACTGGCTTGGATATTCTTTCTGATATTTAAACCCTGATGAACAAGGAAATCGTTTGTCTTAAGTAATTTGTTAACATTTCCCAAGCGCACACTCTTACTAAAATGTGTTTTCTTGATAATACCACATATCAATAAAAAGTCCAAAAGAATACATAAATTCACTAAAATAATCAGCACTGTTTTGTGTTAACATTTTTTCTTAAAATTATGACTAAAGACATGATTTGGTTGTTAAGACCTACCGTAAATGAGTAAAAGTTTATTTGCCACATGTTGTAGCTCCATAGAATCTCATGGCTGTAAAGTCTAGGAGGACAGAGACTCTGGTTTACTACTGAATCTTGAACAGAAAGTACTTAGCATTAATGAGCCTTAATAAATATTTTTTAATTTAGTAAATAAATGGGTTATGTTTTTGAGGGCAAGACTCTGGGTAAATAGAAAGTATTAGTATTATTACTGTTTAATTATAGCATGTACAAAATAGCCCCTTGGTTTTGATAATGGAACAGTATTCACTATACTGGAGGAGAGTGAAGTTCAGTTCAGTTGCCCAGTCTTGCAACCCCATGGACTGAAGCATGCCAGGCTTCCCTGTCCATAACCAAGTCCTGGAGTTTACTCAACCTCATGTCCATCAAGTCAGTGATGCACTCCAGCCATCTTATCCTGCTGTCTTTTTTCACTCCTCTTTTATTTTCATCTAGAACGTCTTTAGTTCTGCTTCACTTTCTGCCATAAGAGTGGTGTCATCTGCTCATCTGAGGTTATTGATATTTCTCCTGGAAAACTTGACTTCAGCTTGAGCTTCATCCAGCCTGGCATTTCACATGACATACTTTGCTTATAAGTTAAATAAGCAAGGTGAGAGGGAAACCTGGCATGCTGCACGTTTGTAAAACAGAGTGACAAAGCTGGCTTCAAACTCAACATTCAAAGAATGAAGATCATGGCATCTGCTCCCATCACTTCATGGCAAATAGATGGGGAAACGATGGAGACTGTGACAGACTTTCTTTACTGGGCTCCAAAATCACTGCATATGATGACTACGGCCATGAAATTAAAAGATACTTGTTCCTTAGAAGAAAAGCTATGAACAATCTAGACAGCATATTGAAAAGCAGAGACATTACTTTGCCAACAAATGTCCGTATAGTCAAAGCTGTGATTTTTCCAGTGGTCATGTATGGATGTGAGTGTTGGACGATAAAGAAGGCCAAAGAATTGATGCTTTTGAACTGCAATGCTGGATAAGACTCTTGAGAGTCTCTTTGACAGCAAGGAGATCAAACCAGTCAGTCCTCCCTAAAGGAAACCAGTTAGTCCTAAAGGAAACCAGTTAGTCCTAAAGGAAACCATTCCTGATTATTCATTGGAAGGACTCATGCTGAAGCTCCAAAAGTTTGGCCACCTGATGCAAAGAATTGACACATTGGAAAAGACCATATTGCTGGGAAAAAATGAAGGCAGGAGGAGGAGGGGATGACAGAAGACAAGATGGCTGGATGGCATTACTCACTCATTGGACATGAGTTTGAGAAAACTCCAGGAGACGGTGAAGGAGGGGGCAGCCCTGCATGTTGCGTTCCACAGGGTCACAAAGAATTGGATCCTACTAAGTGACTAAACAACAACAAATTCACTATGAGGAGGAGCAGGGACTCTGACTCTAGAATTTCTGGCTGATAATTCTAGCCATACAAAGTATGTGACCTCTGTCTGTCTTTGTTACATTTTCATCATCTCCAAGTACTGACAGTGTGAATTCTTGTACTGTGCTTAAAGCTGTTCCCATCACAAAGTAAGCATGGTGTAGTTATTGTGAGTATTATTACTGCTTTTTATTGTGGCTGTTGTTAGAAGTCAGACCTGTCTTCTATGGTTAGTGGGTTTGTATTTTTGTAGGAAAAACAGAACAAAATGAACTCTAATGCTATAAAGTATGATATCTTTCAGAAACTTGAAACAGAAAGATTGCTTGGGGACACTTAATGAATGAGAACTTGGAATTGTTTTGTGAATAAGGTAGCTCTTTAGAGTGGCCCTGAATAAATTTACATTATTGTGAAATTTATTGTGTACATGTCAGCATCAGAAAATTGCAAGGACAACATTCTGGGAAGAGGAACAGTAGAGAGCAGTTAAACTAAAGAGGCTTAGAGAAGCAACAGAATAGCAATAACTATAAATGGCTTTTAAATGTTACTTACTTTACTAACTAAATTTCCTATTTAAAAATCAATAACATTTTACACCGTTTCTTGCTATCATTACTCTTTAACTTGGTTTCAATGGGTATTCAATGTCATGGTCCAACACACCTCTCCAATCTTACCTTACAGTCTTCATTTACCAGTCCAAATTTATATCCCAGCTATCTATTTTTTTCCTGAACCCTACTGTAGTTTTGTATGTTTTACATCTATCTCAAAGGCTCTTATACCTACTCCTGCACAGGACAAAATTCTAGCCTTCTATAAATTTCCTTATTCAAATGTTATTTCCTTTATAAAGCTTTTCCTGGCTTTCTGTGTAATTTCAAATTTAACAGAGCAAATACATGCACACACAAACACACAAGGCAGAGTGGTAGACTAAACTTTCAGTTTATTTAATCAAAGATAGAATATCTCATTAGGAATGGGTTTGATCACCCAGAACTGGAGCAGATTTCAGTAGCATTCCCTTGGTGCCCAAGTCCCTTAGGAGTGAGTGGTGGCATGAGTCTGCCAGTGACACTGTCCACATATGGGGGAGTCTTGCTGACTGGAAAGGTTTCATTTTTTTTTTTTCTACTGGGCAATAATCCTTACATAACTGATATTTTCATTAACATCCATGAAGAATTATATAATCTATGCTGCTGATGCAATAAGTCACTTCAGTCATGTCTGACTCTGTGCGACCCCATAGATGGCAGCTCACCAGGCTCCTCCGCCCCTGGGATTCTCCAGGCAAGAACACTGGAGTGGGTTGCCATTTCCTTCTCCAATGCATGAAAGTGAAAAATGAAAGGGAAGTCGCTCAGTCGTGTCCAACTCTTAGCGACCCAATCTATAGGTTTCCATTTAAGGGAAAACTTGATTCCTGCCTTTTGAACAAATGTCAGGGACAGTGAAAGGATTTTGTCAATGAGGGAATGTGGGAATATAGTTCTGAGTAGTTGTATTGAGAGGTCTAGGACTGCAGAAAACTTTTCAAAAGTGTCTTTACACAATATGAGGATTTTCATTTTCTTGCTCCCATAGGATTTTCTTTCTACTATGATCCAGGCTCTAGGCTGGGGGTTACAAAACAGCAAATGAGGTATGGTCTGGGCTTCATGGAGTCATGGTATGCTTGACAACACAGATCCATGGCCAGCTAACTTGAAAACGTCGGCAGTAAGCGAGGTGTCCTCTGGTAGATGAATGGATAAACAAGCTGTGGCATACCCAGGCAATGGAATATTACTTGGTCCTAAGATGAAATGATTTACTAAGCCAGGAAAAGACATGGGGAGGCCTCACATGCATTACTCAGTGGGAAAAAAGGCAGTGTTGAAAGAGTACATGCTTTATGATTTCAGCTGTATAACATTCTGGAAATGGGAAAACTATGGAGCCCCTGAAAAGATCAGTGGTTGCCAGGGGTGAAGGGAGGGGCAGGGAGCGTAGGAAGAGCACAGAGGATTTTTAAGTGAGTGAAAATACTGTCTGATGGCATATTATGAATACATTAAACCCTAGCATGTACTTCACCAAGAGTGAACCCTAATGTCAGCTATGGACTTTGAGTAGTGATAATGTGTCCATGTATGTCCATCAACTGGAATAAATGTACCACTCTGGTGGGGGATGTCGATAATGGGAGAGGGTGTGCATTGGTGTGGGTAGAGGGTGTATGGGATATCTTTAAAATTTCTCAATTTAGCTGTGAACCTGACTGCTCTTAAAAATCCATTTTAAATAAAAAATAAAATATTTAAAAAAATAAAAAATGCCAACTAATTTGAAAAATAACCTGTGTCACCACAGAGACCAGTACTGAGTACCAGGCAGAACATGTCAATAGGACATCTAATTCACTGTAGAATGAGAGGTGCTTTGGAGAAGGTGACAATTGAGGTGTTGGTATGAGCTAACTAGGTAAAGAGGTTGGAGAAGAAAATCCCAATCAGGTGGAGTACCATGCTAAAGAACCCTTAAATATGAGTAGTATACATCCATGGAGCTGGATATAGTTCAACATCCTGGTCTCTAAGAGGATGACAATGATGAAATGCAGTTTTGTGTTTTAGGGTCTAACTCAGTACCTCCTGGGGGCTTCCCTGATAGCTCAGTTGGTAAAGAATCTGCCCGCAGTGCAGGAGACTTTAGTTCGATTCCTGGGTTGGGAAGATCTGCTGGAGAAGGGATAGTCTACCCACTCCAGTATTCTAGGACTTCTCTTGTGGCTCAGCTGGTAAAGAATCCACCTGCAATGTGAGAGACTTGGGTTCGATCTCTAGGTTGGAAAGATCCCCTGGAGAAGGGAAAGGCTACCCACTCCAGTATTAAGGCCTAGAGAATTTCATGGACTTTATAGTCCATGGGATCATAAAGAGTAGGACACAGCTGAGTGACTTACACTTTACTTCAGTACCTACTAGTCCAACACATGTTTTTTGAGTTTTTTTTTTTTTAAATGAATTACTTATTGTGGCTGTATCAATGTGTTTTAGGTGTTGCATCTAAAGAAATGATCATCTTGTCTTGTTTATATTATGTTCAGTTGAGTTCAGTCGCTCAGTCGTGTCTGACTCTTTGCAGCCCCATGAACTGCAGCATATCAGGCCTCCCTGTCTATCACCAACTCCCAGAGTCCACCCAAATCCATGGCTATTGAGTCGGTGATGCCACCCAACCATCTCATCCTTTGTCGTCCCCTTCTCCTCCTGCCCTCAATCTTTCCCAGCATCAGGGTCTTTTTCAAATGAGTCAGCTCTTCGCATCAGGTGGCCAAAGTATTGGATTTTCAGCTTCAACATCAGTCCTTCCAATGAATACCCAGGACCGATCTCCTTTAAAATGAACTGGTTGGATCTCCTTGCTGTCCAAGGGACTTTCAAGAGTCTTCTTCAACGCCACAGTTCAAAAGCATCAATTCTTCTGAGCTCAGCTTTTTCTATAGTCCAACTCTCACATCGATTCATGACTACTGGAAAAACCATAGCCTTGACTAGATGGACGTTTGTTGGCAAAGTAATGTCTCTGCTTTTAATATGCTGTCTAGGTTGGTCATAACTTTCCTTCCAAGGAGTAAGTGTCTTTTAATTTCATGGCTGCAATCATCATCTGCAGTGATTGTGGAGCCCCCAAAATAAAGTCTGACACTGTTTCCACTGTTTCCCCATCTATTTGCCATGAAGTGATGGGACCAGATGCCATGATCTTAGTTTTCTGAATTTTGAGCTTTAAGGTTATTTAGACATATATGTGATCTGTGTGTGTGTGTGTTTACATTAGAGGGATGGGTAGGGAAGGAGGTAAGGAAAAGGAGGAGGGAGGGGAAAAAAGACACAAAGTCATTTAGGTATCCTCTAAGTTTTCAGCTCTCTAAAAATAATTTTGCCGCATGGTCGCTTTTTGTGTATGTGTTTTCATAATATGCACATGTTTCTGGAAATCTTCATTTGGGAAACACCACTTTTATTAGTGGGACTTCCCTGGTGGCTCAGATAGTAAAGAATCTGCCTGCAATGTGGGAGACCTGGGTTTGACTCCTGGGTTGGGAAGATCCCCTGGAGGAGGGCATGGCAACCCACGCCAGTATTCTTGCCTGGAGAATCACCATGGACAGAGGAACCTGGCAGGCCGCCATGGGGTCACAAACAATTAGACATGACTGAGTGACTAAGCACAAAAAAACACTTTTATTAGTGGCATTTGAGTGATTATCTTATTGACTTATAGCACATTGATTTATGTGAAATGCTTTTTAGGCACTCGATAAATGTTTTTGACTGACTGACTTTCAAAAACATTTGAGATAAGAATGATGTATATAGTGGAGTCATTTTGCCAGCAGGAAACTAACTGGGTGCCTGGATTTGTATACACTGTAAATCAGAAGGACATGAATGTCTTGCAACTGCCTGAAAGAAGCACACAGATGCACTTTTCCAAGCAACAGATTCACTTTTCTGTAGCTTATGGAGGGAAAAAAAGCTTCAGGCAAGACCAAACAAACTATTCTTGGGACTGACGATAGTGTAAATCCATACTATTTTACACGTTTTATAGCATCATACAGGGGAACAGGAAACAGTACCTGTATATCATAGACATAATAGATAAGAACACACCCTTTGGAATTAGTCCTCTGGAATTGAAGCTCATCTTCATAGTAGCCATCTGTGTAGCTTTGAGCATATCTTTTAATTTCTATAAAAATTAGTGTATATATAGAAAGTTGAATAACGCCCAATCCTGTCTGACAAGATGTCTTTATCCTAATCCCTGAAATCTGTAATATGTCACTTGAGATGCTAAAAGGGACTTTGCTAAAAGGGACTCAAGACCCAGATGGAAAGGTTATTCTTCATTATCTGGATGGGCCCAGTGTAATCACAAGAGTCCTTATAAGAAGTCTGAGTCAGAGATGGGCATGACATTGCAGAAGCAGAGGTAGGAGTGTTGCAGGACTAGGGGGCCAAGGGATGCAGGCCACCTCTAGAAGATGGACAGTGCAATGAAGCCGATATAGTTCAGTCATCTAAAAATGGGCATAACCAACCTCTGTAATAGGGTTATTGTGAGGTTTAACTGTGATAATTAGCACAAAAGCAATCAGCAACATAGACTATAAGGATTCAAAGAATGCAGAGCCCAAGCGTACATCCAGTGCTTGAAATCTTTGCTTGTTCACATTAATAAGCTTTCCAGTTTACATGTTAACTGAACATTTTGCCTTGTGAATTGAACTTACTTATTTCATAATGTAAAAAGTAATTTTGCTTGCCATGGGAAGGATAGGAGAACAACCAGTGAGAGAGGAGAAAGAGAAAGACAGATAGACAGAAAGAGGTGATGAGAAAGAATAGAAAGAAGAGAGAAAGGTGACATTTATGTCTCCCATCATACCCTTCTTTTGCCCTATCATAGCATTTACTAGGGTTTAATTTTACTTCCTGCTTACTTGTCTGCACACCTCACTCTTTAACTTGGCTTTGAAGGACATTCAATGTCAAGGTCCAACCCTGATTTCTAAACTTATGTTCCAACGTTCTCCACCTTCCAATCCAATCTGATTTTATATTCTAGCAAGTGAACATATTATAATGTATACTTTTTCCATTTTGTTGCTGTTCAGTCACTCAGTCATGTCCAACTCTTTGTGACCCCATAGATGGCAGCGCACCAGGCTCCCCAGTGCCTCACCAATCCCGGAGCCAACTCAAATTCATCTTCATTGAGTTGGTGATGCCATCCAACCATCTCATCATCTGTCATCCCCTTCTCCTCCTGCCTTTCCCAGTGTCAGGATTTTTTCTAATGAGTTGGTCACTTATTTGCATCAGGTGGCTGAAGTATTGGAGTTTCAGCTTCAGCATCAGTCCTTCCAATGAATATTTAGCATTGATTTTCTTTAGGATTGACTGATTTGATCTCCTTGCAGTCCAAGGGACTCTCAAGAGTCTTCTCCAAAATCACAGCACAAAAGCATCAACTCTTTGGCGATCAGTTTTCTTCATTGTCCAACTCCCACATACATGGCTATTGAAAAACCATAGCTTTGACTAGATGGGCCTTTGTTGGCAAAGTAATGTCTCTGCTTTTTAATATGCTGTCTAGATTGGTCAAAGCCTTTCTTCTAAGGAGCAAATGCCTTTTAATTTCACGGCTGCACTCACCATCTGCAGTGATTTTGGAGCCCAAGAAAAATAAAGCTTCTCACTGTATCCATTATTTCCCCATCTATCTGCCATGAAATGATGGGACTGTATGTGATGATTTTCATTTTTTTGAATCTTGAATTTTCAGCCAGCTTTTTCACTCTCCTCTTTCACCTTCATCAAGAGGCTGTTTAATTACTCATATACTGTTTGAAAAGCAGCCTTAAAAGAGGTGACATTTTCCTATTGTTAAACACAGATGTTGAGATTTACCTGAAAGCCTAAATTTAGTGTAATGATTGAAATGATAATAAACCAATTCACAATAACTGAAAACTACAAGGTAGCACTAGCATTTGGCTGGACTCCAGCACTCAAATATTGGCAGCAGAAACGGGTCTTATCCTCATCCTGCCTTTGCCTCACTCTCCTTTGTACCATCTTCCTTTACAGGTTGGCTCTAGCCACATATACAGAGCTACCCCATTTGAGACTGATATCCTACAAGTCTAGCAAAACCCATGGCAAAAAAAAAAAAAAAACCAATCTCATCTTAAAATTGCTTTGGCCTCAGTTTTAAGCTGATGGCTCATGGGTAAATATGATGGGGAGGAGATGAATTATTTGATTGATTTGCACATGAGTCCGTACTCAAGACTGAACATCAAGGAGTGGTTGAAATGCATAGACCCTGGGTGATATAATTTCCCTTTATTTCAGAAATAACATGTTTGGTCATGTAAAGAATGGATCAAAGAGGAAACATTACACCAGTAGGGAGATTTTGCAATTGGAGGTAACATAATAGAGGACAAGGGCTGTTTTCTAGACTCACTAAACTGAAATCACTCACCAGGAATCCTGAGTAAAACCCAACATGTTTGCTTATTTTGTGGTTGAAACAGGACAGAAGGGGAGAAATGATTTGCTCAAGGTCACATGCCCAATGCACATAAATAATCTTTGGTTTCCTGTCTTGCTTATCTGTCTTCTCTCTTTTATTTGTTATGAAGGAAACCAATATCTACCACTCAGTTTTTCTAGGGGGAAGCAAATTTTCAGTTTAAATGATTCAGTACAGTTCAGGCACTCAGTCGTGTCCGACTCTTAGCGACCCCATGAATCGCGGCACTCCAGGCCTCCCTGTCCATCGCCAACTCCCAGAGTTCACTCAGACTCACGTCCATCAAGTCCGTGATGCCATCCAGTCATCTCATCCTCTGTCGTCCCCTTCTCCTCTTGCCCCCAATCCCTTCCAGCATCAGAGTCTTTTCCAATGAATCAACTCTTCTCATGAGGTGGCCAAAGTACTGGAGTTTCAGCTTTAGCATCATTCCCTCCAAAGAAATCCCAGGGTTGATCTCCTGCAGAACGGACTGGTTGGATCTCCTTGCAGTCCAAGGGACTCTCAAGAGTCTTCTCCAACACCACAGTTCAAAAGCATCAATTCTTCGGCACTCAGCCTTCTTCACAGTCCAACTCTCACATCCATACATGAACCACTGGAAAAACCATAGCCTTGACTAGACGGACCTTTGTTGCAAAGTAATGTCTCTGCTTTTGAATGTGCTATGTAGGTTGGTCATAACTTTTCTTCCAAGGAGTAAGCATCTTTTAATTTCATGGCTGCAGTCACCATCTGCAGTGATTTTGGAACCCAAAACATAAAGTCTGATACTGTTTCCACTGTTTCCCCATCTATTTCCCATGAAGTGATGGGACCTGATGCCATGATCTTTGTTTTCTGAATGTTGAGCTTTAAGCCAGCTTTTTCACTCTCCTCTTTCACTTTCATCAAGAGGCTTTTTAGTTCCTCTTCAAAGGGTGGTGTTATCTGCATATCTGAGTTATTGATATTTCTCCCGGCAATCTTGATTCCAGTTTGTGTTTCTTCCAGCCCAGCATTTCTCATGATGTACTCTGCATAGAAGTTAAATGAGCAAGGTGACAATATACAGCCTTGACATACTCCTTTTCCTATTTGGGAACTAGTCTGTTTTTTCATGTCCAGTTCTGTTGCTTCCTGACCTGCATATAGGTTTCTCAAGAGGCAGGTCAGGTGGTCTGGTATTCCCATCTCTTTCAGAATTTTCCACAGTTTATTGTGCTTCACACAGTCAAAGGCTTTGGCATAGTCAATAAATGATTGCTGCTACTACTAAGTCGCTTCAGTCGTGTCTGACTCTGTGAGACCCCATAGACGGCAGCCTACCAGGCTCCCCATCCCTGGGATTCTCCAGGCAAGAACACTGGAGTGGGTTTAGGACTTATTAAAACACAGATTTGGTTCTTCAAGGCCTATTCACCATGGGCATTCCTTTCCCTCTGGATAAGTCCCCTTTCCCCAAGCCAAAGGATCAGGATTACCTTTGGCTGGAGAATCTTACTCACTTAGAATCTTTGGCATTGGTCCCATCACTTTATGGCAAATAGATGGGGAAACAGTGCAAACAGTGTCAGACTTTAAATTTTTGGCTCCAAAATCACTGCAGATGGTGATTGCAGCCATGAAATTAAAAGACGCTTACTCCTTACAAGGAAAGTTATGACCAACCTAGACAACATATTAAAATGCAGAGATATTACTTTGTCGACAAAGGTCCATCTAGTCAAGGCTGTTGTTTCTCCAGTTGTCATGTATGGATGTGAGAGTTGGACTATAAAAGAAAGCTGAGCATCGAAGAATTGATGCTTTTGAACTGTGGTGTTGGAAAAGACTCATGAGCATCCCTTGGACTGCAAAGAGATCCAACCAGTCCATCCTAAAGATAGGTCATGGGTGTTCATTGGAAGGACTGATGTTGAAGCTGAAAGTCCAATACTTTGGCCACCTGATGCAAAGAGCTGACTCATTTGAAAAGACCCTGATGCTGGGAAAGATTCAGGGCAGAAATAGAAGGGTACGACAGAGGATGAGATGGTTGGGTGGCATCACTGACCCAATGGACATGGGTTTGGGTGGACTCCGGGAGTTGGTGATGGATAGGGAAGCCTGGCATGCTGCCATCAGTGGGGTCACAAAGAGTTGGACACAACTGAGCGACTGAACTGAACTGAGGTTATTTTATTTGTTTATTTATCTAACATCCTACTTTGCTTTTGAGATTCTGGCTGAGTCTAAAGTCTAAACAATAATTCACATCTATCCATTCAATAAATATCTACTTAATATCTACTATGTGTCAGAGACTGTGCAAGGTTATGGAGACACTGTGATGGATAAACTAGTTCAAAAACTTAAAGATTCTGAAATTTAGTGAGGTGTGCAGACAAAGAAACAGGAAGTAAAATTAACCCCTGGTAAATGCTATGACAGGGGCAAGAGAGAATGACAGGGTACAATGGGAGACAGAGGAAAGGTAGCTACTGGGTATTGCTGGAGAGGAAAGTATAGAGATGGTCAGGAAAGGTGATGGGCTAGGTGAATTCTAAGTCAAATATTAGGCCCAAAGGACACCAGAGGACTGGAGGAGAAAGGATAGGGGAAAGATATATAAGCAGAGATCTAGAATAGCAACAATCAAAAAGCATGTGATAAAAGGGAAACTAAAGTGAGTGTGGTGTGCCTGAAGAAGAGAGTGATGTTTTAGAGCTTTACGTCAGTAGATAGAGTGGACCATGGAAAGAAACAAGAGTGGAGAGATGAGCAAGGACCAGGAAGGAAAGATGTGTCAAACCATGCAAAGGGGTTTGGAATTTATCTGGGACATGCAAGAGTTTGTCATGTGGGAGAGAAACAGTCAAACTTCTGATTCTGAAAATAGCTTTCTGACTATATAGCAGACACAGAACCTGGACAGATGTGAACCTAACAAATGGAGTGCACATAGAAGCCTCTTCAACCTAATTAAGTATGAGGATGAATCAGGACTTGTTATGGTATTAATATTAACAACTATGGATATATTTGCTTCTAAAATTTGTGAGGATTGAAAATAGGATGATATTTGAAAACACATAGTTTGCATATTTTATCAGTTTGAAACTATATAATATGGATTAAGATACTACTCATACATACATGATGTCTAACTTTTTACTTCTTCATAAGACTACAGAAGCATATCTGATAGAATTATTAACTTCTATATAGAAAGAATAAGAAAAGCTCCACAGAAATGGCAATTGAGCCTATACTTAAAATATTTTCTCTATAAGATAAAGGGGGAGAAAAGATATTAGAGCCAAAACATCAATACATCTTGAACTAAAACATGAAGTTATGGATATTTTTATATCTGAGGAACATCAAGTAAACAGGTATAGTAATGAAGATACAAGGGTGCAAGGAGAGAGTGGTGCCAAAGAGATGCCAAACCATAGGCAAAGGAGTTGAGAGGTTTTCTCTTGGCCCAAGAGAAGGTATCAATGGCTTAGCATGATGGTGACATTCTCAGATCTATGCATTTGAGAGGAACAGTGCTGGGAGTGGAGAGAATGTAGCATATAAAATAGTAGCCAAAAGAAGAGCCAAAGGCCATTGGTCAAGAGGTCTAATTCAGTGGTTCCTAACTATTTCAAGGTGGAAGTCCATTACATATTTTTTTTCCATCTTCCCAATTGATGGCATCTATACTTGTACTTAATGGAAACTACATTAAGTTTTATATGCTTATATGTCTCCAAAGACCTCTTACAACAACTCTGGGGCTCGCTCCTTCGTGTTCCACAGTTCAGGGCTTAGCACTGACAGTGTCTGATGTGTATGAAACTGAATTAGGGCAATAACAATGATAGTGCAGATTGAGAATGGTTCCAAGGGCAGAACCAGCAGAGTTTAGTGTCCCTTCAGAGAGACAGACATGCTGGAGAGAAGAGGGGAAAGGAGAAGTGGGAAGAAAGGTGGGGAGACTGGGGCCGTAGCCTGAGTAAGAGACAGCGTGTCCTGACTTCTAATGGTGTTGGAGGTGCACTGATGACAGATTGGAAATCTATTTTGAAGGTCAAGCTGACAGAATTTTGGTTGAATTTGAGTCATACATTTGAGAAATAAGCAATCTGATGAGTGGTGGGGCCCTATTTTATGTTAGAGATTACTGGGGTACAGAATAAGAATCCAGAGTTGATCATTATAGTTACTCCGTTTTCGCTTTCCGCCTGCGTATGGTTAGTCTTATTGTCTGTCTCACCACTGTTAAGACAAGCTTCACAGAAACAAAGGCATACTCACCCCCTACTTCTAATGATTAACAGATAGTGTGGCTTGCAGTAGGTTCTATAACTATTTACCAAAGCCTCTCTGTTTTCATCTTTTATTATATGTTTGTGATCTTAAAAGTGAAGTTCCTAGAAACTTAGGAGTGAACTTTCTCAACTGGGTTCAAAAGATTATACTGGAGCAGCATGATGGGGTTTTGTGGTGATGGAACATTCTGTATGTTGAGTGTGAAAGTGAGTTTGTACATCAATACATGGGATAAAACTGCACAGAACTATTTTCTCACACGTAAGGGAGTGTATGCAAAGTGCACTTACACATAAGTGACTTGCATAAGTATGTCAAGGTAAAACTGGTGAAATCTTCACAACCTATGCAGATGGTACCAATATTAGTTTCCTGGTTTACTCTGTACTGTAGCTATGAAAATTAGTACCACTGTGGCAAGCTGGGTAAAGAGTACTGGACTTTCTTTTGGACTTTTGCAACTTTCTGTGAATCCATAATTATTTCAAAAAATTCTTAACTAAAACACAAACTGGATTGGGGTGATAACTATTCAACTCAATAAATCTAAAAATATCAAACTATATTTTTACAACAGATTTATTTTATGGTATACAAAATATATCTCAATACAGCTGTTGTTTTAAAGAAAAATTTAGTTTCAGTATTCACTAGCTAATTTAACTCAGTTTCTTCATCAATACTAATAATGACAGACTGATAATAATCCAACCTTATAAAATTCTGATGGTTAAATAAGTCAGTAAATAGGAAGCAGTTAGGATACTGCCTGGTAAGTGGTTAAGTATTCAGGAAATGCTACCTATTAGAATTGTTTTTGAAGAGAACCCCCAGGTAAACTATGTTTGAGAGACTTTATGTGAAAGGAAATTTTCTTGGTTAAATAATAATTACAAAGCACTTTGCACTTGAGACACTTTCATATATACTAATTATCCTTTTTAGATATGTGGGTTCTGGCCTGATTTAATAGCAGAAAGAAATAAACAAAGTGAAGCAGCAGTGCCACTGTGCTAAATCTGGCTTCCGGGTGTTATGAATGTGCAGAAGAACAGGTACCGGAGACGGGGTGGAGGCCAGAGGACAGAGAGTTTGATTCAGAGAGAACCTGTCATTGGTCGGTTTTCAACAGTGTGATTTACAGGATACAGGGTGCTTGAGGCTGGTGTACTGGGATGACCCAGAGAGATAATATGGGGAGGGAGGTGGGAAAGGGGATCAGGGTTGGGAACTCATGTACACCTCTGGTGGATTCATGTCAATGTATGGCAAAACAAATACAGTATTGTCAAGCAAAAAGTAAAAAAAAAATAAATCACCAGCAAAAAAAATAAAAATAAAATCTGTCACTGATTAAAAATAAATAAATAAAGGTAGTGTAGATTGGGTCAATTTTTAATACCGTTTCCTATAGGAGTTGCCTATTTTTTTGTTCATAACAATTTGATTGTTTCTGAGACTTCTAGTCTTGTGAGAAATATACTGCTTGGACCCAATGTCTCTAGATGGAGAATTTATTGATGGATATGCTCCTTACTCCTTGGGAAGAAAGCTATGACAAACCTACACAGCATATTATAAAGCAGAGATATTATTTTGCCACAAAAGGTCCATATAGTCAAAACTATAGAGTTTTTGGTAGGGCATGAACAAAGGAAGGCTATGACAAACCTGGACAGCATATTAAAAAGCAGAGACATCACTTTGCCAGCAAGCGTGTGATTTTTCCAGTAGCAATGTATGGATGTAAGAGTAGGACCGTACAGAAGGGTGAGTGCCGAAGAATCAGTGCTTTCTATGTGTGGTGCTGGAGAAGACTCTTGAGAGTCTCTTGGACTGACTCAAACCAGTCAATTCTAAAGGAAATCAACACTGAATATTCATTGGAAGGACTAACGTTGAAACTGAAACTCCAATACTTTGGCCACCTAATGTGAATAACTGACCCCTTGGAAAAGATCCTGATGCTGGATATGATTGAAGGCAAAAGGAGAAGAGGTTGGCATAGGACCGACTCAGTGGACATGAATTTGAGCAAATTCCAAGAGATAGGGGAGAACAGGGAAGCCTGACCTGCTGAAGTCCATGGGCCCGCAAAGAGTTGGACACAACTTAGCAACTGAAAATCAGCAACAGTCTATCCCACACTACATACTCTATGCCTCTATCTCCATGAATATCAGGAGAGGCTTAGGGGTGTTTACCCCTCTGAGAAATCGTGTGACACACTTGCTGTTCCTTAGAAAATGAAACTCTGGGGATAAATATTTGATGTGCTTTCATGTTCTTTACAGTCCTCATTCCTCTAAATATGCATTGGTAAAGAAATCTCTGAAGCAGAAAGGTGAGTCACCTAACAAAGCCAGGGACTGTAAGGACAATTTTTCTCCTCTGCCCTGAAGGTCATTTGCTATGGATGAGAGGCACATCAGACTCAAACCATAACCACCCTCTATGCTATTAAGGCAAAGGGCTTTGAAGTTGATTTTTGCAGAGCTGCTGACAGTTCTTATGACCAATATGAAATTTTGTGACTTTGAGCACCTGAAATTCTCCATGCAAATATTTAAGTAAGTCTGCTAACCTAGGATAAGTTCCTAGAACATTGGATCTTGGAAACATAATGACATTTCAAGCAAATCATTTTTAACTGACTGAAAAGCTAATAACTGTGACATTTAATATCTGCCATGCACAAACTCTGCCGCGTAGGTATTGTAATTCCAGTTTTAGAGGTAAAGTAGTCAGAGCCCAGAGTTGTGAAACATCTTGCTCAAACTATACTCTCAACTTTTACATCTTGATCTCAAACCGAGAAACATTTTCATGCAACTTGGACTTTGCTTTTACCTCTACCCTCCTGTCAAAGCAGTTTAGATGGGACATGTGAAGAACTTTTGTCAGTTATAGAAGCTGTATGGATTCTGAAAAGTCTCGGGAGAATGTCTATTGAAATGCTTGATTAAAATGCCAGGGCAGGTGTAGGAAAATATTAGACTTGTCTCTTAAAAATTCAAGTTATCTGTCTTTTGTATGCTGTATATTCCACACTGGGTTGCTTGATAAATATTAATTATGATAATGTTTCACAGAATGTATTAAGATTAATGCATCTGTAGCAAATGGTTGGAAAACTTGAGAAGACACTGTATCAACTCAATATGAGATTTTACTTTATTATAATGTACTTTAAACCAGAGAAAAGGGAGAAACACAGCAAATACTCTCAAACTGCTTTGATTGTGAATGAGAACAGTGTCTCTGTTGATAGATGGTACCATCAAGATAGCCAGCATTACCGAACAATTTCTCCATGCCAGATGTACTTTTAAGCATTTTACATATGTTAATGCTTAATATTTCTAATAGCCCTTTAGGTAAGTGCTATTATAATGTTTTTCAAGATATGAAACCTGAGTAACTGAGGTATTAAATAAATGGCAAAACTAACATAAGTCCCCAGACATTAGGATTTCTTAATCTAACATCTAGACCACTATGGCATACTTTGTTGAATGTCAATTTGAAATAATCACTCAATTAATTCTTTCATTCATTTAAATAACACGTTCATTCAAATAAGCACTTTATGTGCCCAAAACTCTATGCAAAGGGCTGGGTGGGCTGTAAACCTAAATAAGCTTTTTAACTAAAAAGAGAACATGAGCTTAAGTATTGTGTGGCTAAGTGAAACGATTATTGTAATCAAACTGAGAGAGCTATGGGGACTTGAAGGAAGGTGGGGATTTATTCTGATTGAAGAACATAGGCAAACTTTACATGAAAGGATGCTTTAAAACTCTGGTAAGAAGAAAACAGAATAGCTGCTAAGACTGATCAAATATCAAGGAAAAAACATAAATAAATGAAAAACCATAATGTGTTTGGAATGTACAAAATAAAATGTTAGTGGAATAACCTCTTCTAGACTCTGCTCCTCATCTGTATTTCTGAGTTGTTGTTATTATTTCGCTGCTCTGGGTCCTCATTGCCATACATGGGGCTTTTCTAGTTGCAATGCCCAGGCTCTCTAATTGTGGTGCAGGGGCTTAGTTGCAGTAGGAGGCATCTTAGTTCCCTGACCAGGGATCAAACCCAGGCCCCCTGCATTGGGAACATGGAGTCTTATACCCTGCACCATCTGGAAAGTCCCCTTCTGAGTTCTTAAACAATGTTGCTCCTTAAAATGAATGAAGTGAAGTGAAGTGAAGTCACTCAGTCATGTCCGATTCTGTGATCCCATGGACTACAGCCTACCAGGCTCCTCTGCCCATGGAATTTTCCAAGCAAGAGTAATGGAGTGGGTTGCCATTTCCTTCTTCAGGGGATCTTCCCGACCTAGGGATCGAACCCAGGTCTCCTGCATTGCAGGCAGACGCTTTACTATCTGAGCCACCAGGGAAGCCCTTAAAATGAATGTCTGAAAAAGAGTGGATATATGTATGTGTATGACTGGTTCACTTTGCTGTACAGAAGAAACTAATACAACATTGTAAATAACTATCAGTTCAGTTCAGTCTCTCAGTCATGTCCAACTCTTCGCAACCCCATGGACTGCAGTGCACCAGGCTTCCCTGTCCATCACCAGCTTCTGGAGCTTGCTCAAACTCATGTCCATCAAGTTGGTGATGCCATCCAACCATTTCATTCTCTCTCATCCCCTTCTCCTCCTGCCTTCAGTCTTTCCCTGCATCAGGGTCTTTTCCAGTGAGTCAATTCTTTGCATCACGTGGCCAGAGTATTGGAGCTTCAGCTTCAGCATCAGTCTTTCAATGAATATTCAGGACTGATATCCTTGAGGATTCACTGCTTTGATCTTGCTGTCCAAGGGACTCTCAAGATTCTTCTCCAATATTACAGTTCAAAGGCATCAATTCTTTAGTGCTCAGCTTTCTTTATGGTCCAACTCTCACATCCATAGTAAATAACTATACTGCAATAAATATAGTATAGCAAATAACTATACTATATATACAATAAGTGTATATACAACATATACAAAAAATTTCAAGTGGTAAAGTTTGGGGTTCAGAGATGTATTTTTGTTGTACCCACTGAATTAAAAAACATGGCTATTTGTTAATTGCCAGATCAGTGCGTTATACCTCCTCTGTCCTCTGGTATATTGCTGGGGCTTCCTAGTTGTTGTTGTTGTTTTTTTCTCCGTTTCTACTTTTCTAATATGCTTTTGAAATGTCCCAGGAATAATCCCTCAGAAATGAAGGGTGAGAAGAAGAAAAACTCAGCACTTAAAAAAATATAACCAAGATATTACCCTTCCATATATTTGCTATGTATTTCTAAGTACCCAATAATATGTTTCATTAAACTATGTTCTTTATCACACAATGCAGAAGACAAGGAAAATAATCTTACACGAAAACAAGAAATATTATTCATGTATAATATACTACTATTACATGTATATATCTTTGCACAAGTAAGGAATTGCTAGAAAATGGACAGGGATTTCCCTGCCCCAGGTCTCTAATCTTATGACCGAAACTAAGTGTATAGCTTGTTCCCTTGTCATCCACTTTTGTCTTGGGACCCTCTGACCTCTTTGTTGGCGTGTCCCTTCAGGGTACACTTCTTAGTAGTCTTCAGGGTCCCAAAGTCCTCCATTCTTAAAGGGCACCATCTGTTCTTCCTCAGCAGATCCTCTATCCATAGTTGATGGCTCTTAAAACTTTTATGGTTGCCAAAAGTGAAGACAAGCACACAGATGCACACACATATGTGTCTGTGTATATGTGTGAAATCACAATTCACCTGCTTACTGTTCCTTCTCCTTTCTGCACTCTACACAGGTATAATTGCTGGTCATCATTTGTGTACGTACATATATACATATATATACTCACACATGCACACAAATGTGTGTTTATGCACACGTATGTATAGAAAATGTGGAGAAAGAGCATTTTGAGCTGATACTTAATGGCCAATTGCAATGAGTATGCCAGATCTTGGCCTAGGTGGTAAGAATGCAATTCTTAGTAAAAGCAAACATATTTCCATTTCTCAGAGATTATAGTCTAAGAATAGAGGCAAGTATTAATCCATTTGTCAAAGAAATATGAAATTACCATTGTGATAATTGTGAAAATAAAGGTAAATGCTCATATATTCTGTGTGTGTGTTTGGGGATGGAGGCAATATGGACAGGAATTCCAACTTAGGTTTTTTTTTCTTTTTAATGAAAAAGACACTTGTAAACATGTATGTGAGAAATGAATGGAAGTTTCTTAAGCGCGATAAGAATAGTTTCTAAGAGGGAGCAGTGTTCACAAAGTTTATGGGACTTGGAAGGGTGTGAATTGTTTAAGGGGTTCAAAGAACCCTTTGTGGGTTGAGACTGGAGGTATAAAACTCGGTAACATGTTACGTGGTTAAAGACTTGTATCATTTCGTCAGAGCAAAGGGGAAGTCAGAGGAGGATTCTAAGTAGGGAGATGACAAAAAGATTTTGTTGAGAAAAGATGCCTCTGGCGGCAGGATAGAGAAGATTGGGAGGAGGATAAAAGTAAACGTGAAGAGATTAGTTAGTCCTGTTTGTATTCCTGTTGAGAGAATAGGAATAGGGACTCATATTATGGCTATGAGGAATGAAGAGTTTTCAACAGGTATAAGGCTGATTCGTGTCAATGTATGGCAAAACAAATACAGTATTGTAATTAAAAAAATAAATTTAATAAAAAAAAAAATGAAATCGCTTCAGTAAGTAAATCAGCAGCAATTGGTTATGGATCAGATTTAAGCCTTAGAAAGAAGAGAGATCAAACATATCTCCTAGGTTCTTAATTTGTGTAACTAGATGAAACTATCTAGATAACTAAGTAACAATTTATTAAGAATAGGAGTAGTAGAAGGTGTTGCTTCATTATTCATAATCAATGAAATATGAGAAATGTACAATATATCTGTAGTCAAAGACATTAAGTTGTCAAACATATCTTGGAAAATTGCTAAATGCCCCAAAGAACACTTAATATTCTAAGGATTGCAAAAATGTGAAAAAAACATCCTAAAAGGCATGTGTTGATCACAAAATGAAAAATTGCATGTTAGTTTTCCACTGAAAAAATCAGGATGGTTAAATCTATTTACAAATAATTTTTTATAATAATGTTGTCCATAGTAGATGGACACTTTATCTAATTGATAAAGTATCCATAGTGTTGGAGGATTGGTAAGAATTCAGTATTTGATGTGTGAATTCAGTTCAAAGTAACGTATAAAACCAAATAATTTGAAAATGAGAAAGAAAATGGCATTGATGAACCTTTCTGCAGGGCAGGAATAGAGATACAGAGGTAGAAATTGAACTTGTAGATACAGCAGGGGAAAGTGAGGGTGGGGAAAACTCAGAGAGAAGCACTGGCATAGATACATCACCATATGAAGAATAAGTAGTTAGTGGGAAGCTGCTGTGTAGCACTTGGCGCTCCAGCTGGCACTTTGTGATGACCTAGAGGGGTGGAATCAGGGGAGGAGAGCGAGGCTCAAGAGAGAAGGGATATATACACACACATCCTTATTGCTGATTTGCATTGTTGTACAGCAGAAACCAGCACAATGCTGTAAAGCAATTATCCTTCAATTAAAAAAATGAGAAAGAATCATAAACAAAGTGAGATTTCACTTTAATTCCAGAATAAGGCATTATTATTGTCTTTATAAATTTGCTTTTACTATCCACCAATTCTCTCCCACATCAGGGTATACACCTGGCTTTAGAATCCAAGAAAGGGTTGACTCATCCTTACTGGTGACTGTATATCCACTAAGGGGTCTTAAAATTTATATCACGAAGATGTGTGCCTTCTCCAACTACTTGAGTAATTCGGGCCACCAGATGTCACTACAGATTAAGCAATGATGAGAGGCTTCCCACAGCATAGTCTACAGAGGCTTTTGACAAGTTAAGCAAATACAAGAAGATGTTAATTTTTAAAGAAAAATAGTCTGGCAGTTGCCTTCACTTTTTCCTTCTTTCTGCCTTTTCTCCAAAGTACCTTGGAGAATTACAGAAAGAATGCCCCTGTTGCATATACCAACTAATTTTGCATGTCTTTGGCCTTCTGTCCTAATAAAAAGAATAGATGTTACAGTTCAGCAGACCATATTTTTTGTTTCAGCAGTTTGTTTGATTGTGAGCAATATTTTTCAAGCTCCATTTTTCTGTGACTTCATAAAAGAAGACTATCCCAGCTCACTTATATTAATGACCCTTTCCATAACTACCTGGCTTGTAAGGGTGCAGCACAGGCTGAATATGTATCCATTACAATGGCCACCTATAACGGGTAGTTAATCATGAAGAAAATTCATTAGCTGAATGTCACCAGAAACCTATGTCGTGTGGCAAATGAACAGGGGACAGCCAGTTTGAGTTTTAATTTTTGCAATGAGCTCTTGTTGTAAAACCCTTTTCCTATATATGAAATTGGGCAGAGAATTAACGACCTGACAAATGGCTGGTAGAACCTGACAAGAGGCTTTGATTATAAGAGTATTTGTTATTTCTCTATGTATTTCCACAAATTCTTCATTGGACAAAGTTATTCCATACTCTGAATTTTCTATTTTAAGCAATGAACAATTAAGGAAACAAAAGCAGATGCTGTCTTTGAGCAAGATTCAAAACTTAGGTCTATGTCAACCAGAATTCTTACATGAATTAACTTCAGTTTAGTTTATTGACAGGATACTGGTTATATCACATGTTAATGCAATGCAGAGTAGTTTCTCAAAATAACTTCTTGAGAACCTACTCTATACCAAGTCCTTTCCCAGGCGCTAGGGATGTGTTGGTGAATAAGTTTGTAACAATGAGGCCTCATGAAGATTATCTTCTGCTACAGAGGGATTGCAGCCATGAAAATGAAAGACGTTTGCTCCTTGCAAGGAAAGCAGTGACCAGCCTAGGCAGCATATTAAAAAGCAGAGACATTACTTTGCAGACAAAGATCCATCTTATCAAAGCTATGATTTTTCCAATAGTCATGTATGGATGTGAGAGTTGGACTATAAAGAAAGCTGAGCACCGAAGGACTAATGCTTTTGAACTGTGGTGTTGGAGAATACTCTTGAGAGTCCCTTGGACTGCAAGGAGATCAAGCCAGTCCATCCTAAAGGAAATCAGTCCTGAATATTCATTGAAAGGACTGATGCTGAAGCTGAAGCTCCAATATTTTGGCCACCTGATGTGAAGAACTGACTCACTGGAAAACATCCTGATGCTGGGAAAGATTGAAGGTGGGAGGAG